>CM028130.1:1390415000-1391615000 GCA_016271365.2 Neoceratodus forsteri | reverse complement strand
CAAAGGGGTCAACATAATAATACATAGTTACACAATAAAAAGAAGCAAAAGACTGAGGGTTAGGAAATTCCAGTAATTCAAAATGTGCCAAATGTTAGGCAGCATGACATACCAGCCAAGGGCAATCTTAAAAATAAGCACTGCAGGTGAGAGGAAGGGGGGTATGCAGGCAGGAAGGCCATTGTCGGAGAGTAGAGGGTGAGGGTAAGAGCTCTAAAGGGAGGGAGGGAGGGGAGGGAGGATAAAAGTCAGGAAATGCCAGGGGGAGGAAAGGGAGAGGGGCAAAGGGGTAGGCAGGTAGAAGGGGGCAAGGCGGGGAGAGGTAGCTATCAAGACTGAAGTGGAGGGCAGTGAGCGGCGGGCCCCTGATTAGGCGAGGCAGTCACAACGACTAGTTGAAATGAGATGAAGTCGGAGTTGTCTCTTAAAAGGGCCAAGAGCAGCAGCAGTAAGAGTTTCTTTGTTGAGAGTATTGTACCACTGTGGTGCTCTGTGGGCAAAGGTAGTCCAGCATCTGGGGACAAGGAAGGTTAGTTATTGTGAACTTCTAGTTTGTTGGGTGGTCAATGAGGAGCTTTTCAATGCCCAGGGGCATGACCCTGAGGAGGACTTTTTTGGCTAAGAGGCAGGTTTGATACTGTATCCGGCTGATAAGAGGAAGCCATCCTGCCCGAGTGTACAGGTCACAAGAGTGTGTAAGTCGGTCAGCCCCAGTTAGCAGCCTGCATGCTTTGTTGAGTGCAACTGTAATTCAGCGGAGGGCAGAGGCAGAGGCAAAGCCATAAATTGCTAGCCAGTAATCGATGATGGAGGTGACAGAGCTGTTGACAGCCAACCGGAGAGTGTCAGGAGTCATGTAGTGTTTGTGCCTGTAGAGCAGGCCTATATGGATGTTGGTGGCTTTGGCGACAGAATCTATGTGCCGATGGTAGGAGAGTGAGCTGTCCAATGTGACACCTAGGTATTTAAAATCAGGAACGTGTTCAAGTAAGGTCCCTGTTTGGTTTAGGATGGTGAGGTCACGGGATTTGTACTTGCTCCTGGCATTGTAGAAGGTCATAACCTTTGTTTTGCTGTAGTTCATGACCAGTTTGTGTGACTTGAACCCTTCTTGCTCCAGGGTATAGAATGACTGTGCTTGAATATGCAGTTGCGCATTTTTAATTTGCTTTGGTGATGTGTGAAAAGTAGGGTCTTGGTTTTTTTCAGGTTCATGACTAGTTTATGCTTGGCAAACCAGAGTTCAGCATGGCTGAACGTGTTCTGGAGTAAGGCCTGAAGGTTGGTTGGGTTGGTGTGGGAGGCACAGCTCATGGTGTCATCTGAATAGAGGAGGATCTTTTCAGGGAAGGCGATGGGAATTGCGGTCAAGAATATGCTAAAAAGCAGAGGACCTAGAATGGATCCCTGTGGTACTCCTGAGTGGATGGGATATGAGCAGGACACTGTGTTATTTATCCGCACACACTGAGACCTAGAAGACAGGTAACCAGTAAACAAGTCCAAGGGCCCTTGTGAAAACCCCATTAGGAGGAGGGAGTTAAGTAGGAGATGGGTGACTGACCTTGTCAAAGGCCTTGGATAGGTCTATGAACACAGCCCCTATGATGTGCCCTCTATCAAGAGCAGTATGTATGTAGTTTGAGAATTATAGCAGGGTTGTGGTGGTACTATACCCAGCATGGAACCCATGCTGTTCTTTGCAGAGTAGGTCATGGGTTTTAAGGTAGTCAGTTAGTTGATCCGCCACAACGTTTTCTAGTGCTTTGAACAGTGGGGGGAGAATGGAAATTGGTCAGTAGTTTCCCGGTGTTAAGGGGTCACTGCAATTGTGGATTGGTGTAACAACTGCATTCTTCCAGGCTGTGGGAAACTGACCAAGGCATAGGGAGCAGTTCTGGAGTCCGGTGAGCAGAGTAATCAGCACATCTAGTGCCAGACGGAGGAGTTTGATGTCAATTGGGTCATTCAGGGGGCTAGTACCATTCAGAGCTTTGGCAAGGTATGACCTTGCTTCCATGGTGCAGATAGTCCGTACATAGAAAGGTGGCCATGGGTGGTGGTGGGGGTGTCTGGGATGGGTACTGGGCCAAAGAAGTTTGGGGGGAGAATGCAACTTAGGTTAGTAAAGTTGTTGTTGAGTGAGTTGGCAATCTGCTTAGGGTCTGTGGTGACCAGTCCCTTAGATGCAATTTGGGATGGGGGCTGCATGCGTGTTTGTCCATTTAGGGACTTTATGTTGTCCCAGAACTTGCGTGATGAGCCCCAGGAGGCGGTTAGGGTGACTCAGTAATGTTCGACTTTTGCCTTTCGAATAGCCCAGGTACAGCTGTTCTAAGCAGCTCTGTATGCCTATCATTCAGCAGGTTTGCCTGATTCATTGGCCCCGTGCCAAAGGTTATCGCAGCTTTTGAGCTGCTGGAGGAGGGATGGAGTTATCCATGGTGTGCTCTGTTTTTTGATGCTTGCCTTTTTCAAAGGGGAAAAGATGTCACAGGCCTGGGTGAAGGAGTCCTGGAAGTAGCTGAGCACATCAGTGCTGTGTGCTCAGTATATTGGGTACCAGTCCCATTGAGTAACGTTCTGTTTAAAGTCAGAGAGTTTGCCTAGGCGCAGTTGGCATTGGAGTGTTGTAGTTGGGGTGGTGCAGGTTGCTGGCATGACCATGAGCAGATAACCAGGGAGTGGTCACTGAGGGAGTTTGGTAGGACTTCAATGTCCTTGATTTGGGGCCAGTTGGTGAGGATAATGTCCAGCAAGGTGTGTGTGCCCATGGCTGGGTTACACCTAGTTGGTTTAGTCACCAACTGATGTAGGTCAAGTGCTGTGAACGCATCCAAGGCAGAGGTGGTTGTTTTAGCTGAGCCAGTTTATGTTAAGATCCCCTAGTAGTGTATGTTCTGATTTGTGGGGGAGGATGGCAAGGTACTCTACTAGTGAGTGGAGGTCTTGCATTTGTTTATGGGGTGGGAGATAGGCCGCAGTGACTATAAGGGGGCCTTTGATGAGTCGGGGGAGATTTTCAGTGATAACGCTTGTGCTCCATATTCTAACACTGGGAGGGGTAGTGCCTGGGCCAATAGGGTGTGCTTAATGCAAATTGCACACCTGCCACCTCGTTTGCCCACTCTGTCCAGTCTAAAGAGTCTAAAGAGTGAGTAGTCAAGGAAGAAGACAGCTGAGTTGGGGGTGGACTTGGATAGCTAGGTTTCAAACAGGGTTAGGATATCCAGTTGGTGCCTTGTAATCCAGCACTGGAGTGCAGAATTTTTTTTCAGTATACTGCAGATATTCATGGATCCAATGTGGTGGTCAGTGTCTGGTGTCTGTTTCTGTGTGTTGTAGGATCTGGGTCCCGGGTTTGGGTGTACATTACCAGACAGAAGTAGGAGGAGAGAGATAACTCTGAGGAGAGGCCTATGCTTGTTAATCTGTCCAGCTGTGGAGCAGTATGGACTGTGTGCACTTCCCACGCATGGTACGCTGAGTGACCGTAGGGTTGGAATGGCAGGACCAATTGCCTGCCATGCTGAGTTTGTGTGGGGCAGAAGCAGTGGAATATGTTTGGGGGGAGGGGAGGGAGTGATACTCCAGCAGACATTGTGGAGGAGATGTGGCAGTGGTGTAAGTCTCGGGGCAGCAGTGGGTCTGGTACTTGGGCTGGGTGGGTTGTGAGAGGAGTGGAGTGAGTTAGGATTAGTAGTGGTAGTGTTATAAGCATAGTGTGGTGGGCAGGGCTAGCCATGGGTAGGGGTGTGCTGGTGTTCGGGGAGTATAAAGGGGAGAGTTTAGCATATATCATGAGAGGGAATCCCTGGGGTGCAGTGGTCGGGTTGTGGACTTTGGTGCACAGGGTACCAGGTTCGAGTCTTGGGGGGGGGACTCCTAATATTCAGGCTGGTGAGCGTTATTTGAATGGGTGATGCATTGCTAAACAGGGAGAGAAGAACCAATGGGAAGGGAGGGAGTTCTTCCAGAAAAGGAGGGGCTGAAGAATATTTAAAATAATGTAGAAATTAGTTTAAGTTTGGGGTGAAGGGTACACTCACAGCACGGCTTGAAATGCAGGAGGTGGGATCTCTAAGCTTTCTGGAGTGCAGACATGCCTCCACACTTTTGGGGCCAGTTAGAAAAGACCAGAGGCAGGGTTTTAGAGTATTTAAGGTGGGAGGTGGGAGGAGGGAGGTGATGGGTAGTGATGGGCAAAGTGGCCCCAATTAGCTCCATGGAGTGATTCGCTGAGTGAAGGAGAATTCACGGAGTGCTCCACAACCCGAAGTAGAGTGCTTCGTGTTATTAATGAGTAACGCGAAGTCCATTGAAAACAATGACTTCGTGTTACTCCGCCCTCCCAAACCACTACTCCACCAATTCTTAAAGTACATTGAAATAATGTACTTCACCATTTCTACTTCTTGTTTTTAAGCCCAAAGGTGAATTTTGCAGTGTTTCATGGATTTCAGGTCACATGGGTTCTAGATTGTTCTGCACAGCCTCAGTTTGGGGTAGTGTGTGTAGGAAGCTGTAGGAGACAATCTGCTCTGAGAGCTGTCTGCAATTCAAACCTTCAAAAAGCTGTTAAAAAAGCCTTTTTGAGTCATTTTATTTGCTGAAACTTTAGTGCATCGATTATAGGAAACCATCCTGTGCTCATATCATCGAGCGTTTATTGTTTGTGTATGGATTTTGAATGTTAATGTACAACATTCAGTCTGTGTACTGAGATACAGTGGAAGTGGCGTTGGGGAAGGGGTGTATCTGTGGTGTAGGTAGATTAACTTGGAGAAAAAGACAATGCTTTCTGTTTTCGTGATATTTTTCTTGTATAACTGTGTTAATATACACACAGTAATATTTCCAATATTTCTTGCCATTTTTTTGCTGATTGTTGTGGTGTAGCAGTGCATAATTTTAGTTTGTTTAAAATATGTGGTTATATTACTGAAGTTTTCAATTTGCATGTGATACTTAGTATGTGTGTGAGTACGTGTGTGACGCGTGTCATCAAATCAGACACCTTTTATTGTGCCACATAATAATTTCAGCAATGTGGAGCTGCTATCCACTGCAACTGTGTGATTTTTGTACTTCTTTGTGGTATCTTTACTGGTACTAGTACTAGTGACTGTTGCTGCTGCAGTGCATAATTTTAGTCTGTTTAAGATATGTGGCTGTATTACTGAATTTTTATTTTTTATCATAGAATGATTTTTATTTTGTTCCATACAGAAGTATAGTGTCACATACATACATACTCATAAGTAGGTAACATGTTCCATATGCAGCTATATTCAACCAACAACTATTACATTGCCATAATAGTGTGTAAATATATTCACAAAACACATGATTTAATATATTCTCATATGAGCCCACCTAGGATGCTAGGATGCACCTTAACAAAGGAAAAACTACCCAATGTACTAAGGTGGAGTTCTACTAAATTTAAGTATTAGAGACAGATAGGAACCGGAATAATGGTACATAGAAATGAAATATCATATAGTCAAAGAGGAGGGGTTACAGCCTAGGTTAGGAGTTTTACAAAGAGATGATTGGAGATAGGCTTCCCATCTGGCAGCATATTGGTCCACACGACCTAGGTGAATACAAGATAGGCATTCTAGTGTGGCTAATTTAGCTATATTACTGAAGTTTTCAATTTGCTATGCATTACTTGGTGTGTGTGTGTGTGTGAGTATGTGTGTGATGCATGTCATCAAATCAGACACCTTTTATTGTGCCACATAATAATTTCAGCAATGTGAAGCTGCTATCCACTGCAGCTGTGTGATTTTTGTACTTCTTTGTGGTATCTTTACTTGTACTAGTACTAGTGACTGTTACTGCAACAGTGCATTACACTGCCCCCCTGTAGCCCTCCCCAACTGGCAACAGTATTCTTTTCCAGATTTGAATTTCTGATGGTGAGCACTGGTTAGGTGTTGTGCCTTTGTGTCTGCATCTCTTCAGTGCACAGTGCAATCTTAATCTGTCTGTGCATTTGTATCACTTTAGGGCCCAATCTCCATCTGTAACTCAAGTCACAGTTGTTTCTTTGACTTCCCTTCAGAGTACTGGACAGCTGTGGTGCTTAATTCTGCATGAACATTGTACTCATTAATATGCGTTTTTAAGTCAGGACCATCATCACGAGTCACTCGTGATACAAATCACGTTCTTCATCATCACGGTCACAATCAAAATCTTCCTTGGTGCACATAACAAGGAACTCACTGTCATCTCAGTTTACCTACCCCCAAGAGACCAGGCTGCTGGCTTCCATAGCATCATGGAATATCTAAGGGTCAAGCAACATAATTCTGAAACCATAATCATGGGTGATTTCAACATTAACTGGCTCTCTGCTGAGGCCGCTACCTATAAGGATGCAGCTGCGGCGCTTCACCTCACCCAACTGGTCAATGCCCCCACTAGGTGTAACTATAGGACAGGCTCCCTTACGCTTCTAGACTGGATTCTATCTAACCACCCTGAACACATCTCCAATGTTTCTGTACTCCCGGATACAATAAGTGACCACTCGCCTGTCATCTGCTCCTGGTCAAACAAATACCACAAGCCCCCTCCCAAGCTTATCTATGCCAGGGTTATCAAACAAGGGCACCTACAGCTGTTAAAATCCCATCTAACCAGGATAAACTGGGCAGTGCTTGACTCCCTCAATGATGCCAACAAAGCTCTGGACCTATTTATCAAACGTTTCAACGAAGCCTGTGACATCTATGCACCAGTGAAAAAGGTGAAGGTCAAAGGACAGACCAACCCCTGGGTTACTACTGACCTTTTAACTCTGCTCAAGCACAGAGACCACCTCTGGCATTGTGCTCGTGCAACTCTGATGCAAGTAAACATACAATTATACAAAGCAGCCAGAAATGATTGCACTCAAAAAATACGGAATGCTAAACGCAGCTATTAAAAAGAGGCTCTGAACAACTCTTGGGGCCAGGGAAACAAATTCTGGAACAACACGAAAGAACTCACAGGCAAGGATCCTAAAGCACCACCCACTATGCTCAACCTTCATGGCACTCCTACACTAGACCTAGGTACCATCACCAGAACTTTTAATAATGCATTTACAAACCTGGACAGTGTCCTTCCACCAAATTTTTTCGACTATCTCCCCTCCAGCTCCTCCCAAGTTACCCCCCAACTAGAATGTACAACCCCAAAGTTTTTTTTTAAGGAGGTCCCACCACAAGTAGCTAGAAAATACATTCAAAAGGCCATCGGCAAACAATGGTACAGTGGTGACTCCCTTGACCTGAAACTGCTGGCACAAGTCCTCGATGAAATCTTAGAACCACTTACAAAGATCTTCAATCTCTCACTTAGACTGGGCCATTTCCCCTCTCTCTCTGGAAGAAAGCCACTGTCACACCAGTTCACAAAAGCGGAGATAGGACACTGCACACCAATTACAGACCTATCTCACTCCTCCCCCCACTATCTAAAGCGCTGGAGCGAATAGTGTCGGACCAACTAGTTGAATTCCTCGATAAGTACAATGTACAGTGCCCAGGGCAGTATGGTTTCAGAAAAGGGCACAGCACCACCACTGCACTACTGGAATTTACAACCTTCATCCATGCCACGCTTGACAAAGGGAATTGTGGAGGGGCAGTATTTATAGACCTTACCAAGGCATTCTACACAGTTAACCACCCCCTACTGCTCAAGCAACTGTCCTCCATTGAGATCTCCAGCGATGCCCTTCCATGGTTCACCAGCTACCTTGATAATCAGATCCAACGTGTAAGGATTGCAGGGATCTCTTCGGATGAGAAACCGGTCCACTCTGGAGACTCCCAGGGGTCTATTCTGGGCCCTCTACTCTTCTCCCTCTTCATCAACAATCTCCCCAGTGCCTGCCACCAAAAAATATTACTATACACAGACGATGCAGTCCTGTTTTCCAGCCACCATGACATTACAGTCCTTGAATCCCAGCTGCAGCTCGACTTCAAGCGCATTGAAGACTGGTTCAATTCTCATAAACTTGTCCTGAACCACAGCAAGACTAAAGCCATGTCCTTCTGTAACTGACAGAGCAGGCACAACTCTGTCCCTCACCATCAAGAACCACGCTGGGAACCCACTCGAACATGTCAAGGAGTTCAAGTACCTTGGTATTACCCTGGATAGTACCCTCTCCTACACTCGGCATATTGACACTGTTGCCAAGACCACCAATATACGGATTGGACTACTACACAAACACAAGCACTGTATGCCTGTGGATGCCCTTAAACTAGCTATCTACAGCTTTGTCACCTCTATCATTAACTACGGCCTTGCCATCTATGGCTCTGCCTCAACAAGTGCCCTCCACAGGATCTCAGTTGCTCTCAACAAAGCCTGTAGACTACTAACGGGTGCAGCCTGACAAACTCACACCTGTGACCTCTATGCACAGGCCAGCTGGCTACCCCTACACAGCAGAATACAATACCAGATCTGCTTACTTACCAAAAAGATTCTCCTTGGTCTCATGCCACCTGGTGTTAGCTCACTCCTTACTACATACAGTGGCACTCAACAAACACGTGGTGCCCAATCTCTAACCTTTCAGGTTCCCAGATGTCATACCTCTATGGGTCAGCGGTCCTTTATCTATAGAGCTGCTCAATGGTTCAATTCCCTCAATAAAGAAGCACTTTCCTCTACTACACTTGGACCCTTCAAATGGAATCTCAAACTTTACCTCACCTGTACCACTCAATGTGACTGCTTCTCTGAACAGAGATCTCTCTAAACACCTCCCAGCTCACTCATGTCTCACAGCCCGCCCTTTCCCAGTCTCATTCCCTCTGGCACTGGGCCTTACTTGTGACTCCTTTCCTGCTTCACATCTCCACTGGCACAAGACATTTTCCACCACCATCGGACAGTGGCCCATTAGCCTGCCAACTTCCTCTCCCTGTCGCACACCTGCAATACTAACTGCCTATGGTGCCCTCTATCTCTTATTGTTACCGTAGCCAGCTGCCTACTCAAGCTACTTGTTATATGAATATTATCTCAAAGTATGTTATAACTGAGTATCTTTATTTTTCCTTTTAGTTGTTTTGGTTGTTTATTGTGCATTCTTTTACTAACTCTGTATGTATGTTGACCCTCATCCTTTGATGTGGAACCTTTGTAAACGAGCAGTTTCTGCTCAAAGGTATTTGTAATCTGAGAATTTAATAAATAAAAAAAAATACAAATAAATAAATGCAGTCACAAATCACAATTCACGATCATTCACATTACGAATCACAACATTAATTTTTTTTCTAGTTACTTGGATGTATTGTAAGCCTGTTTTGTAGTATCTCTCCAGGCTTCACCACCCAACCATTGTACTCATTGATACGTGTTTTTAAGTCTGGGAGTTTTAAGCTACAGCACATCGGGGAAGTACAGATGTAGGCGGTAGGCATTCATGTTTCTTCATCATCACGGTACCAAATGCAGTCACAAATCATGATTCATGATCATTCACATTATGAATCACAACATTAATTTTTTTCTAGTTACTTGGATGTATTGTAAACCTGTTTTGAGTATCTCTCCAGGCTTCACCACCCCACCATTGTACTCATTGATACGTGTTTTTAAGTCTGGGAGTTTTAAGCTATAGCTCATCGGGGAAGTACAGCCATATGCGGTAGACATTCATGTTTCTTCATCATCACGGTCACAAATCACGATTCATGATCACGTCATAAATCACAACATTAATTTTTTTTTATAGTTACTTGGATGTATTGTAAGCATGTTTTGTAGTATCTCTCCATGCTTCACCACCCCACCATTGTACTCATTAATGTTTGTTTTTAAGTCAGGGAGTTGTACAGTGTCTGCAGTACATACACAGACTGGAAAGAAGACTGAATGCACACAAGCAGTTTAGTACAGTATACTTGCACTGCTCAGAATACAAAGTGTCATGCATATGGAAGACAACAAAAAAGGGCATAATTACATACAAGGGTTGGGGATGGTGGAGGAATACATTTTATAACACAGCAAGGAAGGTGTGGGGGCACATGGCGTGAGGAAAAAAAGATAATGTGGGATCCCCTGGTGATCCAGCAGCAGTTCCAGCATGGATATAATTTGCAACTGATGCTCCTCTATGTGATCCCACTGCTGCTCCACAGCACTCAACCTCTACCATTGTTATCCTCAACAGCACTCCAGAGAACTGCCAAGTCAGCCTGTGTTACATGCAGTTCTCTGGGTTCCACACATTCTACAGGCTGACCTGCTGGTGGTGGTGGTGGGGGGTGGGGGTGCTGGTGGAGCAGCAGGTGCTGCTGTGGCCATCCTCTTCTTAGGGATGCTGCAATGCACAGCTGCACCCTCTGCCACAGAATGGCCAGCAGGTGCAGGCATGGTCTGTTCTGTGGCAGCCTGCCACTCCAACTGCTGGTGATTGAGTATATGGGTGCACTGGCCCTCAGTCCCCAGGTGAGTCCTCCCGGGGCCATGGTGCACCTCCACCTCACATAGGTGGCATTTGACCACACTGCTGTCCCCCCACACAGTAAAAAAACTGCCAAAAAATGGAGGTGTGGGGAGGACCAGGCACAGGCAGGGGATGGCCAGATGAACTAGCAGCCAGCTGGTCACAGTGCTGAACAGGGATGGGATCCACACCTGGACCCAGGGGAAAAGGCATATCCTGCTCCAGAGAACCTGGACTTGGTGGTGGTGGTGGTTCAACTGCCTCAGATTCAGGACAGGAGGTGGTGCTAGGCCTGCTTCAGGAGGGCACTCACAAGTATTGAGTGGTCCAACAGCAATGGGTGCCCATGCCCTCCACACATGTGCATGGTACGATGCTTACCACTGCCATGCTCTCCAAGAGCTTCCCCCACCCCAGACATTCCCTCACACTGGTCCATCTCTCCTACTGAGCTCCCTCAGTCTGAGCAATTACTGCTCACACTGTCACACAACACACACACACACACACACACACAGTCACAAAGACGAACAACTACCTACTTACAAAGGTATGAAAAATAAAATTTACAGAAAGAACAAATTAAGTAAAAAAGAGTACAGAAAAGACAAAAAAATGTGGCTTTTAAAAAAGCTGTTGTATCTAAATCAAAGTTGAAATCTCCTCCTCACTCTGATCTCAAAGTATCAGCAGTCACAAAACACACTACTATCTCTCTGTTTGCACAGGAGAAAGTAAAGGTGTCTGCTTGTATGACTCACTTTCTTCCTGCCTAGTTAAAGAGCATGTGACTTACAGTACTACAAGCCATGTGATGTGTGGGGGCTGGGGGGGCTGCCAATTCTGAAACACCAAGTGTATCACTTAGAATCATAATGAGGAACACAAAGTCCATTAAAAACAATGACTTCACCTTACTTCACATTGCCATTCTGCCTTAACGTGAAGTGGTAATGACAAGGTGGAGTGAGCACTTTGTATTGCCCACTCCGTGTAGCAGATTGGCTATGTGAAGTGCCCACTTCACATTCATTTCACCAGCAGAATTTAAATTCGCTGCATCTCTAGTGGTCGGGGCAGGTGAAAAAATGCTCAAACAGCAGTAGCACACACAGGGCTACATAGAAATCACGCCAAGTTCAAAATCTGGCTGAGTAACTTGCTTGGGAAATCGTACCTGCACTTCTGGAATTTGCGTTGGCTCAGTCAGAAGCTGGGGAGGGCAGGAAGGTTCATGAACCTGCCTTCAGACCTTGGAAGGAAAGAGAGGGGATTATAAAGTTGGGAAGTATTTTATAAGTGCAAGCAGGGGGCTGGGCTGAAATGCAGTGTGGGAGATGGAAGAAATGAAGAGTGAGTGCAGGAGAGAGAGAGAGAGAGAGAGAGAGAGAGAGGGTGCAGACAGAGAGGAGCCGTGGGCTTGGACGGGTTTGAGTACAAACAAGTTAATAAAAAAAATTCAGCTAGCAGGTAACAATATTGTATGGCACCAACAATTAAATTTAGACCAGCTAAACAATGTAAAAAATTATATAATTTGCTAGGCTAGGGCTAATTGCAAACTTCATAGGTGATAGGTGTTGTAGAACATTTCCTGTTAACATTCTGCCTTGTCCCTTTCTTTAGGCTAACATGCAGCACTGAATCCTGAAAGCAATACACTGTACATACAAGTTCCCCTTTTTCAAGCTTTGAATGACATTACAGTACATTTGTATGGAAAGATTTCTCTTTACTGAATCCACATTGGGATAATGCATCTAAGCTGTCTTTCTGTTTAGATGATCAATAACTGCAGATAATTGTTTCCACCAATTTTTCACCTGCTGATGTTAAGTAAAATAGTAACAATATCTGATTATGGAAGGGTCATAGGATCTGTTTTGTTTACCCTCCTGTCTCACGGTACCGACTGTTCAATTTAGTATGAGCATGCAATCGAGATTAATGTTTGGAACAGTACAGTACCCCTACCCATGATGTGTATGTAGCCCTCAATGCCTCTCTCCCACAGAAATATATTTCTGCTTTTTTTAAATGGTGGAAAATGGAGCTGGCAGGCTCCATGATGGCCTGTAGTGCCCACACCAGCTCCCCAGGGTCGGGATATTGGTCTCTGGGGGAGAAGGGAAAGTCAACGCCCTTCACACTCAGCCCTGTCATGGGGTGTAACCCATGGAGGATTGCCTGGAGGGTCCTGTGTGGGAGGATCAGGACCAGAGAGTGAGCCCTTCTGAGGGAGTGGCAGAGCCGCCTGCCAGCTCCTCCCAGAGGAGGGATAAAATGTATATAGAAAAAAAAAAGAAATATAGTCCTGCTATGAAAGTCCAGAGTGGTGTCATCCACAGCCACAATAGGTGAGCTACTCCAAATGTTATTCACTATCTGTGTGAAGTAATGCTTTCTAAAGTTTCTCCATATGCTGGCCCCCACCTCAGTTTCAGTGTATGTCACCTAGTTCTGCTGGCACTCACCAATGTAAGATGTAGATAACTGTGGTTCCAAGCAGCAGTGCATTATGGCACCGACAATTTTGACTTATACTTTATTTATTCTATTTTAGACTGACCCTTGTCTGCAGGCTTGTATGAAACCATTCTTTCTCCATTTTGAATCTGCTTAATCAATTTTTTTTGGTAGATGAAAATAATAAAAGAACACACACTTTTAGTATGACTCAACCAGGTTGTGATCTGTATTCTCTCCATTTTGAATCTGCTTCATCACATTTTTTTGTAGTTGAAAATAATAAAGGAGCACTCATTTAGTATGACTCAACTAGGTTTTTATCTGTAGTCTCCATTGTTTTAGAACACCCATTGTTTAACAGTGCTTTTTAAATGTGATTAATGAGCTGGCATGCAGCAATCACTGCTCTGTGACCTTATGGGCAACAGGTGTACAAAAACAGCTGACAATACTGATGAAAACCTGGGTCTAAGCCACATAAAAAGATCACTCATATTATTTTTTTAAACCTCAAAGAACAAAAAAATTGCTAAAGCAGACTCCAAATAGGGAAAGCAGGGTATCATACAAGTCAGGAGACAAGGGACAATCTAAAATAGAATAATAAAGAAGTATAGGTCAAAAGTGTCCAACTACCTTGCAGTGCTATTTGAATGCACAGTAGTCCATGCATTGTCTTACAGCACATATTAGATTGTGAACCTCAAATAGCCTAAGGGGTAATACAGTGCACAGCTGTTTTTCAGTTCAGCACTACACTAAATAAACTGCCTCAACAATAGTCCAGTTTCAGGAACTAACACAATCGGTGAATTCAGCAGGACAAAAGTAACAATAAGAATTTGTAAAAAAAAAATCTGACTTATCGGTTGAGCTCTAAGAGGAGGTTGCAGATTAATTATTCCTCATCTGTCCAGGGCTGTTGCAGTAATGGGTCACGATTCCAAGTCACATGGTGCAACTCATGGGCTTATGCAAGTTGTGCCATGTGGCGCTATGCCGGGGACCCAGCACCCTATTTCAAGACAGGCAGGGTCCCCAGCACCTGTGACACATGACTTTCAGCAGCAACAGACAGGCACCATGGGAAAGGTGCAATGAACCTGGGAGCCACAAGTTGTGGACAGCAATTAACTGCCCCCAGAGCCCCCCCACACCGTACAACCACCACAAGCCTCAGGGGGCCATGGAGGGGTTGGCTGGTTGGCACAGCTGCAAGGGGGAGCATGATGCACATTGGACATGGGAAGCACCCTGGACTTGGGGGGTGGGGCGCATCACTGTTTTGGGGTGTGTGCATGGGGCATGGGAATATGTGTACCGTGGTGCTGTGGGGGGAGCATTCATCATTTTGCCAGGATGGATGCCCCTTAGACCACCTCCAAGCTGGTCTAACCCTGCTGCTCCATGTCTCATCTCAGAATTGCATTAGTGGGTTATGGCAGCCACCTTTTCTGGAATAGGGTGCAGGTGCAGCTGCTGTAACTGATGTTTACACCATGCTGCAGTTGGTTGTGGGCATAGTGGGTGGTGTAGCCCCACCTGTGTCACAACCCTGCAGTGGGTTGTGGGCATAGTGGGTGGTGTAGCCCACCTGTGGTGCAACCTGCCTGTGGCATGGCGCAAGCTGCAACTTGGAATTCCAACTTTCGGAATGCATGGTGCAATGTGTGATTTATGCCATAGGGTCAGGTGTAAAGTGCCTTGCACCATGTGTAAGTTGTTTTGGAATCAGGCCCCTGGAGTAGATGCTGGCAAAAACAGCAGTGATATGGAAAAAGTAATGGAACCTGCAATAGTGTAGTCCATAGTATTAGTCATTGTGGATGTCATATGTGAAGTTAATCACAGCATTGAATGCTGCCATGCAGGCTTCAGCAAAAGCCAGGCTCACCAAAAAATAGTTGGTCACCATCCTCATCCACTTGTGGGCAACAATGATCCACATAACAGTTATGTTCCCCATAACCGCTATTATAATAATGATAGAGTAGGCAACAGCTCAAAGGGAGATCTTCCAGCCCAGCTGCACACACTGGTTGGCTTCAAAGATCTGGATGGGTGAGGAGGAGCCACTGGAGAAGTTGGCATTACATGTGAGGAACTCATCCATGGTGGGTGGTATTGAGTGCTACTCTTTTCCTTCCAAGAAAATAAATGAGGGAAAACATGTCCACCAGCTTTAGTCTTCTTTCCAAAGAGCCTCAGAAAAACAAGAAAATAAGATGATGAGTGAGACAGCTGCAATAATTACCTACAACTGATGAGCACCTCAAATAGCCTAAGGGGTGATACAATGCAGAGCTGTCTTTCAGTTCAGCACTACACTAAATTAACTGCCTCAACAATAGTCCAGTTTCAGGAACTAACACAATCGGTGAATTCAGCAGGACAAAAGTAACAATAAAAATATGTAAAAAAATCTGATGTATCAGTTGAGCTCTGGGGGGGTTGCAGATTTTAAGAAGATATAAAATAGATTCTTTATCAATTTTTTTTTAGTGACAACATTTAGATTGTTTGAAGAAAAACAAATTTACTAGATTCTTAGAGAATTATTTAGGTTTTGGGGTGGGATGGGGTGCTTGAGCTGGGGAGGTGGTTGCCGAACAATTGCTCCTAGAGGTGCAGTGGATCGGAGATCAGTTTGACATTTTTCTTGCAACTCCAAACTGAATTGTCTGTGTCCAGGGTCTGTGTGTTCCTGTAATTACAAAGGGCACAGAAAAGGGGTGGGGATGGGACACACTCCTGCAGAAAGGCTGATTTAGTATTATGTATTGATTTTTAACTCTGTTTGTGAAGGTTGTACTTATTAATAACAATACATGTTTGAGCCTAAGCATATTGCCAGTATGTAGCTGTCACCTCAGGCCATTCTTGTAAAAGAGGTTACTTTAATTAAGTTCTGTTTCCCCTTTCAGCATTTGGTGTCAGCAGCTAAGTAGCTTCTTACTAACTCTCACCCCATCACATGTGTAAAGAAGCTGAGGTATAGGAGAATGTGGTGAGAGTTAGGACTGATGACCCCAATGTGCACCCTGATGCCAGCTGGGGGGTGGGCTGGGGGGTCCAAGAAGGGCTTTCAACCCTAACACCGAATTTCCTCACTTTTGTTGCTGCGGAACAACCCTAACTGATGCATTAAACAGATTTTTTTGCCCCTAATCTCCCTTCGTTTTGAGAATGAGGATGATAAATAGTGAAAGGAATGTGGTGGCAGTCACATAGTAAGAGGAACAGAAATGAAAACTCAAGAGCCAACAGTAACACACATGGTAATGCAAAGGTAAATGGTAAAGCAAACATTAATAGAAATGCAAGCGCAAAGTGATGCTGAAGCAAACAGTGACAGAAACAGACATGGAAGCACAGAAGAAAATGCAACTGGCAATGTGCACAGTCATGGCACAGGTATTTGAAATGCAAATGTTAAGTATTACAGCAAAAGGAACACCAAAGAGAACAGAAATGGAAGGCGAACTCAAGTGCGCACATAAATGCAAACCTTAATGCACACAGGCACGGTACCACAATTGTAAACACAAATGGTAAAGTTAACATGAAGAATAATGCCAAACAAAACAGAAACAGAAGCGCGTACAGAAACGGAAACCGTAACGCGCACGGGCACGGTACCACAATTATAAATGCAAATGGTAAAGTGAACATGAAGAATAATGCAAATGGAAACAGAAACAGAAATGGGAATGGAAGCACATAGGGAAAGGCAAACCATAATGTAAATGGTCACAGTACCGCAATTGTAAATAGAAATGTTAATGGTAACAGCAACAATAATGCCAAAGAAAACAGAAACAGAAACAAGAATGCAAGAGCCCATGGAAGTGCAAACCATAACACGCATGAGCATGGTACCGTAATTGTAAATGCAACTGCTAAAGTTAACATGAAGAATAACGCTAAAGGAAACAGAAATGGAATCGGGACTGCAAGCACATAAGGAAACGCAAACCGTAACATGCATGGTCATGTTACCACAATTGTAAATGTAAATGGTAATGGTAACAGCAACAATAACGGCAAAGGAAACAGAAATGCAAAAGAAAATGCAAGTGCATATGGAAATGCAAACTGTGACATGCGCGGTCACAGTATGGCAACTGGAAGTGCAAATGGTAACATTAACAGCAGCAATAACGGCAAAGGAAACAGAAATGGAAACATGAATGCAAAGCGTAATGCACACGGTGACATACACATGAACAGTAATGCAAACGGGTATGGAAACACAAGTGGCAATGCTAAGTGTAACAGTAAAGTAAGAGCACATCCTGTATTTGCCCAACAGCTGCACAGAGAAACACAGTGTGTACAAAGAATGTATGCATAATAATGGGCCTCAGAGCAGAAAATGAGCTGTTGGAAGACTAAATTGCTTATATCTCAGGAACCGTACGACTTAGGGAAAAAATAATTCCATGATTCATGATTTTTATGGCTACATTTCTCTGAATGTGTAGCCTGAAGGCTACGCATTGTTGTGACAAAAATTCCATATCTCGCACCGTTTCCAAGATACGAGCCCCAAAAAGCACGGCGTATGCCACCATGTCAGTCTATGAGAAAAAATTCCAACTTTGAAGTACTGTAACTTTGCAGCCATGCAATATTTTTTCACCAAACCACCAAAAGGCATATCTGTGAGATGTTGGCTACCTTCCCCTCCAAATTTCAGCTCAAAATACCAAACCGTTCTTTTGCAGCAGGGTGACAAAGAACTGCTGTCATTTGGGCCATAGTCTGAAAAAGTAGTGTCATGATTTGCGAAAGCATTTGCAAAAATTTGTGAAAGTGTCGTGAGTATGACCCTACTTTGCTACACTACTTTTTCCAGAAATTTGAAAAACATGTTTCTAGGGTGTTTAACCCCAAAATAAAGCCATGCCTAGCATCCTCAGGGTCCAACTAGGTAAACACAAAAATAATTGTGTCCCTAAGTGGTCCCAATTTTAAATGCCAAACATTTTTCTGATCACCAACTCAAAACAAAATGGTGGATTTGTGACACTACTAGTGCCATTTGTGACAGTAAAAAGTGCATTTGCGACACTGTCGAACTTTTTGTTAACTTTTCCCACTGACTTATAATGGGAACTTGCTTTTTGAATAACTTTTGAACCATTTAATATTTTTTCATGAAATCTTCAAAAGGCACACTGGGTACCCCAGCCACACGTTCTCTGAAGTTTTTGGACCAGTCGCACAAACCATGTGACCTGTAGGCATGGACAAAGAATTCACCAAAAACTGTAAACACATGCGCAGATCTAACTTAATAACTCTGCAGCCGTATATCCAACCACTATGAAAGTTGGCATATCCCAAGAGATATGGTTCTCAATCATGCATTCCAAATTTCAGACAAATCCGTTAAATGGTGGCAAAGTTATTAAGGTGCAAAATTTGACCTTTTAACCTTAAAAGGGGTACTCAACCCTAACTATGGTAGCACTACCATGCTACCATAATATATATTAATGTTGGCTGGTGTGGGGGGGTGGCACTACACACCAGGGATTGGAGGGTTTTTTTTTATATATGGCCTTGTGATCAGTGGGTGAATGGGGCAATAGACATCAAGGTGAGCAGGGGAAGGTGTTATTTTCCCATGGGACCCACAATCAGTAGGTGAGGGAACCACTAGACACCACCAGGTCAGGATGTTTTTAGGAGTTAGGAGGATATGAAATAAAACATTAAACTGTGGATCGAATAAATTCAGCAGTTTAATTTATTTACTGGATTTACTGGATAAAATTAGGACAAAAGAAGGCACAAAGCCCATCTGGATTGTTCTCCCACAACAGTGGGATATTAAACACATTATTGAATGAGTAACCATGAATCAAGCCTAGTTTTAAAGGAATCAAAATGATCTGCCTCTACAATAGTAGGAGGCAGGGAGTTCCAGGATTTTGTTGCCCTTTTATTGAAAAAAATTTCATATTTTTTGTTGTTAGCCCACTCAATTTTTAATTGCTTAATGTGTAATCTTCCCACAATTCTCTTGTTAGCAAATGATAGCCCACATATGTTAAACAGCATAGGATTATGGACTAGCTTATACATAAGAAGCAAATCTCCACTTTGCCTTCTCAGTGTCAATGGATAAAGATTTGTCTCCTGTAGCCTAGTCTCATAGCATTTGTTTCTTAATCTGGGGATAGATTTGGTTAATCTCCTTTGTACTCGTTCAAGACGGTTTATATCATTTTTAAGATAAGGGCTCCAAAAGGGAGAACCGTAATCCAAGTGTGGTCTAATATAAACTCTATACAAGGGTACTAAACTATGTTCAGATTTGCTAATAAAGGTTTTTTTGATTTGTCTCATAATTATGTTAGCTGTTCAGACTACTTTACTACAATGATCACCAGATGACAATTTGTTATTGACCAAAATGCCAAGATCTCTTTCACAGTTAGATGCTTCCAATTCTTGCCTATTTAAATACTATTTGTAGGACGTGTTATTCCTACCAAAGTGTAAGATTTTACATTTATCAATGTAAAAAAAAAAGAGTTTTCATTGGCCCATTGCTCTATGAAATTCAAGTCCTGTTCAAGAAGTTTGAAGTTAGCTGGAGTGTCATCTCTACCACCAAGTTTTGTATTATCTGCAAACTTCGATAAATAGTTATTAGAGTTGATAACCATATCATGGATAAAGAGATTAAACAAAACAGGTCCCAGCACGGATCCCTGGGGAACTCCACTCATAACAACACCAGAAGCAAATAAAGCTCTATTAATTCTAACTGACTGAGTGCGATTAAATAACCATTCTGATACCCAATTAACTAATTGAGAAGAAATTCTCAAGTTATGAAGTTTGTTAATTAGTAAGGAATGTGACACATGATCAAATGCCTTGCTGAAATCTAACAGTAATACATCAACAGGAATGTTATTATCCAATAATTTAGTAATCTGTTGATAAAATGATATAAGAGTGGTTGTACACGAGAAACCAGATTTAAAACCATGTGTGATAAATCATGAATATCAAGTTGTTCCAATGCATTCTCTAGTCTGCATTTGATTAAACATTCCATGGCTTTTCCCAGGATGGAAGTCAAACTAATCGGATGATAGTTCTGAACGTTGGACTTAAACCACTTTTTATAAATAGGTGAGACCAAGGCAGTACGCCAAGCATCAGGTATATTACAGTCTAGTAGTGATTTATTAAATAAAAGTTGAAGTGGGATAATAGTTGAGTCTAGTGTTTCTAGAAGAAATATGGTGTTAATATTATCTGGACCTGAGCTTTCGATCTTTTGATATTAGATAATTAATTCTTAATTTCTGATAACTGAAATGAAGGAATGAAGGAGTCATTACTGTTAATAATGATTACAGGATTTGTAGGTTGATCAAAAACCAAACAAAAATATTTGTTAAAATAGTCAGCCATATCTTTATTTGAAGTTATGGCAATCCCATTGTCACAGAGTGGTCCTATATTTCTGTTATTACATCTATTGCCATTGATGTAAGAGTATAAAGATTTTTGATTAGTTTTGGAATGTGCTAGTTTGAACTCAAATTTAAGTTTAGCAGTTTTAATTAATTTTTTTAGTGTAGACAGGGCAGTTTTGTATTCAAGTCTCAGGGATGGACTTGGATTTCATTTTAGTTTCTTAAATAAATGTTCCTTAATTTTAATTTGTTTATTAATAGTGTTATTGAACCAAACAGGAATTTCACCTTTGTTGTTATGGTTTGGTTTTAAAGGAATATACTTATTTTCTAATTGATGTATAATATTAGTCAAACATTCATACATTTTGTTAACATTTTTATCTTTGAATATTTTAGGCCAATCAGTTCTTTTTAATTCTTGATTTATCTTTGTGAAATTAGCTTTGTTATAATCCCTAAATTGGGTGTTGTTGTTGATTTTAGGAATTGTAAGGGAATACTAGCAAATATGGAGTTATGATCACTATTGCCAATAGGGGCCATAATATTTATCTCTGAAATGTCAAGACCTTCATTTGCTATGACAAGGTCCAAAATATTATTGCCACATGTGGGCTGATTAATCAGTTGGTCCAAACCTAGATCTATAATTGTATATAAACATAACCTATCATGGTTATTATTACCTATGTTGAGATTCCAATTAATACTGGGCATATTAAAGTCTCCAAAAATTAGAATATCATTATTCAGGGATAAATCTGATATTGTATTTAATAATTCAGTAGTATATTGGGTATCTGCTGAGGGTGGCCGATAACAAACCCCAATATTAATCTTAGGATGATCAGCAAGTTGAATGGAAATCCATAATGATTTGGTCGAAGTAATGGAAGAAATGTCATATGAAGTAATATCTTCTCTAACAAAAAGACACACACCACCACCTTTACTATCTATTCTGTCCTTATAATAAAGTTTATAACTTAGGATTTTTTATCCACTCAATATGCTCAATGTTTTTCTACCCCAAAGATGGTTTAGAGATTTGCACGTATTGATCTCTGACTTCATCTGGAGAGGGAAAAGGCCTCGCAGGGCTTATAATAAGCTGGCGGCTCCCAGGGAGAAAGCGGGTTTGAGACTCCCACATTTCGGGTTATATTATTGGGCAAGTAGTCTGTGCAAATACTTGAAATGGGTGGTTCCCGTCAGTAGACTCGACTCTCTGCCCTATGTTCCCTCATGGGTTAGATTAGAGATTGAGGTGATCAGGGAGGTAGGATTGGATCCGATTGCATTGCTCTATTCCACCCCCAGGAGATTGCCCCCTAGGCTGGTTAATAATCCAATAGTAAAATTTTTGCGTATTCATAGGCAGATTTGTGAGAGCTCGGTTATGCCGGATAGGACAAGCACCAACCAGTATGTCAAAATTCAAATTTGAGGATTGGGGAAAATGATTTGGGTAGGTGGATTCCCCAACTCGAAGGATTGCGGTGAGGACTTAATGGAAGAGAATGGCACTCCCAATTAGGGAGACCCTGGCGGTACAATATAGATGTTAAGCAAGTCTTTAAATTATGCAACACTCACTTATTGGCCTTGAAGTGAGGATCAACCTACTGAGGGGTGTGTAGAGCGGGATCTGGTTTGAGTCATTAGTACAAGTTGTGTGGGAACCACATGCAGTCTCTAGAGTATATAAGAAGTTCTCAACCAAATGCTTAAGGATTCGGATCACATACCAGATATTGGACTAACTGTTTGGGGAGCAAGCGGGACTGGGAAGCCGTCTGGAGGCATACGTACAAATATGTTAGACAGGACAGGTTGAGGGTGATGCAGTTTCACTTCTTGAATAACTTATTCTGGACTCCTCCAAGTTGTTTAAGGTGGGTAGTAGGCGGACCAAAATTGTTTCCGTGCCAGGCGGTGGAGACTTGCATCATATTTTGGGAGTGCCCACCGATAAAGCAATTGTGGATGCAGATTAAACAGAGGACAGATCCACTGTTGGGTATTGAACAGTATTTAACCCCTGATATATGTTTGATAGGGGATTATTCTGGCATCATATATAGGGAGCGTAGGTTCTACATGGCTCTGACCTCAGGCTCACTTAAAAAGGTAGTTTTGTGACATTGGATGACTGACTCCCCAATTACGTATACGGAATGGCTGCAGGAGATGTTGTCTAATTTAAATATAGAAAAATGGGGAGCAGGAAGGGACAATAGGTTTCATATATTTGAAAAGACTTGGAGTCGCTTTCATGCACTATACCTTCCCCAGGTGTAGCCAGACCGAGTAAAGCAGGAGGAGGGATGATGGTGGGTGAGCAGATCTTCCTTAAGGGTTTCTGTAGTGGGAGGGTGGGTTAGGGTAGAGAGGGGGTGGTTTTGTTAGTGTTGATGGTTGGGGAGAGAAAAATTTGTGACCTGAATCTATTCTGTCATCTGTTTGGATAGAACAAAATGGGTTTGTTTTTTTTTTGTTTTTTTATTATCATGTGTACTACATTTGATATGAGATTCTGTCACAATAAAATTTTGAATTTCAAAAAAAAAAAAATAAAGTTTATAACTGGGGATGTTTCTAGACCAAGCTGATGAAGGATCCCACCAAGTTTCAGTAACAGTGATGATACTGAGATCCAATAGGATACATTTTGCTGTAAGCCCGGCCATTTTAAAAGAATTCAAAGATCTTCCATTAAAGGATAAAATATTAAATGATTTCCCAATACTGGCATTAACTTTTGTGTTAAGAGAATTAGGAATTGTCCCATTCTCCTCCAATTTGTTCAGTTTATATATTTGTTAATGACAGAACCAATTGATTTACCCAGTAAGACACTTCCCCTTCTACTTAAGTGTAAGGCATCCCAACTAAAGAGGGACTCCCTGCCATCAAAGTTCTCCCAGTGTGGGATGTAACATATGCCTTGTTGAAGGCATCACTTTCTCAACCATTCATTAATTTCCCTAATATGACGGGTCATGTTGTAAGTTGCCCTGGGGACTGGAAGTATTTCTGAAAACATATGGTACATCCCTTTCTATAAGTAGATTATTTAGAGCCACAAAGTCTTTTTTGATCTGTAAAGAACTATTTTGGTTTATATCATTAGTCCCTACATGGATAATGACTAGGGGGTTATCACCAGCATCAGTAAGTATATCATTGACCATTTTGGTAATGTCAGAAATCTTTGCTCCCCTAAAACTAGAACATGTTCTTGATGCTTTACCTGGATTACAAATTGCCCTTTCCAAGTATTTAATGATAGAATCTCCCAGTACATACACTTGGCATGAAGAATTCTGAAGATTTAAACCAGAGGTATCTGTAGTGGAAGCTAAAGTCCCAGTGGCAATAGAGAATGAATTGGGTATACAGCAGGGATCGGTTAAAGAACCAGTGAAAACCCTGGATAATAAAATAGGATCCATATTTGATTGAGATGGAGAAGTGTCTATAACTATTTTTGAGGGTTCTGTAATGGCTGGCATAAAATTGGACCTACAGTTGGAGTTAGTAACTGCACCAGTTAGTTTACTGGGAATCAACTGAGGACCTGAGTCTATAAGCATGGTTGTAGGAAATTCAGCTTCAGTAGCTGGTGTGTGACAGCTTGAATGGTCTAAATAAGTGTCAATGGGGCAGTTAGTATCAGGTAAACTAGAAAGTACCGAAAAGGAATTGAGAATAGGTAAACTGAATTGGTCAGCTCTATGCCCCTTTTTGCAAGCTCTTGCACTGGTTACCACTGAATAGTCAGAGTTTGACACTAAACTCTCAGAATCATCCTCTCTGCTCCTTTTTTTATTCAGCAAACTAGTGGTATTAGTTTTCATACTAACATTGTTGGTTGCTGTTAAGTTACTACCAATATTACTGCTATGGCGTACCCCTTTATTCAAGGTTGTGTGCAAGGGTAAACAGGTGGATGAGTGAAAGGATTTCATGTTACCAGTAGTCTCAGTTGTAGGTGGGGGGCTGTGTAATGCTTTGAAACATTCACACATGGTAAATTGGCTTTCTTCTAGCTGTTGTAATCTAACCGAGAACATTGCAATCTCATCATGTAACCGTTTATTGTCACAGCATTTTATACTTATGAAATCCTTTGTCAAATTCAGTGTAAATTTAACTAGTTGATACATAGTACATGACTGGCATATAATACCAAGTTCACCATCCAAGGTCATAATTGTGGAGTATTCGCTCCCTGGTTTTGAGCTGGCAGTTTTTGGTGATGTAGGAGTTTAAAGAATCCATGTTAAAAAACGCAAATCAACTCACCAAAAAAGCACACTCTACCCAAGCATTCCAGATAAAGTAGCACTTTACTTGACTCTGTAACACCAGCTCACACAGCCAAACATGCTAAACACGTGCTGACACGTGTGTCTTTGTGCATGTCTTCACACGCGACGCCGCACGCTCACCCAGCTCATGCTCGCCCTGCTCACCACAGAGCACTTTAACTAGAGCTCCGGAACCCGGAAGTTTAAATCAGCTGATGTGTCCGAAAAGCAATAGCTCTAAAAAGTGCTACAAACTGCTTTAACAATCCTTGGTAGTTGTGGGGAATAAGGAAACACAAGCAGAGTTACAATAAAATAAAAATGAATGAAATACTTGCCCCCGAGTTTGTGGTTCTCAGCAATGCTGACATCAACCACAAAACTCCTCTTCCTGCCACTTAGGTTTAGCAGGGCTCCACAACTATTTTGAGGCACTCTAGCAGAATGGTTTACAATATTAAAAGCAACACACACACTACAGGTGTCCAGCAGCACTTGGTTCAATCAATTTAGCGCTGCTCACCGCAGAGCACTTTAAATAGAGCTCTGGTACCCGGAAGTTTAAATCAGCTGATGTGTCTGAAAATCAATGGCTCTAAAAAGTGCTACAAACTGCTTTAACAATCCTTGGTAGTTGTGGGGTATAAGGAAACATGAGTAGAGTTTCAATAAAATAAAAATGAGTTAAATACTAGCCCCCGAGTTTGTGGTTCTCAGCAATGATGACATCAACCACAAAACTCCTCTTCCTGCCACTTAGGTTTAGCAGGGCTCCACAACTAATTTGAGGCACTCTAGCAGAATGGTTTATAATATTAAAAGCAAACACACACACTACAGGCGTCCAGCAGCACTTGGTTCAATCAGTTATTCTATCATATTATTCTGCAGTTTTGCAAAAAGGTGCACAGAAACTGGTGAAAATCCATGGAAGATACCAATTTCACCATGGCATAAGTTCAAAAATTTTTCACGAAATTTCAAGGAAGTTCCTCGAAAGCGGAATTCTCACGAAATTTCAAGGAAGTTCCACGAAAGTGGAATTCACAACTTTTGCCCACCCTTACCCCAATACCATTCTCTGATGCATTTGTTTGGACCTCAAACACTTGGTTGAAGTCAGGGATTTTCAATATAGGAGCTGTACATAGAATGGTCTTGCTATTCCTGAAAACCTCATCACAAACAGGGGTCTACTGAACCTTATTCGGGCACCCGTTTTTAGTGAGATCAGTCAAAGGACTGGCAATGGTAGAGAAATTTGGAATAAATCTCCTGTAATAACCAGCCAGGCCTAGAGAAGATCTCACATACATTTTTGTGATAGATATGGTACTGTTCGTTACCGCTGTCGCCTTTTCAACCTCGGACTTCACCTGTCCATTGCCTAAAATGAACCCTAGGTATCTTGTCTTGGTCTTTGCTAGGGCACACTTAGCAGGGTTAATGGTCACCCCTGATTCCTTTATTGCTTGCAATACATAAGACACCCCAACGCAGTAACAAAAACTAATAGCCAGATATCCTCACAGGTAAAGCTAGGCAGAGGTACAAAACAAGGCTGTCCCTTATGCCCCCTATTTTATATATATATATATATATATATATATATATATAACCATTAGCAAAGGCAATAATACAAGCACAAGATCTGTGTGGCATAGAAATAAATGGAAAACAGCATATCATTTCATTATATGCAGATGACATATTATTATATCTACACAATGCCTTAGAGTCTATGCCTGTGCCGATAAATCTGATAAACAAATTTGCAGATATATCCGGATATAAAATAAACATAAACAAAACCGAGGTCCTCCCAATAAAAAATAATTTCCCAAGCACTTCATTTAATGAAGAAAATAAATTAAGCACTTCAAAAAGATTATAGATATCTGTGTGTGTGGATCACTCAGAAGAGCGAAGATCCATATAATAATAATTATGACACCATAATACAAAAAATACATAATGATCTACAGAGATGGCAACTGCTTCTGCTGACCCTAATCAGAATAATAAATGTGGTCAAAATGAATCTTTTGCCTAGACTTCTCTTTTTGATTGAGGCTCTTCCTATTTGGATTCCTGTAGATACATTCAGGAAGCTGGTGATGGAGGTTAGGAAGTTTATTTGGCAAAATAAGCAACCAAGAATAAGTATTATAAAACTGTATGCACCCACTGATAAAGACTAGGTCTACCAAACTGTAGGTGGTATTATTATGCTGCTCAAATGGCCCAAATCAAGCCCACTTACCAGATGTTAGGAAGACAAGACTGGTTAGAAATTGAAGAAACTAAACTAGGGATGAAAACCCTGACCGCAATTCTCTTCCAAAATCAGAAGAACCTTATAAAAATAAACTGCTTAGACACATCTAATCTATCGGTGACAATATGGAGAGAATTCCATAAAATGATAGGATGGAAGGACCCTTTCACACTCTATACATATTTAAAAATGATCCCTAGTCTAAAAAAGAATCTTCTTATTCAAAAAAAGGAATAAAATGGTATCTACCAAATTAAACATCTTTTTCACCAAGGAGAATTTATAGTTTTCCATACGCTGAAGCAAAAACATGCTTTGGAAGATAGTTACTCACTTGCCTACCTTCGGATAAGACACATTATAAGGACAAAAAACAGGATACTTGAGGGGATTGAGTACCTCTCCAATTGAAGATATATTAGGATCAGAAGTAGAACAAAAATTAATAGGCTTGATTTACAGTATTTGTCAAGATGGAAAAAAAACACAATTGAATAAACTCTATGAGAAATGAAGAAAGGATATAGGGCTGAATCTATCATTGGAAAAATGGAAACAAATTATATCAAAGACTCTTAATGTAACAAAAAACAGTAAACTAAAGCAAATCCAGTACAATATCATAAACACGGTTTCCTATATCCCAAAGACATTACATGACTTTAGTAAAAACATAGCTGATTGTTGCCCTAGATGTCAAGATTAGAGAGGGACCCTAATCCATAAGTTAGTAACATGTCCAAAGCTAGTAAGTTACTGGTGGGAGGTTACAACAGCTTTGTCAAAAACTTTAGGACTAGATTTTCCTTATGACCCAGGAATTATCATATTTGGGAGTAACTATGTACAATGTATACAACAAAGAGCAGATGTAAAAGAAAAACACTTCAAGATAATGCTCATTAATGTTAAAAAAACTCATATTATAAGCTTGGAAGGATATAGAACCTCCAAACATAAAACAATGGCTAAATATGGTAATGGACTGTGGTAACCTGGAGAGAATTTTTATTCACAAGAAGCTCATTTTTTCAAATTTAAAGAAATCTGGGACCTGTTAATAGTATTTCTAGTAGAAAATGTAGGGTAGTATAATAATATAATAATAAGAAATCTTGCACCTTTTTCATATGTACTGAAAAGCAATTTCACACTGTTTTGTGAGACATAGGGGATCTGAGGCCAAGATCTCTGAACATATTCTGAAGAATGATGACTGGCAAATGATTTCCTGAAATTATATATATCAACAGGGTGACATGTCATGTTCTGATTCAGAAAAAAAGAGAATAAAAAAAGAAGAGAGAAATAAAATGGGAACACAGATGATAAATGTCCTTGCTTCACTTGAGCTCTGGTGGTTATGGCAACTACAGCAGAGTTCTGGGTGACATGACAATGTATAAATGAAGCAAAGTCTGGGTGGTCATGCCCAATAACAACTGGCATGGGTAGGTGAGATACCAACCCCATGTCTACCTCGTGTTTCTTTTCTTGAACAGTCACTAGTATGGTGGCTGTAGGGTAGCAATGGCCAAGGCCAGCCTTAGCTAGGTGCAAACTATGCTCCTGCACCTTGGGGGCCCATACTTTTTTCTTGAGAAAAAAATAATTTAAACATTTAAAAATGCCTAAATTTTGTTAGAGATGAAAATGTTTACCAGCAAATGAAAGTGGAAGACAACTGACTCTGTTACTGTTACAAAAGGTGAGAGCAGCTTTGCTGCAGTGGAAAAGATTAGGTTAAGTAAGTGCCAATGGTGTTAATGGCTATACTTTACACCTCCCAGGTTGGCTACTTTCAAAAACAAATGGCTATATTGACGAGATAACTTGTTTGTAACCTGGACATGTAGCTGAAACAACGAATGATATGACAACATCTGTTTCAAGGTATGTGAGTGCTCAAAATGGCTCAAAAACCTGAGCAACACAGAGCAAAACCAAATTTCCTGATAGGGATCTGAAAACCTGATCACCAGGTAAAATAACTGACAGATGGCAACCTTACTGGTGTCCCATGATCATCTTCTCAATTCTCTCTCACTCACACCTCCAGAAAAGTTAAGTTGTTTAACTTGTTTGCAAATCAGAATATGGGAGGTGTGAGTGTCAAGTGATGATGTCCCTGTCCTTACAGAAATGAATATGGTAGTAATACCTTACTTACTTTCTTGCTTCAGGCTCAGTCAGTCTCATTTCCAGCGGTGAAGTCAATTCAATGCAGTCAATGGCACTAATAAAAATATGCTGGTTAAACTAGTAGACCTGGTACTGCTTTATTAATTCAGGACAGGAGGGTTAGTTAGGTGTAGATGTTGGATGGGGGGTCCACAGGGAATGGAGTGGTGGGGCCCAGCAGGGGACTGCACAGGGGTCCAGAATGGTTAAGGCCAGTCCTGGAAATGGGTATCACCATGCAAACAGATGACTGCTGTATCCATCCCTTTATTATTCCCAGTCACCAGATCTGCTTGCACAAGAGTCTGGCAGCTCCCATAATCAATCAGTCCCATCATCTGCGGTGATCCAATCTGCACAATAGCCATAAAATGACCCCAGTTCACTAAGGCTAGGTGATCTGTCTCTTTCTTTATGTTAGGACAGTTTCTTACTTAATGCCCTTTCTTTTGTCACCCATGACATACAATCTCTGCTACAGGAATTTGCACCCTCTCTCTGCTCTCCAGTCTCGCTTCACTGGGGCTGGATTTGGCAGTTTATAAGTAGAAGGGTTCCTTACCAGATTGCTGGTGGTTGCAGCTGCTGATGTCCCTTAGTACCCTCTTGGTCTGGATGGTCAGGCTGCCAGGAAGTCTTCCACCAGTGTGATGGTTTTATCAGCAGAATCAGGCTTGTGCTTCCAAACCCAAAGTTGTACATCCTGGGGTAAAACTTTAATAAACTGTTCAATAATTACCACTTCCAGAAGTTGGTCCTTGCTCTTGTTATCTGGTGGCAACCATTTGTAGCAGAGCTCTTTGAGATGGGTATAAGTCTCTCAAGCGGTATCCAGTGACTGCATTTTAAGAAACCTAAACCTCTGGTGATATGTTTCAGTATTTATTTCATAGCACCTGAGGATCTCTTGCTTCCCACAGTCATAGTCTACAGATCTTTAGTTGGGCCGCACTTGGAGTACTGTGTACAGTATTGGTGGCCATATCTGAAGAAGGATATCAGGCTGCTAGAGAGCGTGCAACATAGGGCAACACATATGGAACAAGGGATGGGAGGTAAACCCTATGAGGACAGATTGAGGCAACTGCATTTGTACACCCTGGAGGAGAGGAGGGATAGAGGAGATATGATTGAAATGTTCAAGTATCTGAAGGGATTCAATAGAACCGGTGCAGATGGGTTATTTAGGCTGATGAAGGGAAGGGACACAAGAGGACATGGGATAAGATTGAAGGGGCAGATTTAGGAAAGAGATGAGGCATTTTTCACAGAAAGGGTGGTGTCAAAATGGAATACCCTATATTTGGAGATAGTATCATGTAGGCTGGTGGGCAGTTTCAAAAGGGCATGGGACTGGTCACAGGTGTGTCTGGGAAAATAGCAATGTGAAACTGCTGGAGGGGAGGGGGAGGGGGAGGGGTCAGGCAGTTGCACTCTAGGGGTGCTAGCTTGACACTCGAACAAACTTGATAGATCATAAGGCCTGTTTCTGATGGCAAATTTGTATGTATGTATGTATGTATGTATGTATGTATGTATAGTACCATGCCTCTCAGGAGTCCATGTTGCTATAAACCAACTGGACACTACATGTCAGGTGCGGTGTCAGTCAAACAACCCACTGTTCCCTTGGCCATGCGCATGTTCAAGCAATCCTCTCAAAAGTTGTGAGGTACACTTCAATGTAGTCACTGTCCAATAGTTTGGACAGTTTAATGTCTTTTGGGCTACTGGTTCTTTCAGTTTGTCCTCAATTGATGGCATGCAAGACCCTCATGGTATCCACCCATTTGGCATCTTGTCTTCCCCACTCAATGTCTCTATCTCTCCACTCAATATGTCTGTCTCTTTCCATCTGCGTCTGTTTTATACAGAGCAATTTCAACAACTCCTCTACATCCTCAGGTGGAGTGTCTTCAATAGGAGGCTGGTTCCCTGATTCTTCCTCATACCCTTGGATCTCTTCATCATCTTCAGGCTTGGCCTTCCTTGTCCAGTTCATGCAGCAGCTTCTCTCCAAGTCTGTTGGCCATGGTTCTGTTCAGAACGCCACAGACTTTCTTCTCTGGGTTCTCCTCTGGTGACTCCTAGTGCATCAGTCCAGACTATCCATGTCCTTCCTCTACACTTAGTCAGCACCTACTGATCTACTGATCTATCTCTTTAGTGATTATTATTTTACTCCAGATGTTGGTCTTGTATGTTTGGGTGATGGGGAGCTTAAAAAAGAAAAAAAACAAAACAAGCTAAAGACAAAGAACCTCAGTGCCGAAGCACTAAAGCAAGGGTTACCCCAAAGGGCATTGGCAATAAAGCCAAGTTTCAAAGAAATACAACATCACACATAACCCCATAATGCAAAGCATCATGGGATGCATACACAAATCACCATGAAATTTTAGGCTGGTTCAGCTTAAAGCAGGAATGCATGGTGCCAAAGGCCTTCTCAAGCAATCTGTAATTTACATGCATTTAAATACCACAATGGGATTTTTCTGATATCTCTAAACTGGTAACTTAATTTTTTATAATACAGTTCCCTGCTTTGTGGGGGTGAATGCCCATTATATTAAATATCTTGGCAGCTGATGCTGCTCTGATGAGAGGAGAAGAGAACCACTTCTGAGACTGCTTCTTTCAAGGGGCTGCTTGAGGCTTCAAACTTCTTTTGCTTTGGATGTGCAGTTACTAAGACCTTTGACTATGGTGGTGTGAGCACCTACATCCCTTCTGCAGTTAAAGCCAGTTACAAGCCTAGGAAAGGCTTGGATTATTGGACTGGGTAGCTAATTATTACCTGCACTGGACATTTTACACTTTTCTGCTTCAAAAAATGTTTTTGAACTTTCTGCAGCACACCTATTTACCTGCGTTCTCCCCCGTGATTATTTATTTTACTATTTTATTTTAATGTGATTTGGGGGAGGGGTGGTTTATTTTCTGTAGTGGATATTCCTTTGTGTTATTCTGTGGGGGTGTATGATTGGGGGTGTTTGTATGTTTAATAGAAATTCTGTATAATAGAGTGATTGAGAATGTGAGTGGATTTGTGGGATGTCTAGTGTTTTATTTAGCAGGGCTTTCTTTGGTTTGGGCTAGTGTGCCAGGAAAAGATGCATTGGGATCATGGGACAGTGTGAAATATCTACGCTACTTCCCTGCTTTGTGACCTATGACCCTTTATCAACCTCCGAGTCCCTTCCATCACAGCCAGGCATTGCAGTGAAGTCAGGATTATGAGGGGGTGGGTTGGTTGACAGTGGTGGAAGGCAGCTGAGGTAGGAGACATGAGTAGCATTGAGCTTATCAGATACAGAGATGCCCTGGGTTTAAACAGAGCCTAGAGAGAGGCCAGATTTGTTTGGTCTCCATAACCAGGGGTCCCACCAGACTAAGTGGGCAGGCAGCTAGAGGGTCGGTCACATCCTCTAATCCTCTTTGAGCAGTGCTTTGCAATGCCAGGTCGATAAGGAACAAGACTGCCATTTTTGCAGACTTGATTTCCTCTGCAAACCTGGCTTGTATCACAGAGACCTGGCTGGATGACAATGCTGGCCCAGTTCTAGAGGCACCCATCCCCACTGGGTACTCCATAGTGCACTGCCCAAGGAAGGATTGCAGGGGTGGGGGAGTTGCCATTATTTTAGATCCAGCCTGGGCTTCATGGTGCATCCAGTTGGTAATAGCAGATCATTTGAGTGTGTTGTCTTGCCTGGGGGTTCAGGCTGCAGGATTCTCCTTGTTTATTACCTGCCTGGGTCAGGAGGAGAATTCCTTTAGGAGGTGGCAGATTTCATCATCTACCAAGTGCTGGAGTCCCCCAGGTGTTTAATCCTGGGGGCTTCGACTCCTGGGTTGAGGATGAATCCTCACATTTCCATTATAACCTCCTCCAGTTGATGTCATCACTGGGTCTGGCATAAGTGGTTGCTTCTGCAACCCATCAACACAGTCACACACTTGATCTGGTGTTCCAGCTGGGTCTTGAGGTTTGGCTGCCTCAGGATTGATCAGATCCTGTAGTCTGATCACTGCATCATGAGGTTCACATTTGGGGCCTTCTTGGAAGTCCTTCCCCTGTGGAGATGGTCAGCTACTGCCCTTTAAGGGGTTTGTGCCCAAAGGCACTACTTGCATCAGTTGACCTTTCTAGAGTGGACTTGGCATGTGTGATTGGTGCCAGTGAGGTGGTATCCACCTATAATTAGGTGGTATCTAAAGCACTGGATGTCATCACTCCAGTTCATATATCACCCGGATCTTCTCACTAGAGATCCCCTTGTTGTGATGGGGATCTCAAGGTGATGAAGATCAAGGGTCGGAATTTGGAGCAATGCTGGTGGAAGACCCAACCAGAGGCCTACAAACTGGCCCTGTGTGCTCACTACGGTGAGTACCAGGAGGCAATTTCCCATAAGAAGGCAGAATTCCCTGTCCAGTGAAATTGCTGCAGGGAGAAACAGACCTTCTCAGCTTCTTTGGACTGTGGATAGACTTCTCTACTCTTCCTGCCTACAGCTGAGAAATACCTTTTCATCCACTTTATGTGAAGAGTTTGCTCTGTTTTTCTCTGACAGAGTGTCATGGAAACATAGAATTTGATGGCAGATAAGGACCGCTTGGCCCACCCAGTCTGCCTATTTCCCTACCTGATGGATAAGCTGCAGATTCTAGTTAATCAACAGATTACTTCCTCCTGCTCCCCACTAGAATTGTCTTATGCTTGTCCCATGCATTCTTGAATTCTCCCACTGTTCCTGACTCCACAACCTCCTCCTATCGGGGATCCCATCAGGAAGGTCATTGCCTTGCAGTAGCCAGACTGGGAGGAACAGAAGCAATCTTCCTGTTTGGGAGCAGTTTAGGCCAGTGGAGGTGTGGCTGAGGTCACTTGGATGATCTTAGAACTGAAGTACACATATTGTGAACTGGACCCAGCCCCAATGCATTTCTTAATGAGATGCACCAAGGCTGTAGGCCCAGTGTTCACCAGGATTGCCAGGTGTTCGATGGCAGAGGAGCTGTTCTCAGTGGCTCTGAAGGAAGCACTGGTGAGATCCTCCTTAAGAAACCTTCCCTTGAGACAGATATTCTGGCAAATTACTGTCCAATCTTCAACCTGCCATTTTAGGTTGTTGAGAAATTGGTGCACAATAGCTCAAGGATCACCTTGTGTCCTTTGATATCTGGAAGCCATTTTGGTCAGGTTTTTTGGCCTAAACACATCATAGAAACAGCACTAGTTAGGGTGCATAATGACCTGCTCAAGGCCAGAGTTAGAGGAGACAAGTAAATTCTTGTGCTCCTTGATCTTTCTTCAGTGTTTGACACTGTGGACCACGTCGTGCTTCTCAATTGGCTCTGTGAGTTTTGTGGACTTGCCGGCGCTGTCATCAGATGGTTTGAGTCCTGTCTATCTGATAGGGTGCAGCAGGTGAGGAATTTCTCCTCCTCCCAAATGGCATGTCAAGTTGAGTACCACAGGGCTTGATCGTCTCACCGATGTTTGCAGTGTACATGCTGCCGATGAGTGAGATCATTCAACAGTACAGAGCAGAGTTTCACTGCTATGCAGATGACACCCTGCTGATATTTGTAAATTGCACCCAGAACATCCAATGCTGTTGATGTGCTTAACATCTGTCTGGCTAAACTCAATGACTGGATCACTTCCAGCTGACTGTGACTAAACTCGGATAAGACAGAGGTACTGGTGATCGAGTCAGGTCACAGGTGTAATGGATTGCCACCTAGCACTAACAAAGATCTTTTCCTGGGGTCCACGCCATTGGTGGCCTCCCTGAGGGTGCACAGTCTTTTTGGGATCCTGGACAGCAGGCTGACCTTTGAAGATCAGGTATTGTCTGTAGTCAAAAGTGTTTTTTACCACTTGTGGAACATCACCAGGATTAAGTCCCTTTTTCTGCCCTAGGATCTGCTGACTCTGGTACCCACCTTTGTTACCTCTAGGCTCAACTACTGCAACTCTCTATACTTCACGGTCATGGGAGAGACCCTCTGCAGACTGCAGCTGGTTTTGAATGCAGTGGCCTGGTTGCTGATGGGCCTGTGTAGGTCCAGTCATGTAACTCCAGTCCTGCGTGCTCTGCACTGGCTGCCTGTCAAGTGGAGGGTCCTTTTCAAGGTGGACTTGCTCACCTATAAGGCCCTAAACAGACTGGGTCCTGGCTACTTGTCAGAGCTCCTGACACCAGTGACCTCTGCTCACTCTCTCTGCTCCTCTTCAAGGGGCCTCCTGGATTTTTCCAGGATCTGTCTCACAGACATCTGGTGATCATCCTTTTAGTGTTCCTGGGCTGACCCTATGGAACTCACTTACACCTGCAGTTTGGGAGGCCCTCTCAATTGGAGTATTCAACCTGAGGCTGAAGTCCCACCTCTTTAGTCTGTCTTTTATGGATTAACTAATCCAGCCCAGCCGTTTAAAGATCAAATGCACCGTTTTTTCCATATTTTTAATAAAAGCTTGAATTCAAGTTCCTGAAAATATCATGCTGTTTGGCTTTGTGGTTTTCTTTAAATCAGCATTTGTCAAATCTGTTAATGTGTTCTGTATTAACTGAAAACAGTGAAGATTGCATTGTTCTTATCAATGAGCGATGACATCATTCTTGTCTAGCCTGCTGCTTCAGAAATTAAGTCCCTGATTGACTGATGAAGCTGTTGTAGTTCCCAGTCAATTCAGTCTGTAGAGCTAATTGTTTTCACTCAGAATTTGTTACTAACCCATCTGGGTTGTGTTTAAAAAGATTAGTTAGAAATCAATAATTCTGTTCCCATAAATAGTTGATCATTTAAATTTCAGTGTGCTGAACAGAAGTGGTATGAATGACTGTCTGTGAGAAATTACCTTGTCTGTATCACAGCTATGAGTTCTTTCTCATCAAAACTCTGCATTGTTTTCTGGCTATATAACACAGGGTTGTTTAATGGATATAAAATAAATCTAAAGTTTGTTAATTCATACAAGCAGTATGTCTTTGATATAGCCTTCGTAAATAGGTTCATGTGAGAACAAATTTGTTTTTATGTCAGACTGACAGTTGTCTTCCACACTATGCTATTTCCGGAACATGTACTGTATGAACTCATAAAATTCATTTCTTTGAGGGATTCTGTGTGAAAATACATCATGTACAGTATGCGTATAACTAGAAATACAATATAGCATCCTGATGCCCCTGTCTTCTGCCCCTTAATTGAGGCTGCTGTTCCCTACTCCCACAGTCAGGACCAATGCACCCTGTTGCCCCCTTTTCCTGTCTCTACAGACAGGGCTGCTGTGCTCTGCTAAGCCCTAGAGTCCCAGGGCATCAGCCTTCATTGCTGGGGCTGCTGTACCATGCTGACCCAGGCCACCAATTGTGGGGCATTTACTGCCCCTGCTACCCACTTCTATTGCCCCAAATGGGCAGGGTCACTGCACCATGTGCACCCCATCTCACAGTCAGGGATGCTGTACCCTGATGCCCCACTGTGTCCTGCACCACAGTCATGGCTTCTGCACCATGCTGTCCTCTGTCCCCTGCCACCACTGTGACCTGCTGCACCATAGAGTCTCTTGCCTCCACAGTTAGGGTTGTTGTACCATGCTGCTCCCTGCCGCCAGAGTCAGATGCTTTAGTACACTGCACAAACTGCTTGAAATAAAAAAAAAATACTTTAGTCTTGTGTTATAGGGTGGGGGACAGAGGATAGCAGGGTGCCGCAGCCCTGACTTTTCAGGCAGGAGACAGGCTAGGCACCAGGGTACAGCAGCTCAAACTGTGGGACAGGGTGCCACAGACACACCTGTTTGGACAAGGCACATGGGCAGTAAGGTGTAGCAAAGGATCTGACTCTGGTGGAAGGGAGCAACAGGGAGATACTGCTCCAACTGTGGTGACAGGGGACAGGATGCAGCACATGCCCTACCTTATGGTAAGTGACAGCATGGATCAACAGCCCTAACTGTGGAGGCATGGGACTCTAGTGCACAGCAGGCCACAGCAGCATTGATTGTGTAGACAGGTGCAGGGTGCAGCAGCCTTGGATGTGGTTGCAGAGACAGAAGACAGCATGGTGCAGATACCTCACCCATGTGGCAGGACACAAGGGGGCATCAGGGTATGGCAGCCCTGACTGTGGGATAGGGTGCTTGTGGTGCAGCAGCCTTGCCCAGTTGGGGCAATGGAAGTGGGTAGCAGGTGAAGTTTGAAGTTTGAAGTTTATTGTTCTAGGAATTAATACCTTTGAGCCAAGGCTCTTTTACAAAGGTTCCACGTCATTAAGTATAAAAACATAGTAGACAGTGTTACAAACAATCAGTAAGCCGTTTAACAAGGCCACAACTTAAACAGTAACATTTATGTACAGAAAAGAAAAAGGAACTCAGAGGCAGTGTCAAGGGCAAGGAATAAGGATTGGAGAGCTTGAGAGGGAAGAGAGGGAGAAATAAGAAGTTTAGGAGCAGACAGAACCAGGTTAGTGGTACTCAGGTTGTTTTTGTCAAAGAGGAGACCGTGGTGGTTGAGTGAAACAAATGTAAGTGCACTCAGTAGGATGAGACTTTAGTCAAAGCAATCACAGGAGCTGGAGGCTGTGAGATGAGCGTAAAGTATGGATTTGAAAGCTCCCAATGTCGGGGAGGATAGGGAGGGCAGGTTAAGGGTATTGTACCAGGTAGGGGCACAGTATGTAAAAGATCTTTGTCCCTGAGCAGTCCAGCATCTAGGGACAAGAAAGGTTGGTGGTCAGATCTTCTGGCGGTACGAATGCCATTGTTCAGGCAGAGCAGGTCCCGGATACATGGAGGAGTGAGTCCCAAGATTGATTTTTTTGCCATCACGCAGGTGAGATACATGAGGCGATTGGAAAGATGCAACCAACTGGTTTCCGTGTAGAGGTCACAAGTGTGGGTCCATCTCTGTGCTCCAGTGAGGAGTTGACAGGTTTTGTTTAGTGCTGTTGAGATGCGCTTTAGTGCAGTGGTAGTAGCTGAGCCATAGACAATTAGACCATAGTCTATGATTGAGATGATGGAGCTTTGAACAGCAATCCTCAAGGCAGCTTTGTTGAAAAATTGACGGTTTCGGTACAAAATTCCAATGCGTTGGTGCACTGCTTTTGCAGTGCTATCGGTACGGGACGCAAAAGTAAGACAGTCGTCAAAAGTGATACCAAGGTATTTGTAAGTGTTCACTTGTTCTTGTGTATTTCCAAGAGAAGTTTTTATGACGAGTGATGTATGCCTATTTCTGTTTTGATGACTGGCAAAAAGCATGACTTTTGTTTTTTTTTTGATTTAGGACCAGTTTGTGCTCAAGGAACCACTTTTCAACACATGAGAAAGCAAGCTGCAAGCTCTGTTGTAGTGGATTTGGATCCTTATGGGAGGAGAGAATTGCAGCGTTAACAGCATAGAGTATTAATTTTTCAGGGCGGGATTTGGGAACGAAGTTTAGAAATAGGCTGAAGAGGAGAGGACCTAAAATTGAGCCCTGGGGGACACCAGAGAGGACTGGTTTGGAGTGAAGCAACTACTCCACCTCTGGTGGCTTGCAGCAGCATTGTGCAACAGCCCCAACTGTGAAGGCAGGAGACCTGGGACTCTAGGGCTTGATAGAGCACAGCAACCCTGACTGTGGAGACAGGAACAGGGGGTAACAGGGTGCATTGGCTCTGACTGTGGGAGTCGGGGACAGAGGGAAGCAGGGTTCAGCAGCCTCAACTGTTTGTGCATGGGGCAGCAAGGTGCAACAGCCCTGACTGTGTGGAGAAGACAGTGGTCAATGGGGTACAGCAGCTTCAAATGGGGCAGGAGACAGGGGGCTTGTGGGGTGCAGAAAGGGGGGCAGTAGAGTGCTGCTGCATCAACTGTTGGGGAGAGACAGGAGCATCAGGATGCCATATAGTATTTCTAGTTATACACATACATGATGTGTTTTCACACAGAAACCCTCAAAGAACTGAATTTTGCAAGCTCATACAGTACATGTTCCTGAAATAGCTGAGTGTGGCAGTCATCTGTTTGTCAGTCTGATATAACAACAAAATTGTTCTCACATAAGCCTATATTTGGAGGCTACATCAAAGACACCCTGCTTCTATGAATTAATAAACTGTAGATTTATTTTATATTCAATATACAACCCTGTGTTATATAGCCAGAAAACAGTGCAGAGTTTTGATGAAAAGGAAATGACAGCTGTAATACAGACAAGATAATTTCTCACAGACATTCATTCATACAACTACAGTTCAGCAGTGAAACTCAAATGGTCAAGTTTTCATATGAACAGAATGATAGATTTTAAGCTAATCTATCTAAACACAAACTAGATAGGTTAGTAACAAACTCTGAGTGAAACAATTAGCTCTACAGACTGCTTTGACTAGGAACTGCAACAGCTTCTTCAGTCAGTCATGGACTTAATTGCTGAAGCAGCAGGCCAGACAAAAATGATGTTGTCTCTCACTGATAGGGACAGAAAAATCTTCACTGTTTTCAGTTACTGCAGTGCACATTAACAAATGCTGACTTACATAAAACCACACAATCAAACAGCATTATATTTTCAAGAAACACAAATCATGACCTAGGGACTTGAATTCAAGTGAATTCAATCTTTTCCTAAATATGTGCATTTGATCTTTAAGTTATATGAAGTTTATTCTAAAGCTTTAACTCTGAAATGTATTCATTTTTGGAATTTTAAAGTGCTTTTTTCTGATTTGTTCTACTGTTAGGCATCCAGAGACTCCGGGAATGGGTGCCCTATAAATAAAATGTGCTTTGCCTAGTAACTTTTTACCTTTATCAAAAACATCTAGTGCTGTGGTATTTTCAACATTTACATATTTCATATACATAAAGCATATACATCAAGGCATTTTATGACATAGTGCTATTGCATATTAAATCCAACAATGAGCAACACTACCTGTTGTTTTACATGAGCTCAGAGGTCATCACAATAACCTCCCTGTGCAAAGACCTGAGAGAGAAAAGACAAATTAAAGAGGACACTATAGCATAGTCAAGAAAGTGGAGGGGGGCTCTGATATGTGGCCAACCTTATGGACTAGAAATTGTAAAGGATAGATTAGGCTAAGAAATAAAAGAACTGTTGTAACAGATTTAAGAAAAAGTCGGTCCTCAAGAGTGGCAGGATCTCCCTGTCACAGAGCTGTAGTTGGCATGAGGCACAACCAGCTTCAAATTCGGTATTAGCTAGAAGCACCTACAGCATGGCATGAGGGTAAGCACTGTAATGGTACATTCAGTGTGACTAGTTGTTAACTATCATTTGTTCATAAAATGAACAGATAATAGTGTTTAGCTAGTTATGACAAATGTGCCATTAGAGTGCTTACCATCATGCTGTGGTGTAGGTGCTTCCGGGTAATATTGAATTTGAAGCTGGCTGTGCATCTATGTGCTCGGACACATCCTGGTTGATGTTTCCCAGTTAAGTGACAAAAGCCAATGCAGGTTTTTTTTTTTTTTTTTTTCCAAATTGTCACTCTACATATCCTGGTATTAGGTGAGATAGTCACTCCTGAGATCAAAGAGCTGTCCCTGTCCATGTGTTGAAGGCTTGGGAAGCATACAGAACTGTAGAGCCACCACTCCAGAAAAATGTGGTCATTGATCTAGCTCACCCACCTCACTGACATGGACATATCCCAATTCCTGATTTGACTAAGGGAATTAAAGCAGGGTTGCAGGTACTTTTTGTTTTAACTAACATTTCATTTTAGAGGTCACCAAGCATGACAGCATGAAAGGCAGGACAGAACAAGCAAGACTACAGGTTTATTGTCCCTCAGTTTAGCCACAGATATTGGGGAATTAATTTGCTTGCTGTCAGTGTTACTTTTACAGAGCTGACAGTAGGACACCAGTACCGCATTTGAGGCTTGTGGTATGACTTATCACAGGAAGTCTTATAAATTAGCTTTGCACTTTAATTTGGCAAATCCTGAAAAAATAACAAATGATGGTAAGCAGATTGATTTCACATTATGTTTGTTAAACTGAGGGAAAATAAACCTGCAGTCTTGACTTCTGAGACCGTGCTTTAGTGTTCACAAGTTATAGCTCCATATGGCCAGGGTCTCGACAACCACTTTCAGTTGACTCTGTATCTTTGATATATTACTTGGAAGTTAACAGTTCTATACAAAAATGTAGTAATCCAACACGAACTTGCGCATATGTTGTGGTATTATGTTGGACTAGGTGTATAGCATAGGTTAACTACCCAGTGCACTGACTTTCTTATATGTGTGCATGGGCACTGCAGCCACAATCCTCACTCCGTGGGCTACAACAAAAGAAAAAAAAATGATACACTGGGATATTGGGCACCCCAGTGTCACAATTATGTTTTTTGGTTGGTGCAGAGAGGGAGGGAGGGTGAGGGGGTTCTGTGATACTGAAGAGTGCCAGACACACCAGTGATTCACACTGAACATGATTAGATCATACGGAAACACAAAGTGTGAGCTTGCAAGTACGATTCTTCTGAGAGTGATAGAAAGATAAATTGGGAATGCCAGATGAGTTGTGAGTGACTGGAGTCCTGACCCACCTGTCCCCATCTCTCCCCAGTGCCACTGTTCCTAAAGTAAGTTCACACTGGGGGAAAAAATAGTGCAAGCCTGCTAGCATGCAGTGTTCCAATGTCCAGATGTACAGACGTGACTTTTGTCACCTTATCATGTTGTTGGTTCGCAAGGCATATGGGAGTGCTTTTCTACTAGTTCTAGCAAGAGGACTGCAGGGCTCCACCCATGCAGCCCTAAAAAGGGGCTCAAGTCTGGCAAGGGAGGTTTTAGGGTCACTATAGTCAACTAAGTCACTGTAGTCAAAGATTGAAAGGATCATTTTTAGTACAATTTCTCAACAGGCAGGGAGTGGTATGCACACTTTGTTTCTGTACAAAGCTTCAAGCTTAGGGTGGTGCTTATGGTGAATTGCATCAATGTGCACAGAGAAATCAAAATGCCAGTCAAGGCAGACACCAAGGTACTTAAAAACGGAGACATCTTCAAGTTTAGCACCATCCAGGGTATTAAATAGGGGAGGAGAAGTAGGTTTTGAAAGCCTTTGATGCGTACCATCATAAAAGTCATGGAGACTGTTTTTTTGCATTAATAGACAGTTGATTATCTTGAACCAGCACTCAATGTTGTCAAAATCCAGTTGTAGTTGGGAGGTAAGGTCACAGGCATAGAAACAAAGAAACATAGAATTTGATGGCAGATAAGGACCACTGGGCCCTCCAAGTCATAGGAGCAAGAAGTAAAAAGGACTGTGTCATCAGCTTACATATGAATGAACATGGAGGAACAGAAAGAGGGTAGGTCATTTAGGAATACTGAAAAGAGAATAGGACCCAGGACAGACTCTTGAGGAATACCTGAGCTAATGGGATGAGAAGGAGAAATGGATTTACCTATCCGACAACTTGAGACCTGCCTTTACAGTAGGAACAAAACCAACTGACTGAAGAGTCATAAAGGCCCACAGCTTTAAATCTGTTCAGCAGGAGGGGATGCACCACAATTTTGAAAGCTTTGGCAAGATCAACAAAAATGGCAGAAGTCATCAGTCCTCTATCCATACCTGTAAGTATGGAATCAGGAAGCCTAAAGAAGGAGGTGGAAGTGGAGTGGGATTTCCTAAGCCCAGACTGGACGGGGGTGAAAAAGGAGATATTCTGGAGAAAGGAAGTAAGCTGATATAGAACAATGTGCTCCTATAACTTAGCCAAGGTAGGAAGGAGAGAAATTGGGTGAAAGTTACCAGGAGAAGTAGGATCACCACCTTTGGGAGTGGGTATGACATTACCATGTTTCTAGAGATCTGGAATGGTAGAAGAGGAGAAGGAGATATTTAAAAGTAAGGTAATGGGAAAAGTAATGGCAGGTGCTGAGTGAAGGAGAGCTTAGGACCATCAGGACTACCTCTCTTTAATGGATTTAGGGAAAGCAGGGCATTTAGGGGGAAACAGAAGAAATGATATGGGAGAAGGAGAACAAAGGAGGAGAAGAAGGTGGGGAGAGGAAATGAGGGAACTGAAAGTGAGAGTGAGGATATTGGACCTAGAGTGAGGATATTTCGATATCTTCATTCATGTCCCCAGGAAGTAAAAAGGTCACTGATATCTGCCCTGAAATATATTCACAGGTGTGGCATGAATATATACTGTGTGTATATATATATATATATATATATATATATATATATATATATATATATATATCCTTTGCAAAAAACTCCATTAATGCATCAGTTAGGGTTTGTACAAAGTGACAAATGTATGGGAATGTGATGTTAGGGTTTTCAACCCTAACTCAGCATTCCCCACAAGCTGCCAAAGGGGGCAAGGCAATACAAGCAACCACAGACATCCATCATTAGGTAAAACAAACAACATACAACTCTTTCCACATGACACAAGTGACATCCATCATCATGGTCAAGTGCTTCTGTAGCCATGAATACACATGCACAGTTGCACACCACCTGGGAAGTGTGGTAAACAATTCCCATAGGATCACACTGTAAATTGTAAGTAACGAATAACATATGACAGGGTGTCCGGTAATGCTAAATTACCACATGCCCCAGCTAGGTTGTGAGGCATGAGGTGCAGCAAGGTGCCTTCAACCACCTGGAAAGTTCGGTATATGATTCCAATAGGATCACATTATGTGATCCCATTCCTCCAAAGATGCAGATCCTCATTTGCCTGTGGGAGTGCAGGGCTCATCCCACCAAAGATGCAGACATGTATGTTTCTGTGGAAGTGCACAGCCCTCTGGGTTCTGTGCCTGCATTTGTAGCAAAACAGCAACCAGATTGTCAGTATAGCCTTCTTATTACCCCACCTCATGAACACGGTACTGAAATTGTTCAAATCTCTGCTGAAACATTATTCCGTGCCACTGGAATGTCATTCCAAGCCACTGGTGGAAAAATGTAGTTTGGGCAGGATTTGAAAAATGACAGCTGTCACATTCACAAGGGTGGTGAAAACTGTCAAATACAACCCAAAAGGTGATTTCTCCAAGTGACCATGAAATCACCTTTCAGGCCAGATTTGCAAAATTCCATTGACATTATTCATGAGGTGGGGTCCCAAAAAGGCTATGTTGAAAATATGGGATTAAAATATGCAAAAATGGCAATGTTATGCATCAAAGTTGAAAACCCCATTGAAATACATTGAACTGTATTTACCTTAGTTTCTCATAATGCAGTCAGCAATTCCAGAAGCAACACATGCCTTGGATCAGAGAGTGGATCTTCACTCTGGGACCTGTTCAGGTGAGTGAGGGTGTGTAGGGGTTTTGAGGGGATGCGGGGTGGTGGAGGCTCAGTGGGAGGTCGGGTGGGGGGGTGATCAGGTCGGTGAGTAACTGTTTTAATTTTTACAGGTTAAAAAATGAAACAAAGACATTGAGGAACCATTTTCTGTATTGTAGAGAATACAACAGTCAGAGAGCGGAGGGGTGCCATTAGACACCAGGGAAAGAAAAAAAATTAACAGGAACATGGAATGGAGGTTGGGGTGATGCCACTAGACACCAGGGAAATAAATACCTATTATTAATGGGGACTGCACTTGGGAGAGGGGAGCCACTAGACACCAGGGAAATATGAATTACTAAGGAGAGGCAACGATTGGAGAGTGGGGATTGCCACTAGACACCAGAGATATAAGAAGCACTGGAGGGGGACATAAAAAAGCCATTTCCCTCCAGGCTAAATCATAAATGAAGAGGGTGTATTTCTTTTTCCTTGTGTGGAGAAAGTATTTATTTGATTTGAATAGGGAGAAACTGATTGTACAGAAGTTACAGTTTTGGGAGGCACTAGTGAGGAAGTATTTCTACAAGATTGCTTTAGAGAGGGAAGGGATATGGTAGAATTTAGCACAACTTGGAATGAGATGCCAGGAACTGCAGTGTAACATTTTAGCACCTCCTAAGCAATGAATGGGGTTGCAGTCAGGCAATCTAGGAGTCGTATCAACATCAAGCCACAAAGCTTAAAGAGGACAGGAATCAAAAATGATATACACTGACAAAAGCATCCTGTCTTTTTTTTTCAATCTGTATGTGAGATTGTTTGCTTGAAAATATGGTTTATACAATAGTGATGAAATTATATGGTATGAGATGAAACACCGTATTGCCAATGAAAAATAGGTAAGTAGGTAGGTAGATTAAAGAAACTGATTCATGGAACCTGAACTATCTTGAGATAAATGTAGCTACTGTGGAATAAATGCCATTTATCTCCACTGTAGCTACATTTATCTATATGGTATCTATATCATGCAGACCAACAAATCAGATCAGTACCATGAAACACCGCAAGAAAACTGAATCCAAACACCTGTGTTAAACACTGCCAGAAAACCACATACACAGACTCATGAAATGAAAACTGGGACCGGAACTCAAGCTGACTTTGATGAACAATAGCAAAACTTTGCCGTACAACTCACAACCCAAAAAGCCATGACACAAAGCACTGAAATGAAAAACCCACCCCCTGAGCCATGCCCAAACATGCAAAACACATGCTACAAAATTAAAACAAACTCTGGCAGAGCCACTAGGGCTACTAATGCATTAACTTGATATGTGTGTGTGTTTTTCTGCTGGCAGTATTTTGAAAGTGTGTGTGGGTGGGGCTTTTTAAAAATATAATTGCCACTGGAAGTCCCTCAAAGCCCTGAAGGCTGTTTTTAAAATGCATATGATAATTAAAATTAGAGTCCTTTCTTATACTGTAGTGTATAACATGGGAAACCGTGAACAAGAATCTCATTATATGGCAGGGCCAGGGTGGGACAGACAAATTGGATGATGATTGGTATATTTTGATGACACAAAAGCCTTGATGGTTGTATAAATTATTTGTGAAGTATATCACAATCACGATATGAAAAATCAATGACCATGCAATAACGTAATGAAGTACTTGTTTTACCTTAGCTACGAGTGCATTTTATTTTCAGCGCTCCCAGGGAAAGTATCAAAACAGGGTGGGAGCCTCAAAGACTAATATGTGCAACAAATTGCCAAACTAGTTATGATAATTGGATGACAAGAAAATTACATAATACACAGACTAACCATAATGGTACTGTATGCACTCATAAAGCCCTTTTCTGATATCATTATAACAACTGTAATATTAAAAATGTTATGGCAACACAATGAAGTAATGCACAGACTAACCATAAAATCCTTGTACTCCACACATAAAGCCATTTTTGACGTAATTATGTAGACTGTAATATTACGGTTCATTGACTGACATCAAAAAGAGCTTTATGTGTGAGTACATGATCTTTATGGATAGTCTGTGTATTACTTTGTTGCCTTAACATCCAATTTTCACAAATAGTTTGGTAATTAATTTTATTCACTAGTTGTCAAGGCTCCCACCCTTTTTGGATAGTTTACCTGGGAATGCTGAAAATAAAGTGCACTTGTAGCTTATATAAAAAAAAATCTGCTTTCAGCTGCTACAGGGAGCCCTGAATTCCTCTCACCATTTGTCACTGGGGACTGCATTGGGGGTTGATAGTGCTGGGCAGTTAGAAAATGCAAGAAAAGCAATAGCATAGAAATGAAGGAGGAGGCAGGAAGGGGGCAGGAAAGAGAGGAGTTAAATAGAAAAGAATGAAATCAAAACAGCAGACCCATAGCTTTGTTAAATGTCCCTATAAATTTATTGAAGGCTTTTTAGTCAGACTATTACATCCAGGCATAACACCTTCTAAATTAACCATGCAATAATATTGTTTTACAAGCTGCTAAATGCCATGTCATCTCAAATCAAAAGGAGTCAGTTACTGCCCCTGTAAATGCCTAACATAATCAATACTTACAAACTCTTAAAATGGGGCTAAAATAAAAATAGGAAGAATGAAGAATAGTAGGGAAATATGTGTGTGTGTGTGGGGGGGCTGGGAGATAAACAAACAATGAAAGCATAAAACATCGATATTAAAAATGATCATTTATATGAAAAACATGTGCAATGCATCCTGCAGCAGGCATGCATTTCTAGCTTTTCTGAAGATGTTTCAGGTCCCTTGTTTTGGGACTGATTGGCAGGGAGCTGCAATATATTAGCCGGGCTCTGCTCAGGTCAGGTCACTCCGTGAGCTGCTGCCCTCTGCAAAAGGCAGCAGATGGAGACAAGGAGAGGAGTCAGATGACACTGCACAACCCCCTCTCCATCCTTCCCTCACTTCCACCCTCCCTCCCTGCCTGCTGGTTCTCCTTCTCAGTCACACAGCAGTTTGGGTTGTTGTTTTGCTGCTTTGGGGGACTTGGGATCCGGCTCCAAGCTTTGGATATCTTTGGATATCAGCCTGTGGTACCACTGATCTCTCACCCTCTGCCAGCCTCATAGGGCAATACTGCCTGGGTTGTGGTCACATGCTTCCTTTCCAGTCTGAGGGCCCAGGACTTGGCTGCCCATCTGGTCATAAGGCTACCACCTTGCACCCTTGGTCGCCCATCCAACAGCCTGGCAATTAACAAGGGAAGGAGCATTGACTGCAGGAACACAGGTAAGCTAGGCTTCAGCCTGCCCAGGGTCAATTGGACTCCCCCCATTTATTTCTTTAGAATAGGGTAGGAGGGCAGAGCAGGGCCACCTTAGCTTAGGTCAGGAGTGGGGGCAGTACAGCACACAGTGGGCAGTAGCAGGAGGGTTTGTTTTGCACTGCAGTATGGAATATGAATTGGGACTGGAAGGATGGGGTGGTTACACAGTGGCCAGTTGCAAGAGGGTGCATTTTGCTGCAGGGGACATGAATTGGGACTGGAGGGGTGGGGGTGGTACAGCACACAGTGGGCAGTTGCAGGAGGGTTTGTTTTTGAAAGTCAGTCCATGTTCTTTATTTCTTCGGAAGGAATGCAGAATCCCTTTACTCACTGATGGTAAAAGGACTGCAGGGCGATGCCCAATTCAGGCCTAAAAAACAAATATCCATGTACTCAGTGACCCTGTCATTGTGAAAATAAAATCGCAACCTCCAAGAACATGGCAAAATTCCCACCCACTAAGAGATGGCAACCAATCAAATAAGAACATAAGAACACATCAACCAATAGGATAACAGCATAAGACACAAACAACCAATCAAAAAACTGAAGTACCAGACTACAGATGGCAGATAAAAACCAACAGAAAGTCCAAGAAAAGCATTAAAAATATGGAAAAAAACCCACTGTAAAACAGACAAAAACCACCACACCCAATTATATAAACCGAATATGTGTTGGGCTGCGGTGGAATATGAGATTTATCTACATGAGTGCATACTGACCTGCTTCACTAGTGGCGTAGCATAGCGGAGCCACAAGTGATGCAAATGTCAGTGTGCACTCATGCAGATAAGTCTCATATTCCACTACAGCCCAACACATATCCCATATTTATTGCTTATTTGCCTCTACTGTCTCATTTAACAAACACATGTAGTAAGCTCCTGATTAAGTCTTTTGTTGTTGTTGTTGTTGTTGTTTTAGTTACAGCCATTTGATAAGGTTTTCTTTAGAACTTACTGCCCTTTTCTGTGACATTAATAAGTTAGTAGTTTATTACAAAAAAATGCAAACTACTGTTTTGTCATTTTTTTTATTTATGTTGAAAAATATCTGCCAGCATCAGATTATTTAGCAGTCTATGTATTCCCAGATAAAGCTGCTTACAGAGAGTAAAGTAGAAGTCTGCCTCAATTCGTCTAGTTTTCCTTATAGTCCATCTATGAAGCCTTTATGCCACTATTGTTTTTATTATGCATTTGCCATGGCTTTTTATAAGATACTACTGTGTATCCCCCTTACCCTACACCCCACACACACACACACACACACACACACACAGTGGAATTAAATATGAGCAATTCACAATCTGCATACAAGCTGCAAGATTTAATTATTTTAAAAGGTGGTTATCTGTAATCATTATTACTGAAACTAAAGAGTGATTGTGCAGCATGATTTGCTCAGTTATTCACATTTCCATTTGCATCCCTCACTGTTTGCCAATTAGTGGGAGTGAGAATATTTTGGGGGGAACTGGTTAGGGAGATGTACATTATATGAAAATACTGTCTGTAATGATGACTTGTTCTCTCAAAATATGTTGTTAGTCTCATCTGAATTATTTGCACTCAAGATAGTTTAAAGAAATAACCCCCAGCAATTGGTTCTTATCTCAACATGTATTTCCTCACATATGCTCTGTTCCTAACATAGGGCACAAAAACTTTGCTCATCGGCGTAACCTAGAGTTCAGGTTTGTGAGAGCACTTCAGTATTGAACTCTCAGATCAGTGGGGGTTGACATTATATGAGAGGTGCATAACTGGAATATTGATAATTTAAAGTGTTAATATAGATAATTTCATGTATGGGCTGTCTGTCATAAGTGCCTCCTCCAAAAAATTATAACACAGTAGAGCTTGAATATTGTGAATAGTGTGAACAGGGGAATGTTCTTGTTACTATATTCTTCACATAAAACATTTAGACTACTGTTATGTTGTCAAGTATCTCTGAATGCCTTGCTATATAAACAATGGGGTGATTCTTTAATATATTGAAATTGTGACAAGTGTTTCTACATCATTTAATGCTTGAATAATAAAATACATTTTCCATATCTGATTTGCCACACAATATTTCTGTATGCAACAATTACTATGTTTTCATTTATAGATTCATTGAGATCACTTTATTGCAGTAGTGCAGTGGTAATAAAAGCAATCACAATCAAATGCCAACTATTGTTTCAAACTTATATATTTATGTTATAATATTTTGCCATTTTCATTTAAATATCTCTACAGGAACATGTTGCTCAACCCCTGTCAGTAGTGAAGCTGTCGATTTATCCTGCGATTTCACAGTTGCAGGCAGTCCATATCTGTTCTGGTAAAGCCAAGAACCAAATGGAGCCATTGAGTAGCTTAATCTGCTCATGAATTCATTTTTAAGAACTGAGATAACATTTTCAGGAAGATTTACAGCTAAAACTACAAGACTCAAACATTGCAGGCATTCTAATCTTCCCCAAAGCACAGCTCTCCGGTTCAAAGGTTTCTACTAAGCACTGAGTAACATGGTACTGCACATGTTCACTCATTATATTCAAAAACTGATGTAGTGGCTACTTTAAATCAGTATTTCCCATCACATTATCAATAGTAGACATAGTCAACATAGGCATCTTTTGTAAGAAACATAACTTGTGATTTTGGTTTATGTGGGTGTGCGTGGGATGGGGTGGGGACTGACAGCATTGAGTTAAGCCTCTGTGGCTGTAACCGCTAGATCATGTCCTAAACCTAACCCCTCTCAATGCCAACTGACTAATATTTCTCTCACCTTGGACTGCTTATAAGCTAATATCAATGATACTGTTGACCTGTTGTAATGAAACTGTATTTACCAACATTGTCTAAATGTACACTACTGACTATGAATGTACTCTGAAACTGTGTTACTGTATCCTCACCTAATGTAAAGTGGTTGGTGTACTCAACCCCGGGTCACCCCTGAAAAAGGGATCTGTGGTCTCAGTGGGCTTACCTGGTCACCAAAATCTAAATAAATAAATAAAATTAACAGTTATCATTGCTACAAAAAAATACAGACAGGTTCTGCCTGTCACATTAATGTGTTGGTGGTGTGACACTGTCACATAACCACCACCCCCAACCAGCACAGGTGACAATGTGATCAATAGCGGATTGTTCCCAACACTACTTCCTCCTACCCCCCCACCAACCCAAATTGAGCCATTTTCTTCCAGATTATTGGCCATGAGTGCCAATGTCCTCAGTCCAGTTTAAAAACTGTTATCTATAGATAATAACATGTGCACTGCACTAAGGCTGAACATTTAAACCAGTAAGTGGTATGCTGCACTTCCTAACTACAAGTCTACCACTAATTTAACATGTATATACAACATAGGTATGTCAAAGCGGACATATTTACATTTGCGTAGTGGATCATGTCTGTGGTCCATTTCAGAGACTGTATATTGTACAATTCTATTCCATTAATTGTATTACACAAAGTCAAATCCATCAATGTCCATCAATCAGAAGAAGCCAGAAGGGGAAGGAAGGAAACATATTCAATTCAGTGCTTTAGAGTAACTGGTAATTGCTATTTTTCTTTTAAACTTAGATTGTGGGCTTGTAGTGACACTATACTTTCTTTGTTGTCTTTACTTATAATTGTTTTTGGGCTGTTGAAAATTTAAAACATAGTGGTGGTGTAATTCTGTGCTGTCTTTAATTGCTGCAAATTTTATCTTGGCTTGTCTGACTGCCCTGTAGTTGGGTGAAGGGTGTTAATTGTCTGGCCTCTGACCTCAGCTACGTGATAACTGGAGGTGGGGCTTAGTCAAGTTAAAGTAGCAAGCAGAGGTTTATTTTCTCAGAAGAAGCCAGAAGGGGAAGGAAGGAAACATATTCAATTCAGTGCTTTAGAGTAACTGGTAATTGCTATTTTCCTTTAAACTTAGATTGTGGGCTTGTAGTGACACTATACTTTCTTTGTTGTCTTTACTTATAATTGTTTTTGGGCTGTTGAAAATTTAAAACATAGTGGTGGTGTAATTCTGTGCTGTCTTTAATTGCTGAAAATTTTATCTTGGCTTGTCTGACTGCCCTGTAGTTGGGTGAAGGGTGTTAATTGTCTGGCCTCTGACCTCAGCTACGTGATAACTGGAGGTGGGGCTTAGTCAGAGTTAAAGTAGCAAGCAGAGGTTTATTTTCTCAGAAGAAGCCAGAAGGGAAGGAAGGAAACATATTCAATTCAGTGCTTTAGAGTAACTGGTAATTGCTATTTTACTTTTAAACTTAGATTGTGGGCTTGTAGTGACACTATACTTTCTTTGTTGTCTTTACTTATAATTGTTTTTGGGCTGTTGAAAATTTAAAACATAGTGGTGGTGTAATTCTGTGCTGTCTTTAATTGCTGCAAATTTTGCCCCCTTCCCCAACTCTTAATTATATGCCCTGATAAATCTGATTGACAGGAGCTAAACACAGGGTATAGTAAGGGTGTGAAGTAGGAGGGCATAAGGGGAAGAAGCCACCCTCAGCACGACAAGTGTTTTGACTCATTTATTTATTTATTGGTTTCTTTTTCCTTAAAAAAAAATTATCTGAGGATCAGTGACAGGATTTTTAGTACAGTAAATTAATAAAAAGGGAACTAGGAGAGCTTCAGTAGCAGGCAAGTAGTGGAACTGCAGTATAATGTGGGGTGTGGTGCAATGCAGTGGCTGTGGGGCAGCCATATTCAGGCAGACCTTCTGGACACTGAGGTGCTGCCCTATATGCATGCATCTCTCTGGACTGCAGGATGAGGTAGCCAGACTCAGAGCGGAAGTAAACTGGGTCAGGAGTACCATCACCCCTATCCAGGACCACCAGTCCAATAGCTGCCTCAAGGATGCCGAGAAGAGGAGCACTTGGATGACAGTGGGCTCAGGAGGGTTAGAGCAGTCAGGCAGAGGCACATCCCAGATCCTATTCCATTCAAGAACTCATATGCCACACTGGCAAATGAGGACAACCAAATAAGTACCCAGAGAAGTGGAAGGAAAGGATGTGGAGGTTAGCCAAGGAGGTGACCTCAGCGGAAAGCAGTGGACCCCAGAGGAGGAGGAAGCAAATCCTGGTGGGGGACTCCATCGTAAGAGGGATCCAGCTAGGAACACAGGAGGGGGAGGACAGGGAGGTGAGGTGCCTACCAGGTGCCACGGCATGGAGGGATGGAAGGAAGATCCTGGGGATCACTGGGAAGGTGAGACGGGAGGGTGAGCTGGATGTCATTATCCACCTAGGTACTAATGACCTGGCAAATGGGGAGCCAAAGGAAGTTCAGGAAGAGTTTAGGAAACTGGGGAGGGGTCTCAAGCAGGTAGCTACTTCTGTCACTTTCTCAGAAGTACTACCTGTGAGAGGCAAGGAAGAGCATAGGAGTGCATGCACGGAACTTTAACTCATGGTTGAAGAACTGGTGCTGTGAGGAAAGGTTTGGATTCATTGGTGACTGGGGACCCACCTGGAGGATGGAGGTTTGTTCAAGCCTGGGCCTGCATCCATCCTGGAGAGGAATCCAAGCACTCAATGATAAGTTTAAATGCTACATTGGCAAGCATTTAAACTATCAAAGGGGTGGCAGGCCAGCAAGGAGAGTACCTACTTGCTGACCCCCCACAGCTAGCAGTGGAACCAGTGAACCAGAGGAGTAGCTATCTCTGCAAAGCAGTGTGCAAAAGATGGAGATTAGTGCCCAAGAGGTGGATAAGCACAAAAGGGGCAAAATTTAGCAGAAGAGCAGACAGCAAGGAGAACCAGAGATAAATGACAACCAAGGAAGGGGCTGGAGTAGAACAGTGAAGCAGTCTAGGAGGTCAAATCATGGAAAGCCATGTGTGCAAATGCCAGGAGCCTTAGCAACAAGATGGAAGATCTGGAGGCTGTCATGGTACAGTCAGACCTGGACATTGTGGCCATCACTGAAACCTGGTGTAATGATAACCATGACTGGGAGATGGCCATACCTGGCTACAACATATTCAGGAAGAGACAGAGCAGGCAGGAAGGGAGGAGGGTGGCACTGTATGTGAAAAATGACATAAGGGCCACAGAGATCCAGGAGGAACAAATGGTGAGAGATACTGTGGGTTAAGCTGGAAAGGAAAATGGGGACAGCCATCCGCACAGGTGTGGTCTATAGACTACCAGCCCATGAGGAAGAAACAGATAGGGAGCTGATGCTAGCCATCCAAGGATGGCAGACAAGGTGAGGTAGTACTGGTTGGAGACTTCAATATTCCAGACGTGGACTGGAGCATCCCAGCAGCAGCATCAACTAGAGCAGATTTATCCTGGACTCCTTCAGGTGCCTTCCTCAAGCAACTGGTCATGGAACCAACTCGGCAGAAGGCAATACTGGACCTTGTGCTCACAAACAGGGACAGTGTGATGGGGGTAACAGTGGGGAGCACCTGGGTAACAGTGACCACCAGTCATTGTGGTTTGAAATCACAGAAAGAGCAGAACCAAACCACACAAAACACATATCCTGGATTTTAGGGGCAGACTTTGGGAAAATGGGAGATACTTGAAAGAGGCATTAAGGGGAATGGGACAGGAATCAGGGGTTGAGAACAGTGGGCAGTATTTAAAATGGGGATTACAAGAACAACAGAATTATGTATTAAGCAGGTTAGCAAGAGGAAAAGGAAGAGGAGACCATTATGGTTTTCAAAGAGGTAGCAAAGAAAGTGAAAGCCAAAAGATTGCATTCAGGCAATACAAAAGACACAGGCAGAAGGGGATAGGGAGAAGTACCAGGAGAAGCAAGGGAGGTAGGGAGGTCAGTAAGGGAAGCCAAAGCTCAGACAGAAGAACACATTGCAAAATCAGTGGGTAAGGGACAAAACCTTTACAGGTACATAAGTGAAAAAAGAAAGACAAGGGAGGGATAGTGAGACTGAAGGGGAGGATGGGAGCGTGGAGGATGACAACAGTAAAGCTGACATATTGAACAGGTATTTATGCTCAGTCTTTACTGAGGAAGAGGGGTAATGGGTCTGAAGGGTACAAAGGGTGAGAATGGTGCAGAAATGGACACAAGTCCCTTTACACGAAAAGGGTCCTGAAGGAACTGGAAGTAATAAGAGTTGATAAAGCAATGGGACCAGATGGGGTGCACCCAGGGTCCTTAAAGAACTAAGAAGGTGGTGGCTGAACCTCTGGCTATCCTGTTTAGCCGATCACTGGAAACAGGGGAGGTACCCAAAGACTGGAGGACAGCAGATGTAGTCCCCTTATACAAAAGTGGGAACAAAGAGGAAGCAGGGAACTACAGACCAGTCAGCCTTACCTCGGTAGTGGGGAAGATCATGGAAGCACTACTGAAGGAGAGATTGGTGGAACATCTGGTTGTCAATGGACTACATGACCCAAGGCAGCATGGTTTCACCAGGGGGAGGTCATGTCAGACCAACCTCATTGAATTTTTTGACTGGGTGACTAGGGAGGTGGATCGGAGAGGGCAGTGGACATGGCCTATCTGGACTTCAGCAAGGCCTTTGACACTGTGCCACATAGAAGACTATTACACAAACTGGGGAATATGGGTGTGGGCAGGACAGTAGTGTGGTGGGTAGGTAACTGGCTGGGTGGCAGAACACAGAGGGTGGTGGTAAATGGCTGTCACTCCACAGAGGAAGAGTGACCAGTGGGGTACCACAGGGATCAGTGCTGGGACCGGTCCTATTCAACATCTTCAGCAGTGACATGCTTGGGATCTAGAAGGCAGAATTTCACTGTTCACTGATGACACAAAGCTCTGTAACAGTAGACACACCAGAGGGTGAGACAGAATGAGAAGCGACCTGCAGAAACTTGAAGAATGGTCAGGGGTTTGGCAGTTGAAATTCAATGCAAAGAAGTGCAAGATAATGCATATGGGGCACAAAAACCCTGGCACAAAATATCAGTTGGGGGTGAGGATATAGCATGCACCAAGCAGGATAGGGATCTTGGAGTTGTCGTCTCTGATGACCTCAAGGTAGGGAAACAGTGTGACAAGGCAGCAGGTAAAGCAAATAGGATGCTGGGATGTATAGGCAGGGGCATCACCAGCAGGAAAAGGGAGGTCATAATTCCGCTATACAAGACACTAGTGAGGCCCCACCTGGAGTACAGTGTACAGTTCTGGAGACCATACCTACGTAAGGACATAGACAGAGTAGAGAAGGTTCAGAGGAGGGAAACAAAGATGGTGCATGGATTGCATCACAAGTCCTATGAAGACAGGTTGAAGGAACTGAACATGTACTCCCTGGAGGAGAGGAGGGAGAGAGGGGATATGATGGAGACAAACAAGTATCTTACAGGGAGGAACAGGGTGCAGAAAAACACTATTTTTAAGCGAAAAAGATGTTCCAGAACTAGAGGGCATGGGATGAAGTTGGAGGGAGGACGATTCAGAGGAAACATGAGAAGAATTTCTTCACAGAACGGTGGTGGACAAGTGAACACCCTGCCAGAGGAAGTGGTGGGGGCTGAAACAATCACGGGATTTAAGAATGCATGGGATAGACATAAAGGAATTCTAGAGGTCAGGGGTAAGGGGAAACAGACTTCTAGGAAAACAAACTGAACTTACAAGCTCAAATGGGCAGACTGGGTGGGCCATAGGCCCTTATCTGCCGACACTGTCTATGTATCTATGTATCTATGTAATGTGCTATGTCAGTCTGGAAACATGTGAGACCACAGTTTCTGGCTTTCATTTGTATGCAGTGTGGGTAGAAGTCAAAACTATTTGATTAATGCCATCCAGCAACAGCTGCTGCCCCTCAACCTGATGACCCCCATGGGCACTCTTCATAATAGTGGAACCACTCATCAAAGGCAGATTTTCATGCAGTATGTTTTGTGACTCTTGTGGAAATCATATAATTTCTGGCACCAACAGTGCAGTTACTGTGACTAGGTAAACAACATAATATAAACAGTTATGATTCTTGTATATAGTAAGTGTAAGGAGCAAGCAATAGTACCCGACAGGGTGGGCAGTATTGGGCTATAGCTGCCCACCCAGGGCCTTATAGCCCCTGGAAGGATGGGTATAGCCTATACTGCCTATGCCAGAGGGTATTATTGTGCTTAGAAAATTGTTTTTTTGTAACAGCTTTTTAAAATTATTTAACAATTAATAAAAAAAAAAAGTACAGGGTACTGCTGGTTGTATTCTGCTGAGCTTTCTTTGTGCTTGTGATGTGGAGAGAGTTTTATTTTGCTATTATTTTGTTTTGCAGTGGCTATTTAACCGCTTGGACACCTGTGCATTTTTAAGAGAATGACTGTTACTGGGCAACGGCGGTTTGGCAGCACGGTCGGGAGAGTGGACCTGTTTCAAACGAGTGGGGTTCTGAGATATGCAGACTGCAAAATAGACTTTAAAAAAAAAAAGTGATAGCCTTCTCATCAATATGAGAGTAGACCAGTTTAAAATGAGTATGTTTCTGAGACAGGAGAAAGAAGACATTTTTTAAATTGATAGTAGTCTTACTAGCTGACTCGTGATCAGGCAGACCACAGTGTGTGAAGCAAAATGGGCCATATGGCAGAGATCTAACAGGAAGGTGAGGCTGCATTGCTTGATTGTGTGCTACAAGCAGTTTTGTTTTTCAGCAGTGAGCTTGGTCGATGGGAGGAGAAAGAATGAGAGACTGTGGTCGATGGGAAAATGAGTAAGTGAGGACAGCCAAGTATTACATACTTGTGATATTGATGTTCAGTTAAAATGACAAAGAAACGTGTGTGCCTACCGTTAGTAAGTTGTACTGAAATGCTGACCATTATGTGTGACTGTTTCTTGCTAAGCGACAGAGAAAAATGGCAGATATTTGAATTGAAAATTAGGATTTTTAACCAATTAGAGAGCAGGCTGGGCACCAAGATTCTGGTGATGGAGCTGGCTGGGCTGCTAGTTTTAATAGATGGGCATCTGTTGTCTGATAGATGCCCACCTAGAGAAATCACTCAGCCAATCAGAAGCCTCAACTACCTTTGCCCATTTTCTAAACATAACTTACAAACTTGATTTGTGTGGATGAGTATTGTAGAGGGGTGGGGTGCATACAGGCTTCATGTTGGATTCATTCTTTACTTTTGTTTTAATCATGCATCACAGTTCTTTCTTTTTGGGAATAGGACAAATGTGAACTCAAACTACCAAATATCAGTTTGAGCAACCAATACTGCTGTAGAAATAGAAAATGGCAAATTATTGCAGGAACAATGGCAAATACATAAAACAGTGAATCGGGATACATAGGTGTGCAGTCTAAAATATAAACATTGTCTTATCATAGAAACCTGAATGTTTATAATCAACTGCCTGCTAGTGAGTCACTCAATGTTTTATGAAATGCTATTCTGATGTTGCTAACATTCTACTGACGATGGATGCTATGCACTAATGGACAGAAATAACACGCCAAAAGTACATATCCCACCCGGAGAGCTCCTCACCATGTATGGATGTGTGGTGGCTGTATTCATGGACCCCAACCACCATGTGGCTCCCATCCATGGCCTCAGCACACAGGTGCATGGAGGACTGTTCCGCAGACTGGATGTGCATCGAATGGGATGCCCAGACTGGTCTGCTACTGGACCTCTTGTGCCTGTGGGGTGCCAAAAGAAGGCAGAGGGGCACTGTGCACTGCCAGCACAGGGATAGGTTGGTGCCTGGCCAGACACCCTGGCCCTCCTTGTAGTTCCCATGAATGGGGAGTATGTGGGGGTCTGTTGTGCCCCAACATCTCTGCTGCAGCTGTTGGCAGCATCGTGGGGGGGCGTGAATCCCTTATGGCTGGGTGTTACCCAGCATGGCATGCACCCCCCATGCCCAGCACTCCTCACCTTTGTGAATGGTGCGGAGTGTAGGTACACCTCCGACAAGCCCCCCACCTGCCCCCGGCACATTGCTGTCTGTGTAGATGGGGGATTAGTCACGTAGCTGCCATGCGTCCCATCTGTGCATGCTGCCCAGGGTCCATGGGACCTCACTCCATGGTATTCAGACATTGTGATGCCATGTTGGCATCATGCATAGGGCCTAATGAGTGTACATAGAAATGTATTATTTTAATTTACCTATTTTACCTACATTGATATCTTTCACATGTTTAATGTTTCCATGCATGTTTCATACAAAGCATGCTGCTGTGTCTATTTGACACTGTCTCATTGATGCTGTTTAACCACCAAATGTAGATATGCAGCACAGACCACAAGTTCAAGTTCAAGTTTATTGCAGGAAAACTCCATTGAGCAAGCTCATTCACAAGGAGGTCCTGTGACATAAACACTTAAAGTACAAACACAGATAGGTAATAACAGTATATACATGAAATGCACGTTACATGATACAGGCTGGATATACATACAAGGGTACCACATAGGGTGACCGCAGGTGGTAAACACTGATATGAAACAGGGAAGCAACTTACAGGTTGCATACTGATAAATGAAACATGATGACTGGTGTGTGCAATACATATATTTTGGTAGCTAGAACAAACAACAGACTACAACTGATATGGGGGGGAGGAGTGATTTGCTAGAGTAGCGGTGGAGCGTAAGAATAGATAAAGCCAGGAGTAGAAGGGGAAGGGAAAGCAGTTAATATGACAAATCAATTATACCTTACCAGTGGATAAATATGACACACATGGGGAAGGAAGAGACTTAATGACAGTTACAGGTGTCTTTTATTTTGGCTGAACTTAGCGATTTGTAGAAGTTTATTGAAACTGTGCTAGTTAGTTTCAGTATGGTTTGTAATTGGTTCCAAATGGAGGGAAGGGCATATGCAATATACGTTTACCAAAGGAAGTCCGTGTCCTTGGTATGTCAAGCATAATAAAGTCAGATTTTCTTAATGAGTATGCACTATGTGAAATACTAATAAGGGAAGAGAGATAGCTTGGCAATTTCTGCAGGAGCAGTTTAAGAGTCCATAGCCCAGCATGGAGCAGGCTTCTAGTAGTAAGGGATGTCCAACCAACAGCTGCATATAAGTCACAGTGGTGTGAACGGTAAGGGGAGTTGGTAATGAACCGTAACGCACGGTGATAAAGGATGTCCAGTTTACTTAGATTTGCAAGAGTGATGGAGGAATAGATTACATCGCCATAGTCGAGTAGGGGGAGAAAAGTGGCCTGTACAAGCTTGTTTTGAGTTTCAAGGGGGAAAAGGGGCCTATTTCTGTAGAAGAAACCTAACCTTGCTTTTAACCTTCTAGAGACATCTTCGACATGGTCATTGAAAGATAATTTATTGTCGATCCAGATACCCAGATATTTAAATTTGGTTACAACTTCCAGAGGATCGTTTAGCGTGGTGACAATGAAATCTTGGGCAAGGGTATTGGGGGGGGCCTGTGACAGCACTGCGGGAGAATATCATCACTTTAGTCTTCTTAGCATTGAGCAGAAGCTTTGCCTTTATTAGATTATGCTCAAGTTGTGCGAAGTCCGCTTGAAGCACTCCCTTGACTTCAGATAACGATGAGCCAGAAGTATACAACATAGTATCATCTGCAAAAAAGTGTAGGTTGGACGTAGATATGTTAGTATCTAAGTCATTAATGTACAAAGAAAACAATATAGGGCCTAAGATGGATCCTTGGGGGACTCCTCTTGCAACTGGCAAGGCAGCAGAAAAAAAGCCTTCCGCCTTTACTTTTTGGAATCTTCCAGTTAGGTAGCTAGAGAACCACTGGGTGGTATGGTATGTGGCACCCAACTTTGCAATTCAATTGACTAATAGTTTGTGATCAACAGTATCAAAAGCTTTGCTGAGGTCCAAAAAGACTGCACCAGTTACCTTCTTAGCATCTATAGCAGAGATCCAACCATTGGTTACTTTTGCTAGTGCAGTGATTGTGCTATGATTAGCCCGGAAGTCAGACTGAGCTGGGTTAATGAGAGAAGGTTTCCAAGTGAGATTTTAACTGAATATGGATGAGTTTTGCGAGAACTTTAGAAAGGATAGGCAATATGGAGATAGGCCTATAGTTGTTTACATCGCATGGGTCACCAGATTTAAATTGAGGGAGGATATGTGCTGATTTCCAGCAGGACGGCACAGTAGCAGATGTAATGGAAAGATTGAAGATGTGAGAATTGGGGCAGTGAGATGGGCGTAGCCTGACCTTAGGAAAAGGGTTCCAAGCCATCGTCCCTCGCTTTTTTTGGTGTCTAAGTAAGAGAATCTCCTACTTCTTTATAAGTTATCTCACGCAGTTGGAAGGGGCTGGGTGCAGGACTAGATGTAGGGGAAGGGGTATGCTGGCTCACCGCAGCACCAGCATAAGGTGACGAGTCAAAAGCTAATCCAGCTGTGGCAAAGTGGGAGTTAAATTCCTCCAGGATTAGGGACTTGTTTTCCACAATCTTGCCACTTGCAACTATCTTTGTTGGGACAGAGGGGGCCATGGGCCATCCTACTATAGCTTTGATAGTCTTCCATATTTTATGAGGGTTACCTTTAGCTTGTTCGAGTAGAAATATAATAGTTAGCTTTAGCAGAGCGAAGTTTTTCACACAGTTATTCCTGGCTGTTCTAAAGGCCTGCCAATCCGAAGATTCTTTGGAATGTCTAGCTTTAGCCCAGAGCTTATCTCGAGCTATAAGGGCTGCCTTGAGATCCGAGGTGAACCAGGGGTTGGAATTGTTCCGTACCCTTACTTTGAAGAAAGGGGCATGCTTATTTATTATTGTAGTGAGTTTGTCATTAAGGATGTAAGCTGCCTTGTTGACATCTTTGGCTAGGTAGAGATCTTGCCATCTGATCATGCTCAGGTCAGATAGGAAGTTTACTGCACTGAATTTGCAAAGGATCTTTTTGTTATAAAGGCGGTTTAAGCCAGGCCTTAATTTGAGATCTTATGCAAGCAACAATTCCATGATCGCTCATGTCGTTGTGAAACACTGCCGAATGAGATATTTTGTGTGGATGGGTGGTTAGTACTACATCTAGAATGGAACTGTTGGCAGTATTTAGAGTGTTGTTCCTAGTAGGTTCACTGACTAATTGCCCAAGACCTAGTTCGTCACAAAGGGATTTGAGGCCGTGTGATTTAGGTGACAGCCAGTCCATATTTAGATCTCCTAGAAATATGTTTCAGTTTTGCATCTCTGAACATGGATTTCAAAGATTAAGGACTTCATCACCACCAGACGGGGGTCTATAGCCACCTAGGATAGTGATACATTCCGAGGAGGGGAGATGAAGGCTCAGCGAAATTAACTCAAATTCCTTGGCTAGAGATTTGCAACTAATATTGGTGACCAAGTACTTAGATTTGGTGTAGATTACCACACCCCCACCTCTAGACTCTCTATCTGCTCTAAATAAATTGTAGCCCTGCAGTGATATTTGTTGATCAGTGTTCATCTTTTTTAACCACGACTCAGTAATTATGATACGGTCAGGGTTAACGTGTGCAGCCCAGGCTTGCAGCTGAACAAGTTTTTAGGCAGGCTTAAATGTTGACCATCATCATTTTGAGACCTGTAGCCTCAGCAAATTGATAGGCGAGGAGTTGTGGGGGGCAGGGGTTGAGTCCACATTTCCTGAGCAGAGAAGAAGCAGAAGTATAACTTTCTTTAAGGAGCTTATAAGAATGGAGACTGCTTTTTTTATTTCTTCATGGCAACCCATATCGTGCTGCGCAAGAGGCAGCACCACTGTAATGACAGTTGATCATGATCAATGTAAGTGCTTGAGTAGACATAGGTGAGGACAGTAGCAAGGAGGTGTAGGCTAACCGGGGGGAATAGGCTAAAAGGGGAGAGGAGAATGACATAGTGTCTGCAGGGTAGACCGTTATAACATTAGGTATTGATAAGGTACATTGGAGAACTGAATTGCATTGAGGTACCGAATTGCACTGTATGCTGAAAACTCTGCACCTTAGGAGCAATAAAAAACACAATAAGAGAGCCATGGTCCCAGATTGAGTGGTCTCGTGATTTGTATTAGTGCAATATTTTCTAGGCAAGTAATTTGCCCACCTAGGTACTCACTTAAAACCTAGATGAGAAAATACAGCAGAAAGGAGAACAAGGAGAGCAGTAGCAGCTTAGTTAGTGGCGGGGCTCAAGAGATATTGACACATGGCAGTCTTATTGGCCACACTCATATACCAATCATAGGTTGGCAGCAGTCAAAGCTAGGCCAATGAAGCAGTAATATGATATAGAAGGCGGATCATGAGTGTATTTAAAGGAGGCCTGGGAGAGGGAGGTGGTGGGGGTGGGAGAAAATTTCAGGTCAGAGCGAGAGCTGAGAAGTCAGAATTAAGAAGGGAACACTGTAACAAGCTATAGAGAAGGTGCCCCAATCAGAGCAAAGCAGGCAAGCGGGCATACCAATCACAATTCCCCTATGGCAGTGCAGCACCGATCAAGGGTGCCCAGGCGTGCTGGCTCTCTGCAGAGGATTCCATCAGTATCTATTGGTATGACAGCACAGCGTAGGTAATAATAGGGTGCTCAGCGTCTATCTGACTTGAGTCTGAAGGGTGGATGGCAGACACTGAGGGCTTCCTGTTGTCAGCCTGTTGAGTGAAGCTTAGGGGAACCTCAACTACAACCACCCCTTGTAGCAGCACCGGGAAAGAAGTAGAATGATAATGCAGGCCATATTGCCCACGAATGAGTACAGGTAGTTATGTAGAAAACCAAGAATCCCTCTAGTGGCAGGTCTGTATAACCTGCTAATGGAAAACTAGCTACTTAAAAAAAAAAAAAGGTAGTTAGACTTATCGGTGCCAAGGCAGAGTGCTTGGATGGGGGGGGCACTGCAGGAAGAGCAGTCAGACAGAAGAGGTGTAAGCACTTTAAAACAGTAGTAGAAATTACAATCCAGCTAATACAGTTGAAAAACTTCTAATAACACAGTTGAAATGTGTTTAGTTCTATCGAAAATCTAACAAAGTGCCAAGTGTCTATAGCAGGGGAAAAGTCCTGGCCAATCAGAGTGGGTTTGCTGGAAGCACCTGTGTTCCGATTGGCTGCGCTGTCCCGTACCTTCCAAGGAGCTGCAGGCGGGTGTCCTGGTCTTGGTTGGTGGTTGGCTGGGTGCCGGCTGACCATGGGTGAGCTGAAGCAGCCCTGTTCAGGGGCAGGCAGCTGGAGAGAAGAAGACAGAGCAGGTCTTAAATAGCATAGAGATAAAGGGGGTTAGATTTGAGAAGTTTAGTAAGACAAAAGGTAGTTAGACTTATCGGCGCCATCCAATGACATTTCATCCCATTCTGTGGACATGAGCCAGATCAGAATGCTGTGTTTCAGCAGACCAGACCATGGATAGGTAACATAGAAACATAAAAGTTGTCGGCAGATAAGGACCACTTGTACCACCTAGTCTGCCCTATTTTCCCTACCTATTGTGCCACCGTAAACCCTACTCAATCTCTGGTCTTTTCCTCTTCTTGCCTTATCACTAAGGTCCCCTTGTGTCTATCCCATGCCTGCTTGAATCTTGTTACCATTTCAGCCATTTCAGCACCTACCAGCTCTGTTGAGAGGCCATTACACGTGTCCTCCACCCTTTCCATGAAGAAGTATTTCCTCACATCCCCTCTGAGTCTGCCCCCTCTCCAGCTTCATCATGTGACCCCTTGTCTTCAAGCATCTTTTTCTATGTAAAATGCTAGCTTCCTGTACCTTATTAATGCATTTGAGATATTTGAATGTTTCTATCACATCCCCCCTTTCCTCCTTTCCTCTTGAGAAAAATCAAGTATAATATGAGCAAATGTACAGTTACTGTTTCTCTTATTGTTATAAGTGCCAGTTCTTAGTGTTAAAGTTGAGAGCAGTTTTTGCACGCACATGACTCCTGACAAAAAAACTATTAACCATCGAAACAGGAACAGTATAAACATTATAAATAATGAAAATTATATTTTATTTTTTTACCAGAAGTTCTGTAAAATCAAAATGTTCTATTTTGCAGAAAATGAGAGGAAACCTGTATAATAAATGGACTATGCCAGTTGAATTTTAACTTAAGATATTTAGAAGTACACGATACTCTTGTGGTTAAAAGAATAACTTGGAAGTTTAGAAAAACAGTCCAAATTGTTAAGGATGTCACGGTTTATATAAAAATGCTTTAAGCTCATGAATAGCTTGACACCAAAACTCAAATTAAACAAGACCACAACACTTCAGAACCTCATGAGGAGTAAATAGCAACTACTGTGCCTCATACTTACAAATCATAGTTGTCCCTGAATCCCCTAGCAAATGGGTTGTGATCAGTCTTGAGTTGCTTGATATCCATATTTTGGTATGCAGTCATGGCTATAAGTTGAGTTTTGGGGAAGGTGAAACTTTGAGACTTTGAAGAATCGCACATATCTTCCACTACATCTTTGGTTACCTCCACATTATGGAGTTGTGGTTGATACTTGTGGAAGGACTACTACACTATTATCTACATGTTGTTATTATTGGTGCCCTTGTTGTTGGTGAGTTTCAGTTTTCCAAACAAAATCTCCTGTCTCATCCAATGGGTTCCAGTGTTAGGGGACTCAGGGTGAACGTACTCTTTTCTACCTTACATGTTGCTGTCTATCTTGCTGCAGGTCACCCATTTGCCTCCTTGGAATCTCCAGTGGTTGGGATCAACCAGAACAACCTCCACAAAAACATTGTAGTGAGTGGTGGGGTTCAGACCAGTGATGTTGAAGCTCAGGAAAGAAAACATGTACCTGAAATAAAGGAGAATTTATTACACAAAGCTGTCTGTCTATGTTACATAGTAAGTACAGTAGAACCCCAATTATCCAATCGACTTGGAAGACATCTGATTGGTTTGGATAATCAGGAGTTCACAAGATTGGGGTTTCATTATCTTCAAGGAGCCACATGATCTTCTTTGCCTGACTTCCTTCCATCCTTTAAATTCAACATTATTTTACTGGTTAACAACTTATTTTACTGGCTAACAACACAAAACTGTTATCAGTTGCCAGCCCACAACACAGAAAATGAAAAGCAGAAAATTCAACCATGTGGTGTTACAAAAAAGAGTGCAGTAATTACCTATCTGCCTACAGCATTGTGCCAACTGCTGCAGTCTGATGCAGTCTTTTCAATGATACCTCATCTCACAAAACTTACAAAGTGTACATCATTTTTTACAATTTTAAACATATTGTGACCTCACAGCTAAAACCAGTCTTAAAGTGCTAATGCTAATGGACCACATGGACCTCTTGGCTTTATTAAATATCACCCAATTTTTTGGTATAGCCTACTGTTACCGCTGATATTCCTATATGTTAAGATGTTTCCCATTCTCATAATGTAGTGCACCTTTCAAGCTTTGGGTGGTAAATTGTGGCAGGTTTATTGTTTTAATCCCCTGTACCATCTCAATGATCTTGATCTCGGCAGCACCACATCTTGAGTTGACCACAAATCAGAAATAATGATAGATATGCGACTGTGTAGAAATCGAAGTTAAAGAACACTCATTTAGGTGAAAAAAACTGAAACACTCTATTTAGTAAACATTTGTTCTGGTTAAAAAACTCTAACAAACTCTTATTCATGTTTTTTAGCCTGCCTCTTGCTTACTTTCTACTGTCAACTGCCTTGCATACACTACAACGGCAGACCAGACGCATGCTACACCACAACACCTGCTCACTATGCCACAGTCTTGGTACAGTATCATGCAGCAAAAAAGAAAATACTGTATGCCAGTACAGTATACAGAATCTTAGTAGTGTAGAACATGTTTATATATCAGAGTTTTTTAATGTAGTACAGTGTACAGTGTATGCTGACTCAATAGGAACTTTTGGCCAACAAGGTGGGTTTATTAAACAGGGAGTTCCAGATGATCAGGATTCATTAAATCAGGGTTGTACTGTATCTGCAGGATGATTGCCAAACCTGGGACATCAACATAAAGAGTGTGAGAGTGTTTGTGTTACAGCCCCTGGAAACAGGTGCAATGCAGCTCAAATATTTACCTAATACAATTTTATGACCAAGATTGAGAGAGAGATTTCATTCATGTGTAAAGTCACTGATGAGAAAGTTATGTTCTGGGGCATTGCTAGTACAGCGGAGCCCAATTGTAAGAACATCCCATTTGCCACAAAAAATGTTCTTATAAGTGAGCTGCTTTTATTGATGAGCTGCCTGTTTAAAGAGCAAATTAACATGCAGTAAGGCACTTTAGTTCATTTCCTCAGTAATCTTTACTGTTTGAAAGACATTTTAAAGCATTAAAAGCATAAACATAATACAAACTTTAGAAAGATAAAACAGACTGCTGTTTTTCCTTTATTAAAATAGTCTGTGATCTTCAGCTGTTTTGCATTCTTCAGAGATAGAGCAAGGTGAGTGCCATTCTCTGCTTGTCTTTGATATGGGGTTGTTTCTCCATGTCTGGGATTGTATCTGAAATGAGGACTGAAAACAATAGACAGACAACACCTCAAGCTCACTTTACATAGGAATGCATTGAATACCCACTGTAATTGGTACCCATTCACACCAAGCTGCATTCCAGGGAAGGTATTAATAGCCAGACCACAGCAGTAGGCAAGGTGTGACAGTGCAGTCAGTGAATTTAGCTGACAGCTGACAGTCAGCTAACATAAACAAGCTCTGGAAGAGCCACTATGACTGTGAATGCATTAACTAGATAAGGGCGTTTCATGGGCATAAACATAAGCATTTATTTATTTATTTAAAAAATATCAGATTTACAAACCTTTGAGTTAGAGACTCATTTACAAAGGCACCTTGTTGAAACTAATACAAAGACAGCACAGTTAACAAGTCCAAAAACAATGGCTCAGAGAGCAGACAGTTATAACAATCATTCACTGGAGATACATGGGTAGCAGTAGATAAACATATTACATAGTTTAGGCACACAGGCACCGCATCAAGAAGACCAAAGCAGTTCAAACAATATACAATAGCTAAAGCAAATAGACATCAGGAGTCAAAGAGAAGCCCAGAGTGTTCACGTGAAGGCTGTTGCATACACTAACTGAATCAAAGTATAGTACATTGAGAAAAGGCATATTTAAGCAATAAGGCATGACAAGGTGTGTGTTATCATGTAATAAAGTCACTCCTGGGGTGGGTTGAAGCATGAGGCAAAGAAGAGTATTTATTTATTTGCACGTATTTATTTGATCCACTGGATCAGCAATATTTGCACAAATTGTGCCCAGTGCAGATTTTACACCACTGATCCTGGTCTGGTGATCTGGGTTTTACCCATACCACACTGCATATGGCTTAGTGATATACTGTACAGATGGCTGCAGGGTCTAACCCATTGAAGGTTGAAGTTTCAGAAAACCATTATGCTACAAATATCAAGATTCACTCCCTCGCTCACCCCCCCAGTCACAATTAATCCTCTACCAAAGTCATACTTAAATACTGGTTCCTCTACATCCACACCACTAAGCTTTTAATGTCAACATACTTCTTCTGCTGCTGTGAGTTAAACTCTTAATGTAAAAACATTTTGTTGAGAAATTTTTGTTTTGGTATATCCATGGTCAGGAAAAATGAATTTGTAAAAGAAACCAAAATCCCCATTTATCAGTTCATTGAATCACAATACAGCATGTTATGATTTTTTTAGATTCTATGTGTAACCTACAGTAAGACAAACAGAAATTAGACACAAATGCCTACCTATTTGCAAGTGAAGCAAATGTGGTTATTATCATTCAGTTGTAAACACCTATAGTCACAGCCAGGATTCAATAAAATAGATGACTTCCATAACTAAGGAGGCAGTATAGCACAGTGGTTTAAGGCTCCTCTCTGCAAATCTGGAGATCTAGGTTTGAATCCCACAGCCCCCACACAAATGTGGAGTATCTTTTTAAGAAAGTATAAAATACTGTGAAATGATTTTAAAGCAGCGCACATGCTAAATCCTACTGCCACATTCAAAACATCATACCCTACCTACTTACCACATATAAACTCAACTATATTAAAAAAAATTCTAGGCACCTTTTTTCTTACCAGGAGAGACACACTAAGCTGACAACTTGTTTACAGGTGTGATCTGGGAGCACGAGTAAGTTAAGTGATTTGCACAGGGTCACACAGTATGCAAGTGGGGGCTCTGGGAGTCAACCCAGGTCTCCAGATTTGTAGCTCAGAGCCTTAAACCACTGCCTACGTAACCATTTACAACACGGTTACACTTATATATAATGGAGTTTGCCCTTTAAGGGGCAGACCAAGTTGTTCTGGTGCACCCCTTCCCTTTACCTGAAGATGGTGTGCTCAGAAGGGAAGGGGGAAGGGGAGGGACAGAGAGACAGAAAAAAAGACAGGTAACAGGAAGGGGAGGGGCTAAAGGAGGTACATAATGGGCAGCACAGGAGTGGTTCAGCCACTTTTGCTGAAGTTTCATCTACTAAAAAACTACAGCACATCAGATTGGCATCAATTGGAACAGAGCAGAAACAATTAGGCAAGAACAGGATACCTGCATTTTATAATACTGATAATAACATTTGTTTAGGAATTTGTTGGGCTTAAGGCACCTGCCTGGGGATGTTTCAGTGATCTGTGTCACATAGAGGTGGCAGGGTGAACTGACTGTGAAGCTGCATGAGGTGGGGGCCAGTGAGGCCTAGCAGACAGAGTGAGAGGAGCACGTATGTCTTTGTACTGCAGGGGTGGCTGCTTTAAGGCTTGATGCAATGAGAATGCAATAATTGAGCACTGGAAACCTTTGCTAGTTATGGTGCCTGGTTTATCTAATTGATTTTGCAGTTACACATGTGAATGAAATGGAGCTTTAGTCCCTGAGGGAGAAGAGAACAGTGAGGTGAGAGAGCAGGCTACCTGCTGGAGAGGAACAATGGCAACATACGTTTGGGTTTGCAGCCTAGGCAGCAGAATGGGAAGAGAGCTGGGAGGCAAGGGAGCAAGGGCTTTCTTAAAAAAAAAAAAAGACTCTTTTCCTGGAGAACTGGAAGGGCAGAGCAGCATGCTGTGGAGTTTGTAGGGAGGCAGTGGCCCAGCGATAAAAATGGAGGAATGTAAGGTTTGGGGAAAAGGCAGAAGCATTACCATAGGATTTGAATGAGGGACAAAAGAGGCCTGGCAAAGGGATGGCGGGCATCCACGTGGCGTGACATCACATGACAGGGAGAAGGCCGGAAAGACGAGCAGTGGGAAGAGTTGCTGGTGCAGAGGGAGGTTGCTTGATGGTGATGGAAGAAGTGCTTGGGGGAATTCTGGAATGTTTTTAAGTTTTATCCCCATTAAGGTGGGATAGACAGTCCAGCGTGAGTTGAAAAGTGAGCTCTACGCTACAGCAGTGGAGAAGGAGAGGACCCATGGGGGGCATGAGGGGTCTGGCCACGTGCCATGTGCAGCTTTGCACTTCAGCGGGGGGACATGCCATTTTGCCTAAAAACCAAGGATGGGAGATGAAAAGGAGAGGCCTACGAAAAAGGCCTGGCAGAGGTATGGCGGTCTTCCATGTGGCATGATGTCACATGCCAGGGGGCAGGTGGAAAAATGAGCAGTGGGAAGAGTTGCTGGCACAGTGGAAGGTTGCTGGATGGTGATGGGAAAAGTGTGTGGGGGAATCCTGGAATGTTTTTAAGTTTTATCCCCATTAAGGTGGGACAGGCAGTCCAGCATGAGCCGAAGAGTGAGCGTTATGCTACGGCAGTGGGGAAGGAGAGAACCCACTGGGGGCATGAGGGGCCTGGCTACATGGTGTCAGGATTTTCAGGTGACAAGAAAGGGGGCACAGTAAAGGGATGGGCAGGGAGTGGGAGAAGGCTTAGGGGAAAGGGGAAAAGGAAGCAAAAGGTCCCAGTGTAAGGGATCAGCTGTAGAAAGGGATTGTGACCCTTGGGGGGGCTGTGGGATTGGTGGGGATACCGGCAGCCAGCTGATAGGCTCTGAGAAGGAGCAGAGCAGCCCAGGACACAAAGGGGCACAGAACAAGGGGCCAAATAGGCCCAGAAAGGCTGTGAGGGAATGCCAGAGACCCCAAAAGGTTGAGCAGGAGGCCTAGGTGATGGGGGGGTGGGTAATAAAAAAAAATTTAAGCAGCCGGGGGTACAATGGGGATGGTTCTAATGGACAATAACAAGGGCAAGCAAAGGAAAAGTGGGACTGGCCATATGAGGGATTGCTTACAACAGAGATTTAATGGTAAACATTTTGTCAGTTGTCATCACAGTTTTTGCAAGGAACAAGGAACATGGCACCAAAAAAGAACAGGCCTTCAAAAGAGGATGCTTACAGGGCTATTGTGGAGTGGCAGATAAAGCCAATAGGATGTGACAGATGGTGGAGGGGAGGAACCAGGGAGATCTGGGGAGAAACGGAAAGCAGGGAAGGGAAAAGGGGCAGAGGGAAATGGCAGGCTGGGAGGCCACAGAGCCCAACCAGGGTACAGCCACCAATAGTGGTACCTCCCAGGGTGGCTAGTCCAGTACCTCTGCAGCCTGTTGACCTGGTACCATCAGTACCTCCCCAGGACCAGGTTGTGGTTCCCCCAGTGGAGCCCAGACCAGATCCCCTGAGCACAGTGGTTTCTCCGCGGCCGCTATTATTGCAACCAGCCTTTCAGCCACAGGGGAACATACCAGGGCATCAGGAGGGCAGCAGGCAACAAGGAACAGACAAGGCCACAGGTAATGTACTCAGTTCGGTGGGTGAAAACATCAAAGAATATATAAGCCAAATTATTTCGGCACTCGGGTCATGGGGTTTGGAGCAATTGGAGTCAGCTACAAAATAGCTCTAATTCACTATTTTTGTTTTCTCTGTGCATCAGGTCTAGCTAGCAGGAGTGTTTTAACATCAAAAACACAAATAATGAATTAGAGCTATTTAGCAGCTGTTTTCTTACAGAAACCCCAGTTAGATAGCTTTCAGGTATCTGCTAAACTAACTGTTGACATTTGTGCTCCCTGGATAAGAACAGTTACAAGGCTCTGCTGTTGCTAAACTAATTCTAAAGCAGTACACATGTTAAATCTAAGGGCATGGCTACATCACTGTCACATGAGACAGGGGGCGTCATAGGAGAAAGAAAGCCAATAAAACTATTTATTATGAAGATCCCCATGGGTAGTAAAACTACCATGCAGCTAGCAGGCAATTTAGGAAAAACTCCAAATAGCAGACAGAGGGAAGGACACACTAGGACTTAACATACGTATCAAAACACTCTACATAACATATGTTTTTTTGCACATTCTGGGTGGACTACTCCTTTAAAATAATTTCAACCCCTCCCCCATGACAGATTGCATTCTGGGAAGATTACCTTGGGAAGATGCTATAAAAAAACCCATGAAAAACAGGTTTAATGAAGTGAATGCTGACATCCTATTTCTAGTGTCCATGATAAAATCAAAAATAGTTAAAAATGTTTTTATGTCAGCTCTGAGTTGAATAGCTTTTAAAATTACCAATTGTTTTCTCGTTCACTGTTTTCTAATACATATCAAACTTAAAAGAAAAAAACACACTTCATCATCAAAGTCTGTTTTTAGCTTCCTACCATACACTTAATTTGTAAAAAAAATATTATCTTGTCACATACCACAATCAGCTCTAACTACCAATAGAATGCTGATACCTACATTTACAATTTAGCAAATACTTGAAATCTGAGTGGGGTTTCTGAAGAAAACAGCTACAGTCTGTTAATTATAGCAGTTTATAACATTGATGATCTGGACAGTTAGATCTGGGTTTGAATCCCACAGCCCCTACAAACAAAAGAAAAATGAAAATGTTCTTACTGAGCTAGATGTTTGCCTAGGTCTCCTTCTGAGGCCCCAGGTGACTCTGATAATCATTTGTTCCAAAGGATTTTTAAATCAATTTGAAGGCATTAAATATATTCTGTTCTCCACTGCACAGGCATGTCTGTTGGTTGATAAGGTCCCAAACTAGTGTATCTGGTTACAGCATGCTAGAGCTATCTCATGCCCCTCCCAAATGAATCAGAAAAAAGTTTGGGGTGGAGGCGGAGGTGGATCTTACTCCAAAGGAAAAAACAAATGCTGCCTCCCACTACTCAGGTTCCAGTTCTTGTACCACCCATTTAAGAAAGAAAATACTACCCTGCAACCATTGACTAACATGAAAGGGTATTTATTTGAGGGCGGAAAACATTGCTTAGAGGAGGGTAAGGCGGAGGAGGCTATTTACACCTTCAGTCAGTTCCATGGACAGAAAACATGACATCACTCTTTTTATACATGCAATACTCCTGTAGGCTCTGCCCACAGTGGTAAAAACGTTCTATTAACTTGGCTGATAGTGATTATAAATGGGCTTTATGCCCATAGGAATACATTATAAAAAATTGAGACATGGGAGTCATGTTCTTATAATCAGGATGACCCCTTAACCAATGTTCTTATAAGTGGGCTCCACTATATTCACATTTATTTTGAAATTTTCAGGGTATAAAAGGCTTGCCCCACTGATGTGCCTTTTGCTGGTTTCATGAAAATATATTAATTTGGTGTCAAGTTACACAGGTTTCAAATGTTCCTGTTTTTTTCTACAGGATCACATTGCAATGTCAGGTGTTTCTTTGGGTCTGCACACTATGAAATTGGAGTGTAGGGCCTAGAGGGTCCTGCGCTCCCATAAGCAAAGAAGGGTAGAACTAACATAGAAGTGAAGACTGAACTCTAATATAGGGGTGCTACCACATCCCAATAATATATAGATTATAGGAACATGATCATGCCCCTATAGTTAGGATTGATTAGGCAGTTTAATGTCTACTAAAAAGAGTTTGTATAATTTATTGCATCAGAGTAGAGTAACCCAGTGCTGTCTAAAATGCATATTTTTGGTACCAGTCACTTGCAATGAAACCACAGAGTTTAAATCTTTTCTACTGCAGCAAATCACAATGGTACATCTAATGGATCGATTGAAACATAAGCATGCTGTTGCCTGACTTGGATGTTGATTTGACTGAGAGTCGCTGAGTTCTTACTGGGCCAGACACCAGATGCCTTCAGTGCAGTTTTTTTAAATATGTAACAAGCATATAACTTAAAATGATGTGCCCAGTGTGAGAACTTGAGTGGAGGTAATCCGTTTTTGGATCTCAGCACCGTAAGGTAATTCCGCAGCTCTAAAACTGTTAAACTCTTGAAGCGCTATTTAGTAGGAACAAGCACTCCAGCTATAAGATGTATGTTGGACTTCCATTACAATGCTGCTATTTTACCCTGTCCACACATTTATTTAGATGACCTTCTAGGCATGCTGTCTTGCTGAATTAAGTGGGTCTATGGCTAATGCTATAGAAACTTAAGTTTTTGTTAGTTTGCATTCAGATTAAGTCTTTTGACCTTTTGCAGGTGTGCTGACCTTCCAGTTATACTGGGCTTTGTGTCTATTGGACCCTGCACTTCCACAGGGAAAGAAGGATACAATTACAATCTCTCAAAAATGATGGATGGTTGGGAGTGCAGTGTCCATACAAGCAAATAAGCCTACAATTATACTTTCACAAAAAGTAAGGACATTCTTTGTAAAACTTTGGTATTTATTTATCTGGATTTTGTTAACCGGGTAGGATGCATTATGGTTCCAGCAACAAAAGGAGGGAAACGTGGTCTGAGGGTTCCCAACCCTAACAGCCCACCCCCATCATGCATGCAGGAAGATGCGCGAGGGGTGTGCCTTGGGATTGTAGATCCTAAAACTCACCCTATTCTCTTATCCTCTAATCATCTTAGCTTACTTACTCATGGAATGGGGTGAGCATTAAGGTTCTCAACACCAAAGCACCCCTCACGCATCTTCCTGCATGTTGGGTGGGGGTGGAGTGTTAGGGTTGTAACCCTAAGACCACATTTCCCTTCTTTTGTCACTGGAACCCTAATGGTGCAGTAACAAAGTTTTTTTGCAGAGTATCTATCTATCTATCTATCTATCTATCTATCTATCTATCTATCTTCATTGCAAAAAACTATGTCAATGCATCAGTCTGGGTTGAGAATAAAGCAACAGAAGTAGAGAAATATGACATTAGGGTTTACCACCCTAACACCCCACCCCCATCCTGAAAACATCAACAGGTGCCAGGGTTGTGCCTTGTTGTCATCAGCCCTAATGCTCACCCCATTCTCCTGTACTGTAAACATTGCAGCTTATTTATTTATGTAATGGGGTGACAATTAGGGCTGACAACCCCAAGGCAAATCCCTAGCACCTGTTGGTGTGTGCAGGGTGGGGGTGGTTATCAGGGTTGGAAACCCTAACACCATATTCCCCTACTTTTGTCACTTTATCCTCAGCCCTAACTGATGCATTAACATCATTTTTTGCAATGAATTTCCTTACTTTTTGAGATAGTGTAATCTTAGCTTTATTTGCCTTTGTGAGCACAGGGTACAGAGGGCCCTGCACTCCCACCCATCTATTGTTTTTGAGATAGAGCAATCTTATCCATATTTACCTGTTGGGCCCTGTTCTCCAATCCCACCATAGATGCACATTTGTAAGTCACTGTAAAAGGGCCCTGTACTTTGATTTATAGGTGAATAGTAACCGAATTGTCAGCATAGCCATCTTAATACCCCATCTCCTGTACCTGGTACAGAAAATTTTTGAATCCCCACTAAAAAAGTAATTCCTCACAACTCCAATGACATTCTGCACCACAGATGCGAAAACACATTTTAGCCCAGATTTAAAAAATGAAAGTCATGACATACATGAAGTGGGGGAATAAGAAGTCTATGCTGAAAATTTGAGGTAAAACTATTTCAATTTACAAAGCTATAATCACATGTAGCAAAACTGCAATGAATGGGCATAACTTTGCCATTGCAACATATTTTGACCCCAAATTTTCAACATAGTCATCTGAGTATTCCACCTCATGTACCTAGTACAGAAACATTTTCAAAGCCCTGCCAAAATGAAATTTTGTGCAACTGCAATGCCATTCTGTGCCACAGAAGCAAAAACACATTTTGACCAGGACTAGCAAAATGACAGTTATAACATACATGAGGTGGGGTAATCAGCTGTCTATGCTGAAAATTTGGGGTCAAAATATTAAAAATTTCTGAAGTTGCCAGCGTGCATAGCATAAAAGGAATAAATGGTTATAACTTTGCCATATTTAAATATTTTAACCCAAAATTTTCAACATAGCATTCTTGTGACACCACCTCATGAACAATATGACTGTCATTACACAAATCATGCCTAAAAGGTGACTTCACCGAGCAACTGTGAAATCAGTTTTCAGGCAGAGTTGTGTACTAACAGTCATATTGTTCATGAGGTGGGGTCTGTAAGAGGCTATGTTGAAAATTTGGGGTCAACATCTCAGAAATTGATTGAGTTATGAATTAAAGTTAAAACCCCTATTGAAATACTTTGAAGCACATTTACCTTAGTTTCTCATATTTCAGTCACCGGTTCCAGCAGAAAGATATGTCTTCTATCGTGAGAGTGGATCTCAAACCTGGGACCTCTTCAGGTGAGTGAGGGTGTGTGGGGATGTCAAGGTGGATGCTGGGAGGTGGGTGCACAGTGGGAGGTCTGGTGGGAGGTGTGAGTGTGATCGCTGTTGTACATTATTTTTAACAGATTAAAAAAAATTAAAAAGATATTGAGGGTTGGTTTTCTTTGTTTCAGCTTGCAATAGTAATCAGAAGCTGGGGGGGGGTGCCACTAGACACCAGAGAAATAAACAGTTACAGTGGGGACAGCAATTGGAGGGTGGAGGGTGCCACTAGACACCAGGGAAATAAAAACTAAATTGGGGACAGCAATCAGAGGTTGGAGGATGCCACTAGATACCAGGGAGATCAAACAATGGGGACAGTGAGTAGAGGCTGAGGGTGCCACTAGACACCAGGGAAATTAAATGGCACAGGGTGAGCTGCATGCCCTGGTGTCTGCTTTGGGGGAAACTATAGTTGGTGCTGAAGATACTGTTTTACAGTATACATTATGTTTGGACTTTGTAATTACAATCTAGGTGCGAAAACTTGACAGTGGTAATGTTCAGTATTTAATTTTATTTTCCAGAAAGGGATGGTTATTCATTTATGTTAAAATCTAAGCCATGAGGATCAATCTATTAATCAATCAATCACTTTATTTAACCAGGCATAAACACCATTGAGCAAGCTCATTTTCAGGGTGGTCCTGGGCATTAATACAATACAGTACACTTCATAAGATAACAATTACGGTGGACAGCGGTGCAAAAAAAAAAAAAAAAACATTGTGAAGGTGCCGGTCAATATGGGCCTATACATACCGGTCAACATAATTAACATGCAAAGGTACATAATGATAAGCTTTACTGGAATGAGAAGAGACAACAATCCCATATAGTCTCCACTAAGTAAGAGCTCATACCTAAATGATAAAAAATAAGGAGGAATTAAGGAATAGGGTAGAAATTGGGGTGAAAGAGTAGGCAGCCAAGAGGGAGGCCAGAATAGGTAAAAGGTAGAGAATTGGCAGGGCCATCTTGGATTAAGGGAACTAGGTTTGTAGGTCCTAGGTTTCTATTGTTAGGAATGTGGGGTTGGATGAGATACTTAGGCATAGGATTTGAGAGTGGCACACGGGGCTTAGGGGTCATAGGCATCTGAAACAGCTGCATGATTCCTTCAGATAATCCGTTAATAGAGCTTTGAATGAGAAAATGCTTGGAAGTAAGGATAATTTTAATGAGTCTTGCATAGTGTTCCAAAGTGATGGAAGTGAGAAGTTTATTGCTGCTGAGCCAAGGGTAGTTTTCACTCTAGGAATCTGGAAGCAGATTATGGAGAAGCATCTCAGGCCATAGGAACCTTTAGCCCATTTGAAGAGGTTCGAGATGTATGCAGGGAGGTTATCAGATAATGCTCTAAAAAGACAGAGGAGCGCATTCCTTTTTCTCCTAGTTGATAGTGAGGTCCATCCTGAAACCTGGTATAGACGACAGTGATGTGTACCATGGGGTAGATATAGGATAAATCTTAAAGCCCGGTGGTGAAGAGTGTCCAGTTTGTTTAACATTGTTGATGGGCAATGACTGTAAAGGAAGTCAGCGTACTCCAGTATAGGTAAGAATATAGTTTGTACTAGTCTCATTCTGGCTTCTAATGTAAGTAAGTGTTTAATGTGATAGAATAAAGCTAATTGCTGTCTTAGTTTCTTCGAGGTTTCATTTAAGTGGCACAGAAAGTTCAGAAGGATTAATCTAGGGGCTCTGTGCCAGTCTGTTAAGGACCATTTTTTTTGTTGTAGTAAGGGGCCCAAAGTGATATTGAGGGCACTTACCAATCAGCCAGACCACTCTTTCAGATTCCTATTGCTATGCTGAACCTTTCATATGTCGTTATTGCTTTCTCATCTCCCATCTGCTCAGTTTTACCCATTGCCTCATCTTGTCATCCATGGACTTTCCTGACTAGCATTCCATGGCTCACTCTTATAGCAGGGGTAGTGTTCAGGGCTGTGCCAGCCTGTGGTCACTGCAATGTCAGTATGGTGGTCATATGTAATTAGTGACAGAAGATGTCTTCATACAATTGCTGCTGTCAGCATAAGAAAAGCTGATAAATTAGAAAAAATGACCATGCCATCATTAGTCTGTCATGAAAAGGCACTTGTGATAATACTGAAAACAAGCTTATTTTTCTCAGTCAGGTGTGGAAGAGCATACATGGACCTGCGATACTGAAAATAAGAGCTGCCAAAATTTGCACCACATGTAGGAGCTGTCAAACTTTGCACTGATATGCTATAGAGAGATTAGGGCCGTCAGCACAAACAGGAGCTGTGCAGTTATAAATCAGGTAACAATTGCTAGCAGGACAGCTCTCTAGGCTGATGGCAATGCTTCTTTTCAGGCTTAAACTGTGAACTCACAAGTTCATATAATGTGATTAAAACACCAAACATCATACCTGTTTTAGAGTACTTCGCAAAACAGATGCCCTATAAACAGATACCAGCAGACAAAAGAGAATGAATCAAAGGGCAAAATGTAACACTTCACCTTTAACTTGAGCACAGACAGACACAGCACTATTAGTTAATAGCATTAAACATGTACAGTGAGTTATGACAGTTTGAACTGTCATGGATGTTTACTGCTTGAAGTGTTTACAGTTTGAATAGTAACGTTTGAACTGTAAAAAACTTCAAACAGTTGTTTTCCGATCGATTGATCCTACAGTAACTGAGGGATAGGCAATATGATTCTCGCATCCCAAAAACACATACTTCACTTGAAATATTCTAAATAATAATAAAATAATATTGTTAAGCATGTGACTGAGCTCTAAATACAGGTCTTGGTCATTCCTAACCATCTAGGATTTGTTTAAAAATAAAATTTTATAAGGGAAAAAAAACAAGGTAACAGAAGCACAAACAGTTTTTCTCAGAGGTTTTACCAGTAAATCCTTAACACTTAGCAGTTTGAATGGTTTTCAATAACCTACCTGTCTGGCAGCTATCGCAAAATTCATTATACAGTAATTCAAAAATGGTGCAATTTCTTTTCACCAAACTACCCAAAGGCACACCATTGGCACTGCCCCCATCATACTAACATACTAAAATGCCAGCAGAATAGGCCGAACGGTCTTTCGTGTCTGCTCGTTTGGTCAGCCCCCACCGTGGTTGCTGACCTTGCTGTCCCCCTCGCCTTCTCTGGCTTCTCCCTTCTCAGTTCCGGATATTCTTGCTGCATTGGATTTTGCTTCCTGAACCCTTCCCTGTACCTGTCCACCCCTCTGAACCCCTCCACTGTCTCTGCCTCCACCAGCCCCTAGGTAGTGCATTCCATGGCTCCACCACCCACTCAGTGAAGTAGCACCTCCTCCTTCTCCCCTGAATCTTCCCCCCTCCAGCTTCCACCCATGCCCTCTAGTGGCCCCTTCCTCCTTCCTTCGAAGCACCCTGACTGTTCCTCCCCTATTTACCCTCTTCATGTACCTGAAGACCTCTATCATGTCCCCCCGGTCCCTTCTCTCTTCCAATGTGTACATATTTAGCTCTTCGAGCCTCTCCTCATAGGTCCTGTGCCCCAAGCCCCAAATCATTTTGGTTGCCCTCCTCTGGACCCTCTCCAGGAGGTTAATATCCCTCTTTAAGTGTGGCCTCCAAAACTGCACGCAGTACTCCAGGTGCGGCCTCACCAAGCAGTTATACAGAGGAGTATCACTTCCTCCTTCTGAGGTGATCCCCTAGTGATGCATCCCAGCATCCTGTTGGCCTTGGCTGCTGCCCTCCTACAAGTCTCAGAGTTGTTCATCTTGACATCCACCACCACCCCCAGGTCCCTCTCAGCCATTGAGACTTGTAGTATTTCCCCAGGGTGGCACCTTGGCCTGGGTTTCTGGCCCCAGGTGGAGTACTTGCATTTCCCTGCATTGAACCTCAGCTTCCACTTTCTAGACCATCTTTCCAGAGCCTCCAGATCCCCTGCAGGCCACCTCCCTCCTCCCCATCCACCACCGCCCAGTTTCACACATCTGCAAAGAGACTCATCTCACTCCTGATTCCTGTCCTTATGTCAGATACGTGGGTGTTGAACAGAAGGGCCCAAGGACTGATCCCTGTGGGACCCACTAATGACCCTCCTTGGGGATGAGACTATGCCACCAACTACGACCCTCTGGGTCCGGTCCTGGAGCCAATTGCCTATCCATCTGATCATCTGGTTTCCCACACCCATTTCTCCTAGCTTATCCAACAGGCCCACGTGAGGAATAGAGTCAAGTGCCTTGCTGAAGTCTAGAAAGAGGACATCCACTGGTCTACCCAGGTCCAAGGCATTTGTCACCCAGTCATAGAACTCCACCAGGTTTGTCTGACATGATTTCCCTGGGATGAATCCATGCTGTCTATCGTCCAGGCACCCTGACTTATCCAGGTCCCCCCCTAGCCTCTCCTTGACAATGCCCTCCATCACCTTGCCCACCACTGATGTCAGGCTGACAGGCCTGTAGTTCCCTGCCAGCTCCTTGATCCCCCTTGTGGATAGGCACTACATGCGCCACCTTCCAGTCTTGGGGCACCCACCTGTCCTCAGAGAGATGGTGAAAAGCTCTGCCAGGGTTTCTGCCAGGACATCTGCAAGTTCTAGCACTCTAGGATGTAATTTATCCAGCCCCGTGCTTTGTCCGTCTTAAGGGAGCTGAGGCTTCCTCACCTCTCTCTGCTGTGATTTCCACTTCTGGTACCTCTTCTCCTGCTTAGCCCTCCCCCAACCTGCCAGTGATGCCCCCTCTCCCAGACCTGCCGATCGGTAAGGGTCCCCCTCCTCATTATCTCTGTCTCCTCCTATGTATAATGCAGCATCCCCATTTTCCTGGTGAAAACTGGAGGTGAAGTACTCATTTAGTACCTCAGTCTGCTCCTGGGTCTTGTGCCCATCTCTCTCCCTGATTTAATCGCTAATCTGCCCCTTCACCCTTCATCTTTCCCCAATGTATCTAAAGAACCCCTTTTTCCCTCTCCTAATTTCCCTGGCCAGGTTCTGCTCCTTCCTTGCCTTAGCCGCCCTCACCACTCTAGTGGCCCTTCTAGCCATCAGCTCGTACTCCCCTCGATCCCTTTCACTCCTTGAGCACTTGAATTTCTTATAGGCTGCTTTCTTTCCCTGAACCACCTCCTGGACCTCCCTGGTCCATCATCTCTGAAAATTTCAGGGAAATGTTTATTTCCTCTGATCTGCAGAATAGAGCAAAACATCCCATGTTAACCAATGGGAAAAAAGTGTTTTTCTTTCTGTTTTTTATCAATTTATATCTCAAAAACTATACAGGATACCATCACGAAACATTTCACATCTTGATATATTCACAGGGTGTCAAAGCATGCTTATAAACAGGCTATTTAGTCAAAAAATGGTGAAGTTATTAAGGTACAAAATTTTGAATGTAACATAGAACTGTCTATGTAACCCTAACTATAGGGGTGCTACTATGCCCCTATAATAGATGTAATAGATAACCCACTCTTAGATGTGCAGTCACACTCTTATATATGCACTCCTTGGTATATATTGTACACACAAGGCTGCAGGCTGAGTGCGTCAACCACCCAAGGCGTGTGTATATCAGAGCATGACTGCACACCGTCGAGTGGGTTATCTATCTTATAAAATGGCAACATTGTTTTTAAGGGGGGTAAAAAGTGGAGGTGTGCAGTTGCACTGTGATATACACACAGTCATGTGATGGGATCCAACAAATCAGCAGACATAATTTTTCCTACCCATTTTATAAATATAATAGTAGTGCCACTATAGTTAGGGTTGAGTACCCCATTTAAGGTTAAATCTGAAATTTGGCAGCTTAATAACTTTGCCACCATATGATGGAGTTGCATGAAATTTGGAATGCGCAGTCTGGTACCATAGATTTCTGGATCTGCTAAGTTTTGTAAGAGATATACAGTTGCGGAGCTACAGGGTGACGAAAAATGCACAAATTACGCATGTTTGCACATTCTTTGCTTATGCCTACAGCCCACATGGGTTGTGCGACTAGTCCGAAACCTTTAGGGAAGATGCAGCCAGGATCCCTGATGTGTCTTTTGAAGATTTCATGAAAAAATATTAAACAGTTCGAAAGTTATTCAAAAAACAATTCTCCCATTGTGGTCACTGGGAAACGTTAACAAAATATGCAAAAGTTTTGCAAATGCACTTTTTACTTTCTTAAATGACCCTTGTAGTGTCACAAATCAGCTATCTTGTTTTCAGTTGGTGTCCACAGAAATGCTTGCCGTTTAAATTTGGGACCCTGTAAGGACACAATTCTTGCTGAGTTCACCTAGTTGAGCCCTGAGGATGCTAGCCATGTCTTTTTTGGGGGGTAAAACACCCCAGAAATATGTTTTTTTAAATTTTTGTATACAGTAGTTTCACAAAGTACTTTCGTATATGCGATGCTTTCATGATTTGTTTTGTGAAAGTGCCGTGATTTGTGAAGTTACTGTGCCCACTATGGCCCAAACAATAGAGAATATTTGCCACCCTGCTGCAAAAGAATGGTTTGGTCTTTTGGGCTGCGATTTGGCAGAAAGAAAGCCAAGTTCCCACAGATGTGCCTTTTGGTAGTTTGCTGACAAAATATTAGAGGACTGCAAAGTTATGGCACTCCAAAGTTGATGATTTTTCCATAGGCTAACATTACAGGCGTTCGCCTTGCCTATTCAACGGTTTGAGATACGGACTTTTTGTCAGACGAATGCTTAGTCCCCCACTAGGGCACTAAGTACAAAACTAGCCCGGAATCATAAATAATATGAGCTTTTAATTTTGTTTCTACATTGTACAGTTCCTGACATATAAGGAATTTAGTATTCCAAGTGCTCATTTTCTGCTCCAAAGGCCATTATTATGCATACATTCTTTGTATTCACTGTGCTTTTGAACGCACTTTTTTCAGAAAAAAAGGGTGTGCATTTGCATAACTGTTGCCGTTAGCATTTCCCCTTTCGTTTCCGTTTGCATCAGCGTTTCTGTTTACGTCACTGTGTGTGTTATCCTTTGCATTTGCTTTTGCGCTTGCATTTGCATTACTGTTACCATTTGCATCTCCATTACTATTTTTGTTTGCATTTACTTTTGCTTCACTGTGTGTGTTACCATTTGCATTTGTGTATGTGCTTGCATTTGCGTTTCCGGTTGCATTACTGTTTCCTTTGGTGTCATTGTTGATGTTACCATAACCGTTTGCTTTTCCAATTGCATTACCATTACCATTTGTGTGTTCATTACTCTTTGTGTTTGCGTGTCTGTTGGCCTCAGCATTTGCATTTTTGGTAGCATTTCCATTGTCGAGTGCATTACTGTTTCCTTCTGCGTCACTGTTGCCGATACATTTGCATTTCTGTTTGCATTTGTGTTACCGTTTGCATTTTCATTACTGTTTTTGTTACCGTTTGTATTTTTGTTGCTGTTACCTTTTCTGTTTTCATTTACATTTGCACTTGCAATTTCCATTTGCATCACTGTGTGCATTACCGTTTGTGCTTGTGTTTGTATTACTGTTAGCATTACTATTTTCGTTTACCTCACTGTTGCCATCACCATTTGTGTTAACGTTAACATTTGTGTTTTTGCATTTGAGCAGTGCACTGCAAAACATTGTTTTTCCTATTTTTCTGCACTGTCTTCCATTACGCATAGTGCAGCCAGCGTGTGGTTGATTGATCTGAAACTTGTTGTGTAGCAAGACCTTTACTCAAGGAACAGGCCCAGTTTTGTTAGGTGACAAAATGTTGTTCCATTTCAAAGTTATTGCCATTTGAACTTGGCCCCCCTCACGGTTACAGACTTTTTGGCCACTAGGTCCACCATTTTAGCGCATTTTCAGCTGCAATTTTCACCATTTTGTGGTGGAAAACTCCTTAAAGGTGCAGAAATGTAAACATTGAATATCCCTCGAATGGTATGGTCTTTTCACATGAAATTTGGAGGGTGCTGAGTGGATGACTTGTGGTTGTGAATAATTTTGTTTACATGTTGGAAACATTCTTATGCCACTCTGATGAATGAACATTTGGTTAATTACACTTCAATAACATCTGAACCGTGTGTACAATTTGCCTGGCATTTAGCGTGTACAAAGATGTATAATACATCTTTGACTGTGACAATCTTCCAGTGGCTGGCCCTTACGGTTGCTGAATTGTGCATGTTACGTTGTTTGCTTGTGATGCTGTGTGACCATTGAACGGATGTACACACAGTTCTGGACACATGGTGTGCTATGGTACATGTCTTCATTTACCAATTTTCATTTCAGTAGGTCATACAGTTTTTGTGCAGTGAAGTGAAGTGACAAAAAAATCACAAGGTGGGAGTGCAGGGCCAGAAGGGCCCACTGTCCCACCACCACATTCCAGTCACTTATTATAGTGCACATTCTCAAAAAGAAGGGAAATTCATGGCAAAAAGCTCTGTTTAATGTGTCAGTTAGGGTTGTTCCACAGTGACAAAAGTGAGAAAATTCAGTGTTAGGGTTGCCATCCCTTGCACCCCGTGCCCACCCCAGCCCCACCAACAGGCATCAGGGTGTGCATTGGGGTCATCAGCCTAACTCTCACCCCATTCTTTGTGTAAATAAGCTGAGGTGGTGCAGCAGTAGGAGAAATGGGATGAGAGTTAGGACCAATGACCCCAACGCACACCCTGATGCCTGTTGGTGGGGGTGGGGTGGGCGTGGGGTGTAAGGGGTGGCAACCCAACACCAAATTTCCTCACTTTTGTCGCTGTGGAACAACCCTAACTGATGCATTAAATGGAGTTTTTTGCCATGAATATCTATCTATCTATCTATCTATCTATCTATCTATCTATCTACCTATTATAGGGGTGCGGTTGTGCCCATATCGTTAGGGTTCAACAGTCACTTCTATGTTAAACCCAAAAGTTTGCACTTTAATAGCTTTGCTACCATTCAACTAATTTGCATGACAGTTTGCATGTGTTGTCAGGGACCAAAGATCTCTTGATGTGGCATGTTTTGTTCTAGTTGGATGTGTGGATGCAGAGATGCAGAGTGTTACAAAATGTTACAATAAATTTAAATTACCATTTTTGTGTAAATTCTTTGTCATGCCATTTCTCAGAAATGACTTGGGTGTTTGGTCTGAAATTTTTGGGTGTATGGGGCTTCTGTCGCAGATGTGCCTTTTGAAGGTTTGGGGGAAAATATCAATCTTTTCAAAAATTATTACATTTTAAACTTTACAGTTATTTCCTATGGGAAAAGTTAGATGTCTCACATGAAAGACTATTTCTTTAATGCAAGAGTGTCATCCTATTTGGCAAATGAGGAATGATCTTTTGTGCTGCTGCTATTTGTTTTCAGTTACGAGGCAAACAAACTTAAATATTGCAAATAATACTGCCACTTGGTTAACACCAGAAGTTGTGTTTTCCTATTCAGGGCCTGATGACTTAGATTCTGCAGTCAGTTTTTTAAAATAATGCCCAGAAGATTTTTCATTTTATCGAAGGCATTGTTTTGCCACAAAGTGCGGCAGTGTCTTTCACCATTGCGCCATGCACCATTCAACCTGGAAGCATGCTCAGAACACTAGCCCTCTGGCAGCATCTGTGAACAAGTCCAGAGGCCGGCCATCTCCAGACTCCTCACACAACACCACTCCATTGAAGTGAATCATGAAGATTCACCAGACCTGCAAGTCCTCTTGAAACCCCTCCATAACCCAGATCCTGTGGTGAGGCCTCTTGCAACTCCTGCCAAGCTTCGCCATGCATCTCAAGAAGGTCCTTCCAATGGGAATAACTCTGCAAGCAAAGTTGAGATGACCTACCAGCTGCTGCCACTCCCACAGAGTGACCTTCTTGGCTCCTTTTACTTTCTCCAGCAGAGACCACAGGGAATCCAGCTTAACCCCATGCAGGTGACAGTGTCGATCTCTATGCCCAGGAAGGTCATCACCAAACTGGAGGTTACACCTTCCCCTGTGTTATGTCTGGCACACCTCCACAAATGTGGTCATGGTCGATCCACAGATTGGAGACCCCACTTGTCCCACAGACAGGAAGTCATCAAGGTAGTGAACAATGCCTAAGTTCCTAGATGCCTGTGTTGTGACCCACTGCAGGAAATAGCTCAACCTTTCAATGATAGCACATGCTACCATACACTCCATGGCATGCAGTTGTCCACATGAAATTTCCTTACAAACCTCATACCCAGGAGGTCCCCATCATCTAGGTGCACTGGCAACAGATGAAAGGCTGACTCGATGCCCACTTTGGCTATCTGGGCCCAACGTTCTGCTGAACATACCACCTTGGTGGCCCTGTCAAATGACTTCTATTGTACCGACATGTACTGTGGGTCAATGTAGTCATTTGCTGAATCCCCATTTGGGTAGGAGAGATGGTTAATAATCATAAATTCCCCCTGAACCTTCTTTGGGACTAGCCAAGTCAGAGACACTCTCAGACTGGACCAGGGAGTAGTGGAGAAAGGACCACTTACCCTCCCCAACTGCCTCTCCTTTTCCAGTCTTTTCTGGACCACTTGAGGGTGGTCTTGAGCAGACTTCAAGTTCTCTACCTTGTACCCCTTCCAAGGGCCTGCATACAGAATCCTAACGTTCTCCCTGAAAAACAGGTGGGTGACTGTCCTGTCCAGGTACTGGTCCAGCTAGGGCTTAACCTTGTCCAGCTTTACTAGGGTGGGCAGACTTGCTCCCTTATGGTTTATGGAACTTCCTCTGATATCCCCAAAAGCTCCCTTTTGTCAGGCAAGGAGAAGAGCACTGTACGAAGGTATGCTGCTGCCAACAGGTGAAACATGAGTGCTGAGACTTGCAGCTGGTTTCACTACAGCTCCCTTGATTGTATAAATAGCATACCAAGGAGGGAGAACTCCTTGTCTCCGGCCACTGGGGTGTAGCCACCCTAAGGGGTGCCCACTGTCCATATGCATGAAGCCCCTCATGCATCATATCTGCTAGGAGAAGCATATCTATTGCCCCCCACCCTGAGGTGATGCCATCCATACTATGCCATTGAAATTCCTCGTTATACTCCACCCAAGCCATTCCCTCTTTCTGCTGATGCATCATCTTGATCCCATGCATGTCATTAATCAAAGCCAGGCCCTGGTCCTTTTCAGTCTGCAAGACAGTACTGGCATACACAGAGAATGCCACTATACAGTTGCCGTAAGTGCAAGGCACTTTCACTTTTTTCTTATCAGATTCCTCTGATTTATTCTTTTTCTTCTCTTCCTGCTCTGCCAGACAGTTTAACAGGGAGACTATATTGACATACTCCCTGTTCTGGATCTGCTGCCTGACCTTTTCTGTGAAGTATGTTCCGACTGGTTTGTGTAGGCCGGCATATGAAAAAGGAGTCAACGCTGAAACCATATGCTTCACTGGGGCATTGGTTCTTACTGTAGCCATTGCCCCCTGTGCTGGCCCTACTTGCACCTGGCTCCTGACTCCCATGGCCAGATCCACCACCAGATCTATGAGTTTGTCCAAATTCTCTTCAGTAGTGGACCCACTCTGGGCCTCCTGTTGCACTGAAGCTGAATCCATTGTCACTGGGGCTTGCGCATCACTCGGTGAAAGCCAATGATTAGTTCATCCCAGGAGACCAGCACTGTGCCCAGTGGGGCCAATCCAGACCCTTTGTTCTCCATGACATGGACTTTCCCTGCTGAACCTCCACCCCAAGGCTGCATTAACCATAGTCTGAGTCTGCTTTTCAGAAAACTGCCGAGCCCGGACCCAGTCTTCCCTGCTTGTAGAATCCAGGGTACCTTGACGGGGGCATCATTCTCTCCTTAGCCATTTTCTTCTTTGCAGGGACCCCCCTTGCTGTCGCTGCTGTTGATGGTCCTTCTATACCTTCTAAACATGCTTGCAACCATGCTGTACCTCTGCACTGATACATTTTCATCAGTTGAATTTCCAGGGCTGCAGTCACCTTCACTGGTGGTTTCTTCTGTCAACTGGGCATTTTACCTCCAACAACAGCTATAGCCCCCCACCACAGAAGGCTCATTACATTGTTGTAAACCAGTTGCCAGGGTGTGCAGGTTCCACTGCCTGAGTTTGGCTGCTGCTCATCAATACCCATTCCTTCCCTCCTCTATTTAGATATGAATCAGCTGTAGCCTGACACTTGACAGGCTCCTTGGGGGGGGTGCAGTGCCAACTCAACCGAAGTGCTAACTCCATGGATGTCTGTGACTGAACACCTGTGACCTGCCAGGGTTATGTCCCCTTAGAGGGCAGGGGGAGAATATACATACAATAGCTTTATGGTGCTGACCATGACTTGTAATGCAACTCCACTTCCACCCTTTGTTTCCCATTAACATGTAACTGCACACAATTCTCCTTCTTGGCAGGTAAACAGACCCTGGTGGTCATTGGAGGGGGAGAAGGCAGACTTATCATAACACTACTGGCAGTGACCATAACTTATAATGCATCTCCTCTTCCACTCTTGGCTCAGTGGTATGTGTGACGTACCTTCCACCTGGCATAATAGATTAGCTCCTCTAGGATCAGGAGGCATGCTTACATGACTATGTCACTAAGGCCGAATAGTTAGCAAGCAACAATTCTGCTGCTGGTTTGCAGCATAAAGTGGTAAATGAATTGGAAATGGTTCACCCAAGGTGGCTGCCACTGAAGCCCAGCCACCATCTTGAGTGTTCCAGCAATCCCCCCAACCCCATGGCCAAACCCTGACCTCACCAAGATGGCTGCTGACCTATGCTGATGCTATTTTGAATTCTTGACTGTGCAGTTGTTGGGGATATTCCACAGGGTTGCAACCACTGTGGCAACTGAGCATTAAGACACTCCCCTTGCCAGTGCGTGCCTTTTAAAGGTGCTATATAAAATGCTGCATTTGCTGTCCACTTGGTTTAGCATGGGAAACACCATCACCAACATGCATGTGCCTTAACTATGACTTCCCACATGTGTGGTGTCATCCCGATCAGTGGCACAAACATCCATGGGAGACAAAGGGGGGGCTCCAGAATGACATGAATCCATGCAGGGAAACAAAGGGGAAACAGTTCAGTGGCATGGACTAACCTGAGGTGGACCACTGAGGAAGACTATGGCAGCGGAGCACCTATGGCAGAACAGGTACTTGGAACACACTTTTGTTCTGTCCTTCTGTTATGGGCAATGCACAAAAAGCAGGAGGAGGGTGCCTGGTTCCCCATCAGGTGGGGAAGGAGGAGAAACACACAGTCCAGAATTGAAATGTTGTGTCAGTGAGAACTCGCTGCTCATGAGAGGGAGTCCTGCCTGAACTGCATGAAAGTTCCCCGCTGGAGTTTGGTCCCATATGTATAAAAGGGGTGGGGAGTAGTAAGGAATTCTAATTATGAGCACCATTACCAAGTAAACAGAAGGCAAGTGATGAGCTCTGCAAGGAGTTGTAGAGGCATGTTCCACTTTATGCGGCTGGAAAAAAAAACCTTCCTTCACTTAAGACGAGCTAGTGAAGTGACCGATACCAAGCCTGTGTACTTGTTTGCAAGGTTATTAGACCCAGCAACCACAGAACCTCAGCTAGCTGAGTCAGTCTAGGCAAATTAAAATGACCCCCTAGTCATTTTAACAATTTATAACCCCACCTGATAGAGCCCCAGAGTCTGCAGGAATCTGCAGACAAAGAACCCAACCTTCTGCTGTCCCCTCTGGGCACCATACCAGGTAAACCCCTTTTTTAACCTGGCACTAGCCAAAACCTTAGAAATCCAAGCAGTCTGCTAACCCAACAGCTACTGCGGACTGATGCCCTGAATAAGTTGGAGGGGATGGTCGCTATTAACTGCCTTCCCCTTGCCCCATCAGCAGTCGACCATCTGACCATGCCTGCAGGCAGGGCACATTATTCATGGGCCAGTGAGCCCTTTTGTCCTAACTCCCCTCCCAAAGTTTGACCCCCTAGGGGCTTACAGGCAGCTCTGCAAATGTTCCTCTATTCTCAGACAAAAGCCAGCTGGCAGCAGACAAAGGCCATTCTTTCTCCCTTTAACCCCTGCCACCAAGTCCAGCAGGTCATGCTCTGGGCATTTTCTATCCCCTGCCCCACTACCTTATTAAGCTGGCCTTCCTGATCAGACCCCTTACTCTGAAAATTACAAGTCACCTACCTTAGCATGAGCTGGGTGGTCCTGATCCTCTGCTAAAATCTGAAGAAAGGAGGAGAAAGTGGGGAAGCTGCTGGCTCCAGGTCTATTTAACCCATCTTCCTCCCTCCTCATCCAGATGCTACCACCCTGTGGGTGGCCTCAGTGGTACCTCCTCCTAGGGTGTTCCCAGGGCCTCTTCCCTCCTCAGGAGGAGGCACCTTCTCCCTTCCTCCACATCAAGGGAGGAAGGGCCACAGACAAATTGCCAGCTGTGCAATTCTTTGCAGCTTCTCTATTTGTAGCATAAAAGAATACAAAGTCAAATGCTGTTCTTGCATAGCATTAAATAAAATTCACTTTATCCCAGCTAACGGGATTCACTATACATTTGGTCTGTATTTTTAAAGGCAACAGAGCAATAACTTTAAACATGTCAGCATGTTTATTTTGATGACATGCTCTACATTATGCTTGTCTAATTACTTGTGTACCTTATCATTAATGGACCAGTAACAACATTCTGTGCCCTGGAAACCTTATGATGTTGCTTTAGCTCTGCAGTTCAATTGTGCAGATATTCTAAGAAGCTCTATCCTTCATCTTCTTAGATATCTGTATAAGTTCCCCTGTATTTGTGACTCCTTTGTACATTAAATTCATGATGGAAGACAACTCCCTCTCCTTCAACTAACAACCCTCCACCTATCTGATTATGGACATCCAAACAAACCTCTAAAAGGTATGCCATCCTAATAGAGGGAGCTATTTGTGTGTGTGTTGAGGATGAAGTCAAAAGGCTGGACAAATATCATGGAGTTTGCCACTCATAGCACAGTGTTCATTCATGCATTCATGTTCATCAGTTGCTGACAGAGCAACAGGAATGATCAGAGACTTGTGAGTTATAATTCTGTAGCACTGTATGAGACAGCAGTAACCTCTCACTGTGGGACACATCAGGGCTTCACAATGTCCATGAGGGGCACACCACTCTTAAAATGTGTGGCAGTTGCAAGAGACGCCTCCCACAAATTTCCAAGTCGACATTTGGATTAGTTGAGTTAACTCGGACAGAATTCAACATATTATCATATTTCTCAAAAATCCCACATTATGAAGGATATCTCACATCTCACATTTTATTCATCAGAAAGCTGATATCCTACATGGAAAAGGTGCAGCCTACACATGGGAAGGTTGTGGAAATGCAGACTGTAAAGTAGAAACTCACAATTCTTTATGCTGCTAAACTCAAATTAGAACTTTACATAAATAAATGCACTGGTTTCCAGTGTTTCTAGCTTTCATTTTCATATTGTGTTATATGTCCCACATTATGAGAGCCAATGTCCCACTTTTTAATTGTCTATGTCCCACATTTCAGAGGTGGTAACACAGGCATTCCATTATGTGCTATCTTAAGGTTTTTATTGATATGCAGTGTCACTCAAGTCAACATCACTCTTGGGAGGTAGATCTCATGATTCTGACCACAAAGAAAACAAAGTCTGGCTAGAGCTGATAGGACTGTGATGGGCTCCCAAATGACCAATGTTATACGTACGCCTAGAAATTATTGAATGACCGGGTGTATCTTGGCCATTTTATGGAGGTTTTGCACCAAACTGTCAACATGTCCTTTTTGTGACCCCTTCCCATTAAGAGTGCCAGTGTCATTTTGTTCACTTGTCCTGAAAGGTGATTTTGCAGAGTGACCATGCCATTCTGTGCCACAGGTGTGAAAACATGTTTCGGGCAGGATGTGAAAAATGACAGCTGTACTGTTAAAAAGGAGGTATGCAAAAACGGCAATGTTGAAAATCTGGAGTGAAAATATTTAAAATTGGCGAAGTTAGGAGCTAGCGTAGAAACTGCACAATTCATGCTCATAACACAGTAATTTTTTTAACTTTTTTCACCAAATTTGCAACATGGGCTTTTTTAGACCCCACCTCATGAACAGTGGCACTGTTTATTTATTTCTTTATTTAGTTTTTGTTGACCAGGTAAGTGCACTAGACAAATCCTGCCTATTTTCAGGCACGACCCGGGGGAGGGGGATACAGATGAATGCCAACTGATCATGAACCAGATTAAGCTGTTGGTGGTATTTTTAGTGAATGAAAGAAATTTGGCCAGGACACCGGGGAGATTCCCCTATTCTTTTCGATAAGTGCCATGGGATCTTTAACATCCATCTGAACTACCACCAATCCAGGCAGGTGGGACCTCGCTTTAATGTCTCATCCGAAAGACGGTACCTCAGAAGTGCAGTACCCTTCTAATGCTGCACTACAGTGTCAGTACTGGGATATTAACCCAAGTGCCAGATGTAGGAGCTGAAACCACAGCCCTCTGATCTCCCGGCCTCAGAGGTGAGTGTGCTACCTACTGAGCCACTGACACTGCTAAAGGTGATTCCATACAGTGACTGCAAAATCATCTTTCAGGACTAAGTAACAAAATGACAGTGACACTGTTCACAAGGTGGGGTCCCAAGAACCCCATGTTGAAAATTTGAATACAAAATTCAAAAAAATGGCTGATTTATCAACTTAAGTTGAAAACCCCATTGAATGCCATTATAGCATGCTCATCTTTGATTCTTTAGTTTGTGTTCAGCTTTGAAGAGTGCAGACATTTCTTGGTTCAGACAAGGTGACAGTGCTGACCACCGGAGGTAAGTATGGGGTAAGGGGGGGGTGCGTGGATGTGCGTGCTCAGTGGGAGGGTGTGGATGGGAGAAGGGGGACTGGGGAGATGATAATTGACTGTTTTCTTTTTTACAGGTAAAAAAACACAGCAGGGGAAGGTTTTCTTTATTTACATGAAACTAAAACAAAACATACATTTGGGAACAGTGGGGTGGTCTCCCAGAGTGCCACATGAGTTTGGGCAGTGGGTACATGATGCCAACATGGGGATTGGGCACCTCGATGTTGGAAGGGGGAAAGGAAAAACAAACATTTGGGCATACTGTGGTGGGCTCCCAGTCTACCACATGAGTTGGGGGGGCACATAATGCTGACATGGGGATTGGGCACCCTGATGTCAGCATGGGGCAAATACATAAATGCAGTTGGGCTTACTGGGGTGGGCTCCAAGTGTGCCACACAAGTTGGGGGGCTACATAATGCTGACATGAGGAATGGGGACCTCAGTGTCAGTGTAGGGACAGGGAGCAGTGAGGACAGCAGCAGTGGGAGGGTTTTCTTTCCTGTCAGTGCTGGTGGTGGTGATGTGACTGCACATGCATGGCACTTGTGCATGTGTAGTTGCTGTGAATGGCATTTTGCCATTCACAAAATGGCTGCACCAGCGGAACTATGCATGCACGCAAGTCATGTATGCGTAGTTGTTGCCCCAGAATGTGGAAGTAGCAGCCAAAATAGTGTGGCTGTTATTCCATAGCTGCTGATCATGGTGGAGTGTTTCAAGCTCCATTGGACTTTCAGAAGTACACTTCCAAAAGTCCAATAGAAGGTTCCATGAGCAGCCATTTTTAGAGCTACGATCAATCCCCAAAAGGCTGTAGGCTCTACCCATAGTCCTAAAAACAGGGTTCTTGTCACAGGGCCTAATTTATGTTCATGAGTATAAGAGTATACGGGACAGGGTTGTTGGGAAGGGGGGAGGGGTGGCTGTTTATATCAGGGAAGGAATAACTTGCACGAGGGAGGAGTTGGAGGAAGGGGAGGTGGAGGAATTATGGGTTCAGTTAAGGTCCAATAGAGGGAGAAAGGTGAGGTCGGGGTGGTTTACAGACCACCCCATCAAGATGAGGAGAGGTACAGGGAACTGATCTCAAAAATATTGGAAGCTGCGAGGAAAGGAGAGGTGGTAGTTGTGGAGGACTTCAACCTGTCCAAGCATCCACAATATGTGCTAAGAGTCAGGTGATCCTGGAAACATTGCAGAGTGGGTTCCTGACTCAGGGCATCACTGAACCAACAAGAGCTGAGGCAAGTCTTGATCTGGTGCTCTCAAATGAGGATCATGTGCAGGAAATAATGGTCAGGGATCCTCTGGGTGGAAGAGACCATTGCACAGTTTGGTTCCAGTGTGATATGGGCAGGGAGAGCAACCCAACTAGGACCAATGTTTTGGATTTCAGGAGAGTGAACTTCAGGAAAATTTGCGAAGTGCTAAGAAGCCATCTGGCAGCATCAGAGCAGATATGGGGGTAGACCAAAGGTTTTCAATCATTAAGGAAGGAATACTGGTTGCCACAGATGAGTGCATTAAGCTCAGGGGAAGAACACAAGGGCCAAAGTGTCCAGCTGGCTCAGTTCTGGGTTTGCCAAGGCAGTAAGGGAAAAGAGATTGGCTTATAGAAAATTCAGGAAGACCAAGAGAGAGGTGGATAGGGAAAATTATCTAAGGTTGGCTAGTGAGGCAAGTAAGGAAGTCCGGTGAGCAAAGGCACAGAAGGAACTGCAGAAAGCTGAAGGAATGAAGAAGAGGGAGAAGGCTTTCTTTCAATATATAAGTGAGAAAAGGGACAAGAAGGAAGGGACTGTTAGGCTTAAGAAAGGGGTAGACGGGTGGAGGATAATGGGAAAAAAGCAGAGATACTTAATGAATACTTCTGTTCTGTCTTCACCAGGGAGAAGGAAAGACCAGTGTCTTCAGGAGGGAAAGAGACATGGGGGGATGGGAACACAGATGTAGTGATAGAGGAGGATAGAGTGAGGGAAGGGCAGCTGGCACTGAAGGTGGACAAATCACCAGGCCATGACAGAGTACATCCAACGGCACTAAAGGAACTGGCTGAGGAGCTGGCAGGGCCACTGGCAGACCTATTTAACAGTTCACTAGAGTCAGGTGTGGTACCACAGGACTGTAAAACAGCACAAGTAGTGCCCTCCACAAACGTGGTCCCAAGGATGACCCAGGGAATTACAGATCAGTCAGTCTGACCTCCATTGTGGGCAAGCTCATGGAGATCATACTAAAGGAAAGATTGGTGGAATATCTAGAGGAGCATGGTCACTAGGAAGAGAGGCAGCATGGGTTCATGGGGGAGAGAGCGTTTCAAACAAATCTGATTTGCTTCTTTGACTGTGTCACTAAGACAGTAGACAGGGACCAAGTGGTAGACATCCTTTGTCTTGATTTAAGCAAGGCGTTTGACTCTATGCCCCACAAAAGGTTGATCAGAAAGTTGGAAAATCTTGGGGTTGGGGAAACAATGGCCAGATGGGTGGAAAACTGGCTGAGGGACAGAACCCAGATGGTGGTTGTGGGAGGAGAGTTATCTGGCACCAGAAAGTTAACAAGTGGGGTTCCAGAGGGCTCTGTGCCGGGGCCAGTGTTGTTCAATGTCTTCATCAATGACATTGGGGATGACATTAAGGGCAAAATGTGCCTATTTAGGATGGCACCAAGCTCTGTGCGAGAGTGGACACAGCTGAAGGGATACAGGACCTACAGGAAGATCTGGAAAACCTGGGGAGGTGGTCCAGGATCTGGCAGCTTGGCTTCAATGCCAAGAAATGCAAAGTTCTGCATATTAGAGCCAAGAATCACAGGACAAAGTACTACCTGAGTGGAGTATGAGTATCTGCATCAGAGGAAGAGAAGGGCCTGGAAGTGATGATCCCTAGTGACCTGAAGCACTCCATGTAGTGCAAGAAAGCAGTAGCAAAGGCAAACAAGATGATGGGATGCATATCTAGGGGGATCAGTAGTAGGAGACAGGAAGTTATACTGCCCTCGTACTGGTCACTGGTAAGGCTGCATCTAAAGTATGTAGTTCAGTACTGGTGCCCACACCTCAAAAAGGACATTAACCTGCTGGAGAAGGTCCAGAGGAGGGCTACAAAGATCATAGTGGGTTCCCAGGGTAAGGCATATGAGGAGAGGTTGAGGGCACTGAATATGTACTCCTGGAAGACAGGAGGGGGGGGGACATGGTTGGGACCTTCAAGTACTTGAAAGGGATAAAAAAGGTTTATACGGAGAGTCTCTTTACGCTGAATGACAATCTTAAACAGGAGGGGCACAGTCTTAAGCTGGAATGTGGGAGGTTTAGGAGAGAAGTCATTAAGCACTTCTTCACAGAGAGAGTGGTGGACACCTGGAATGTGCTGCCGGGAGAGGTCATCTTATTGAAGACAGTGGGCAGCTTTAAGAAAGGCTGGGATAGGCATGGGGGAAGGAAAGGATCATGGCTAGGGAGGATGGGAGGACTGGGGAGGGAAGGCAGGGACATTAGCTCAAACTTTGGACCCTGCAATACGAACAGACTTGATAGACCTAATGGCCTTCTTCTGTTGGCTTCTTTGTATGTTTGTATGTAAGTTATGCAGTGCAAACCCTATTACAGGAAAAGGGCAACAGCTTATTACTGGATTCTGATCATTTGAGAGGAAGAACGGTGCCATGAGAATAGAAGCTGGGAGGATCTGTCATTTCACAGCATTAAACTGTGTGGTGCTGTCATTTAGAATATGGAGCAAATGTCCGGAAGTATAACACATTCTTAATTAAACCAATAAAGATAAATACAGTTGATTTTCACACATTTGCCTTGCTACGGTCACTATAAAATGTTACTATACTGGTAAAAATTGTTTGAATTGGTCTATGTTGCACTATAACAAATCAGTGAAAAACCAAGAAACTGAAGGCAGTTTCTCACATACACACTGTCAGCTCTCAGCCAATCAAAATACATGGATTAGCATGCAGGCCCATCATTGAGGCCACTGCTTGTTCATCACCAAATAATTGAATAGTAGCACTCTATTCTGACTGGTTGAGAGCAATCTTTTTCATTTTAACTATTTATTTGTTTGAAGATATTTTTTTATACAGGATGGCTATTAGGTCAGGTGGTTCGTTTATAAATATGATACTGACCAAGATGGCTAGCAACCATAACCCAGGCTATCATACATGCTTACAGAGCACAATACCCATTACACACACATGAAAAATACACTTACATAAGTATTTCATGTTCCCAGATCATTCTCAAAGTGTTTAGTGGACAACCTTTTAAAAGTAGCAAGGCTGGGAGCTGTTTTATGGTTACTGTGGAATGAATTGTACAGCTCATTGAATGCACACAGAAACTGAGCTTTCATATGATTCTTTAGGGGTTGCATCTTACTGAAGGCTACATGCATTCACATAGTAACAGACTTAAGATATTGTCAAGTGACTCAGATACTTTTTATTTCTTCAAAAATCAGAACCATTTTTTTCTAATTTACTTTATCAAGAGGCACGTGAGGATCTTGGTAATCTATTTTAATCCACACCTGCACTGGGCAGACACAATAATAAAATTACAGATAAAAAACATGTACAAAAAAAAACACAAAACCACCCATTAAACATGTACAAATGGTGTTAAATATGAAATTGTGATAAATGAAACATGTCCTTTGACATGAGTAGTACCTTGATGTAGGAAGTGACTCAAAATCTTTGAGATTCATGTGAAAGGGACAGCATAGTCCCTGCAGTTGCAACCCGCCTTGTCAAGAATCACTCCTGCTAAACTGTTTCCAAGGTTAACTACAAATAGGAGTTCACTGGTTCATATCTTATCATAGACACTACCTTACTGTGTGTCCATAAGCATACCAAGACAGTGCAGTGGGTGCAATCCCATGAGAGGCCTTTATACCTTTAGTGGGAGTCAGTCCAGTGTGGCTTTATTTATGTCATTTACATGTTTGAAACCTGTTGATTCCCAGGATGAGCTTTCATTTAATTTAAATACATGCTCACAACAGGACACCTATTCCATTATGTATAAATTATGTCCACGCTTGGAACTCATCATTTCGAGCCCATGATGGGCTTAATGTATGTTATTATTTAGAATACTCACTCCATGATTGAAGGTGCTTGGCTCGGAACATATCCAGAGGTGGGGGTGTTACAGGTAAAGGTAGTTTCATTTTTTTAATGTTTTTTAATTAATTAATTAATTTTTTTAAATCCTCTCTTGGAGCTGGTCAATGCGAGCTCAGAACAGGCTTCTTTAATTATGTAATATGACCACTCCCTGAAAGAAGAGGCTTTACTTGGCATCAGTATCAGTGCCTTAAGGGGGGCAGGTAATGGAATGGTCTTTTGTTTCCATATTCAGCCATTAAGCTTATTATATTGTTGGGCTCAGCAAATATAGGCTTTCTTGATTTTATCTGTCCACTTGAAGTGGGACACTCAGCACAAAATAGTTTTTTTTTCATTACTTGACTTCAGCTAGGGCAAATAGGACTTATTACCCATCAGGTCCACTCATAACATTTATAATTTAATTCATATTTATAAGCAATGACTGGAATAATCATGATTATGTTTTTCTCTAATCAGTAAACAGGTCACAGCTGAGTTGCAGTACGTTTGAAGTAATGTCACACACATCTTGTTACCCCTCAGGTCCACTCATAACATTTCTAAGGAACAGGATTTTATTTATTAATTTTTTGTTTAACTTATTCATCATTTTGAACTAGATACTTTACTTCATTCATTCATTCATTCATTTCAAACTCAATTCTGTTTATGTTATGAAAGGGTAGGCATGAACAAGGATAGCAACTGAACTTTATGCTGGTAAGCAGTCAGTCAGGCATTCCTGGCTCAAAATGGACATGCACATTCCATAGTGTCATTTTTTTCTCCTTCCTACGCTGATTATCACCTTTCTTATTTGTCTCTCCCCCAGCCCCCCCCATCTCTAATCAATAAACAAATTAGAGCTGTCTCTCTCTAATCAGTAAATAGGTCACGACAGAGTTGTGGTATGTTTAAAATAATGGCACACTCAACTTGTTGCCCCTCAGGTTAGTTCATAAAGTGTATAAGGAATGGGATTTTATTTACAAATTTTTTGTTTAACTCATTCTTCATTTTGAACTAGACACCGTTTATGAAAAGGTAGGCATGAACAATGACAGCAACCGGACTGCATGCTGGTAAGCAGTCAGTCAGGCATTCATGGCTCAAAATGGACATGCAAATTCCACAGTGCCTTTTTTCCTACTTCCTACACTGATTATAACCTTTCATATGTGTCTCTACCCAGCCCCTCACCAATGTATTCATTATAGCAGGTTTTCCTTCTCTTGTCTTCACTCCAAACAGTATAAAAGGACATCAGTCACATATTTATTATGATTGGTAATTTAGTAACTTTGAGATTTGCCAGGTGTGGAAATGGTCTCTCCTCTAATCCCTGACTATTCTACATGTTAAGATTATAAAGACATAACCAATACCAGTTGTGTCTATGACAATTTTATATACTTTTTATTGAAAAATTCTCAAAAGTTCATAGAATGCTTTGATTGAGATAGCTATATGCATGTGTAAGCACTGTTGCAGATATGATTTTCTTCAATGTAATGGCCTTGTTAATCCATGGTCACTAAATACTGGATCTAATGCTATTTAAACTGTTACAATTTCCTGCAAATGAAATGACTTGTAACTGCTAAGAATAGGTTTGCCCATGCATAATGCTCAATGTCGTGACCCATTACCCCAGTACCACTTTTAGGATGCATTAAGTGTATCAGTTGTTTAGCAACTACAGGTGCTAGTTTTCCAGTGCTACACATGTCACTCTAATGTCATCGCATTTGTGATGGGGTAGGCATGAACAAGGACAGCAACTAGACTGTATGCTGGTAAGCAGTCAGTCAGGCATTCATGGCTCTAAATGGACATGCAAAAAAATAGAGCTGTCTCTTTGTAATCAGTAAACAGGTCACAACTGAGTTGTGGTATGTTTAAAATAATGTTACACACAACTTGTTACCCTACAGGTACACTCATGAAATTTATATAAAGAATGGGATTTTATATGTTTTTTTGTTTTATTAACTCATTCTGTCCTGGGCAACCAATTAGTGTCAGATTAAACAATGAATGGTTTGGACTTCATGCAAAGGTATTAAATTCTGACAACACTGGTAACAGCAAAATAGCTATCATGGGAGAAAGGTTGGTAAGGAAAGGAGACTGGATTTCTACTTCTCTATTGCTGAGGGATGCACCTTCCATCTGCCCATGTAGCGATTAAAAAAAAAGATTGTGGAAAATACATTTATTTGTACTACTTGATTTCATCAAAGTACAATTATGACAATAAGAGTTTTGCAGATTCTCCACAAAATGTACTCATTTATATGAATTAATTCTGTTGGCCATGTGAGGTGAGCTAACTGGAACAGAGTAGAGTCCTTTTTTACAGTAGTGACCCAGGAGATGACTTAACATTAAAGAATATAGCAGCTTACAGAAGTATAGAACAGGGCAGAGGAGTACAGCATACTGAACATCTGATACAGTTAACAGCAGTGTTTATAGTGACATGGGACATGATTAAAACAGCACTGCTTGATTGGACTGGACCAGATGGTTAAATTCGAACATGGTGCAAGTTTTGTGAATATTGCTTGTCCAGCTAATGTCTATGGATGTGCTAGTCAATATGTATCAGATAACCTATGAAGGATGAACAAAAAAGGATACAAAAGAAATCTGGGGACAGAGAATGTGTTGCTTCTCCCTCTCTCCATCTCCCATTTTTCTCTCTCTTTGACCTCCATTTCTAAGGGAAAGAATTAGGATTTTTTTTTAAGAAAGCTGAAACAGGTGCTCTCCAGGACTGCTACACAAGGAGAGAGGGAGAGAGAGAGAGAGAGAGAGAGAGAGAGAGAGAGAAACAAACAGAACAAAGGATCGGCTGATCACTTCTGTCACTGCAGCCCACAGCATGACTTCAAGCAGCAGCTGCACAGCTCAAGAAAGTCCTGCTGTTCTCATACTGAGAAAGCAAGTCAACAGGTCATCTTGCTAAGCTGGGCACCCAGGATTTTGGGGTGCCCAGAAAAGATATTTCTGGCAAGGTTTTTAAAAAACAGACAGCATAATCTAACTGAACTAGTCCTGTTTAGCTAGGTTCCTGAGTTTTGGTTTTTTTAAATATGTAATTTTTATGTATTGTAATGGTTAGTAAGTTTAAAACAGCAAAAACAAAATGGAGGCCATCTTGAGTGTTTTTTTTTATACCACGGCAAGTAAATCATGCAAATAACCAGTCCCGTTGTGTTTTTTTTTTTTGCCTTCCATGGTAGGTTTTTCTCTACACATGAACTATAAATTACAACCTGTTAACATTTGCAAACATTTTTGTTTTCGATTGCACATTTTTTTTAAGGATCCAAGTTGAATGCTATGCCAGCACTGTTACAATTCAAAAACCTTACACTTTTGTTTCACCAGACTATCCAAAGGCAGACCCTTGGCATAGCCCCCATCAGCCCTGAAATAAAATTCAATACCTTCTAGTCTGTAGGTGAGAGCAAAAATGCCCAAAGTTAAGTATAGAAAAAAATGAATTTGTTTTACTTTTTTGAACCACCATATCTTGAAAACTATACAACATGCTGTCATAACATTTTTCACACCTTGAGACTCTGACAGCCTGACAGCACATACCAATTTTTGAGCAAATTCATAAATGATGGCAAAGTTATTGAGGTGCAAACAATTGGGTTAAACATTGCACTGCCAACCCAACCATAACTATAGGGGTGCTACCATACCCCTATAATATATATTCTTTGCTACAAAACATTGTTAATGCACCAGTTAGTGTAACTTAATGCCAAAAAAGTAGGGAATATAGAATTAAGGTTTCCTGTCCTAACTTCCCAGCCACACCCTCCCAAGCAGTAAAAGGAAAAAAAAAATAGGGATTTTGGTCTCCAGAATGTTGGCAAATCAGTGATGGGGTCTTCTTTGGGGTTGTCAACCCAAATGCCTCCCCCCAGCCCATAGGCTCTAGTCTGAAACATAAGGTACCGGTCCAAGCCAGTGCCTCATAGCGCTACACTCTTCAAAGGTAGAGAAATATGTCTCACCACATGTTGCTAACACAATTTCTTGTAGCTTTCTTTATGCACTGCATGCAGAAAGGGGATCATGTGTGACATTGTTTGCACAGGGAATGAGGTAAATGTTAGGTAGACAACCCCAATAAAGACCCCACTGATTCCCTATGACTCCAGAGACCCAAAACCCCAATGTTGTTTTTCTTTTGCTGCTTTGAGGCGGGGATGGGGAGTAAGGGTTAGAAATCCTAATGCCACATTTCCCTACTTTTGTGACATTATGTTACCCTAACAGGTGCATTAACTAAAGACCAGATTTTCAAAGGCCCCTTTGATCAGTGCAGGATGCACCAAACCCCTGCTTGCAGCAAACTCCGGTGTGTCAGGGACCCTGCACAAGATTTTGATTAAAGTGGGGTCCCGGCACCTAAGTCCCCAAAGCTGCTACAAGCAGTTCCTTGCATCAAACTAATGGTGCATGAGAGGGAATTGACGGAAGCTGCTGTCATTCCCTGGTTGTGGAATATCTGGCCCCTAGGTTATGAAAAGGGGAATGAAAAGGTGATACATTAGAGAATAGGCACCCTCTGCAGTGTGGCATAAACACAACGCAGTATATGGTATGCTCATAGGAAGCTGTGATGTTGACAGGTTCAGGGTACATAACGTGCATAAAATGCAGTTGTTTATTCCACAGTGCAGTCAGTATAGGTGCACATCACAAATGTAACTTCAGTAGTGCTATTAAGGGTTTGGTCCAATTAAATCACTGCAATTGTACATCTATCATGCTGTCATGTTGTACAAGGGAGAACAACTTAGGGGTGCTTAAACCTATGTGCGCCTTCCTCTCTCCCCGTGCTCACCTTCTGTGAATTTCCTGAGAACCCTCAGTCTCATGTAAATGTGTACATATCAACTATCCACAGCTTGTACAGTACTGTGGGATAAAGTATTTGTCAGTACCACTACTGTATATACAGTGCAAGTCTGCTACTTGTCATAAGGGTGACACTCCTTCTACCAAGATAGAGAGGGTGTCGGTTGCTCAGCATTCAAGCATCATCGGCTGAACCACCACTGAGCATCACTGGTGCCCACTGGAGAAGCAGTTCCTGAACCACACAAAGTGGGATCTTCAGTCAGTTTCAAGTAAATATCTGTGTTGCATATCTGTCTCATGTACGGTCAAATGCATGTATGCCCATCAAAGTGTTGGGGAGGCCCGGGGGTTATGGACATAACAGCATTTGGCACACCAATGGCAAAATATGTACCAATGATGTGTGGTCCTAGGTGCATCAAAACTATTACATATGAGGGTATAGAAATCCCAGCCTTGCACATTCATATAGATACAACATCAGTCAGCTTCTTGGCAACACCCCTGACTCAGTGCCATTGTATCCAGTGGCGGTGCAAAGGACTGTTAGACCAGCTCCAGATGGTCTAACCACTGGAGACCCTTGCAGCAATTATCCAGCTTTGAAAATCATGATTATGGGGATGTTGCATTGCTGGTGTGCTTCAAGCTGCCCCCTCAGCCATGGGACAGTCTTGCTTCTACTATAGGCCTGGAGCAGGTGGTACCCCATCAGGCACTGGTACCCTTACAAAACAGGGAATGATGCAAGGTGTGGTGCAGTGAGCCTCTTGCATTATGCATGTTTGACAAAAGCACCTTGCATTTGATGCAAGCACCTTGCATCATTCTCAGGGCTTTGAAAATCAAGTCCTAAGTGTTTTGCAATGAATGTATGTTTACACATTTTAATACCTATAGTGCATGCATGAGATCCTTGTATGATTCAAAAGCTAAGAACAAATTACTGGAAATGGTTATTTCTGTCTTGACAAAGCTATCTCTTAGTATTCCAGAACTCCACTGGCTGCTACTTCAAATATTCTATCAGAACCAGAAAACAATACCATAACTTATTTTACACAGCAACAGCGAACTGCTGACTAAAAAATACATTCTGAAAATTTTAAATAAAATAGAAATGAGCAGTCTTGAAAGCCCACTGAACAGTGACAGACAAAATCACATCGCCACACCATCCAGAGACCACCTCAGCAACAAACCAACAAATCTTGGTGGCAGGGACAAATCCTCAAAAGCTACATACACTAACTGCCAAAATACTGTACATCAAGAAAATGAAACTACACCTCTGATTCAAAACAGAACAAACGTGTTGACCATCTTGACCCAAGCCAACATCCAGCATATGTATCACACACATTCCTGTTGGCAACAATGTCCTCCTTCTCAATCCACCAGCTGTACACAAGAAAAATATTTACAAATTAGAAAAATAAGGAAACATTAAACTCAGGTATGGGATTTCCACACAAAAATGACTAATCCACTGCTGGCATATGAATATAATAACATAAGAATGTTTTAGGGGAAAAGGAGACATGAGTCCATTTTAATTATCTCTTAGTTCACACTTATTTGTTATGTTCACACTTTTTCTAGTATGTTAGTCAAGCTTTAATTTAAAGCTTTCCAAGTCCTTATTATAAATCACTTCCTCTGGTAGGTCATTCCACATTAGCACAACCCACTGTGTGAACCTCCCACCTCTTTTTCTAGTCCTGTAGTTTTCTCCAGCTAGTTTCAACATATGGGACTCAATTTTATAAGGGTTGCTAGATTGGTACAATGTGCACCAAACCCCCAGCTGGGACAAATCTAGGAGCATCAGGAACCCTGCACCTGATTTCAGGAAAAGAGGGGTCCCAGCACCAAAGCACTCGGGATTGCACCGAGCCACCAGCTTCGCTGCAAAAATTGCACATGGAAGGGAAATGCTGCAAGACATGAGATGGGCTTGTGGCAGCAGTGGCCAGTGATGGCAATCCACTGGCCACTCACCCTGGTGGCTGGTGGGTCATCCAGTGGATGCCCTGGATTGTGGGGGTGGGACGAGTCAGGCTGAATGGAGGGGTTGAAAAATGCCCTCAACAGGGTGATGGCAGGGACAATGTCGGTCCATTGGGATGGAGCAGATGCACAAGTACCACCATCAGGGGATTGCAGATTCTGACCTTCCATGGACCGTCGGCCATACCGGTGGTGGTCTGGCAAGTGTCGGAGGCTTTCTGGGTAACTTTTCAAGGGGGAAAAGAGTTGCCCAACCCAGCGAGGGCTTCAGCAGTGGTGCAGGGGCAGTTAGACCAGCTGCAAGCTGGTCTAGTGGCAAGGTCCATGTGCCCAATGGGTGGCTTCCAAAAACCCAAAAGAGGGGATTTGGCATTCTGACCCTGGCACAAACCCCCATCAGCCATGGCATACTGATGCAACCATCGCAAAGATAGCGTGAGCCTGGATGGTGCACACAGTCCCCCCTGTGGTGCAGGCTGTGTTAGAAAATCAGGACTGGTGCAAGGTGAGGTGGAAAGAGCCACTTGCACCATTTTGCCTTGATGCAAGCCCCTTGTGCCAGTCCTGATCATTTAAAATCAAACTCATGCCCTCTTATTACCTCTCTCTAGCAGAACTCTCCTTTAATTTCACTGTATCCTGTAACTGTGGGTTCCATGCAGCCCTGTAAGTTAAAATCATATTCCCTCTCTGTCTACTCCTCTCCCATGAGAACAAATCCAGGTTGTTTGTCTCTCGTATGATTTTGTACCTAATCCTCTAAATCTTTTAGTGTATTTTCTCTGGACTCCTTACAATCTATCAATGTTTTTCCTGGTATATGGATATGATATGGATGTCAGAGCTGACCATCATACTCCAAATGTGGCCTCACCAGTGAAGTATACAAAGACATCAAAACTTCCCTCTTCCTGCTCCTAATTTTCCTGAAAATACTTCCTGTTCCTTGTCTACATTTTTTTAATAACATCATCAGGATGGTTGTCCCAAGTGAATTTATTGGATATTATTATCCCCCAGGTTTTTCTCCTCTATTGAATTACTTATTGGTATGTTGTATGTTGTTTATTGTATATATGGCTTTTGGGTTATTAATACATAGGTGTCTGACTGCACATTGTGCTATCCTGTAACTCATATTACTGTAGTTTTCTTGATCCAAGATCAATTGGAGGCCATATAGTGCAGTGGTTTAAGGCTCTGAGCTGCAAACCTAGAGACCTGGATTTGAATCCCACAGCACCCACTTGCATACTGTGTGACCCTGAGCAAGTCCTTTAACTTTCTTATGCTCCCCGGTTGCACCTGTAAACAAGCTTCCAGCTTAGTCTGTCTCTCCTGGCAAAAAAAAAAAAAAATGTCATTTATTTATGTCCTCTTGCAGTTTTGCAATACTAGCATCTGACTCAATAATACCATCTAGCTTCGCATCATCCGTGAGCTTAGTAGACCAACCCTCCAACTCAGCACAAGAATCCCATATGTAAAAATTGAATAGGACTGCATCCAGGACCAAGCCCTGCAGCACCCAAATCATTACCAAGATACTTATTGGCATCTCTCCATTAACCATAATGCACTGCCTTGTACACATTGACCTATTTTTAATCCATGTATGCATATTCCCTGAAATGCTTATGTTATGAAGTTTGTCTTACAGTTCAGTGTGAGGCATGGTGTCAAAAGCCTTTGTAAAAATTTTCAGGTATGATCTCCCCCTCACAAACCCATGCTATATATCATCTATGAAGTTATTATCAAATAGCCATTTTTCCAGCTTCTCTTCTACTGTGTTTTTTTTTTTTTAATTTGTTTGCCCTAAACCGATTTTAGACTCACCGGCTTGTAGTTCCACATATCTGATGTTGCATCTTTCTTATGTATGAGCACTAGTATGGTATCCTTCTAGTCTACTGGTATAATGCCAGAGTTCAGAGTATTATTAAACAACATGATTTATTGGATCACGAAGTTCCTTTACTAGGTCTTTAATTATTCAGGGATGAATATTTTCCAGACCTGCTGATTTATTCTGATGTAGGCTCTTTAACAGTTGGTAAACTTCTCCAGAAAATATCTGTAGATTTGAACAACTCATCTGCATCAGCTTTGGAGTACCATTACTATTATTAAATACTGAACAGAAGTAGCTGTTGAACTCATCTGTCATTTCTTTGTTGTTTTCAGTGATTACATTTCTAACTTTTAATGGACATACTCTCCTGTTGCTCTGTTTTTTACCCATAATACAGACCGACTCTAATATCTGATGAATATACTGTTTCTGTTTCTCTCTCTCTCTCTCTCTCTCTCTCTCATATACACACACATATATATATATATATATATATATATATATATATATATGTGAGTATCTGGCTATCTGTGGTCTGTCTGTCTATCTATCTGTCTATCTGTTGAATAAATAATGGGTTAAGGTGGTATACTTCCAAGTGTTCCACCAAAACTCATTGTTTGTTGAATATAATACATTAGGATGGCTATTGTTATGTAGACACAGTTGTGATCATGTTATGGCACCGGAAGATCTCCTGCAGCAAAGAGGGAATGATGTGTAGTGAGTGCTGGTAGGAGTTTGGATGATGTCTGCATTTGAGAGGGTTTCCTGTGTTTTATTTCCAGGTTCTTTTGCAGCTTGTTAACTGGTTTGACTAGCTTCCTAATGTTTTATTAATTGTATTATTAGTATTGCCCCATAGGGTTTAATGTAGTGTAGGTATATACAATACTTTTTATTAATGTATGTATATACTTTTGATTGTTTTATTAGTGTAGGTATACAACTTTAATTAGTGTAGGTATATAGCTATAATTGCTTAATTAGCGCAGGTATATACTTGATGGCTGTTTCTATTGGAAAAAGTTGCAATCCAACAAAAAAAAGCAATCAAATATTTCCACATATATGATGGTAACCAGTTGGCATATTATGATGTCAGTTAGCTAATTGCAATGGCTAGACCCCCCACATGTTACACAGACAAGGCAACAAACCACAAGTTGGAATAATATAGGCATCATCCCTGGCATTAGGGCAAACACCTGACTTGGGTATCTCAGAGGTTGTGGGTAGAGCAGAAACCAACATTTCTATTTAACCAAGGCCATGGATGGAAGTGCAAGGGCTATGATGTGTCTTCTATTTGTGTGGCCACAAAAACATTCACACAGATCACTAAAAGATGGATTGTCCACAGTCAGGAATTTGGGATGATACAGTATGGCTTTTAATTCCTGACAAAATGTTAACAGCGAATAAAGGTGGTGACCCCAGGGCTTGCACTGTGATGACAGATAACACTTTCACAGGCAAACATTTCTGAACTTCCTGACAGGCAAACTGTCTTCTCTCACAAACCTTTTATCACACCTGCCCAACCCTATGCAGGGTTCCTGGACTTCTATGAAATCCCAGCCTTATTTCAGGGACCTTGGACTTACAAAACCATTACCAGTCCTGTTCAGGAGTCCTGGCTTATTTAAAGCACCACTAGGTGACTGTAGTTAACACCTAAACACACACTTTCTTCTGGGTAACCAGTTAGATCTATTTGCACTTAGAATGAGGGGAAAGCTCACTCTGGCCACAAACTAGATTATCTCTGCCATTATTTTAGGACTACTGGATTCTCTGCCACAAAGGGGCTACAAGAGATACCCTACTTCCAAACATTTGGCTGAGGTCCATGGCACCTGTATCTGACAGACACCAGAAACCCCCCTTTAAACAGTTTACATTTCACATTCTTGCTCCTCGGTGCCCATGGCACCAAGTATCTGACAAAGCACCAGACAACCCCACTGAAACAGTTTACATTTTCACATTTGTTCCCCTCAGAACTCTTGGAAAGTACTTGAAATCCTCAGATCTCACATAAGTCCATTGCTCTAACTTGTACACACAAAATCTCTACTAATTGGGCAGTGCTGATAGCTCTTATAGTCTTTTGCAGGTTGCCCCAAAGTGCTCACTGAATCTTCAGCTATGAAGAAGAAGCTTGTGTGCGTCAGAAAGTCAGCAAGTTTTCAGTGGTTCACCCGTGCGTTATGAAGCCCACATGATGCAAAATGGAGTCATAGCAATGGACTAGAATTGCAGCTCGCTCAATGTTAAAACACAGCAAGAAATAAATGAAAGTCTGCCAAATTATGAAAAAAGCATGGAACAGGGATTAGACAATTGAGCCAGAAAGTAACTTATTTTCAGCAAGAAAGTAAAACTGAAGCAAAATGGACAGTCTGGAATGGGAGCACTGGCAAAAAAAGTAAGACTGTTCCAATGGTGTATGTGGTAGACTATGCCATGTAAAGATTGTTGCACTATTATTTCTTGCCTTTGTCACAGTAAACAATCAAACAACACAAAGTTACAGTGTGAGCATGTCATTGAAAAGAGTGCTGCCAATGTCTGTTTTTTCCTTTAGGGGCCAAAAACACAAAAGAGTGCCTCAAAGTACTCACTGAACCTTCATACTAGAGATGGGCAAAAATCCGCAAATTTTGTTATGCAAAATATTTTGTAAAATTCATGCATTTGGTAAAATATTTCACGTGTGAAATGTGAAATTCCACTGACAAAATGCAGAATTTCACCCTCAAGTGGTGAAATTTTACCACTCATGTGCAAATTTCCACTGTTTGCAGGTGAAATTCCACATTTCACACCCACAAAATATTTTGTGGAATGCAAAACGTTCATGAAATATTTTGCATGGCGAAATTCATGATTTCACCGGAATTTCGCTGGTGAAATTAAATTTCACTGCATCTCTACTTCAGACCCATTCCTTCTTTTCTGTGAAGAATCTTCACCCACTCAGGGCTTCACAAGATCTGGTAGCTACCACTTCCCAGGAAACAGCCTTTGTATTACTCAGCTATGGCAGAAATACAAAAAAGAGGGTCCTTCACTCTTGCCAAGACTGCAAGCAGGCCAGTTCTTGCCCTTAGAACTCTCACTTGAACTCCAGTTTCAGACTTCAGACTACACTGACAGTTCCAGCAACAAGTATTAGCCAAGTGTGGCTTATGCTGCTGTGAGAATTCTGAACAGCATTACCTCATCTTCTCCTCAGCAGAGTTGAGTAAATGGTGATGTAATATTTTATAGAGAGTATTAAATCTCTCTTTTCAATGCCCAATCTATTTGCCAGATCTAAAACGTATGTGATTCTAGTAACCCCAGGAACTGATCGATTACATAATTACAGTGTATTAATGTGTTATTAACACCTCAATTAACACAGACTTTTTTCCCATTATAAAAAACATCATATATTTCCCCATATATGATGGCAATTAACTAATATTATGTAATTACAACACTCTATTACATAAAAATTAACACACTATTAGCACTCTATTACTATTACAAGTGTGTGCAAAAATATGCATGTTATTGCAGGACAATTAACATGTGTAACAACCACCTGAATAACACATGTAACAACAACATACTAACCACAAACATTATAACTCTAACAGCCTCTCCAATGACAGCCTCTGCAAACCCCCCCCAAAAAATTATATGAACCACTTTTACTGCTCCCTCCATATCACTTGCCAAATCAAACATGCATGGAAATCACAGGTAAACTGTATAAAACAAACACCTCCTGAAATACTTTCCAAACATTTCACATGCTGTGCTCCATTTTCCTAACTGTGTAAAAATGGCCTACTGAAACAATCACCAAACATTTAACATATTGTGGTCCATTTTCCTAACTGTCTAAAACAGTCCTACTGAAACACTCACCAAACACTCCACATGCTTCCGTCCGTGATGCAGTCTTCAAACACACTAAAGGAAAAACCAATTGTACCAGCCTTCCTTATGTACAAAGCCACTGCACTATGAAAACCTTAAAGGGAAAAAAATTATGCAGCACTTGAAGTGCCTTATAATATGTGACAATACTACCAACAAATACTAGAGAACTATGAAAACATGCTAACTTAGGGAAGTACACAAAAAAAGCTGTGCAGGCAAAGTGGTCATTTTAGCCTTTCTATAGTCTCATGCAGCCATGGACACAGTAAAAGATACACACAATTGATGGGCTCATGCTTCTGCAGCTACAGGTGCAAGACATGCACACCGACCTCTGAGTGCAGAAGCGCAGATACCACAAAACTGATGATACAAAAAATGCAGCAGTACTTTTGTCTGCAGAAGCAAAGTCCCCTGAGGGTCCTGTGTCTTCAGATAATTTTTGCATGCTAGGGGCCTGCTCTTCTGAAGCCAGAAGCTGGTGAATGTCTTACACCTCTGGCTGAAGAGACACAGGACCCTTCTTGCTACAGAAAGCCTGGCCCCATAGGGGCATAGAGAAAAAAGTCTTGTAATTTGGATATAATGGGTTTGTATCTGGTTGGAGGAGCTTATGTTTCAGTATACAGAAGCAGTGTGTGCTGATTTCAGTATAGAAACACATAAACATAGAATTTGTCAGCAGATAAGGCCTGCTTTACCCACCTAGTCTGCCATATTACTACCTACTGTAACACCACAAACCCTACTTGATCTCCATTCCTCCCTCTTTCCTTACCACTAAGGTTTCCTATGCCTACCTCATGCATTCTTGAATCCTGTTACCATTTTTTCCACCACCACCTATGCTGGGAGGATGTTCCAGGCATCCACCAGTATCATGGAATCCTATCAGCAGCGGCAAGTGAGTGTGTATATTTTGCAGTTTGCTTGCAGCAGATACAAATCCATGAAGGTAGGACATCAGAGTTACTGCATTTGTCAAAAAGGTCACACTGAAATGATCTTCAGTTATAAAAGATGCTCATCATTTATTGTATTACAGAGGGCAGCAAATAATCTAACTCCCACTCAGACACGGTGCTATACCAAATGCATAGAGATGATGTCACGACCACCACCGCTAACTACTGAAGTTTTGATTAGCAACCACTAACCTTCCTCAGAGAGATCAGTGATGTCAACTCGATGCATTTGGTATAGTACTGAGTCTGAGTGGGAGTTGGATTGTTTGCTGCACTCTGTTATACAATAAATGGTGAGCTTTTTATGATACTGAAGACTGCTTCAGTGTGCCTCTTTGACTACGGGTACTTTTTACTTGATCCTGTCTGTATCTACAGAGGAAACTACTTGCCTCACAACTGTAAAGCCATTCTATTGGCACTCAGACATCAATGGAATTAAGCCACTTTCAATGAAAAAAAAACATGTGGTTTTATTAAACTGGCCATACTAACACATAAGACTCACATAAATTCTGAACATTTAGACTGTTCCAAAATCCTATAGATTTTCCCATTAGGCAAAAAGTTCTATAAGTTATTCAGGTATTAAAAGAAGAAAAATTCATAGTCACCTTACCACACTGTAGTCTTCATGGCTCAATTGCCTAATCCTCAAAGGGTTGACTGACAATATTTTCTTTCATCCCCCAATACCTTTGTCATTCAAATTTACAATGTCACAACATTCACTTCTTAATCCAGGCTAGGGGCACACCTTCCTTGTATGAGTGGCTGGAATAAATTCCATGACTAGAGAAAGCAGTCATACCAGTTGGGGGAATCAGGGCTTTACAGTACTCATTTACTTCTGCTAGACTCCCCAAGCCAGGGGCAGTTCCATTCTTCAGGTACCTGGCTACTGGTGTCCACCCTCCCTGTATGAAAAAAAATATGCTGACATTTCAGAGTCAGGTGACTCCTACCTCAGTGCTGGCTTGCATTAATGTATTTGTACGTGTCCTACGTATGTGTTTCATATTGTGTGATCCTGAACAAGTCACTTAACTTCCTTGTGCTCCCAGGTTGCATCTGGAAACAAGCTTCAGCTTAGTGTACTACTCCTGGTTAAAAAAAAAATGTTCCCTTACCCTTGTCTGCATTTTATCTCCACTGGTATCCTAGGAGATGAATGAAGCTGTGGCTCATAGCAACCACTCACTTAAAGGGATATTAAAAACATATAAAACATGTAATTACACAAGTGCTTCCACCTAAGAAATGTCACCAATAACTGAGTGAACAGTAACCATGCACCATTATCAAGTGACAAAACCACCACAATTTTGCAAATAAAAGTTATTCATATATAAATGGATTATATGCTATGGTTTCTGTAAAAGGAGAGAATACAGTATTTCTTCCTTTAAAACTATGAAACTACAATACAAATGCTGAATACTTATCACAAACAACTATTAAATCCATTCTCATTATTCAACCCTCTGGGGGAGAGGGTTTTCAGTTCATATATCCAGTAAGCCTCTCTTTGCAATAATAACTTCTTGATGTCTCCCACTGCCCCACTCTTGAATAGGGGTTTTGATTTGTTCAATCTCCATATGTCTTAGCAAGGCTGCTGAACCATGTCCTGCCTCTAAATAATTTTTAGCCATAGCATAGTTCAGATTATTTGTTCTAATTGCTGTTCTGTTTTATGCTCTCTGATACAGGTCTTTGGGGCATGTTTCGTTTGTCCAATATACACATGACCACAAGGGCAAGTTAACATGTAAATTACTCCTTCTGCTGTACTAGTAATGAGATCATTAATAGTGTATTTCTTTCCTGATCTTGGATGATGGAAAATGTTAGTATTTTTAGTGCTGCTGCACTGTGCACAGTTCCCACATTTGAAATTTCCCATTGATACTGGTGGCATCCAGTCAGGTCATATATTCCTCTTCTCCTCCTTAAACAAGGTTCCCATTGATATATCTCTAAGATTAGTACCTTTTCCATATAAAAATCTGGGACCATTTTCCACAAAGGGCTGAAGCCAAGGTTCCACTCCTAACACCTCCTAGTGTTTTTTATCATATTTTTAACTTCACGATAAGCTATATTATATGTAGTACAGAATGAGATTACTTGTGTGTTATCAGTTTCTGTTTTATTTTTCAATACATTTGATATGTCTACCATATTCAACTTTTTGATGGCTTTCAGCAGTGTACTTGATTCGTACCCTCTGCTTAGAATCCTTGCACAGGTATTCACTATTTCTGCTATCATTTCACCTTCCTCACTGCAGTTACATTTAGTTCATAATATCAGCCCATATGGTGTGTCCTGTTTCTTATGCTGATGGTGGAGACTCTCTCTCCTAATGCAGAATTGTGTTTCTTTCAGTGTCTTTACAATATAACTAAGTGTGTCAGTGTTCATTGTTCTTATAGATTGTGATGTCCAGAAAGTCTAGATTTTCTTTACATTTCCATGCTGTATATTTCAAATTAGCATCACAAGAATTTATATAATTGATGAACTATTGTAAATCCTTTTCTGAGCCATCCTATAAGAAAAACACTTCATCAACAAACCTGATTCATTTTTCCATATACGTGTGCAACTGATTCGTATTATTTTCCCAGTAGTACTGTTCTTACCAGTCTACTACATAAATGTTCACTAATGATGGGGGCAAATGTAGTGCCTATGGCAGTTTCATGGATTTGTTGGAAAAATTCATTACCAAATAGAAAATAGTTAAAAGTCAACACAAAATCAGGATGTTGTATAATAAACTCTGATGGGGGACTACATTTGCATGTCTTTTATACAGTTGTTTTCTAATTGCTGATAGACCTCCTTCGTGCGACTTTATTTCTTTCATATAAGGACAGAGAAAAAAGTCTATGAATTTGGACATAGGTTCAGTAACTAAACCTATGCTACTTACAATGGGTTGTCCATAAAAGAAATAAAACCACATGTGGCAGATACAAAATATATTTTAAACATCTTCAAGGATGTAAAAATTGGGGATGACACAATTTTAGTAACATGCGATGTGGAAAATTTATATAACAACAACATACCACATGATGGAGGTCTATCGGTAATTTAAAAAACAACTGCCTAAAATATCTGAAAATGTAGTTCCCTCAGGGACCAGTTTCTTATTTGAAGGTGTTAAAAACATGCACACACATATATCAAGGGATTTTTTTTATATTACAGATCAGGACAGTGATCAGAAAGTGTGGGGGGGTGCCACTAGACACCAAGGAACAACAGTAACATAATGATAATGGTGATCAGAAGGTGGGGGGTGCCACTAGCCACCAGGAAAAGACAAAAACATGAGGGGAATGGTGATCAGAGGGGAGGTGCCACTAGACCAGGGAATGATACAACATAAGGGGAACAGCAATTGAAGGGTTCCAGTAGACAAAAGAGAAAGACAGAAACATAACAGGGATTGAGATCAGAGGGTGAGGAGTACAATGAGACCCCAGAGAATTAGAGAAACATACTGGGAATGGCAATCAGAGGGTGTGGGGGTGGCAATAGACACCAGGAAAAGACAAATAAATTAGGGGGACAGCAATCAGAGTATGGAGGAGCCACTTGACACCAGGGAAACAAATAAATATAGGGATGGCGATCAGAGGGTGGGGTGCTACTAGACACCAGGGCAGCATTACTCATATAAAGGGATGGAAATGAGTGGGCACCACTAGACATCATGAAAACAGCAGCTCACTGCTCTCACTTCAGCCCACAGCATGAGTTCCAGCTGGGCACCAGAAGTCAAAAAATGCATCTGTTCTCATACAGAGAATGCAGGTGAATGGCTCTTCTCACTAAGCTGGGCACCCTGGATTTGAGGGTCTCAGAAAATGTATTTCTGGCAAACTGAACAAACAAACAAACACCAGAATCTAGCTAAACTGGTCCTGTTTCGCTAGATTCAGGTGTTTATTTTAAAATACATAATTTGTATGCACTTTTACTGTTTATAAGTTTAAACAGTAAAAAGAAAATGGCAACCATCTCAACCATTTTACCAGTTTGTTTCCCCACGACAAGTAAATTCTGCAGACAACCACCCATGATATTGTTTTTCTACCTTTTGCAATAGTTTTTTAATCTTTAACGATTTTTTTTCCAGTCGCACAAGAATATTAACTCAAAAACTGTTATAACTTAAAAGTGGTGTAATATTTTTTCAGCAAACCCTCCAAAAGCACACCATTGGCATGGGCCCCTTCAACCCAAAAATTTCATGAAAAAAGTCCATACTGTCTATGCTGTAGGTGAGAGCAAAAAATACCCAATACTAAATATAGAGAAACCAAATATTTTTTTCTCTTTTTTGGTGCTCCATATATTGAAACCATACAACATGCTGTTATGAATCTTTCCTCATCTTGAAACTCTGGCAGCCTGACTGAGCATGGCAAATTTGGGATTATTTCATCAAATGACGCAGAAGTTATTAAGGTACAAAAAATGAGGTTTACATTAAACAGGCTATTCATCCCTAACTATAGGGGTGCAGCCATGCCCCTATAATATTCTTTGCAACATGCTTTCTTAACATACCAGATAGGGTTCAAAATAATGCTACAAAAATAGGGAAATGTGGCATTAGGGTTCCCAACCCTAACTCCCTACCCCTATCCCTAAGCAGTAAAAGGAAAACAAATTAGGTTTTTTTTGTCTCTGGAACCTTAACAAATCAGTGCCAGGGTGTTCCTTGGGATTGTCCACCCTAATGACCACCCTGTTCCCTGAGCATACAACATCAGACATGATCTTCAGTTTTCATGCATGGCCCACAATGCTGTGTGTGAAGAAAGGTACAAGAGATTGTGTTGTCAACATGTGGCAAGATGTACTTCTCTACCTTTGAAGAGTGTATCACTATGAGGCACTGGCTTGGAGCTGTATCATGTACTTTGAACAGGAGGCTGTGGGCTGGTGAGTTGGGTGAGCAATAGGGTTGATAATCCCAAGGAATATGTTACCACTGATTTGCCAAGACTCCGCAGACACAAAACCCTAATGTTTTTTCCTTTTGCTGCTTGGGGGGCTAGGGGTGGGGATTAGTGTTGTAAACCATAATGCCACATGTCCTTACTTTTGTAATGTTAACTTGAACCCTTACTGGTGCATTAATGAAGTTTTTTGCAAAGAATTTCCTTCCTTTTTGAGATAGTGGAATCGTATCCTCCTGAATCCCAAGGGAAGGCTCAGTCTGCCTACAGAAGTGCAGTATTTCACTGTTAGGTGGTCATCAGCAGTAAAAGGAAAACAAATTCCATCCCTTTCAGCATTTAATGCTACTTTAGGTGGCTCAAAAAGAAGCTCTTAACCAATGGGAGAGCAGCTTGAACAATGCCAGATGACACTACAAAGGCCTTTGCTACACTGAAACAGAGAAGTGACATCTAACAGAAACAGATACTTTCCATTAAACTAGTGAATTTAAAATCTCTACAATTTAAAATGCATTATATAAATTGAACAAATGATGTCTTCCCCCAGAATATGGAATTTAAATAGAGGAATACTGGATGGGCAACTATGCAGAACCAGTGTGTTCTGCCACAGAGGGATTCTGATTCCCTCTGACCTCGTGAGTAAAGCTTGAGAGGTCCATGGGAATCAGAATCCTGAGGTGGCAAAACACACTGGTTGTGCATAGAGTTGCTCATCCTGTATTTTTTATAGTGTCTAGTACTGTGTGAAAAATGTGTTTTGTGAGTTATTTTGCTTTCAAAATGAAACTGACTCATGCAGTCTCTAGAGGTTCTAGAATGCTGTTCTACCACAGTAGGGTAGAACAGCATTCCATGACCAGAACTGTGGTAGAACAGCATTTTGAAAGGGATGGAATTCTATACAGAACAACACTTCACTATACACTATAGTAATAATAATATGGCTTGCTTACTCTGTTCCTATTTACAAGTTCATTTTTTGAAATTGTATTTACACAGGATATTCCAGCTGTGATGCAATACACAGTATACTATTTTTAGTAGGGTCTTGCCTTTACCCAATTTTACACCTGGGTGGACTGAAGCATTGAGAAGTTAAACCATTTTCAAGTATTTAGGAGAACTTTTTAAAAGATGATAATCACACACAAGTCAGCTTACTTAGTTTTCTGCAGACATTTCTTATCATTCTTTACTACTGAGGACATCTGTGTGAGAACAATATCACTATTCCCTATCTTCATCTGGTTCTCCTGCTTTTTAGCCTCCAGTGAAGTTGCAGTCCTGTTTATGCCATCACAATATGTTGCATTGGGAATAATTATGATGTCATAAACTGAGAACTGTGACTTCATTGAGAGGTTAAGCAAGAAGACCAGGGGACAAGCATCCTTTTTCTGTGCAGATATCATCAGTAATGACTAATGTTGGGAGAGAAATGCAGGAAATGAATGGTATATACAGTAAAACTGAATTGTTCCTGAATATTATATTAAAAAGATTCCCGGGTTACCCAGGGTCACATGATAAGTAAGTATCTGTAAGAGCCCTGTATTTGTTATCATGAAAATTCTAAGGGACTGCAATACACACACATTAGGTGCAGCAACAGTCACATTCTCAACAGGGTAGCATCCAGGAACAATTACTGTAACAAATGTATGGAGAGACTGTTATCGCAAACCTTTACAAAAAGGTTAAAAAAAGAGGTCATAAAACACATTATCTTCTTAAAAATGTTATGACTACTTTTATCATGTTCAACACACACACACACACAAAGTATCCAGCTAGTCTTTGTCATTTTTCCCTCTCCTAGAACAGTTCAGTATTACTCATCAGCAAGAAGCCTCTTTAAGCCAGTCAACATTCTACTACACTGTCAGAGAACACCCCTCATCCAGTCTTGAGCAGGGTGAGGTAATGCTTTCCCATCCAATCAACTATACATGCATTTAATTCCTGCTGCAGGTAGTCCTTGTTGCTGACTAGCAAACAACTTGGCAACTACCTCCAGTTCCTATTCTTTGCACTTTTAAAATGGAGCCTTTAACTGATAGTTTCCAATTTAATGAGGAAAACTTGCCATGAATGTTACAAATATTCACAAAAAACAAACAAACAAAAAAATGCAAGAACTACTCCCTATGCTTGGTGGTGGCCTCAGACTAATACCATGCAAGTTTAGAATAGAATTTCAACTCAGATATTGTACAACAGTTAGACCATATTGCTATCTTTACCTTTTGCAAAGCAAATGACTGCAACTTGCCCCCCCAATTAGTTTTCAGAGAAAGATAATTAGTATTAAAAATACATCTGGTACCTTCAGCTATTAATACCCCTGTACACTTAAGTGCAACATAAATTACTTGAGGGGTAAGAAAAAACAGATCCAGCTCCTGAATTGCAAAAATAGTCTGGTGCCATGGTCATTGACAATGATGAGCAGTATAATAGCTGCTTACACAGCACCCTGCCACCTAAGCTAGGCCAGCCTTTATTTGGAAGGCAATGTTGGAATTCTGGCATCTGATGTGTCCTGTGAGACAACCAGTCCCTTTTTAAAATTGGCACTTCAGAACTCAAATTAGGGTTGCTGTTTTTAAACAAAAATACTGCATTAAGGACTTGCTTAAAAGATGCCCTCTTGTAACAGAGCCACATAGGCATGGCATGCCTTAAGGATTCTAAATAGATCTATTAATCTCAGCAAAGGAACACCATGAATATGCAAGAAAAAAATATAGAATTAGATGGCAGATAAGGGCCATTTGGTCAATCCAGTCTGCACATTTGAAATTCAGAGTCCAGAGCATTGGCAAGGCCAGCAATTGTAAGATATGTTTTTCTCTTTTTTTGTTGTTATTCTTTGGTGACTGGTAAGTTCTGCCACACACCAGGTCTGTTTTTGGGACAACTCAGGAGCACTGTGGAAGTCAGAGTCACACAATATGCAAGTGGAGGTTGTAGAAATCAAACCCAGGTCTGCTGGATATACCAGGCTCACTCACAGCTCATTATCCTAACATCTAGGCTAAACTGACAGCCCCTTATATACTGTATAACATAAAGTGACATTGCTGAACCTCTTATATAAAAATTCTATTAAAGAACAATACCATCAAAATCCAGAACAGAGCTGTGTGAAATTGAAAAATTTCGCCCAGCAAAATATTTTGCATAATTCACGCATTATACTAAATATTTCACAGGGCGAAATGTGAAATTTTACCCCCTGAAGCAAGCAAAATTTTGTCCACAAACCAGTGAAATTTTGCATCAGCAGGTGAAATTTTGCCTCCTGCAGGTAACATTCAACCACCCGCAGATGAAATTTGTAGGTTTGAAGGTCCCTTCCCCTGGCCGATTACTGGCCATAATTGAATAAAGCCCCACCCCCCCGAGATACCCTGGCCCCTCATGTCCTTTTTTTAGTGTATAAAAAATGTAAGTTACACTTCCTGGTGTCTAGTGGTCCCCCCCATGGACACTCATGACCCAAATTATTGCCCCTAGGGTCTAGTGATCCCCTCCGGCTGATCACTGGCTGTAATTGAATAAACCCTTCCCCCAGTTACCTTGGCTCCCTCATTTCCATAATGCTTTAATTAAAAAAAAAAAAGAAAGAAATAAAACCCACACTCCCTGGTGTCTAGTGGACCCCCCACCCTGTCATTATGAACTAGCACCCATCCCGCTCCGCCAGTACCCCGATCGGGCCACCGGCACAGCCCTTCACTTACCTCCATGGCTGGCAGCCCGACTGAGGGCTTGAATGAATGAGCCTGTGCTGCCAGCCATGGAGGTGAGTGGAGGACTGTGCCAGTGGCAACTCCTTTAAATAACAATGACATGCATGATGCTGAAACTGATCTAGATAGTGGGGGACTGTAGACTAGCAAATTTTGCACTAACCACTGAGCCACTTAAATGCAGTTCTTCTAGCTGTTGTGATACACACACACACTGACTGATACATATACTGTACACATATATGCATATATATTAAAGTATAACATAGCAGTGTACTGTCTATATAAATATTTACAGATTAAAAAAAGACATTGAGGGACTGTTTTTTCCTTTTCATGCTCTGAATGACATTGGAGGGTGGGGGTTGCCACTAGAAATGTAATTTAAATCAGCAATAACATGCATATGGCTGAAACTGATCTAGATAGTGTGGGAATGCAGACTAGCAATTTTTGCAGTAACCACTGACCCACCTAACTGCACTTTCTAATTGTTCTGATGCACACACACACACTGACTAATACATAAATACACATATATTTCAGTACAACATAGCAGTGTACTGTCTGCACACACAGAGCATTGCCACCCCACACACACACTAGCACACTAACACTGCCTTTTAAGTCATTTATTTACTTATACATCTAACCCTAACTTTGACTGCATTTAGGATAAGCACTGTGTTTTCCATTAAGTCATTGCACTACTCTAGGGCATGACTGGGTAACTAAGGTAGAGGACCAGGGAGGTGCGGTGGATGTAGCCTATCTGGACTTCAGAACAGCCTTCAACACTGTCCCCCTAGAATGATGATTAACAAACTGAGCAGCCTAGGGGTGGATCCTAAAATTATTCTGTGGGTGAAGAACTGGATGAATGGCAGGAGTCAGAGGGTTGTGGTAACAGGGAGTACTCTGGAGAGGGAGAGGCAATGAGAAGAGTGCCACAGGGGTTGGTATTGGGGCCGGTTCTCTTCAATATCTTTATTCAGGACATTGCAGAGGCACTAGAGGAGAAGGTATGCCTCTTTTCAGATGATACAAATGTATACAATAGGGTAGGCATGCCAGGGGGTGTTGAAAGAATGAGGGAAGACCTTGAAAAACTGAAGAAATGGTCTGAAGGATGGCAGTTGGAATTCAATGCAAAGAAGTGCAGGATCATGGACATAAGGCACAAGAACCCAGGGGCAACGTACGTACTAGGTGGAGAGGTATTGACAGTCACAAAGTAGAAAAGGCACCTTGGAGTTATCATCTATGAGGACCTAAGAGAAACTAAGCAGTGCTATAAGGTGGCTGCAAAGGCTAGCCAGATGCTTGGATGCATAGGGAGGGGTATCAAGCATATGAAGAGGGAGGTCATCTTGCCCCTGGGTAAGATAATCATAAGACCACACTGGGAATACTGCATCCAGTTCTGGAGGCCCTATCTGAGAAAGAACAAAGACAGGATGGAGGCAGTGCAGTGGAGGGCAACTAAAATGGTGCATGGCCTGTGGGATTAGACTTAAGAGGAAAGACTAGCCAAGCCAATATTTAAAATATTTACTTTATTTGGGTAAAGTGTTTAACCCATTTTAAATGTTGAATTTTTGCAGGATATGCCAGTTGAGATTCGAGTTGTCATTTATAGCGTTGTCATGCTTTTACCCATTTTTCCTAATGTATTTGCACAATGCAGATCTACTGAGAGGCAGTTTCAATGTGGTCTTCCTTTTACACATTTTCACAATGTTTTCTTTGAATAAGCCTGCTAATTGCTATATATTTAGCCTGGATAGTTCACAGAAGATGTGACATCTTATTTTCACTGGGGTTCTACATCTACTCATTATTATGCTGCACTGCATCAAATCAGAACACACTGAAAAAAAAACATTTTACATCTGGACTAGGCTACCATGGATAAATACATTGTAAAAATGGATACAATCATGACCCCACTGAAAACAAGTTATTGCATCTAATCTGGGATATCCTGAGTAAACACAGTGCTAAAATGTGTAACATAAAGACCAATGTGAGAATGAGATGTAGCATCTCCCCTGTGCTATTCAGGATACAAAATAAAGGATGTGCTTACCAGCCATACTGTAGCTTAATATGTTTTTTTTTCTTCAAAAAAGTATCGCAAAAGGAGTAAAAATATTATGTTATGTACTTGTCTGAGGGTTTAAAGAAGCAGCTGTCTTCTGCTATACTAAAATGCATTCTAGACACTGCTGAAATCAGTAACAAGTTTGAGACTATAATTGGTTGTGCTATGCACTTAGATTTGAAACCAAAAAAGATGGCTGTTTTCGAGGCTAAAAGTTTCATAATGTATTTGCCAGCTAAAGCCCAATATAATTTTCTTTTTCAGAAAGCATAGTAAAAGTAGTAACAAAACGTACCGGTTCTTTACTTGTGCTAGAGGTTAAAGAAACAGATGTCTTCTGCTATAGTAAACTATGTCTGAGAGCATGCTAATCAGATAGTGTATTAAGAGGTTAAAAAAAAAACAGTATAAATCATTTTCCAAGATTTTTGCTGGGAAAGGGTGACTAAGCTGACATGTTTATAAGTGAATCTTTCTTGAAAGAGAATACTAGCCAAACCGAAGCTAGTAGTTATCACACAAAATAGTCAAGTACAAACACTGCTCAGCTGAATAAACACAGCAGAACGGAGTGATAGCTCAAAACCTCTAATTTTATCTAGTCTGTTAGGAATCTTGAGAGGTCCTTTCTGCTGTAATAGTGAAATGTCTGCAGGGCTCTGCCTACTGCAGCCATAAAAAGGGATTGCGGGGGGTGTATTTCAAATTACAGACCTATAAGTTTAACCTCAATTATAGGTAAAATCCTCAAGAGTCTTGTTAGAAATAAGTTATTGGAACATATTAATCAACAGGGCCAGTTAGATAGTGAACAACATGACTTTACTCCAGGGAGATCATGCACTCCCAATCTGATATGCTTTTATGAAAAAGTTAGTAAAGCATTAGACAACCAACAATATTTGGACTTAATATATCTGTTTTTTTTTTTCTAAGGCCTTTTATTTAATGCCTCACTGGGCTATACATAAAAAAAATTGAAGGAATTGTCAGGAAAACCATTTATTATAAACTGGCTTAATAACTGGCTAAGCACTAGAGCTCAGCAAGTTTCTAATAACAGGGCATAAGTCTACACTGGGAAAGGCTGGTAGTGGAGTTCCCCAGGAATCAGTGCTAGGGCCCCTAAGCTTTGAAATTTTCATAACAAATATATACAGGACTATAGGGAATTGGCAGATTGGAGGATTAAGTGACACCATGGAGCAAAGTAACATCCAGCATGACCTAAATCAGATTGGCATCTGGGCACAGAAATGGGGAAATCAATTTAACCTTTACAGATGTCATGTTGTGCACCTGGGAAAAATAGGTTACAACAAAGTTTATTACATAAGAACATACTAGAAACCATGGCTGTTGTCAGCTGGGGTTAAACTGCTTTGAATGAACCCTCTTCCTTTTTAATTTGTTTTTTTTTGTTTAAACCATCCCTTTAAATTCCTGCTTTTGCCTGTTGTTTCCTCTATACTGAAAGAGTTGACAGACGAGTTCCAATTCACAGTACAAGCTTGCCTTTCACAGGATAACTTCTTAGAGTCTGGCTAAGTCCCTATCCTGCTATAATTGCTACAGGGTGGTCTTGGAAACCCCTGCCTTTGTCTAACGTGCCCGACAACAAGTTCATATCAGGCTGATTTGAAATCTTGAATGCATTCACGATGACCGCAGTGGCTGCATAATGGGGTGAGTCTCAGCACTGGCACCCTTCACTCCATGCTGCAGCCCGTGGTCATGGCAGTTAGCATCAGGACTGGGACCTTAGTCCTGGGCCACCTCCCAGTTTTGGCATCCCTGCTGCCACTGAGCCTCAGGCTTGCAGGAGTGATGGGTATCCAGAGGGCAGCAGTAGTGTTCAGAAGCCCTCTAACCTGATGATCCTGCAGCAGTCCATGCAGGCCTGAGGTGATGAGGACCTTTGCCAAACATCACAATGGATTGTGGAGCCACAAATAAGATACAAAATATATAAATTGCAAAAAACTTTGTTAATGCATCAGTTATGGTTAAAGTGACAAAAGTAGAGAAATGTGGTGTTAGGGTTTCTAACCCTAACACCCCACCCTCACCCTGCACAGACCAAGAGGTATCAGGGGCACCATTGGGTTTGGCAGTCCTAAACCTCACCCATTCTCCAATGCTGTACCCACTCAGCTTATTTTCTAATGGAATGTGGTGAGCATTAAGGCTAATGACCCCAGTGCCACTCCCGGTCCTTCTTTGTCAGTACAGAGTGGGCCTGGGATGTTAGGGTTGGAAATCCTAACACCACATTTCCCTACTTTTGTAGCTGTAACCCTAGCTGATGCATTAACAAGGTTTTTTGCAATTTATATATTTCTATATGTTTATTATACTCGCACGGTATTGCCAGTATATTAGGGTTGAGTGCAGACTTCTATGTTAAACCCAACATTTTGAACCATGATAACTTTGCAGCCACTCAATGGATTTGCACAAAGTTTGGCATGCATAATCTCTTTACTTGTAGAATTTTGTGAAAATCTGTTATGTGGTTTGTGAGATAGAAACTGTCAAATAAAATTAATTAACCAGCTTTTTCAAGTTTCTTTGTCCACCTGCATCTCAGAACTGCCTTTATGTTCTGGTCTGAAATTTTCAGAGTAGAAAGCCTTCAGGTCACAGATGTGTTTTTCGAAGGTTTGTTAAAAAAAATGAATCCATTCTAATGTTATTACATTTTTAATTTCCCATTATTTCCTATGGGAAAATGTGTATGTACTGTATAAAGTGAAAGTACTTTATGCACACTGTCATCCAGTTATGCATATTTTGCACCTCAATAACTTTGGAACCCGTAAATGGATTCACAAATAATTTGGCAAGTATACTCTCTGGGCATAGTTCTCCTGATTTACCAAATGTTGTATGAATTGAATATGTGGTTTTTGAGACACGGAGCACCAAATAATCCTAAATTTACTAATTTTGTTCACATTTCTTTATTCACCTGTATCTCAGAAACAGCTTTAGGTAATTATCTGACATTTTCAGGGTCGAAAGCTTTTACCTCACATATGTGCTTTTTGAAGGTTTGGTGAAAATATATTAATCCTTTCAAAAGTTATTCAACTTTTAATGTCCCATTATTTCCTATGGGAAAATGTATACGTCAGGCACAAAAGTTGTAATTTGCACAAGCTACATAACTTGCACAAGATGCTGTTGTATTTTGTGTAAATTACATAATTTGTGCAAAATACAACAGTATCTTGCGCAAATTATGTAATTTGCACATATGGGAGTGCAGGGTCCGAAGGGCCCTGTGCTCCCACCGTAACATAAGGATGCTGTTATACTGTCTAAATGGAGAGATGGGTGCGCACGGTCCAAAGAACCCTGCATTCCCACTGTAACATGAGGATAATGTTATACTGACTGAATGGATGGATAGTAGTGCAGGGTCCAAAGGACCCTGCACTTCCACTATAAAATAAGAATACTGTTATTGTGTCTGAGGGATACTGATGTACTATTTTAATGGAGGGTTTGGACCCTGTGCTCACACCATAAAACAAAGATACTATTATACTGTTTGAAAAAGTAAGGAAATTCATTGCAAAAGAACTTCATTAATGCACCATTGTGGTTGAAGTGTAAAAAGTAGAGAAATGTGTTCTTAGCATGAGACCCTGCCACCACCTTCATCTTCCAACTGAATACCCCACCCTCACCCTCGACTTCCAATCTGAAGGTCCATCTTCACCCTGCATGCACTGATAGAAGGTGTGCCTTGTGATATTTAATGCCACACACTTTATTTACTGTAGTTTACATTAAATTTATTTTTGCATCTGACTCAAACTGAAGATGACCTGCTATTCATTCATGACTACTAAATATTAAAATATGCACAAATATGTCAAATAGTCTGATTCTGACCATGTCTGATGATGCTTCTTCACAACCATAAAGTTTGTGATTCTCTCACAGAACACATGACTTAAGCTAGAGCACTGTTGATATTACATTTTATGAGCTTTTGGGGCTAGTGGGGCCTTTATCTTTAAATTGAGTACCCACACCCATTCACATTTATTTATTTATTTTAATTATTTAGTTTTTGTTGACCGGCCTATTTTCAGGCACGACCCGGGGGCAGGGGGATACAGATGAATGCCAACTGACCTTGAACCAGATTAAGCTGTTGATGGTATTTTTAGTGAATGAGGGAAATCTGGCCAGGACACCGGGGAAATTCCCCTACTCTTTTCGATAAGTGCCATGGGATCTTTAACATCCAACTGAACTACCCCCAATCCAGGCAGATGGGACCTCGGTTTAACGTCTCATCTGAAAGATGGCAGCTCAGAAGTGCCTCACCCCTCACATGCTGCACTACAGTGTCAGTATTGGGATATTAACCCAAGTGCCAGATGTGGGAACTGAACCCACAGCCCTCTGATCTCCCAGCCTCAGAGGTGAGTGTGCCACCCACTGAGCCACTGACACTGACAGTGTCAGTGGCTCAATACCCTACTTGACATTACAAGTACCCTACTTGACATTACAAGTCAATGACAATAACGCATGAGCTACCTGGACTCACTTCAGAACTGCGGGGGTGGGGCCCAAGCTCTGGCATGCCCACCTATAATTCCAACACTGGGATAGACTGTTTTCTAAATTTATTACAATACAAGTGATTTTAATTAATATAGTGTACACATAGTGCCACATATTTTAGGTTGTGTATGCAATGGTTTGCACAGTAGTGCTGAAATCAGGTACTGGAGGGGGATAGTTAGACCAGCAGAAACACTGCCAAGGCCCTCCATCCCTTTCTCATGGGGTGGGTGTGTGGAAGGGACTGCCACATCGCTGCTAGTGGTACATCCACAGCCACTCACTGTGCAACCAATGTTGCTTCTTTCCCCTGTGGGATACAAGATTTTGGGGTAAACCTAAAGAGGTTGTCTGCAATCTAAATGGGAGACAGTGGGAGAGATCCTGTCTGCAGCCAGCTGATAAGGTTATGGATTTGCACTCCAGTATCAAGCGGTGAGTGAGGGCCCTACTGCTGATAATGGGCTAGTATAGTGGCCCTTGGGAAAGGCCCTGGGAAAGGCAGGAAGATGGGGGGGGGCCACCAGGGTGGCCATATAAGTTCCTGCCCCCTCCAAACAGAGCCCTAAAGTGATTCTTAAAGGCAGAGCACTAGGGGCTTATTTGAGCCCTAGGTCTTAAGAAGGTGGGGGAGATTTCCTATATAAGTAAAGGGCAACCATTAGATCCATGCATTCGGCCCTTAAGAAAGGGGTACAAGTAGATATCTAGCATCATAAGGAAATGATGACTGCAGGATAATGGCGCCAATCCCCCACCCTGAGTCATCCAGAGGATGGCAGCTACAGAAACCCATATGAACAAAAAATAAAAAAGAAAAAAATTGGGGCCCTTATGGGCCTGCATATTAGCAACACAGACAGGGAAAAAAACAGGGAAACATAAATATTATGAATATTATCCACTAGCACCAATAGAGTCAGGTAGGTATTAATCTATAGGGTCTGAGCAGGTAAGCAAAACACCAGCAGGGTGAAGACTAGATCCTTCAGCTTCTGTCAGTTCATCCCAGGAAAAAAAATATGCCCGGAAGTCACCAGTTCCTGCCAGAGCTTCAGCTCTGATCAAACCACGAGAAGCAATGCTTCCTATTAAGGCTCTGACCCCCCATTCATCCCATATAGGAGAAAAGGTCAAAAACAAAGAAGGTAGTCCACTTACTCTGAAGACTTTTTCAGGGTGGCGCCTCAGTTGACTGTGAGGGGGGCGAGAGCTTCGGTACTTCTGCACTTTGCTGCTGTCACCGGGGCTGCTTAGGGGAAGATGGGGATTCTGCTGCTACTATTTCAACCCACGAATTCCTCTTTTGTGCTGGTACCTGGGGGATCAGTAGGTTTTCTTCTTGAGGGGATTTGTCTAGCATGTCTAACAGATGTCCAAATATGTTAGGGGAATGAAATTGGGTTACAGCAGCAAACTCAGGCACTGGGACTGATTCTTCCTGTTGTCTGCGATTGGAGGCAGCCCTTTTTCATGTTGCTGCAGTGACTGGTGCCATTTGCCCCTTGAGTGATGAGAGGCCACAAATCGATATACCGATGGCCTGGGAGATTTCGATGGCAAACTTGGGGAGATTACCATATGATTTGGCACATCAGAGGCTCCTTGGAGAGCTTTAAGGGAACCAGGGTCTTGGAAGAATTTAGGAAACTCCCTCTGTAGGTAGTCCATGAGGCTTTCGGAAGGGAAGAAGAAGATAGGAGCCCCATTGATGATCATCCTCATGGTTGCCGGATACCAGAGAGAAAAAGAGATGTGGTGTGCTTGGAGGATCCTCAGCATTCCGTATACTCTTTGCGCCGCTCATTAAGCTCCCTGGAGTAGTCCTGGTAAACTTGTATGCAGTTGCCATTCCAGGTAATATATCCTTTTGTTCTAACCAGTGAGGCAATCATCTCTTTCTACCTGTAATCTAGAAAGTGGGCCAAAATTAGTCTTGGTGCTCCCTTGGTTTCGGTGGGGGGGGCTAACGTGCGATGAGCTCTTTCAATTTGCAGGAGTGTCATGGGTGGTAGACCAAGGATCTATGGTAGGGCATCTTGAAGAAATTAAGCTGTATCTCGCTGCTTGACCCCCTCAGAGAAGCCAAGAAATTGCAAGTTGTTGCGGTGACTGTGATTTTCTAAATCCTCCTCCTTATCTTGTAATAGGTGAATTAGATTGGCCTGTTCCTGAGTGGTGGCAGTGAGGTCTTGAAGGGCTGAATCATGAGCCTTAAGATGTCATTCTGTATGAAGCAGCCTAGTCTCGATAGTGTGTAGAGTCTGAGTATTATTATTTAAAGCTAGAGTCATTTGAGTTATGTGTGCCATCAGCTGGCTAAACATTGATTGCATTTTGGCAGATTCAGCTGGAGATGTAGAGGAAGAAGCCATCCTACAGACCACAGAACAAGGAGAGGCTCCTGAATTCACTTTGCTGCCTAGGAACGAAGAAAATGAGGACTGCGCTCTGTAGCAGGTAAGACCCTCTTCTAATTCCTGTGCCTTCTGAAAGTTGCAACCATCCCCTTAATGCAGGATTACTTAGGATACTGCCCACAGTTTAGGAGCTAGGAGATTATGCTGCCATCTTGGTTAAAGACTAAGCCACACCCCCCCTCATCCGTAAGTCTTCTAAAAGACACAAGCATGTTTGTCCTTTCTGTTCTCAGGATGCAAGTTCTGTCACAAAGCCATATACAGTGAAAAAAATCTACTCAGTAGGTGAAAAATTGAGTCATTTGCCATTTTTAAATAATAAAAAGATGTTACTGGAATTGAAAAGATTGTCTGCAGCAAAATTTGTTCAGCGCCCCCATTCTTTCACTCTAAGAGGGAGAAGTGTCTCATAAACTGAAATTCAATGCCAAAAAGTGTGCTATGATGCACTTGAGGCTTAGAAACCTCTGAGCAGGATACACTCTAGGAGGGGAGGTCATTAAAGTAATGAAGCAAGAGAGGGATCTTGCAATTATAGTATCAAGCAACCTTAAGGTAGGTAATCAATGCAGCAGGTCAGTGGGGAAGGCCAATGGAGTGTTGGCATGCATCCGCAGGGGCATTACTAGTAGAAGGAGGTATGTACTGATGCCCCTCTGCAAAGCCATGGTGAGGCCTCAGCTGGAGTATGGAGTACAGTTCTGGAGACCACACCTGTGAAAGGACATAGACAGGATAGAGAGAGTTCAGAGAAAGGCAGCCAGGATGGTGCAGGGTATGCAAGGGAAGACATATGAGCAGAGGTATAAGGAATTGGATCTGTATATATTGGAGTGTAGAAGGAAGAGAGGGTACATGATTGAAACTTTTAAGTATGTGAAAGGGATCTACAAAGTAAAGGATGGTTGTTTACTTAGAAGGAAGAAGGAGGCTATAACTAGAGGGCATAGCCTAAGACTGCAGGGAGGAAGATACAGAGGCAATGTGAGGGGATGATTCTTCATGGAGAGGATGCTGGAGGCCTGAAACAGACTACCAGAGGAAAAGGTGGTGAGGGCTGAAATGGAGGAGGGATTCAAGAGGGCATGGGACAGACATACGGGGCTGAGTTGCGGGGGAGCAGGGCCAGTGGGAGGAGGGATGAGTAAGGGGGACAAGCGGCAGACTAGATGGGCAGATGGGGTCCTTTTCTGCCACCAAGATTCTATGATGATAATAAGCAGCTGGATGTGGGTGGTTTGATTTTTTTTTCTGATTAAAAAAACAGAATTGGCTCAATTGGGAGTAGAAATACTTCTTACTGTTTACATATTTTGCTATAGTTTGTGGGTAACAATGTACTATTTAAAACAGTGCATGGATAGCCATGAACAGACAAGCCTCAAATTCTTTCTCAGGTTTTTGTTGAAATCAAAGACCTCTGGAGCTTCATTCTTGAGGACTATGATGCCAACAGATACCCTCTATAAAAACACAGGCTTGTATATGCTTACACATACATCACCCCATATATATTGAGTTTTCCATTCATCTTAGAACATTAATAGAAGACCTAATATTGCAAACATAACAAGCAGAACATGTCATTATTTTTTAAGTAGCCATCTGCCACTTTCAAGTCTTTTCTTGTCCCAGTTTCTCATTTAAAGGTTTTCTACATAAAGAGGTTTGCCCTCTTTAAAGGGCAGACCCCATTGTCCACAGACCCAAGCCAAGTGATTGGGGGCCAGAGGCTAAGGTTTTGGATAGGAAAGGGGAGGGGTGAGGGAGGAGGGTCAGGGGGAGTGGATTAGTGAGATCATGAAAGGGGATGAGCCATGTGGTCAGAGCTGGAGTGAAGTGAGAAGCAATGATTGGCTGAGAGAATGAGAGCGTGGTGAGTAGCAGGGGTACTTAAGGGCAAACACAGGCCCAGGGAGCTCACAATTTTGCTCTGAGAAGAATTTTCTTTAAGAAGCACATCAGTTTGGCAATTATTCTGAGTTAATTTATTTAGCTTGAGCTAGTGGGCTGTCCATAGCTAGGTATTTGTAGTTAATTAGACTGAATGTTCATATTTTGAGGAGTTTTTGTGTTAAGAATTGAACATTTTTAAATATATACAGGAGAGGGGTTGCAGCATGGACAGAGTACCAGCCACAAGTGAGTACTGAGGAGTTGCAGAAGGAAGGTAAGTTTCAAAAAAAAAGAAAGAAAAACAGAAGAAGAACAAAGGCAAAGCTGATAGACTTGTGGTGCCTAAAAAATTTAGGTTTTGGGGACAAAGAGTGTTTGTTGCTGTAGTAGAGGCCTTTTGGCACCAAGCAAGGGAGTGCAATGGGGGCAGGCTTCTATGCTGGAGGAGAATAATCTGATGTGGTGGGGAGAGCAGCAGTTTTTTTTCTCTTTCCATCCTTGCTTGGGTAAATTCAGTGTTTTTAGCCACAAATAGGAGCTGATTTTTGGATGAAGTAGCGCTTGTTTGTGCTGGCTGCACCATAGACTTTGGCAGGAAGTCACTGACAGGCCTTGGGGAAAAAGGCCACAAGGAAATGATCATCAGCATGTCCGACTCGCCCCCCCGGGCTGCAAAGCATCCATTCTGGGTTCAAGGAGGCCATGGGGAAAACTAGTGTGGGCCACCATGTGGCCGGGAAACAAAAGGGAATGCCTGGGGAGCCTTTCAGCGAGGAGTGGGCTATTTTTATCCAAAGCACTTGGGATTAGTCTAAGTACTTACTCATTGTTTGTGACTCCTCTTCTTTTCTAGGTATGAAGTTCAGAATTGGGACCCATGGCGGTGGCATCTGTCGTCACCATCGTGTGAGGCCTGGCGAAAATGCACATAATTCTCATTTTGCAAACAGGGCACCAGGCAAATCAAAGAAAAAGGGGTGCTTAGAACAGGGAGATTTTGGGGATGGATGTGCGTAGAGGCCGAGAGCCAGGTCAGAAAGGGGAAGCATAAGAGGACCATGTGGTGATGGTGTTTGATGTCATCGCCATGTGGTCTACCGAACTTAGATGGCTAATCTTGGCCACGGGCTATATTTTGTAGAGGGAAGCCTACAAGGCAAAGCAGAAGGCAAGAATTACAATAAAAAGTAAAAAGGGGTGTTTTATACATACAAGAAAAAATAATATAATGGCCCAGATATTCAAACTGTGCCACAAAAGTGCGCAACAGCAGGAGCAAGCGCAAGTCCACTGCGCCCATGTGCAATACACGCGATATTCAAACACTGCGCAGGTCAAGATGCACCTGGGGCACATGACTGAATAATGCACCAACTGCACCATAGCACAACCAGGGATGTGCAGTCGTGCAGGTCAGATGCGCAATAGCAAAACCAGGGATGCCTAGTGGAGCAGGGCAGCAGTGCAACAGCACAACCAGGAATGCGCAGGGACAGGATGTAGGGGCCCACCACCCATGGTAGGGATGGGCAGAGGAGTACTCAGCAGAACAGACATTGCCCCCCCCACACCCCATGCACCGCACAACTGGAGGAGAGCAGGAAGAACCAATGGCCCAGGGACACCAGCAAGAAACCCATCGCTGTGGCACGGTGCACCAGCACACCACCTTGCAAGCTGGGACCATCACACATGGATGCTTGTCCACCCCATGCCACACCAACCCACCAATCCAGAGCACACCCTGCACCATGATCCCCATACACCCTGCCCAGGAGAAGCGCCCAACAGTGCAGGACACCCCAAGCATGCCACCACCCCCACTGTGACAATACAACCCTGTGCACCACAGAACCATGCAAGGCAGCCCCACCACGAGCACCTAAAAGTGGGAAGCAGCAGCAGACAGTGAATTAACAGCTGCAGACACAGTGCTGCCATGCATGTCCCCCCCAGGTAAAGCTGTGAGGCCTACCATGCATTGGCACACGAGGTACCACACACATCACAGGGCATGCTCTGGAACCCACAACCAGTGTCACAGCACCCTGCCAACACTCACAAGGACACACCCCATCCCAGCACTGGCCACAACAGCCAGTGCAGACACCCACAGTGTTGCATGGAAGCATGCACCACACAGGATGCAACACAGTGCACAGACAAACAACCACTCTAACCCAAGGGCACACCAACACAGGGACACAGTAGGGGGTCAACCAAGCCCCCGGTGTGTGACCACGACAGCCGTGTACACACAGCCAGAACCCCTCCATGGCACAGGTGTGCCAGCAACCCTGTGCAAGCACCACAATGCTGTACACCACCAGCATGTGGCTGGAGCACAAGTGACAGACAGTGGAGAACATCCCCTGCAACAGGCACAGGTGACAGCATCGAGGTGGGACAACAACAGTGGAAGCAACAGTGCCACCTGAGGCAGACGTGCACCACACCAGTGACAGGAGGCAACACAGCATTTTGCTGTGTACAGTGGCAGTCCAGCATGGGCAGCCACCACTGACATGCCAGCAGACTGTGCAGGTCACAGATATGCAAGGGTGGCAGCTGCACAGGCCATAGATGGTCTGACAGGTGCACCATGGACACAGTGCATGCACCATGTACCACTGCACAGGGGACAACACACAAACCACAGACAGTGACTGAGAGCTACACCCACACCACACTTGCCACCCCTATGGACACACACACACACACACACACACCCATGATAGCACCACCCCGACACCATGCACACCACTGCAGCTGAGCACCATTAGCCCACTGCAAATCAGAGACCACAACAGTAGGCATAACTAAACAGATATATTACAAAAGTTGTAACAAAACTATGTACAAATATATACATTTGAAAGGGGTGAGGGCCACAAACTGGGTGGAGGTGGGTAAGTGGCAGGGGTGAACAAATGGGAGAAGGAAGGAGGGGCATGAGGGTGGGTCCATGGGGCTTTACCAAGCTGTAATTGTGGTCCATCTTCAGTGGGAGCCCTGCTCCCCGCTTCTATGGCACCTACTGCCATGTTGATGCCTCACACCGTGGCGATCCATCCATTCGAGGATGGCCAGAGAGGCCCTTGTCACCTGTAGCAGCTCCTGCAGTGCCCACTCCATAAGGACCATCCTCCGTCCACTTAGGACAAGGAAGCAGAGTAAATAGGCATGAATGCACACCCCGTGCAGCCCACCCATAGTGCATGGCATGCAGCCATGGGACACGCCCCTGTGATGGTGTGCGACCACCCACAGTGATCATGTCCACAAGACCTGCCCACCCAGGTGCACACAGCCATGTGGACCGCTGCACACACCCACCACCCAAGTCCCGAACAGCACCACCATGACTGTACAGTGACATGGCTTTGCAGTGTGAAGGCAGTGGCACAGCCATGTACCCGGTGCATGCATGGACCACCAGTGATGCACTCCCAGACATGCAGTGCCACTGGACAGTGCTGACTGTACTATGTTGCTTGCACGGCAGTGGTGTCAATGGATGGTGGCATGCCCCGCTGCCTGCCCTGCTACACAGCATGCACAAGAAATCCTGGATGTAAGGCACTCACCATCATCAGGCTGGTCCCGGGGCTGGGCTGGTATGGGTCCTCTGGCATCTGGACATGCTTCATGCTCCAGCCACCCCTCCCTGGCATGCTGGTGCTCCTCAGGGCTTAGGGTGCAAACATGGAGAGAGGAACATCAGTACAATCTGGTAGCAAAGGTCCTCTGTCCTGGGTGTGTGCGATCCCACACAGCCAAACCCATCTGCCCCCCCACACCTATACCACCACCACCACCACCACAGCCCACACTGGATGGACCTCCCCCCGTGTGCTGGACACATGCCCACCGCGATGCCCATATGGACGTAACCAGTGCATGGATGTGGCACCTACCTGGCCGTGAAACCGCACCCCTCCTGGTCTGTGCCCGCAGGCGGGCAAGCCTGTCCGAGTCCCTCTGCTGGAGGTCCCCATAATGGTGCCTGCACTGCTCTGCTGTGTGCTGGATCCCTATCGCCTTCTTCAGGGCCACTGCCACCTCCTCCCATACAGCACTCTTGGCCCTGTCCAGGGGGTGCCTCCCCAAAGATAGCACCAGCATGGGGCTGAACCAGGGACATGAGGTTAGCCAGTTCAACCTGGCTGTAGATTCATGCCCATCTCCGTGCCATCTTTCCAGCACTGAGTATCAAAATGGCACTCCATAGCGCACGTCTGCCATGTGCGGATGCTGTGCGGTACTGCGCTGCCATTCCTCATCGCACTGTCACAGAACAGTGCAATAGAGGTGCACTCATGCGGACACATGGCTCCTAGGGGGAAAAGGTTGGCACAGAGTCAGGGGTCCCTCGTGCATGGACCACCACAGCGCGATTGGTACTCACCGCTTGTAGCGCGGTAGGGCACCTGTGTGACACTTCCTGTAGTGGCCTACCGTGCTGTGGCACCACGGTGCCTACGGCGCCCCAGTGCAAGAGTACTATATATGTGAACAGTGCACTAGTGCCACTGGCACAGTGGTGGACATTCCCTGCACTGCCGCATGCGCTCAGCATGTCAGCAGCATGGCAGGTGTCTGCGTCAGCACCCCGGGCATGTGCCGTTCGGGGCTACTGCACATGTCACAGAGCTGCACCCTTGCCTGAGCATGTTCAACACAATTGCGCAAGATGCAACAGAGCGATATTCAGCCAGCATATGCAAATCAGCTCATCAGCAATTCAATGGCGCAGCTACTGCATTAGCATCCACTTAAAATTGAGCCTCGCCTCATTTGCATGTGTTGCGCTATATAAATGCAACATGGAGCTGCAGAGGCCATAGTCTGGTATTGCAGTCTATTGTGATGAGTTGCATGCTGTTTGCCAGTGTGGACTGTGGTGTGTGGGAGATGCATGGGACTGCACATTCAGAGGTAACACCTCTCATTCCCACAGGATCAATGATGACCGAATGTGAGGTGGTGGAGGAGAAGGAGGAGGAGGAACAGAGATGTGGGAGATGGAGGAGGCCCAACTTCACCAAGGCAGAATCAAATGACCTGTTTGAGGCCTACCTTGGCCAGGAACCGCTGCTCAGCGGACAGCGGGGAACACCAAAGGCCCGTGCTGCGGCATGGGGTGAGGTGGCACATGCCGTCAACCAGCATGGCAGCCACCAGCGGTCTGTGCAGGAGTGCAAGAAGAAGGTGGGCATGGACAGGAGGAGGATTAAAGATAAGGTGGCTGCCATCAAGGCAGCATGGGCTGCGACTGGTGGTGGACAGCCGGCCGTGCCACACCTGACACCGCAGGAAGAGCGGGTTGCTGGCAGCATGCGGCGTTGTGCCCTCGAGGGTGTTCCAGGTGGTGGCTTCCAGGCGGGTGGTAGCCCGTCATTGCATGGTAGGTCTTGATCTGTCACTGTGTGGGGGTTGGGGGAAAGCCACAGGGTAGGGCAGATACATTAATGCTACTGTGTTCCCTTACAGCTCCTGAGCATCTACATGGGTCAGCGGTGGTGGGCTCATCCACTGAGAGCGATACCCTGGACACAGAGCAGCGCCCATCTACCTCCACAGGTGTCCAAGGGTCAGGACGACAGTGGGCCCGCCTGGCTGTCTGGACTGAGGTTGGTGGAACTGGTGGGGAGGAGGCCCTGTCCGTGTCCCAGTGTGACAGCGTCCATGGATGCCAGCATGCTGAGACTCTGACTGGTGCCAGATCTGTCACCGATGATGATTGAGCTCACATCATGGACAGTGATACATGTGGGCTGCAGGATGGCCACTCAGCAGGTAACAGCACGGGCATAGCCATGGGTGGTGCCACCATGGAGGCCTGCGTGACATCACAGTCCCAGTCTGTGCCTGTCTGCACCAGTGGGGCAGCACTGGGGTGCATCCAGGACAGTGGGGCTGTCACGGCCGCTGAGGTGGTGCTGTTGAGCCCTGGCAAGCAGTGGCCGGAAGGGCAGTGTCAGCAGTCATCCAATGGTGACGGGGGGACAGTGTCGGGGGTGGCATCAGTGCACCACCTGTGGACATGCCCAGGCATGGCCCTGGTGTGCAGCGCCCAACCTCATGGGATGCTGCCCAGCACAGCTGCAAACACCATGAGGGACAGCATGCCGATCAGGCGGATGACCTCTTAGATGAGTACACCCACATACTCCATGAATCAGTGGATCAGCAGTTGCGGCTTGGGACGGCAGTGGATGCACTCAGTGCGGTCCTGCACCAGGCAGAGGAGCAGCGCAGCAGGGACACTGGTCTGCTCCTGGCAGGGATGGACTGGCTGCGGGAGGATGTGACCACCGCCATTGACAGGCAGACACAGGCATTCACAGCTGTCATTGCCACAATGGGCACACAGTTATTTGCCGATGCGCTGAAGACACCACACAGTGCCATGTCCACCCCCCATTCCCGGCATCGTGCAACACCCTCCACTCCTTGTTGACACCGGGTTCAGCTGTGGGCATCCCAAGCGTGCCTGATACAGGCATGTTCGGTGAGCTGCAGACCCCTGCTCGAGAATGGTCATGTTCCTGCAGCGGCACCCCTGGTGGACTGTCTGTGCCACCCCATGAGGACAATGATCAGCCTGTCATGGCTGGCAGGTCTCAGTGGGGCCACCCACGCATCCGTGGTGGCCGTGGCACTGTGACGCATGACTGACCTGTCTCCCACAATGGCTACTGTCTGACACTGCCCTGTGTGCAGTGTGTTGTTCAACATGCAATGCACGGGTGGGGTACCCGGCGCTGCACACACACACACACACACACACACACACACACACACGGTCCATGTGCACACCCTCCCGGCTGCTGGCCACTGTGGCATGTGCATGATGATGCCTGCATTGCGCTGTCCACCACTGTGCAATGGTGCCCAGCGTCTGAGACACACACAATGATGGGCACTAGGCGTGGTGGTCTGTGGACGTGTGTGTGGCTAGGGTTGGTGGTTGGGGTCGACGTGCCTCCTACCCTTTGTGCATTTCTTGTGGTGTGTGTGTGAGTGTGTGCATGACTGTGTGCTGTGTTAGGCCTTGCCCATCCCTGACGGCATGTGTGGTTCCACGCTCAGCCAATTCCCTTCACGCCATGTGCCCCTTGGGTTTGTCCATGTGTGTTTGCAGGTTGTGCCCTTGCCATTGATGGATGTACATGGCCCCATGACTTACCTGGGTTGGTTGAAGTGCTCCTCTGTGATGGTGTCCCGGTACAGCTGCGACATCTGGATCAGTGGAAGGTCCCTTTGACCAAGGGGGGCTGCCCATCACCATCTGCACCAGTGTCCTCACTGTCCCCATCGCTGTTCCCCTCTTTGACCTCTACAGCTATCCCACAGTCATTGGCCATGTTATGCAGGATGCAACAGGCCAGGAATAGCCCACAGGTCTTTGAGGGGCTGTACTGTAGGGCACCGCCAGACATGTCGAGGCAACAGAAACATGTCTTCAGCATCCCGAACTCCTGCTCTAAGACATTGCATGTGGTGGCATGTGCCTCATTGTACCGTTGCTGCGATGGGGTTGTGGGCTGCCGATATGGTGTGAGCAGCCAGGGACAGAGTGGATAGCCACTGTCACCTGTGTGTAGAGGGTGTACATTAGTTTGGTGATCAGTGTCGCCCTGCCATGGGCTATCTAGGCCAGTACCCATGTCACCTCTGACTATGCCCCTCCCAAGATCCATGTCTTTCTGCCTGATTTGCATACTCACCCACTAGGTGGCCAGTGGGGATGTCCCCACTCTCGAACCTGTGGTACAGTGCAGACTGGTGCCAGATGAAGGCATCATATGCTCCCCCAAGGTGCGTGGCACAGACATTGGTTATGCGCCCCCTAGCATTGCACACCACCTGGCAGTTGATGCTGGCATAGCCCTTCCGGTTGACGTATGCAGCACCTTCCGGGGCAGGTGGCATGCAGATGGCCACATGGGTGCAGTCAATGTCCCTGAGCACACCAGGCATACGTGCTACCCTGTGGAACTCTTGTATATGTGCTGTGCGCTCCGCCGGTGTGCTGGGGAAATGGATGTACTCTGCAGCATGTGGCAGCTGTGTGCTGAGGAATTGTGTGAGTAGGCGTGACGCAGCCAGCTGGGTTATGCCTGTTGTGTCCCCTGTTGATCGCTGGAAGGTGCCTGTGGTGAGCAGGCACATGACAGCTGTTACCTTTGTCTCCACTGACAGAGCATGTCTCCGTAGTGTGGATGCCTGCATCTCATCACTGCACAGCTCACAGAGCCGCCTCAGGATCGCCCGGTTCAGGTGGTACTGGCCCACAATCTCAGTGTCCCTGTAGTGTTTGAAGCTGGTGCAGGCTCGGTACCACCTGTTGGGGGCATACCACTGATGGGCCCTTCCACAGCCACGCCCCCCTGCTGCCTGCCTTCTCACACCCCTCATTACCGCCTCCATCTGAATGGTGGCACTGGCCATGTCCCTGGCTTGTGTTCCCCCCCAGCAGCTGTAATGCCATTCCCCCCGCTGTCCTTTGTGCTACTCCCTCTGCACCGGGAACACCTCCAAGCTTTGGCTGTCCTGCCCACTGCCACTGCCATCAGTCCACTGTGGCACAGGCTCCCCACTCCTGTCCTGTTGCCCTATGTTCCCAGGTGTGCCCTGTCCTGCTCTTTTCCAGTCCCACTCACTGCTTCCCTGTCTTCTGTGACTGTCACCTTTCTCCTACCTCTGGCTTCCCTATAGCATTCTTGCACCTCTCTTCTGTTCCTTTTTATTTTGGATCATTTCTGCTATCGCGCAACTTCCGCTTGCTCCCCTATTGCGCATGGCGCATGCTGTTGAATATTGCACTGTGCCATTTATTCATGGTTCCTCCCCCTTCCGTTGCACATGCATTCATTACCATAGCGCTCTTGCGCATTGCGATTTGAGGGGCGCAGCTGCATCCTGCTGAATATCACAGTATGGCACATTTTTGGACTTGCGCTGCTGCATCTCTGTTGCACATGGCGCAACCCTTTTGAATATCTGGGCCCATATGTATAAGAAAACAGGATGAGCAATGCAAGGAAGAAGTTGACCCTGCAGCATGAGGCCACAAGGGGCCTAGACCAGACAGGGGGCACAACCCAGCAAGCGGGCTGCAGTGATGAGTGGCCCACTCCGGGGAGGATTTATAAATGTATACCAGGTCATTGTCTACAGGAGGCAAAAGGGTGGAGAATTTCACTCTCCAGAGCCCTCAATCTCCACCCATGCAGAGGATAGACTGGCATGCAAATGAGAAAAATATAGGAGAGGGGGACTCATGGCATACCCTAGGGGTGCAGTAGTTGCCATAAGAAGACATGGAAACATATACACTCAGGCCTACCTGAAACAGCAGGTCCACAAGAGAACAGAAAAAAGTATGATTCTGTACAGACAAAATGTTGTGTAATGGTGGCTATTGTGTATGTTAGGTTTCGTAGAATGCAGCTATGGCCCCCAGGAAATGCAAGCCTACCAAATGAGAAGTGTTACCAGGCAGTGATGGAACTGGTGTCCAAAGTGAATCTATTGCTGGAGGCTGTGGACTCACCCAACCTGGGCAAGGGCAGGAAGCAAAAAGGAGACAAGCAGCAGGGAAGGAAGAATAACAAAAGGGCACTAAAGGCCCCGGCTGCACCAAGGGTCCCCAAGCCCATTTCAGAGTCAGTCAGCCTAGTACCTCCTCCTGCTCCGGTGCCTGTCCTGGCACCAGCCCCTGCTCCTGCTTCAATGCCCGAGCCCACTAGTCAAGTGGACCTGGTTCATCCTGCACTCATGGCACGGCAGAATAAGTTGCCAGCTCCTGTCAACACCAAGCCAGATCCACCAGTGGGCTCCAGCTCCCAGTTGGGCTCATAACCAGGTAATAACAAGGTCACACTGAAATCAGTGTGAAGGAGTATGTGGAAAAAATGCTTAAAGCTATGGGGGATAGTGGCTTAGACCAACTGGAAAAGGCGCTGGGGGAGCTGAGGAACAAGGAAAAAGGGGAGTGCACAGGCACTGGGGGAGCAATGGGGGAGAAGGGTTTCAGGGCCGAGATTGGAGCACCCAGTATTAAGATCAGGGATCATGTACCCATAGCTACAAAAGAGAAAATTTGGAAGGGTGAATTTGTGGATATCTTCACTCTGGCCATTGTAGACAACATGGATAAGTATGAGGAAAAAGAGAGCTTTGAGACAAAGCACATGGCCGTGGCCATGGTTCTTTTGGGAAAGAGGAAGAAGAGAGATTGATGAAGGGAACAACATAGGACAATTGGTTCACAGGTTTTACATACTGTTCGGCCATAGTTATTGAAAAGAAGCCTGAGTTGGCAACCCCTCTTTTGACATATTCTCTAATTATAAAGAATGCTTATGAAAAAGGAGGCTTCAGTTGGCTGAAGTACGATGAGAAGTTCAGAAAGAGGGTGGCACATTTTGGGGTCATAAAGTGTGACATCCAACAGATTGATGTGTGGTTAAAGATATGTACAAGATCCACTGGGACTGAGAGTGAAGGGGACAAAGCAGGCGGGGCACAGGCAAAATGCTGTTGGGGTTACAACAGGGCATTTAGCTCCTGACAGAGCTGCCGATTCTGGCATGTCTGTTCCAGATGTGGGGGCAACCACCCAGCCTCCAGGTGCAAGAATAGCTGGGAAAAAGGTAATGCTAGCTAGGACAACTCTTACAATCAGTCCTTTCAAGGTACCCCTGCAGGGTTCAGGGGCCAGTATTGGGGAAGGGGACCAGAGGCACGGAGGAAGGGGGAAGGGGAGGTAGGGGTTAATACCACTACAACCGACAGCAAGATAACTAAGGACAGTATGACAAGGGCCTTTCACCTGGCACACACCCCCATTAAGGTGGAGTTATTGCAGAAATGGCTGAGGACATACCCGGACAGGGAAGCAGCCGCCACACTGTTGACAGGTTTCCTGGATGACTTCAGCCTGCATTTTAAAGGGGCCCATAAAGAGACAAAAGCAAAGACCTTGAGGTCAGTTAAAACAAGGTAGAAGTTTATAGAACAGAAGATCCAGAAAGAAATAGCAGCTGGCAGGGTGGAGGGCCCATTTGGGCACCCACCTCTGCCATGTCTGAGGATATCACCCCTGGGGTTGATACAAAAGATAGAGCCTGGGGAGTTTCAAGTGATACACCAGCTGTTCTACCAAGATGGTGATTTGGTTAATGATTACATCAGCAAGGAGGACAGCAGGATGACATACACTACTTTAGAGGATGACAGTCAGGATGGTTTGGGTGTCACAAGGGACATGGCTGGCAAAATCGGACATTGAAGCTGTCTTTCGCCTGCTGCCAGTCCAGCCAGAAGACTGAGACCTGTTGGGTTTCTGGGTAGGGGATGATTACTGTTTTGACAAAGCCATGCCCATGGGCTGTTCTATTGCCTGTGCAACATTCAAAATGTTCAGCACATAGTTACAATGGGCCTTTCAAGAAACATACGGGTACCAGATGGTGGTCCATTATTTGGGTGACTTTCTATTAATAGGGGAAGAGCCTCAACAGACAGAGAGGATGGTATGGCATTTTGAGGCCATGTGTTGTGACCTCATGGTGCCTTTGTCCCCAGAAAAAATGGAGGGGCCTAGCCAGAGCACTGAGTTTTTAGGCATTGAGATTGACATGGTGGGGAACTTATTTTGACTGCCCGAGGCAAAAGTGGGGAAACTAAAGGCATTGCTGGGCTCTGTTAAAGCCCGGCAGAGGGTACAGGTCCAGCAGGTGCAAAAACATATGGGACACTTAAACTTTGCATGTAGGGCAGTAGCACCAGGCCACAAGTTTGCACGGCACTTGGCAAGGGCAACACAGGGGGTATCAAATCCGCACCACTGGGTGGATATTAGTAAAGGGACCAGGGAGGACTTGGAGGTATGGAAGACTTTTCTGAGCCATTACAATGGCAGGACTTTTTGGCAGGATGAGTGGGCATTTAACACAGACCTGCAACTATACACTGATGCAGTGCGGGGCATAGGCATGGGAGTGTACTTTAGAGAGAAATGGTTTGCCATGGTATGGCCCAGCAACTGGGTCTGTGCCGGCCTAATGAGAGATATCACTCTCTTAGCGATATTCCCAATCTGGGTAGTAATGGAAGTCTGAGGTGAGAGGCTGAGGAACCAGAAGATCACCATCTGGAATGACAATAGGGCAGTAGTGGACATTTTAAACAGATGGAAAGGTGATGTCAGTGACGGTCATGCAGGTCTTGAGTCAGTTGGTGCTGAGAGGCTTAACATTGAATATGTAATTTAGGGCTGGACACATAGATGGTGTGGACAACATGATAACTTACTGTCTCTCTTGCCTGCAGATGGACAAGTTCCATGCCATTGCCACAGGAGCGTAACCCAGGCAGACAGCAATTCTGTATTATGTTTGGAGGGTTGGATAAGGGGAGCTGAATAGTTGTTTCATAACTCCTGGTACCCTAGGACCCTAAAAGTGTACAAAACCTCATGAAGGGCTTTTCAGGCATTCTGGGCACAGTCTGGCTGCCAGGTAAGTGGGGTAGTGATGGGGGAACAAGTAGCACAATTCATAGTTACAGGATGCAGGAATAAGTTGGCACATGCAATGATAGGGGTAGACTTGGCTGCAACAAGCCAGCTGTGTGTACTGAAAGGATGGGAGGATCCTATGAAGAATAACCTCATTAGGTGCATGATGCATGGCTGGCTGTGGAGAGCTGGGAGGACCCAAGACAATAGGAGTCCACTGACAGAGAACCTGCTGGAGTGGCTAGTGGAGGTATTGTACCAGGTATGCAGGTGTAGTAGCGAAGCAGTTTTGTTTAAGGTGGTCTTCACCACCATGTATAGTGGGGCCTTCAGAGTCAATGAGGTGGGATTGCATGGCAAGGCAGACAAATCCATAGGGTTGCACTGGAATGACATGGTGTGGACCGGGAAAGGGATTTCAGAACTGATGAGCTGGTCCAAGACCGACCAGGCTGGCAGGGGGAACAGGGTTATGCTGTGGCACCACAAGAATACCGCTATCTGTCCTTTGGGATCCCTGCATGTGTATGCTGCTGGGCACCCGCGGGATGGGAACCCATTAATATTCCTGCAATGGGATGGGTCCCCAGTGATGGGGACTCAGGTTGTGGCAGTGTTAAAGAAGAGGATGACCTTCTTAGGGGGAAAACCCGATGGGGAAATCATCCCATTCATTTTGGATGGGGGCAGCCTCTGAGATGGCAGCAATTGGGAGCACACTGGGGGATATCAAGCAAAAAGGGCGGTGGTCTTCTAATTGCTATGAAAGATATGCTCACAATACCTTGTCTCTGTTCTAATTATGTTTTTATTTCTCCCCATTAGCAGGTTGGGTTGTAACCCAAGAAGAATGAATAACGCAGACTTGGGGGGGGGGTATCACTGGAGTTTAAGGGAAGCGGGGAGGCTGGCCACAAAAAAAGATGGAAAGCAACTTGGTCTCTATTTACGGTTTTAGCAGGAAGGGCAAGGAGGTTGGACGCTTGGATATGAGGGCACTCCTTCATCCATTGGGCAAAAAATTGGGCATCCAGGAGGCTTGGGGGGAGGCAGCTGTATCTGGACCTCGACACCATCAAGCTGACCTGGAGAGGAGTGCAAGGCATCAAATGGGCACAACTACTTCCAACGCTCAGGGAATTAAAGAGGGAACACAGCCAACCAGATTTAATCATGATTCATTTAGGAGGCAATGACCTGGGGACCAGATGCTTGTTGGACATCTTTTATCAGATTAAAGTGGGTGTTGAAAAAATAAGAGAAAGGTGGCCAGAGGTGCCCCTAGTGTGGTCAGACATTATTCCACGAAGGCATGCTGTCAACCACAAGGCCATGGATAGGGCTAGGAAACAAATGAATGCAAGAGTAGGAAGGCTGTTTGAGAGCATGGGAGATATGGTGCTACACAGGGGAGTAGTAGAAAAAAAGGAGGTATATTACAGGGGTGATGGGGTACACCTATCCAGCCTCTAGACTGGCAATGTTTAATGCTGAGATTGCCAACATAATAGAGCCCTGGATGCAAAGGAAATTAGCCTAAACAGGGAGGTGCACCCTTTTGAGTTGGGGAAGTCCACTATTCATCACAAGCAGGAGGCTTCTAGTGGAAAAATAGGGGGGAGAAGATGAGGAGAAGGGGCGAGGGGACAAAGAAAATAGGACATAGGAAAATCAGTAGGAAATAGGGGTTCAGAGTATATGTTAGTACCCCCTGAACAGAGGAGGATGAGAGAAGATGGCACCCCATAACATGCGTCTGGGGGGGGAAGATGACAAGAAATAAAAAGAATAAAATTGAGAAAAATGAACAATAAATTATTATGTGATGATGTGGAATGAAGAATTTTGTAAAATGTTAAGCAGATATATGTATACCAATGAAAGTGAACATAATGTGAACTAAAAGATGAAAGAATAAGTAAATTGATTGCCAAATTGAGTACCCATGCATACTTGTCTGTGTATTTATTAGTGGGGATCTGGGGGACAATGGTATGAGTTGAGAAGTGAAGCACAATCCAATTATTTGCCCCTTCATAGCTTTTCACCATGGTGACCTTATTCATTGTGTTATTCATAAGCGACTGATCTGACAACATGATATATTGGTTTCTTTGTCACTTGTGATGTCACAGTCAGTAAAGGCAAGGCAAGGCAAGGCCAGGCAAAGTTTATTTAAAAGACACCCAATCCCAGAGGCTCTGGGCACCGTACAAACATTAAAATAAACATTTTAAGCATAATAGGTATATAACTTACACATAATAAATACAAATCTAACAAAAAATCAAACCTTAACTATAAATATTTATCTAAACATTAAATGCTTTAGAAAAGAAAAAGGCCTTAAGCTGGGCCTTAAAAACATCCACTGACGAAGCTTCTCTGACCATAGTTGATAAGGAGTTCCACAGAACAGGGGCCACGGTGCTAAATGCTCTGTTGCCAGCGGATTTCGACCTAGTTCTGGGAATGGTCAGGAAGCATTCACTGGAGGAACGAAGAGGGCGCGAGGAGAAGGCAAGTGACAGAAGGTCTAATAGGTAACCAGGGCCCTGCCCGTGTAGGGCTTTATAGTTGAGAAGACCCACCTTAAAGAGGACTCTCCACCTGACTGGCAGCCAGTGCAATTCACGCAAAACCAGTGTAATATGACAGCCACAATGCTGCTGAAGTATCTAAAATAATTAGATGTAGCAGTCTCAAAGTAGAGTACTGTTCATACATCACAGCTAGTACTGCCTGTAGAAAACCTTCTAAATACCTAAAAGCAAAAGAAAATAGATACTTTGTATATGAAAACTAAGTGCTAGCTACATTTAAATGCTAATATTAAGTTCAGACACTTTACAGGGTCTTTCAAAAAATTAGGTTTATTTCTTTATCTAATGCCACTGAATCTGCCACGTTTTCTCTATCCTCATGGTTAAATGCTCACCATTTTTAGGTTTTCTGGGCACTGAAAAATGTTATTTCACTTACTTAGTGCTTTTCACTCAAAAATGCAGAACAGTAGAGATAACATAATAATAAGTCTAGGAATTAGTAACGCTGGCAAGTTTTTTTTGCAGTAAAGGTGTGGCAAAGTCATAAGGATTTGAAAACCATGAAAAATTATCTCACTTTGCCAGGTTTTGGGCATAGTACACATAATAAAACTACAAGAAATGCTTCACTGGTGAAGTCAGCATTACTTTATGAAGGGTGAATAAATGACATGTCAGTTTGCATGCAAAAGGCCAATCACATTGCAACATTGCTGCAGTAATTACAGGGGCATAACCATGTAGTGTAACATTGTGTAGTATCAAGACAAAGCCACATACTAGAGAAGATACAAACTCAAGTTGAGCCTGCTGAAGATGAACCAGTTTTGATTCAAAGCACTTGGGCTTTTGTACCATTGTTTGTTCTCTTGACGCTCATTAAAATAATGCATTTCACGTATTCGGTTGAGTTTGTACCCTTTGTAGTGCATAGCTTTGTCTTTGTACTTCTTTTTGTTTCCTGCCGGTGGGATCTTGGAGTTGCAGCACAGCTTTTCATAACAGGTGTGCCAGGTGACTTTTTGTGTCTCTGCATTGTGTAGTCCTAGATGTTTTGGTGAAGTTGTATTATAAGTTTCCATTTCGCTGTGAAGAACATAAGAGAAACATAGAAACATAGACTTTGATGGCAGATAAGGACCTCTTGGTCCACCTAGCCTGCCCATTTCCCTACCTACAGGATAAGCTGCAGATCCTAGTTAACCAAGATCCTATTTCTTCCTAACCACACAAGAATTGCCTTATGTCTGTCCCATTCATTCTTGAATTGTCCCACAGTTTTAGACCCCACAACCTCCTCAGGAAGGCTGTTCCATGCGCCCACCACCCTCTCTGTGAAAAAAAATACTTCCTCACATTGCCCCATAGCCATCCCCCTCTATCTTCAAATTGTGTCCCCTTGTTCTTATACATCTCTTTTTCTGAAAGATGCTACCCTCTTGGACTTTGTTGATTCCACTGAGGTGCTTACAAGTTTTTATCATGTCACCCCTTCCCTTGTTTCCTTTAGAAAACAGAAACCAAGCTCAATTTAGAGAACCTATTGATATTATGTGTTTAGACTGCTCCTATGTACATTATGTTTGGAGGTGTAAAAAAAGTTCAGTTGGTTCAAAAAAATATTTTATAACACAATAATACAATATTCATTCTCAATTCTCCAACCTGTGTTTGATTATGGTATGCATTTCAAAAGGTGTTTTTTTTTTAATAAATAGTTTCCTAACTCTCACTGTTGGTAGCTGTGATTAAAAGTGAAATGAGCTGAGGTAGGGGCATACGTTTGCTGTCAGGATGATGAAGGTAGTTCTATAAAACTGTCACCTCACATAGTCCAAACCAGTTTTTTCTTGTACTATGTCTGATTTCCTACTTGTGGAAAAAGTGTGCTACTCTGTATAAGCACTGAGTTGCAAAACAGTAACATTGCTTCACAACCCTTGATAAATGAATGTTGTCTCACATAACCAAACAATATTTTCCTGTAGTATTTCTGATTTCTTACTGGGGTAAAAAAATTCCAATGTACTGCCAAAGTAGTGAGCTGCTTAAGAGGACTGTTATATTATTGCTCTGATTTTTGTGTTACACAAACAAAATGCTTATTTTCCTGTAAGGTTTCTGATGTAAATTTTTTGGATTAAAGTGGCACTGCGTTGCCTAATCACTGACCTGCACAACAGGACTATTGCTTCACAGTTCTTTACTAATGAGTTAAAGAACTGATTAATATCTCACACAGTAAAAAAAGGTTTTTTTTTTTATCTTTATTTATTTATTTATTTATTGGAATTTCGGAAACAACCTTTGAGTAAGAATTCATCTACAAATGGTCCACATCTGTTAAACAGTACAAATACAAACATAATTGAATTCACAGTACAAATATAGACATAGTTGCATTATCAGTACAGAAAATAGCAAAAACATAGAAAACAGCTAAGAGTTTCTTATGAGTTTCATTAAGGAATTTAATACTAAGTGCTGTATGGCATAAGGAAGTATATGAGAGAGAGAGAGGAAAATGTAGGATAGGGAGAGAGTGGTTAGTGAATGGAGCTTGGGGATAGAGCAGCCCAGGAGGAGCATTGTCACATTGAATTACAGCTTTGGAGCTGGGGATAGTGCATGTAAGAGTGTGTGGAAAGGTGGAAGAAGGTGGTTAGAGAGAGAAAGAGAGAGAGAGAGTGTGGAAGGGGGAGAGAGAGAGGGAGGGAGATGGGAGAGAGGGGAAGGAGGGAGAGACCACCTGGGGGAAGGGAGGTATCATGAGAGTGGTGATTGATGGAGAAAACGGGGTGGGGGAGGGTGGAGATAGTGAGACAGAGGGGCGATGAGGTGCAAGACAAACAAAAGAGTACAACCACTAGCAGAATAAGAACTATGGAACATGAGGTGCCAGAGTCTGGGAGACAGGGGTAGGGAGTGGGGAGGGGGTATCCCATGTGAGTGAGTCCATGAGTAGTTGCTGGTAGACAGAGTTAGTGCAGGCTCTGGAGACTCGCTCTGAACAGTTTAGCACTCACAGACATTCTTTTGCAGTAGAAACTGCTTAAGTTCAGCTTTGAAGGTTCTAGGGTTAGCAGCATTTAAAGTGTTAGCTGGGATCTCATTAAGCCACAGTGGGGCACAGCAGGAGAAGGATCTTTGTCCAATAAGCTGTCCTTCAGAAAGGGACACAGAATGGGTGCAGTTCTTTATTACCGGTCCTGTACATGGAGTTGATTAAGGTAATCAGGTCAGTGATACAGGGAGGAGTTAGGCCTAGCATGGCTTTCCTAATTAGGAGGCACGTCTAGTATGAGATTCTATTCTTGAGGCTTAACATGTTTGCTTTCTCATAGAGTACATAGGTGTGTGTGTGTGAGCCAGTCAGCATCTAGTAACAGTCTGCAGGCCTTGTTTAGAGCCATGCCTACCCTCTTGAGGGTGGTATCATTTGCTGCTCTTTAGGCCATCAGACCATAGTCAACCACGGAGAGAATGGAACTGTTTATGGAGAGCCTGAGAGCATTGGTAGTGAGGCTTTTCCTGTGCTGAAAAAGTACCCGAAGTTTAGTATTTACTGCCTTCACAACCTGGTCAATATGTTGGCCATAAGAGATAGTAAAGAACCTGTTCTAGAGGGGCCGACCTGTTATTGGTAACTGTTAGTATGGGGTACCTCCTCTTTAGATGAGGGGATAGAAAGGATCATGGATTTGTTTTTTTTTTGTAATTGAGTAACAGCGTACAAGAGCTGAACCAGACCTCCAGTTGTTGAAAGGTGGGCTGCAGCTCAGCCTGCAGGGTCACAATGTGGGCACTGCTACTGAGTACTACAGCATCATCTGCATAAGGAATAATTTTGCTGGCACATGCCTCCAGGAGTGTGTTCAAAAAGAGGCTGAACAGCAATGGACCCTTGTGGTACTCCCAGCACTATGTCCCAAGAGGTAGAAACTGTTGGTGCAATTCTGTGACAGTGCCAGCTGGTGTTAACATCACATTTACATTTTCTTTGGGTTGCGGCATAGTAGTCCCACTCTCCCACAGCAGCTGTTGCTCAGTGTGCAAAAGTGGCAAGAAAAACTGCCGTGGATGTTGCTGCACTACTGTGTCAGTCCCCAGAGTCTCAGGAGGAGGAACAGTCACAGTCACAGGTGTCTCAGGAGTTGACTCAGGAGCTGCTAGGGACTAGGGGTGATGAGGGTGTGCATCCAATGCAGTCAGTAGCAGAAAGGATGATGTTAAGGGGGGATCAGGATCATTATCTGTCCTGGCAGAGGAGAATGAGCTGGAGCAAAGTGTGCTTGAAATGGATGCTGAAGAGGAAGAACATCCTCAGTCTGTACATCCTGCTATTGCTACTGTTGAGGTGGAATAGAAGGTTACTAAGGAAGAGGAGGTGGGGGGATAGTCAGCCATTACTGTCAGTGCCAAAAATGTCCGAGTCAGAAATCAGCCAGGATGATAGTGATGAGGGAGGTAATGATGATTCAGTACTAGACCCAATTTGGCAGCCACGACACACAGCACTCATTAAAAAAAGGTTTACAGGCAAAGGGAAAGCAATGCCTCTTATGCTGCTCCCTAAGGAACAATCCGATCTATGGTGGAAGGGACCTCAAGTTAAAAAAGAGTACATGGGGATAAGCAGCAGCAGGAGCAGCAACAGGCAACCATTTTGCCCAACCCTACGCCCCCAGCCCCATCTGTCCCACCCAGCAAAATCTGGCGTGTCAGCTGAAAAGTCCCTTGTGTGGGATTTCATCTCAGTGGAGGAGGATGACAACATTGTGGCTGTGTGCAACATATGCAGGTCCAAAATCAGCAAGGGCAAGCCAGGAACACACTATGGGACAACTGGTATGCATAGCGAAATACAAACTATGCATCCCTATTCGTTGGGACATCAGAAGTGTTTGGCAGCAATGCCCACATCTGACATATCAGAACAGTCTGAAAGAGAGATTCCCCATCTTTTTGATGATATACCACTTAACCTTATACTGTGTTTCACCCCTAGGTGTGCCGGTGCAAGTGGTGATAGTAGTAGTAGTCAATGTGCTGAATCTGAGCCATCCCCTTACCATATAGAGAGTTTTTCCAATGTGTTCCTGCTGTCAGACAAAGCAACCACAGCAGCAAGAACAGAACTGCCAAAGTCAGTACCTCAACCTCCTCCACAATCCATTCCACTCTGAAGCTTAAGCAACTGGATAATAAATCTGCTTTAACAAAGCACACCAAGTACCATTGTAAATACTGTGCACGTGGGGGTGTCCAATAAAGTCCAGAAAGCAGTCAGGATCCGATATTTCAAAATTTATTAGAAGCAGAAAAAAATAAAATGGACTTAAAGCAGAACTTGTACATAACTTTCAAAAAAAACATAAGGCACAGGAAATCATATCTTTAACAAGAAAGAAAATTCCTGCCAAAAAGGCACCTAGAATCTGGCTAGGCATCTGGTAGGTTTGCCTTCCTACCACACACTGACTCAACACTCCACATTCACCTCCTTTTATACCAGTGGAGGAGCACATGACTTAGTTAGCTCCTCCCCCAACTTGCATCATAAAAGTGAGACAACCAGGGCCGCTCAGTCCTATAAGGAGTTGGACTGAGAGGGAGCTGGAAGCACTTTACAAGAGAGTTGTAAGTCTAAGGCATTTCTGCATCACATTAGGAGACTTTAGTCCTTTTAAGTTAAACAGTTTTATCTCTCTCCTTTTAACAGTGGCATGCTTTGCCTTTTCTCTTTTAAAAGTACTAGTTTAACCTTTTAATTTAAGCAAACAAATAAACACCACTTTTTAAATGATTCTTGGTTGTAATTCTGAGGTATAACATAACTCTGAACTTCTCACACTAAAACTAGCACAAAGGCTATTAATTTGTTCAGAATTCACCAGATAATGAAAACGCCATAACAAACTCTTTTTTCGGTGTCTTCGCACGTTCGCACGATCGCACAGTCGCACATTCATACATTCCTTTGCAAGTCGAACGATACCTATGTCGTGCAGGAAAAATTAATCAGAACAGCTTGTACTGCAAGCACAGAACATTCTAAACATTGGGGCTTATTATTTAGTGAAAATGAACTGGAAATAAGAAAGGGACAGAAAGACTGCTCAAAGCTGGCCAAGCTTGAGTAGGGGAATGACAGAGAAGGAGTGATAGTAAAAGGAAGAGATTAGAAGAGCAGGAGACTGTTGCAACAGATTTTTTTAATATTTTAGCCCACAATGTTCTCAAATTACCTCCAAAACATAGGAGGTAATTACATATGCTCTGTATCCATGAGAGCATATCCAAGTTGGGGGGGTCACCGACCCTACCACAGTCTTCCCCACTCAAGATGAAAACTAGTAGTTTTCACTACTTGCAATAGCATGTAGATCTCTTTTGTAAAACAAAAAGAGATGGAGCTTTAGCCCACCCACTCCCAAAGCTCCACCTTGGGACCCTTTAATATTCTCTTTTTACTTAAATACAATGCATTTTCAAAATACAAATATATTCATTCCCCGAGGTCTACATTTGGTTCTAGCATTATGTCTGCCCCAAATCGAGACATAAAGTCAACATTACTATTAGCAGTTCCAGCTCTATGATTGACAGTGAATTTATATGGTTGCAATGTTAGATACCATCTCATAACCCTTGGATTACTATCTTCATGTTATGTATCCATCGAATGGATTATGATCTGTCCATACTGTAAATTGAGTTCCCCATAAATAATATCGTAGGGATTCTATGGCCCATTTGAGTGCTAAACACTCCTTCTCTATTGTGGAGTACTTGGTTTCCCTGACATGTAATTTATGGCTCATATACAGTACTGGATGTTCTTCTCCATGATGGATTTGAGATAACACAGCCCCCAAACCAACATTAGAAGCATCCATCTGTAACAAAATGGTTTATCAAAATCAGGACTTTTAACACTGGGGAGGAACAAAGTATTGCTTTTATGGCAAGAAATGATTCTTCACATTCTGAATTCCAGATTACTTTTGAGGGTTTGTTCTTTTTGGTCAATTCAATTAGAGGGCTAGTTAAAGTAGCAAATTGAGGCACAAAATGTCTATAGTAGCCGGCTAGGCCTAAAAATGAATGCACATTTTTTTTTGTGAGGGGACGAGGACTCTTGGCTACAGCATCCACCTTCCCTACCTCTGGTTTTACCTGCCCATTACCAATTATAAATCCCAAATACTGGGCTTCCTCCATAGCAAAGGGACATTTGTTGGGGTTGATGGTGAGACCAGCTTGTTTTATAGTCCTTAAAACAGCAGTAAGGTGTTTAACGTGGTTTTCCCATGTTGGACTATAAATAATTATGTCATCTAAATAAGCTGCGCTATATCCAACGTGAGGTCTCAGGAGTTTATCCATCAACCTTTGAAAACTAGCTGGGGCTCCGTGAAGTCCAAATGGCATCACTGTGAACTGAAAAGACCCCAAAGGAGTGCAAAAAGCAGTTTTCTCTTTTGATGCTTTCTCAAGCGGAATTTGCCAGTATCCTTTAGTTAAATCAAATATACTAACATATCTCGCTTGCCCAAGTTGATCAATGATGTCATCTATACGGGGCATTGGATATCCATCAAACTTTGATATTGCATTGAGTTTTCGGAAGTCTAAACAAATTCTTATCCCTCCTTCTTTTTTAGGGACAAGGACCATAGGAAACCCCCATTCGCTATTAGCTTCTTCTATAATACCCATTTCTTTCATTCTTTCTATCTCTGTGATGACTTCTTGTTTTAATTTCTCAGGAATCCGATAGGGCTTTACTCTAATGGGTGTGTTTTGAAATATATGGATCTGATGACATATTTCCGTAGTTTTCCCTGGGACTGTTATAAAAGTATCATGAAACTGACTTAGAACGTGGGCTAGTTCTTGTTTTTGACTGTCTAGTAAAGAAGGATTTATTGTCAAATCTTTAGACAATTGTTCTCCTTCCAGTCTATCATATGCCAACTCCATCTTATTGTCCAATGGGTTGGAACATACATACATGACTTCAGTAGGTCTATCATGCCATCTTTTCAATAAATTGGCATAGTACACTTTTAGTTTTTCTTTTCTGTCTGGTACTTCCACCAAATATGTAGTGGGGCTAATTTGTTTCTGTATCACATAAGGCCCTTGTCATTTCATAGTTAACTTGTTTTCAGTGGATGGAAGCAACAATAAGACACGATCCCCAGAGCTAAAGTGTTTTTCACCCACCCCTATGTCATATGTTTCTTTCTGATAGTCTTGCTTGATTTGATTCTGTTCTTGCGAAACCTGAGTATACTTAGCTATTTTTTTACGTAGCTGCGTAACATAATCAAGGGTAGTGGGATTTTTCCAGGTGGTAATATCCTCCCACTGTTCCTTAACTATGTCTAGGAGACCTCTGGGATTCCTACCATATAATAGTTCAAATGGTGAGAATCCAGTCGATGCTTGAGGTACCTCACGATATGCAAAAAGTAACAGTGGCAGATATAGGTCCCAGTGTTTACCCTCATCTTCCACATACTTTTGTATCATTTTCTTCAGTGTTTTGTTGAAACGCTCGACCAAGCCATCAGTCTGGGGATGGTATGGAGATGTGTAGACAGCTTCTACCCCCAGAGCTTGGTAGAGACATTTCAAAATGGCTGAACAGAAATTGGTTCCCCTATCCGTTAAAATAACTTTTGGTATGCCCACTCTGCTAAATACCTTGAGCAACTCCTCTGCTATTTTATCCGCTGTTATTGTGCATAGAGGAATAGCCTCAGGATATTTTGTAGCATAGTCACACAACACAAGGGCAAACCTGTTGCCTTTAGTACTTTTGGGGAGAGGTCCTATAATATCCATGGCCAATCTTTCAAAGGGCATAGCAACCAATGGTAAAGGTTGAAGAGGGACTTTGTCCTTTCTTGTAACCGGTGCCACCCTTTGACACTGGCTGCAACTTTTGCAATATTCAGCCACTTGTTCATGAATGCCAGGCCAAAAGAATCTATATAGTAACCTTTTTAAAGTTCTATCCCTTCCTGCATGTCCCCCACATGGTACATCATGTGCTAAGAATATTAACTGTTCTCTATACTGACTAGGAACCACCAGTTGATCTACCATTTCCCCAGTTTTTGGATTTTGACAAACTCTATACAATTTATCCTGTTGCAATTTATACATTGGAGGTGTACCTTCCACCCCATCAGCAATAACCTGGAAAAACAAAGGGGTTAGTGTAGGGTCATTCTTTTGGTCACTGATAAAAGAGTCCGACTTTACAGTTTTTACCATGGCATCATCACAACCTAAGTCCTTTGTTTTATTCCATGTCCATTTTTCTAGTCTCTTTTGTTTTTTTGATTTAACAGTTTTTCCAGGAACATCAAATAAGGTATCATCAAAAGGAAACAGTTCACTGTCCATTTGTTCCTGAGATGCTTGAGATCATGTAGTCACAGCAGATATAGAAGAAGAAGCAGTCAATAAATTGTTAAATACAGGAAAGTCATGTCCCAATATCATAGGTACAGGTAGTCTAGGAACCACGCCTATCTTCAGATGATGTGCCATGCCTGATGCAGTAATAGTAGCTTTCTGCGCAGGATAAAAATGAGTGTCCCCATGAACACAAGTCACCCCAGTTTTCTCCGTGTTTTCTTTGTAAGAGCACCACTGAGTAAATCAGACGTACCAGGGTTTGCTTACTTTCTGAATCAATCAACCATCACATCCTGTCCTCCAACATTAACAGACACAGTATATTGCCCCCAGTTTGCTAAGGCCAGATGAGAAGGATCAGATTTTTCTTGGGGCAGAATCTAGCGATGTGTCCCTTGGTCTGACTACTCGTGGCAAATAATATCTGGGTTAAATGTTCTCATACTTTTTTCTTTCCTCTTTTGGCTTAGTAGAAGGACTAGTGGGTGGATGTTTTATTAATACTTGGGAAGTATGTGTTCCATGAGACCCTTTCTGATGATGTGGGTGAGCTGTAATATAATCTTCAGCTAAACTGACAGCTTTTTCTACTGTGTCAGGTCGATGTTCTCTTACCCAAATTTGAACCTCATAAGGTAGTATTTTTACAAATTGTTCTAACACAACTGACTCAACCACTTGATGTATGGTACGAGTTGCAGGTTATAGCCATTTTGTGCACAAGTCTTGCAATCGAGCACAAGCTTCTTGTGGGGACTCAACAGTATGATATCTGAATGCTCGAAACCTTTGACGATCTCTGTACTGATGTCATACCTTTTTAATATTGCTTGTTTAACATGATCATAGTTGGTAACATTTCCAGGTTCTACGTGACTTTAAGCTAGCTGAGCCTTGCCTGTGAGATATGGGGCTAAACGAATAACCCACTGATCCCTAGGCCACCCACAAGCTGTTGCCACTCTTTCAAATGTTGTAATGTATGCTTCAATATCATCACTGTCCATTAGTCTGAAATTTTAATGTCCTTTGGGCCCCCACTAGGTAGAATAGGTCTAGTAGTTCCAATAGCCTGAATAGCCTTAAGAGTCTCCACCCACCTGGTCTCATTTTGTAGATGGTCTTTCTCATTTTGTAGATGGTCTCTCTCATTTTGTAGATGATCTCTCTCTCTCTGCTTCTCCAGCTCGAGCTGTCTCACACATAACCATCTCAGCAAATCATGTACTTCGGAAGGGGGTTCCTCTTCCTTCTCTTTGACATCTTCGCCCCCAATAGCTTCTTCCGCTGCCTTTGGTTTACCAGTCTCTTTCCTTCTGACATCACCTAATCCAGCTGTTAGGGGTAGTTGAAATTTGTCCACCATGGTTCTGGTCCATGTACCTTCTGGTGCAGACATTTCCGCTTTCTCCATCTTCTGCTCCTCCATAATGACTCTGGACAATATCCACAAGAAAGGTGGCTCTCCTTCCCTTGTGATATCCCACTGCTGACACCAAATGCGCACATGGGGGTGTCCAATAAAGTCCAGAGAGCAGTCAGGATCCGATATTTCAAAATTTATTAGAAGCAGAAAAAATAAAATGGACTTAAAGCAGAACTTGTACATAACTTTCAAAAAACATAAGGCACAGGAAATCATATCTTTAACAAGAAAGAAAATTCCTGCCAAAAAGGCACCTAGAATCTGGCTAGGCATCTGTAGGTTTGCCTTCCTACCACACACTGACTCAACACTCACATTCACCTCCTTTTATACCAGTGGAGGAGCACATGACTAGTTAGCTCCTCCCTCAACTTGCATCATAAAAGTGAGACAACCAGGGCGCTCAGTCCTATAAGGAGTTGGACTGAGAGGAGCTGGAAGCTACTTACAAGAGAGTTGTAAGTCTAAGGCATTTCTGCATCACATTAGGAGACTTTAGTCCTTTAAGTTAAACAGTTTTATCTCTCTCCTTTTAACAGTGGCATGCTTTGCCTTTTCTCTTTTAAAAGTACTAGTTTAACCTTTTAATTTAAGCAAACAAATAAGCACCACTTTTAAATGATTCTTGGTTGTAATTTGAGGTATAACATAACTCTGAACTTCTCACACTAAAACTAGCACAAAGGCTATTAATTTGTTCAGAATTCACCAGATAATGAAAGCGCCATAACAAACTCTTTTTCGGCATCTTATACGATCGCTGATACATGCGTTGCATTTAGTCGACGATGCGCACATTGTCAGGAAAATTAATCAGAACAGCTTGTACTGCAAGCACAGAACATTCTAAACATTGGGGCTTTATTATTTAGAGAAAATGAACTGGAAATAAGGGAAGGGACAGAAAGACTGCTCAAAGCTGGCCAAGCTTGAGTAGGGGAATGACAGAGAAGGAGCGATAGTAAAAGGAAGAGATTAGAAGAGCAGGAGACTGTTGCAACAGATTTTTTAATATTTTAGCCCACAATGTTCTCAAATTACCTCCAAAACATAGGCAGGTAATTACATATGCTCTGTATGCATGAGAGCATATCCAAGTTCGGGGGGGGGGTCACCGACCCTACCACAAATGCCTTGTGGTGAAAGAGTTAAACACTGCTTTGCAAAGATGCTAGCAACAGACTTTCTGCCATTTTCTTTGGTTGAGAAGCCTAGGTTTCTAGAACTCATGGAAAAATCTGCACTTCAATACAAAGGGTGAGATATTCAGAAGGGTTGCACAATATTCAAAAGGGGAAAGCGCGCGGCACAAATCCTGATGCGTCGGGGTGCATCAGTAATGTATGCAGTGGAAGTTGGGGGGGCATGCCCATGCATACTCCGCACATCCTGATATTCAGCCCAGGATGTGCTGAGCAGATGCAGGCACAAACCCTACTTGCGCTGCACACAGTTGAGCCTAGAAACAAAGGAGCATTGGCTGGCCACCCACAGGTGATCTGCTGTATGACAGGGTGCAACACAGCAGCCACCAGCTGTGGGTGGCCACCCGAGCCCTGGAGCCAGGGCCTGTTGGTGTTAACCCCCCACCACCAGATCGCAGGTGTTGTAATAATATTACCATCCCTGGTGATCCAGTGGACCGCTTCCAGCCCGATCGTGGGCTCAGAATAAAGAACTAAATCCCTGGTGGTCCAGTGGACTGCTTCCAGCCTGATCACGGGCATAAGTAAATCATATATGAAATAAAGACTCCCTGGTGGTCCAGTGGATCCATTCACATATCAGGACTGTGTAGTACAGTACAGTCTGCATGCCCATTGGCCCACATTGTGGCCCAGTGGTCATACAGCTGTACTGTATGCTGTCAGTCAGTGGGTGGCTTGCAGGTGGGAAACTGCCAACTGCAGCTGATGGGGAATGGGAAGGCAGGTCTCAGTGGGTGGGTGGGGAGGAAGCACGCTGGACCACCAGGGGTCTTTATATCATATTTGATTTATTTATGCCCATGATCGGGCTGGAAGCAGTCCACTGGACCACCAGGGATTTGGTTCTTTATCTTGAGCCCATGACTAGGCTGGAAGTGGTCCACTGGACCACCAGAGATGTTGCTATTATCACATAGCCCGCGATCAGGCATTGGGTCATTTTGCCAACAAAGGGCAGGGGGTGTCGGTCCCCGATGGCTGTAGCCTGGCAGGGCGCCAGGTGCAAGTCACCAGGGATCAGTGCACCTGCATGCAAATGGGGCCATAATGACATGCAAATGGCCCCATTTGTGCCTTGCATGCATAATGGCCCTATTTGCATTCCTACTGTTGAATATCATGGTTCCTGCACCTAGCTCAACTGTACTTGTGCTGGCGCATCCCACTGCTGCTCACTTGCCACTTGTGCAGGTGCAGTGCCACTAAGCCATGCACAATGCGGGCGGCCACTGTGCCATATTCAATGGTGCTGAGCCATGGCGCAGCACCGTGAAACATCACCCAGGTCATGCCCTGGTGCATCCCAGTTGTGCTGCACCCAGGCTTGCACCCCAGCCTGGCACAGTCTGAATATCCCACCCAAAGTGCCCAGATGCACTTATTTCTCCACTAAGGCTGTTCTGACACTTTACAATGAACTTGTTTGCATTGTGTTTAATGCAGTGTCCTACTCTGCAGTACCCAGCATCCACCTTACCATAGACATCTGGACTAGTGGCCCATATTCTGCTGTCAGTTACATGTGCATTACTGCACACTGGTCCTCTTTACCTGTGGTGTATGCCTTGCACCCATGCCCATTGTCTATTTGCCCCCTGAGCAGTGGCAGTACTAGTAGTGGTCCTTGTCAGCATGCCACATTGAGTATGCAGAGCGTGCATGGGTCACATACATCTGCCAGAATACTCACCCAAAATAAATGGGGCCATTACATCCTGTCTGAAGCCACATGGATTGCAGGCTGGCTTCATCACAAGTGACAATGAACAGAATGCCATTAAAGCAATCAGTGCTGGCAGTTTTTATCATGTAAAAACTCATAAAAAGCTACCCCATGGCTGGGTGTGCTCTGGAAAAACATCATCAAAGTGTACTCAAGACATCTAAGTACTCGGGGGCAAAAAGGGGTCCTATTTAACTCAGACAACCCAAATTCCAGACTTCAAAACAAGGCCTCAGCTACCTCTTATATGATTCTAATTACTAATGCTAGAAGTTTGAACTCCACTAAACTTAGTGAACTTTCAGCTATTATTAGCAGTAAAAAAAATTGACATAATTGCCATCTCTGACACATGGTGGGATGGCTTGTCCAATTGGGTTAATATTCCTGGTTACAATTTAATTTACAAAAATAGAGTTACCAGAAGAGGAGGAAGAGTCTGCCTCTACTTAAAGGAATCTATTACCTTTCAAGAGATTAACAATATAGATGAAACTATAGAAGGTTGCTTTGTTCAACTTAAAACAAATCTGGAAAACTTTATATCTTAGGGATTGTGTATAGACTTCATCTGCTGATAAAAGCTGTAACGAGAATCTACACACTTTAATTACGTTCTTAACCAATAATTCATACATCCTTTTAATGGAAGACTTTAATCTTCAGGGAGTTAATTGGGATCATCTGACAGCAAAAAAGCAGGTTGAATCCCAATTCTTGGACCTGTGTATAACTCTTGGCCTGAACCAATTGGTAACAGAACTTACTAGGGACAAAAATATTTTGGATATAATATTGACCAACCTCGAATTCAAAATAGATAATATTTCCATAACTAATCCCCTAAACAATAGTGACCATAATTCAATACTTTTTGACATGATTACTTCTATAACCAGTAATATAACTACTAATTTCAGATACAACTATTCTAGGTGTAACTATGACACAATTAGTTCTTCTCAAGACAAAACTGATTGGTCTATCTTATTATCCAACCTTAAGGCTATTGAAAGTTGAAAACTACTAAAAAACATCCTAGTTGAATTGGAATCATCATACATCCCAATTAAGAAATTATTTAATAACAAGAGTAAGATCCTGCCATGGTTCACTCCAGCTATTCATAAACAAATCAAAAGAAAAGAGGCAATATATTACACAGTGAAAAAAAAAATACAGAAACTATTTCATTATTTAAAAAGGAAGCCCAAAAAACTAAGACTGTAATCAAAGCAGAAAGAAAGAAACTAGAATTTAATCTTGCACTTTCAAAAGGGAATACTAAATCGTTTCATGCATATGTTAATTTCTACAAAAAGACTATGAACCCATTCTCTTCTATGCTTAAAGATGGTCAAGATAAAAATAATACTGAGGAGATAGCTGAACTCTTTAATGAGTATTCTGGTTCTGTATTTTCAGGAGATGATACTATTCTTCATTCATCACATCTCACCTCTCACCATCAGGAGTATATTACATATGATGAAATAAAAATTGCTATGCGATCTCTAAATAAAAATTCTTCCCCTGGTCCTGATAATCTGAATACCTATCTTTTTAAAGAGATTACATATCAATCGGTTGCCCCATTGTACATCACTTTTAATAAATCACTGGCCACAGCGGAGGTTCCCGAGGACTGAAGGAAGACAATCATTGTCCCTATTTTCAAAAGAGGTAATAAAAAATTACAAACAACTATAAACCAATTAGTCTAACCTCTATTGGGAGTAAACTAATAGAAAACATTTTGAAAAACAAAATTGAACATGAAATGAAAACCCTGGGTCTAACAGACACTACACAGCATGGCTCCAAAAAGGAAGATCATGTACAACCAATTTGATTGCTTTTTATGAAAAAGCTAGTGCAACTTTGGATCATAGCACTCCAGTGGACATCATATATCTTGACTTCAAAAAGGCTTTTGATTTAGTACCACATCTTTCTTTAATAAGTAAAATGATTAGTTTGGGTTTCAGTGACTATTTGACCAACTGGCTCAGCAATTGGCTAATGGATAGATCACAAAGAGTAAAAATAGGCATCTTGCCATCTTCTAACATTAAAGTGACTAGTGGAGTCCCCCATGGATCTGTCTTAGGCCCCATATTGTTTGGGATCTACATTAGTGACCTACATAGTGGTGTGTCTAATAACATGGCAAATCTGCAGATGACACGAAACTTTCAGCTGAGGTTGACACTCCTGAAAAAATATTGCTCTTACAGAAAGACTTATGGCTTATTGAATTGTGGGTATATAACAATAAAATTAAATTTAACTCTGAAAAATGCGCTGTTTTTCATCTCGGAATAAAAAAAAGTCTTTTATGACTACTATCTAAACAATGCAATAAGAAATAACTCAAAATCAGAAAGAGATTTAGGAGTAATTATTAATAGCTCCTTCACTTCTACTGATCATTGCCATACAATTGCTCACACTGGTAATAATATACGTTCAGTCATTAAAAGAACCTTTGTTAGTAGGAGTGAGTGCTGCTTACTACCACTTTATGTCTTATATTCAACCATATACAGACTGTGCAACCTCCTACTGGGCACCTCATTATAAAAGAGATCAAAAAATGGTAGAGAGTATGCAAAGAAGAATAACTAAATTGATACCTAGAGTCAAACACTTGCCCAATGAACAAAGAGCACAGGCACTAGATTTATACAATCTCAAATTGCGACGAGGTTGTGGTGACATGTTGCTTCTATATAATATCTTGAAGGACACTACATTAATGGAATGTGCTAATATTGAAATTGCTCCCAAACCTAACAATCTCAGATGTCATAACAGACAAATTAAGATACCTAAGTCTTGCACCACAAAAAGACAGTTCTATTTTACAATAAGAGCTGCATTTCTTTGGAATTCATTATCCAACTCAGTAGTAAATATGACTTCTTTTGGGTCATTTAAAGTTGAACTAAACAAACTTTTCTTTTGCTAGTGTTTAATCTACCTTGTATGTTCAGGGAAGGGGCTCTCTATGGGCCTAAAGCCTCCTTCCACCTTTTACATACCAAGTAATACTGAGTAATACATCCAGCACCATCCACCACTCAGAGACAACAGACAGAGAAATACTGTATCAATGCAGTTTATTGTGGCAACAAAACATAAAGTGCTAAACTCACCATGCACAAAGCACAGACCTGGAGGCTAACCAGCAAGGCCCACAGACTTCTCTTCATTTCACTGAAGCATTGCCAGGAATATCCCCTAGTGGGTCCAACCATACTATTTAACCACACAATCTTAAAGGCACAGACACCCATTTTTAAATGTTACATATGAAATATGCATGACTTAAAAATATTTTAAATAGTGTCTGGCCTGAAAAATAATAAAAATAATTATGCCTTTTCCATAGAAATATATAAATGCCTATACAATTGGTGAGAGTTAATAATATGTGGTAGGGTGAACACACAAACATAAATACAAATAGTGATTAAAAATGCACACAATTATTAATTGTTATATTTCACTACTGTCACTACTGTATAACTATGTATTATGTATATTGGGAACCTGGCAGCCCTCAAGATCACACCAGTGGGGCTAATTGTCCATGGTTCAAACACCATATGAGAAAGGGACGATAAAGAGGAGAGAAAAAGAAGGGGGATAGAAAGAAAGAGCAATGTGAAGGAAAGGGGGGAAGGAGGAAAGAAATAGACAGAAAGAGGGAAAGGAAAAAGAAGGATAAAGGGAGAGAAAAGTAAAAAAGGAATAGGAGTGGTGTCAAAGCTAGCTATGCCTGCCTCCTTTTCACTAATCAGATGTATGGGAAATAATCAAAATTTGAAATAATGCCTTAATACATATAGATAATGTAGGGTACAGGTTTCCATAAAAATGTTGCATAGATGCACTAAAAAATTCATGACCCTTAACTCCCCATTTAATTTATCACACATACATATATATAAGACATCATTATCGGAGATCCAAGTCAAAACATGACTGGCTAAAATCAAGGTATAAGGGGGCATATATCTATATATACAAAATTATATAGCAGCCAGAAATAGCTGAACAGGGCCGTGAGACAGAAAATGGATATATGAGGCTCATATGGAAGAAAGTACCATTAAACTAATGTTAGTATTCAAAGTATTATAGCAATAAATGATTCAATAAATAGATCACTCAATCAGCCGTAATCCATGAGCATACAAGTCTAAACACATGTGAAAAATGTTCTTATTTAGAACCAAAGTTGGAGTTGGTGCCTCTTTATGCAGATAGACAGCAACATCAATGCCATCATTCAGACTTGGAGGCTTCAAAGCACCCAAGGTATAATATATCCAGCAAGATTCCTTTTCAGATAGTATGGCATCAACATACCGACCCCCCCCCCTTGGGCCAGTAAACGCATGGTCAATTCCACAAAATACAAAGTTATGAGCTGATTTCACTCTCCCTTGTAATAGATGTAGGCTCAAAGCACTTCTCTCATCTCCCTGTCCAATAGAAAAAAGATGCTCTCCCACTCTAGTTTTTAAGGGGCGGCTTGTTTTGCTAACATAAAATGACCCGCAGGCACATGTGGCAAAGTATATCATGTTACATGTACTGCAACTGATGAAACGTCTGATGTCAAATGGGCTCTTGTTGTTTATAGATGAAAAAGATTTTGTTTTAACCATAACCTTACAGTGGATACACCTCCCACACTGGAAACTGCCCTTGGGTGGATTAGGTAGCCATCCTAAGCCAGCTGCTTTTCACACAGGAAGAAAAGTGTGTACTAGGGTATCCCTATGGTTTCTGCCCCTTTTGTATGCAGTTCTGGGATTCTCCTGTGTAACCTCTGCTAAGGATGGCCCTGTGGATAGTATGTGCCAATATTTGAAGAGTATATCTCGAACTTTGCTTTCTGCTCCATACTTGATAATGAACAGGATCTTACCAGGAGGTGTCCTGTCTTGATCCCTATAGGTCAAAATCTCCTCTCATGGTGTCTCTTGTACCTGTGTCTGGGCACTCTCTAAGAGGTACTGACTATACACCCTTTCCCTGAATCTCTGGCACAGTTCTCCACTTCTTACCATACTGGTTGATGGATCTGAACAGTTCATTTTAATACAAAGGAACTCTGATTTTGGGATGTTTCTGATGGCGTGGCAGGGGTGACAGCTACTAGACATAAGAAGACTGTTCTTATCTGTTGGTTTACAATAAATATCTGTGGTTATTGTACCATCACACTTCTTGGTGACCTCTTAAATCTAAAAAATGCACTTTATGATATGAATATTGACATGTGAAGCTAAGATTTGTATTTGACCTTTCTACATAATCTACAGACTCATGCAGCTGCACAACATCCCCGCCATACCATTACAATGTCATTTACCTACCTGCGCCACAGATCAATGCACTTGAAGAAAGTGTTCGACTCAAGGACATATATGACCATCTGTCCCCATAGGCCTAAATACAGGTTGATGTATGTGGGGGCAAAGGTCACCTCTATCACTGTCCCTTAAACCTGTAAAAAGAATTGGCCCTGGAACAGAAAACAGTTTTTCTTAAGCACCAATTCTGAAAGAGCAAGCAATAAATCAGGGAAGTCTGAGTCATAACTCATCCCCTGTTCAATCCAGTATCTTAATGCATGAATCCCCCATGGGGGGCATTAGAGTACATGGGTCTCTCCATTAAGCATTACCAGAAGCCAAGATGAGTCCAACTCTTGGTCCTCCAGGACTCCCAGTATCTGGGTGATGTCCCTGTTATAAGACCATAAAGTTGGCACTAAGAAATGTATATGGCCATCCCCTAATTGCAACAGAGGCTCAGTCAGGAACCCAATCCCAGACACAATAGGGCATCCTGGAGGATCAACCAGAGATTTATGGATCTTTGGCAGAACATAAATAGTCAGTCTAATAGAGTGTAGCACTGTGAGAACATCAAAAGCATCTTTCAAAATAACACCCCTGTCAAATGCATTAAATAGATACACATCTGTTTCTTTTTTGAAATCAAGTGTGGGGTTCTTCTTAAGTCCTGCATGAAAGTCCATATTGGCCAGCTGTTTAAAGACCTCCTTTCTGTATTGCTCAGCTCCCAAAATTACTATAATGCCCCTCTTGTCAGCAGGCTTCACTCCAATGTGGGGGTTCTCCTGTAAGTGCTGTAGACCAAAGATTCACATAGTCCAGGCCACGTGAGTTACCACAGGTGTTTTCAAATTCTGAAAGAATGGCCCTTTCAAAAGTTATGATGGCCGGGGAGTATCTAGGAACAAACTTATATTTTTTTTTTTTAAAACTGAGTGTCCATTGTATGGGAGATACCACTACCTGTTCCTTGGGTTGCCTCCCTGATGGTGACACCAACACAGTGACATAACTCGCTGTCAGCAAAATCAACACTTTACCAACAGGTCACTGTGCTGGTGCACCTGAGACATGGGTACACTGTCTCCCGGTCCTACACCCCTCCCCGAATCAACTCCAACTTGGAATTGACAGTCCTTATTACAGGGGGTGTGGGAGGCAGATCCCAAAGCATGGGGGGTTCATGGGGTGAAGCCCCCCAATAAAGAAACAGGACCAGGAGACATACGGGATTTATGCTGACCACAGCTTGCGGTCGACATAAATCCCGTCACTGTGATGCTGGTCAACAAAAATGTTGTCGAACTGACATCATAAATCCACTGTTCCTTCTATCCCTTCTTTGTTAGTGTCAATACTTAGTTCAGAGTTCCCCCCCTTTGAAGTTCATTTAGTTTTGAAAAAAAAAATTAAGGTTTAATTTATGAGTAAACTTCTTTAAGTCTATAAATAGTTCAAACGGGTTACTCACACAGGTAGGGATGAAACTGAGGTCCTTCTTTAATACTTGTACATGTGTTGCAGTCAATGTTACTGGAGAAAGATTTACCACATTCAGTTCTTGTTCTGGTTCTTGTGGTGAGTTTTCTTCCCACTGCCCCTCTGTGTTTTGTAGCCTGTATTCCTCTGGATTGCAGTCACCGGGATTTTTCCACTTGGTCCTCCTGTGTCTATGTCCACCCCATCTTGTTTTCTTTGCTGCCCGTCCTTCATTAATTGAAAATGAACAGTTTGTGGGCTGCATCTGGGAGCTGACATCACAGTCTGTGTGGATTGTTCCAAATCCTCCAACTCCTCCTCTAAAAAATCATCAGAAGAGTCGGTTTCTGAGGCTGAGGTAAAATGTTCATAAGTTTGATCTGGGTTTTTCAAAACTGATTTTAACGTCTACATTTGACTTTGTTGTCACCTTTGATTACTGCCACCTTTTTTCCCTTGCTTGTTATTCTGTTTTCTCCCTCAGTTCCCTGAAGCATTCAGAAATGGAGCTGACCTTTTCTTCCAGGTGAACACACGGCCCAAGAGGTAGTCTTGCTGATTTCATTCAAATTTGATCTGTTTCTGCCTTTTTAATAGATTCTCTTGTGCTTGAATTACATTTTTAAGTGCTTGTTCATAGTCCTCAAAATCAGGGTGTTCATGAAACTCCACTATTTTGATCTCACTTTGCTTTACCTGTTCTTCAATCTTCTTCTGTTGTTCTTTGTAGTCATGAGTAAGACAATGTACAAACAACATAGATGCCAACTGCATCTGAATTCTTCTGTCGTTTATAATTTGTCTCTTTCCTCACCATAACCCAACCATTTAATAACATGTAATATCCAGAGTGCCTGATCAACTTTCATGTACGCCTCTAGGATTGTACAATGCCAGAAAACTCATTGGTCTTTTAGTAGTACAGACTCAAACTGACAAAAAGCCAGAATGATGTCAGGCTCACGTAATGGCACATCCTCCGGTTAAGCATCTTCCCCATTCAGTATTTATAATTGCTTCACACTGTTGACATCTTCAGTGTGAAAAGGATTGCCAATACCAGTATCAGTGAAGAGGGCTGCCACCAGGGTTCCACTGGTGTCTCCCAGTCAGATGTCAGAGAAAATATCAGACATCCCAGTCCGCACTATGAACAGCAAATGATGGGAATTAAGTTCAGCACAGGTTGCCACAAGATTTTTTTTTTATTTAGTTTATTTTATAACTTGAGAAAAGTCGAAACATGGTTGAGACATAACAAGAATGTTTACATCTTTTAAGCAAACAATTTTAAAAGGAAAAAAAAAAGGGCATCCCAAAAAAATAAAAGTCAAAAATGTCCATAAATATAACCCACCCACCCCCTAACCCCCTATTTATGCTCTGTGGTGCATAAGTATTACACCTCTTACAGTTATAACACTCTACAAGCAGGAAAAGGTAGTGGGTCACATCAAAAGAGACAGAGAGGAAATAAGTAAGGAGAGATAAGAAAGGAAAAGGGAGCAAGAGATACTACAGTAATATTCTCTTCTTGCTCTAATTAGCTCTGAAGGGAGCTTACTAATAAGCTGCTGTAAGACAAAAGAAAAGTAGAAAAAGGAGGAAAAATAGAGGAGCCCGCAGCTATACCGAATCCAATCTTCAATTCCAGTAAAGGCGATAGTTTACCCCATTTGGTCATGAAAGAAGATTGTCGGCGGTTCACTTGTGCAATTAGATATTCAACCCGAAGTGCAAAGCACAGTTCATGTAGCCACTCCAAATATGTTAAGTTGGCTTGGTCCTTCCAATGCCTAAGCACTAACTTTTTAACCGCCATTGATAGTAAAGCTAAATGATATCTCTTTTCTTTTACCGGAATTGCAGAATAGTCCCCAAATATGCAAGTCTTAGGGGAAAATAGTCTGCACAGTCCTAATATAGGGTCTGCGGTTAATTTTATTTGTCTCCATAAAGGGGATACCAACTCGCACGACCATAGTATATGTAATAACGTACCCTCCTCCTTCTTGCATCTGGTACACGTTGTCGAGGGTAAACATTTCATTTGTGTCAATTTAACAGGAGTGTAATAGAGGTTATTCAAAATATTATACTGCATCAGCCAATCGGGAAATTTTAGTTTCATGCCCAAACGTTCTGCTCAACAAGTGTGTTATCTGGGTAACTTTAAAAGCAGTTATGGCTGGACATTCAAATTTTCCCAAGACTTCTTCTACAGTTTACATACGGTCTGATGTATAAAAATCTGACACTTTACACTCAGAAAAGGCAGGTATCCATCTTTTCATTATCATAGAATTGCCTATCTGCAAATTAGGGTTTTCACAGATAGGCTGGGAGAAATCCAGGGCTGGAGAAACCTTATAGTGTTTAAAGAACCGGGAGATAACTTTAAGAGAGATCCCGAGTGGCAGAGACTGAAACAATTTTGGTATACATTTATTCGATATATAAAAAAAGAGACATTGGAGCTATATTATGGGCCTTAAGGAGTTCTAGTTCCTCCTGCAACCATACTGGGGTATATACTTTACGGGTGCGGGAGTCTGGACAGGGCAACCATTTCCCACACTTATGCAGGTGCGAAGCCCAATAATATAATAGAAAGTTAGGGAGACGGAGACCCCCATAGTCCCTAGGCTGAGATAGTTTATGGTAAGATATTCTGACGGTTTTGCCATTCCAGATAAATGAATTAATGCCCGAGTGTATTTTTTGAAAATAGGATATTGGTAACCACAAATCCAGCATATTCAAGGGATAAAAGATTCTAGGGAGTACATTCATCTTAATAGCATTGACTCTGCCCCAAAATGACAGCGGGAGTTTGGCCCACCTTGTTAGGTCTTGTTGATTATCATGCCACAGGTCGTCCAGATTTAATTTTCGGGATAGAGAAGTGGTTAAAGTAATGTGCATCCCTAAGTATTTTATAGAGTGTAAGGCCCACTTCATCCCAAAATGTGCAAAATCTGAACTATGGGTAAAATGGTTGAGGGGAAAGATTTCGGTTTGCTGATATTGAGTTTATAGTTTGAGAATTGACTGAAATCGTTAATTATTGCTAAAGCCGCCTCTAAGGGTGAGACTGGATTGGAAAGATGAAGGAGAATATCGTCTGCAAAAACTGAAATTTTTGCAAGACACTTAACTACGGGAATGCCAGTAATTAGTGGGGATGAGGTTAATCGCCTGAGAAGGGGCTCAAGGTAAAGATTGAATAAAAAGGGAGAGAGTGGGCAGCCTTGTCTAGTGCCTGAAGTAAGAGAGAAAGAATCAGATAGGATCCCATTACAGTATAGCCTGGCTCTGGGCGCAGAATATAGTGCTTGGATCCAACTGATAAATAAGGGTGGGAAGCCCATGGTTTGCAATGTTGACCAAAGAAACATCCAAACCACCCTGTCAAATGCTTTTTCCGCATCAAGGGAGATCAGGGCCATTGGAGCAAGTGAAGATTTTGCTGTGTTAATAATATACTGAAGCTTACGATGGTGGTCTACTGGAGATCTGTTAGCAACAAACCCTATCTGCTCAGGACTGATTAAGGAGGTCCAGACCATTTCCACCCTCTTAGCTAAAATCTTGGCGAGAATTTTAATATCGCTATTTAACAGGGAAATAGTATGGTAGCTCGAGGGAAGGTGTGCAGGTTTACCCGGTTTGAGTAGAAGGATGATGAGAGCCTCCGAAAGCGCTGGGTCTTGTGTGTTCCCTGAAAGTAAATATTGATATAAACGAAGCAAGCCCGGCTCAAGGTCTTTAGCAAATTGCTTGTAAAAGTTTGAGGAAAGGCCATCGGTACCGGGGGCTTTGTTAGGTGCTAAATCTTTGATGGCCAATAATATCTCTTGGATGGATATGGGTGAGGTTAGTGACGTTCGTTGCTCAGAAGAGAGGGATGGTAAGGGTATTGCTGCCAGGTAATTTAACATCTCTTTTGAAGTAGGGGCTGTGGTAGGTTTATTGTATAATGAAGAGAAATAATATGCAAGTATAGACACTACTTCTCTGGGGCGAGTCTTAATTTACCCAGTGGAAGCCTCAATCGAATTTATAAGTCTAGAAGACTCTAATTTCCTTAATCTTAAGGCCAAAAGGTGACTTGCCCTTTCACCTTGCTCGATGTATTTTGCACGGGACCTCAATATAGCAAACTCAACTTTTTCTTGGAGCAACAGAGAATATTGATTCCTTAGATACAGAAGTGTTTTCAGAGAATCTTGCCGAGCCGGGGAAAGGGAGTTTTCGAGAGTTTTAATTTGAGACAAAAGCGCAAAGGCTTTAGCCTCGTTCTTCCTTTTGCGCGTGGAGGCTAGTCGGATAAATTCTCCTCTCAAATAACACTTCAATGCACACCATTCATGGTCAGCCCGTGCAACTGACCCTCGATTATGAACAAAGAAAGCCCGAATCAAGTCTGATATTTTAGACACAGTATGATCATCTTTCACGAATTGATTATTAAGTCGCCAAAGTGTATCTCTACTGTGCCCATTATTGAGTGCCATATCTACCCATGCAATCGCATGGTCCAACAGAACTATGGGCTCTATACCAGAATTACCTATACCATGCAAGAGAGAGGTACTAAGCAGTATATAATCTAACCTGGTCCATGTAGCATGAACCATAGACTGAAAAGTAAAGAGACGGGTGGTTGGATTTTGTAATCTTCACGGGTCACATAGCCCGAGTGAGATTGTAAAATCTGAGAGTGCTTTCTGGGCTATGGAGGGGGGTTTGAGTAGAGAGTTAGATCTGTCTAAATCTTGCATGGGAGGCAGATTCCAGTCCCCACCAAGTATCATCGGACAGGACATAAAATCGCGCAGCTCACTCAGTAGTGTTGTGAAGAAGTCCGGGCTCCCCCCCACAGGGGCATATATGCTCCCTAGTACTATATCAGTATGATCTAGGGTACCATATATTATTATGTACCTTCCTTCGGGATCTGTAATGGTGGATTTAACTTGAAATGCGATTGAGCGGTGTATAAGAACAGCCGTTTCCCCTTTATTGGATGAAATACCCGCAGCGAAAACTTGTCCAAAACCCTTTTTGCACAAACTAGTAGCTTCGTTAGGCAAAAGGTGTGTTTCTTGGATAAAAGCAATTTTAGTTTGTAGCAAAGCCAAGTGCTTAAGCATTTGCGCTCTCTTAATGGGTGTGCGGGCTCCTTTTACATTCCATGGCCCAAACCTGTTAAGGTTCTGTGCCATTGACCCCTACATTGATTTGCATAACCTGCACCTTAGATAGCTTTAACTTATGCACCACAGCGCCCCCCCATAGTAATATTCCCTTATCAACTCATAATAACAAGACCATTGCATTTTGTAAATAGTCAGCAATAGCCCGAGGTTGTAGTCACACTTGTCGAACCTAAAGGTTCCCATAAGAGGGCTAACAATACGAATTAGCTAAATAGAAAAACCCCTCCCCTAATTTCAACCCCCTTATAACTATGTACAACAAATCGCCCTCTTTTAACCCCCTTTAATAATCCCCTGACAATGATTAGGTTTAAGAATGTAACTTTGAAAACCCTAGCATATCCCCCCACCGTATTTAAAATAACTCGACCAACGTTAACCAGTATAGAAGTATAATACAAAAACACCCCATAACAATTACCCCCAGTAACACCAACAGGCTGATAATTCGATTTCCGGTAATGGAGGAAGTAAACTCCTTGGGAGTGTAGGCTAGGAAATCCCCTACTTTCCAGTGCGTGAGGCTGGACGTATGCCAATCCACTTCAGCCCTCCCTTCCTCCCCACCCCCAAGTCCACCATCATTTGAGCCTTCACAGAATGGAAATCTCAGTCACCTCACAACTCGAGGGCTCCCCATACTACAAAATCCTCTGCCATATAAGTAGTCAGAGTATTAATTAAAACCATGGAAATTACAGGGGAGAAGTTTAACAGTTCAGTCCGACGAGCATATCATCCATTATCTAGTTAAGCTTATTAGTTCCTGAAAAAAAAAAAAAACACCAACCCCCAAACACAGCCTCGGGAAGAAAAAACACATCGCGTCTTTCTTATCTATCGATCATCCAAAGTTGACTTTTGGTCCTTTTGCGTAGATGAGAGTAACGCTTGCTGGATGATTAAAAAAAAAAAAAAAAAAGGGGGTCTAATAGCAAAAGCAAATTTAGGGTTATATGATGTCCTTCAGATTGTTCTAATGGAACCTTGTGTTTGTAATGCAGTGTTTCCCCGGGGAGTCTGATTGTCAGAGGACGCAATAGTGCAGTTCAAAAATTGACCTCCCAGAAAATGCCTCTTTGAAAATAGGTTCCTCTCTGGATCCCTCTCAGCATCGCCTGACACCAGAACTTCTTGGATTCCCAACAGAGGATCTTGGGGTGCCAAACCACCTGGCGAAAAGGCAAACTATGCACAAAAGTCCTCCTATTCCCCATTCTCAGGTAGGAGCTGCAAAATATATAAAGGCAATTGGTAATGTTGCACAAACACTTGTAAACAGCATGGGCCAGAAGTGCTCGTCGATCCTGAGACTATGCCCTTCCCAGGGCCATTAATTAATTAAATCAGGGGTTTTTGAATAGAGAGGGAAGCTTCTGACCGAGATCATCCTGAGCTTGGGAGTTAGATTCATAAGAGTGCCATTTTCCTTCTAACCAAACTTGCAAGCGTGCAGGGTAAGCCATTCTGAACTTGATGCTGCCAGCAATCAGCTTACTGACCACCGGGTGAAAGGCATCACGCCTCTAGTGAATTTCAAGTGGCAGATCTTGAGTGATACGTAGTTTTTTCCCTTCCCAGGAGATAGATTGCAGCTCTTTTACTTTTAACAGAATATGCTGCCGCTCTAAATAGTTCAGCATCTTAATAATTATAGGCCTGGGAGGGGCCGAGGTTTCTGGTTTTGGCCGAAGAGACCTATGCGCTCTTTCTATTATATATGCTGAATTATGTGGTGAAGGTCCCACTATTTTGGCAAACAATGCTTGTACAAACGTAATGGGTGAGGGGCCTTCTGTACCCTCTGGGAGGCCATGGATCAGGACATTATTACGCCGACTGCGGCCCTCTAGATCTTCAGCTTTCTGTTGCAGTTTAGTGACCTGCTGCCTTAATTTAACCAGCTCTGGTTCCACTTTGTCTCTCCAGGACTCAAGCGAGCGGATACACGCCTCGTTGTCCACGACATGCTGCTTCGTGGCTGATATCTCGTTGTGGAGGCTTTTTAACTCCGACGTGATTTCTAACAATGTTTCTTTAAAAGGTTGTATCTCTTCCAGAAAGTGCTCCTCAGAAAGCGGAGTTGAAGCAGCAAGAGCAGTTAGTTGTTTAGCTGAGGCAGTTGATTGATGTTGCCTGGCCTTTTTAGATTGTTTGTCAGGTGAAACTGGCGGCGTATGCTTGGGGAGGGCCGCCCTCATCTCTGCTTCCATATCTAGTTGTGTGCGCGTAACAAGACGCTAATTCCCCGTGAAAAGGTATCGTATGTACTTCAAATCTTCTCCGGTCGGACTTGGTTAACTATAATCGGCCAATAACGAAGCAAAAAACTGCAATATATTGGAGGTGGAGCGGGAGCTTACCGGGGCTGTGGTTAACCCGCCAGACACATCACGTGATCTCCAGGTTGCCACAAGATAAATCTCCACAACTCCTATATTCAGAGTCTCAATGTCTCATCATAGTTGCTGTGGGCATGCTTAACAATTGGGAGCAAAAACTCATAAAACGCCTCCCCATGGCTGGGTTTGCTCTGGAAAATGTAATTCAAGTGTGCTCAAGACATCCAGCACCACCCACCACTCAGAGACAACAGACAGAGAAATACTGTATCAATGCAGTTTATTGTGGCAACAAAACATAAAGTGCTGAACTCACCCAGCACAAAGTTCAGACCTGGAAGCCAACCAGCATGGTCCACAGATATCTACTGGTTTTGCCGAAGCATCGTCAGGAAGTATCCCCTAGTGGGTGCACCCAGACTATTTAACCACACAATCTGAAAGGCACAGACACCCATTTTTAAACATTTCATATGAAACCATTATGGCTTAATAATAGTTTAAATAGTGTCTGGCCTGAATAATAATAATAAAACAATTATAACTTTTCCATAGAAATATATAAATGCCTACTCTGTGGTCGCTTTGTCAGGTAGCATTAATGGGCAGACTGGATAGGCCTGGAGGCCCTTATCTGCTGATAGAATCTATGTATATGTGCATCTATGTATCTATGCACCTATACAATTAATGAGATTTAATAATATGTGATAGGATGAACACACAAACATAAATACAGATAGTGATTCAAAAATACACAAAATTATTAATTGCTATATTTCACTACTGTACAGCTATGTATTATGCATATTAGGAACATGTCCTGAACCTGATTGTGAAAGTCTTTCTGGATCATGAAGCAGTCAGTAGCATGTTGACTGTCAGTCACAAAATCTGAAGCCATTTCAATCTCTTCTCACTGGCAAGATTAGAGTTGAGGAGTCTACAGAAAGCTAATGGAGTACCACAACACTGGCTAAAGTCTGACATAGTGGCACACTGGAATTCAGTGGTGTTCATGCTTGAGAGGCTATTTGAGCAGTACAAGCCAATCAATGACTATGTCATGCAGACGCATGATCGTGAAGCACAGTCAGCCATATCGAATCCATCCCAATGGATGTTGATAGATAGTGTCATCCAAATCCTCCAACCATTTGAAGGTGCTGCACAGGTTGTTAGCTCTGAAAATCTATGCTTGAGCCAGCTTATACTACTACTGCATGTACTATGCTAGGCACTGGTCAATGGCAGATAGCAATCTGAATTGGCAGCAGACTCTGCTGGAGTAGAGCTGGCTGACTGGATCATGCAGCTGTGTGATGATGATCCCAGGGTGATTTGTATTAACACCTCTGAGACATACATTCTGGTAACCCTGCTAGATCCATGGTAGAAGCATGGTATAAAGGCACTTCTTCCATGTGGGAAGGCCAATGTGGATCACTGTGTTTTTCTCCTTCATGGAAAAATTGAGAATTGGATGATGGTAAGGCAATTAGAGAAAAGTTTACAATTGGTAGCAGGAGACAAACCTGCCAGAGCCCCTTGGAAAGTAACATCCTGTACTGTGTCTGCTCCTATGCCCTCATCCTCACATAGCAGTGGCACAAACCCTTTCTGGTCAATGCTGAAGCAGACTGTTTTTTCCATGCCCCAACAATGTAAGGGCAACACAGAAGTGCAGTTGTCTGCCTGCCATACGGTGCAGTCATGTAAGCAATAAGACATGACAGGGTGTGTGTTAGGCACTTTAACACATGGCTAGGAGGCATAGTGAGGCATGAGGCCACTGGCCAAGTGCATCCAGCCTCCTAGCCATATGTTAAAGTGTCTAACGCACATCCTGGAGTGTCTTATTGCGCTTATGAAATGGTTATCTAAACTGCAGATGCTTTTGACAATTAAAAATAAATATATTAAGTAATACAAAACTTAAATCTTTGTCATTATTATAAATAAAATAGTTCCTCCACCTTCAGTTTACTGTGTTTTTTTTAACTTAATCATTTTTTGTCCCAGTAAGGCTTCCTTAGTTGTTTCTTTTCTTAGGCACTTTAGGAACAAGTGAACTTGAGCAGAGATTGTAGGCAGCATCATACAGGGAATGTAAAGTAAGCGGTAAGGTAGGAAAGTACTGAGCAGATGACTTTTATTTATTTTAAAATCTGGTAGACAGGAGTGAGGAGACCACGGCAGTTGGGATGAAGTAATGCAGAAGTAAACAGTGGTGCCTAAGTAAAGTGGGAAATGAACATCTTATGCTTTACTTTTCCTCATCACACTCATGATTTTTTCACCATGAAGTTTATGAAATGCAGTTTTTCCCAGATCCTGTGCTTGACCCAAATTAAAGAGTGAATTCAATAAAGCTTCTAGATTAAATCTGTACATTTCTGCATGAAAGAATAAGCCATGGAGTGAGCGAGTGGGATTGCGATCGTGCCATGGAGACAGGTTAGCTGTTAAGCAATGCAGATAGCAGGTGGGTGGGATTGTGATTGTAGCAGTTTTTACTTTTAAAATTAGTTTCTGGTAAATCTGCCATTATTAAAATGCTGGCTGAAATTTAACTAGCAGCTGGCAAAAAAACAAGATGGCTGAGTTTCATTTTGCCAACATTCTAAGTGGCAGATTTACCAGAATCACTGCACAGTGGCATTACTGGAATATCACACAGGTATGGACCATTCAGGATGCCTAAATTCTGATGCCCATTTCATAAACTTGGATGATCCACTGGAGCTGAGACTAGATAATGAGCCATTGGATTATTGGTGAAGTAAACTGGAAATCTGGCCTACTCTCGCCAATAAGTACCTAACCTGCCTCTGTGACAGTGTAAACTCAGAAAGGGCATTCAGTGCTTCAGGTGCCATTGTGACCTACTGGCGAAGCTGTTTGTCTGACAGAAATGTTGAGTACCTTTCATTTATAAAAATTAACTCACATTTACTCCCACCACAGTACAAGTTGTCATTGACTGCAAGATATCGAGATCCTGTTGAAGAATTTTACATGGAGCAGGAATCATCAGAAGAAGAGGATCATGTGCCAGTGTATCTGATGATGAAGACACAACTGAGGGGTTTGAGTTCTCCTGAGTAGGAGACAGAACATGTATTGCACAACTGTTATTCTCAGGTATGCACCAGAATTGATTGGTGCAGTACCGTAATATCTGTTTTTGTCTGCAGTTAGTAGAACAAAGATGCAAGTTACCAGGAGTCAATGTGATAGATATATCATAAACTGCTGTGCTACAAATGTAAGCACCCTTTGGGAATTTACTTGATAAAATTTGTGTAGTTAGGCAGAGAGAGAAGCATGCTGCTGGTAGGTCTGGGATGTGGGTCTGCTTGCTGCCAGCAGGTGGAGACTCATCCCTAGGGGTATAAAAGGATGGTTTTGGCACCATTTTGAGGAGGTTATGGAGGCCCTGGTGAAGAAGAGAAGAAGAGAGGAGTCAGGGGTTCGGTTTGCGTTCGGGCCGGAGGGCCGCGACGGTATCGGGGAGGGTCGATAGCCATCCTGGCCCTCCTCCCTTAAAGACCTATGTGTGAAGGTATGGTAGTTCAGGTAGTAAGTGAAGGGGAGCAGTGGAGCACATGTTTGTGTCCTGTCAGTGCAGTTGGGAGCTGGAGCATGGAGGAGGAGCAGCCAGAATGGATGCCAAACAAGTGATCTCTGGCACCTTGGAAAGGTAAGCACCGATGGGGGTCCTGTTTCTAAGTGATCTCACCTACTGGTGAGTGCACCCTGTGAGCCGGTAGTGTTTCTGTGGGTGGACCTGTTCTGGAAGATGGGACCAGGGGCGCAATTCAGAGGTGTCAGCCTGGATTGTTGAGGGCATAGAGGTGGCATCCTACCCCTTTTCCCCTGGCCTGTGGCTACTACAGTGTTTGGGCTCTTGGGGGGGTGCAGTCTGTGGAGGCAGGAAAAGGTCCATGTAGGGAATGGTTGGTTGGGACCCCGGCAGGGTGGCAGGCTATCTGGGTGCTTCATGTGGCACAGTCAGCAGTCCCCTGGGTGAATGCAGTCCAGAAATTGAAATTTCTGCATGAGTGGACAGCACCTGGAGTTACTGGACTGGTCAGAGGTATTCATAACCACCTGGAAAGGCCAGCTGCAAGCACTTGGCATCAGCAATTGGGTATCATGAACGTCTTCTGTGGTTTCTGTTCTTGCTAAAAGGAACACTGTGTGGACATTTTAAGACCTCTCTGCAAGAGAAGTAGCTCCCTGATGTTCAAAATCGGCCCCTGTGTTTTAGAGTAACCGCCTAGTTAGAAGGGTAAAGCAAGGCATAGCAAGAAATGGGATTGAGACAGTAGAATCATCTTGTGCTTTCACAATTGCTACCTCAGTGTAAGTTTCTGAGTCCAAGAGAAAAGAAATAAGCAAGTGCCTGATGAGGTCAGAGTAAAGTAAAGAGATATGAAATGGAAGTGCTGCTGTGTTCTGAATGTTCTTAAGTGAGGCTTGTTTCAGCCCACCGTATTGCTGCTGTCAGGAATGTAGCCTTTTTGGCTTGAGGGAATGTCTGCATGTAATAAATCAGTATGTTGGAACAAGAGATTGTTGCAGAAGAAATGTCAGGTCTCGGCCTGTGAAGTACAGTACCCCCACTGTATGTGTTGCCCCCATGCTCCATAAAATGGTTATCAAGTTTCTCATTTCTTATTAAAATCTGTTTTTACACTTTTAATTCTGGAGTGGACATTGAATTTAATCAATTTAAACTGTGCATGTGAGCCTGCTAATGAAATTGCTCTCCGCAGTTAGCCCTCGGAATCAAAGAAGCGTGACTGTCCCTCAAACTAGCGAAGCCATTTCACACCAACAGAAGAACCAGGTAATGAGCATTTTCTATTTTCCCTTGGACTGTGTTTTCTTGGTTGTACAGTGCTTCCTCCCACCTTTTACCATCAGGATACCCCATGTCATTTGGGAGTGGGGGGCTTACACAAAAAAAGCTGATGACAGGTTATTGGTTCATCCAGATTCCAAATATTGACACTGAGATTACCAACATTTATATTGTCAGGACACACTAGTTTTTGCATCTGTAAGTGTACCAGTTGGCTGCTATTTAGACATCCCCTCCATAAAAGAACAAACTCTGGCCAGAGCCGATAGGGCTGTCACAAGCAGCCTAGTAAGCAACATTACATGTGCGTGTAGAAATTATTGAATGCACGGGTGTAACTTGGCCACTTTTTGGAGGTGTTGCACCAAATTTTCAGCATGGCCTTTTTGGGACTGTTCCTCATGAAGAGTGCCAGTGTCATTTTGTTCACTTGTCCTGAAAGGTGATTCTGCAGAGTGACCATGCCATTCTGTGCCAGAGGTGTGAAAACATGTTTCAGATGTGATAAATGACAACTGTACTATTTAAAATGAGGTGTGCAAAAATGGAAATGTTGAAAATGTGGAGGGAAAATATTAAAAACTGGCAAAGTTAGAAATGTGTGTAGAAACTGCACAATGCACGCTCATAATGTAGTCAATTTTTGGAATTTGTTTCACCAAATTTGCAACATGGGCTTTTTGGGACCCCACCTCATGAACTGTCATTGTATGAATTGGTCCCAAAAGATGATTCCACGCAGTGACCGCAAAATCACCTTTCGGGACTGAGTAATGACAGTGAAAGGTTTCACGAGGTAAGGTCCCAAGAACACCATGTTGAAAATTTGGGGCCAAAAGTCCAAAAAATGACTTATTTATTAACATAAGTTGAAAGCCCCATTGAATGGCATAATAGCATGTTTACCTTTGATTCTTCAGTTTGCAATTCGGCTTTGAAGAGTGCAGACGTGTCCTGATCCAGAGAAGATGGCAGGGCTGACCTCCAGAGGTAAGTATGGGGTAAGGAGGGTGCGGGGAGGAGGTGCTCAGTGGGAGGGTGGGGATGGGGAGGAGGACTGAGGCAATGACGAGGGACTGTTTGTTTTTTTTTACAGATAAAAAATGTAAAAACACATCTGTGAACTGTTTTCTTTATTTACAGGTAACCAAAAAACCAAAAAAACAGGCATTTGGGCACACTGGGGTGTGCTCCCAGTGTACCACATGAGTGGAAGGGGGCTACATAATGCTGGCACAGGGATTAGGGATCCTGATGTTGGTGCATTTCCTTTTTGCTGGTGCTGGCGGTGGTGATGCAACTGCACATGTGTGGCACTCACACATGTGCAGTTGTGGTGAATGGCATTTTGCCATTCACAACATGATGACACCAGCAGAACTGCACATGCATGTAAGTCATGCATGTGCAGTTCATGCCATGGAATGCCGAAGTAACAGCTGAAATAGTGCATCTGTTATTCTGTAACAGCTGATCATGGTGGAGGGTTTCAAGCTCCATTGGACTTTCAGAAGGATACTTCCGAAAGTCCAGTGGAAGGTTCCACAATTGTTCATTTTTAGAGCTACTGAGCAATCCCAAAATGGCTGTAGGCTCCACCCACAGCCCTAAAAATGGCAAAAAGAAGAAAATTTGTGCAGATATTGTTAGTTGTCCTTTACTGTTACCTTTCCCAGTTGGCCGTTGTTTAGGCCACCTCCTCAAAAGGAAAATTGCAAAAACCAAAAACATTTCTGTGGACATTGTTCGCTGTCCTTTACTGTTAAGTTTTCCAGTTGGCTGCTATTTATGCCCCCCTCCTTCCAAAATGAAAATGACGAAAAACAAACACATTTGTGTAGACATTGTTAGCTGTCCTTTACTGTTAAGTTTCCAGGTTGGTCACTGTTTAGGCTCCCCTCCCCCAAAGAAAACGAAAAAAAACCATAAAATGTGTGTGGACATTGTTAGTTGTCCTTTACTATTAACTTTCACAGTTGGCCACTGTTTATTCCCCCCCTCTCCTAACGGAAAAATATCAACAACCAAAACAATTTGTGTGGACATTGTTAGTTGTCTTTTACTGTTAAATTTCCCGGTTGGCTACTGTTTAGGCCCCCGCCCCCAAAAAAAGAACACAGACAAAAAACAAACAAACAAAAAAAAAAAGTGTCTACTGTTATGTGTAGAGGTGTTGCAAAGTAAAACTTTTCCCGTGAAGTGCATGCCAGTTGTGGAAAATTCACGCTTCGTGGAATTCATGGAGTTTTCAGAACACCCCAAAACTTCAATTCGTGAGAAGTGTGTGAAATATTCGGTGGAATTACCATATTTTTAATGCGAAGCACGAAATTCACAGAAGGAATCCAAAATTCATGGGCAAAATTTAGCACTCCGTATTAAAATCCATGAAATGAGCAGCCTCAGAGTTCATGGAGTTGTTCCACAAATTTAACGAAATCCACAAATTAATTCATGGAGCAAATTTTGTGGACTTCTCACGCCTCTAGTTATGTGTCCATTATTGTTCATCTTTCCTGCAACTAGTTTTTTCTTTAAAAAAAAAAAAGCATTTGCATTACTGTTCTTTCCTGAAGCCCCACTTTCCCCCTTTTTAGGCCCCCCCTTCACAACATAGAAGAAGAATACCTCCACATTAAATTGTGTCACTCATTGTTACTTGTCCTGTATCCATCTGATCTGCTAATGTTGGTTAAAACAAACAAGTTCTGGCAGTCACTAGTGCTGCTAATGCATTAACTTGATGTGTGCGTGTCTTGGGCTTAAACAAAAACAGACCTGAGCAGAAACGCTTACAAAGATGTGTAAAATATGGAACTAGAGAAAAAACTCCACTCACCACAAACTATAAACTCCCCATGCACATTTGATGCTCACTGCATTTTCATCAGGGGGCCCCAGTGAAGATGATGTGAGCATGGAATGGACATGGGAAATTTATTGTCCATCTGTGGTGAGTGTATTTTTTACTGTGGGTCCATATTTTACACATATTTGTAAGCACTCTAATCAAGCACATTAGTACTCATAAAATATCTCAGAGTGCAAGACTTTTTATGTTAATTAACAGTTTTAAAATTGTATCCAAAAATGCCATCCAAATCTTGTTTCTTAATCTATTTTAAAACAGTCTGCAGAAAGCAGTGGTTCACTGCACTGAACTTTATATGTGAAAGAGGTATATTGCAGTTTAATTCATTTTTAAACTTCATGCTGTCTCTCTGTCTCACTATGGTGATTGTCACTACAAAGAATGTCCTCGGGGGCACAGGAAATCGCGCCCACCTTTTCTCTCTCTCTCTGGCTCTCTCTCTCTCTCTCTCCATGCACCCTTTCTCTCTCACCACAGTTTATGGGGACTGTCACTGCACAAATAATGTCCTCGTGGGTTGGGGGGTAAACATGGGGAATCACACACACCTTCTGGCTCTCTCAATCTCTCTCCATGCACCCTTTGAACAGGTACAGCACAGAGCGGTGCCCACGGCCATGCTTCCTACCTTGCTTGATCTTGCAGCTTAATTAATTATTAAAAAAGGGTTATGTCTATGTCCTTGTCTGACATTGGGCACTTTGTAACTGTGCTAGCTCACTGCTTCCTGATCCCCCGGAATCCATCAGAACATGCCTCAATAGGTTTGGTGGTAGAACAAATATACATCCAGAAAGACAGTAGTATTTGGAGGCTTTCAAAAATGAAGAGCAGTATAAGATAACAAAACATCTTTGCAGCATGACTAGGGTACAGCTACTAATCAGGAAGTACAGAAATAATAGACAGAAACAGCATGGGTATTCGCCACACTTTCATTTGATTTAATGAATGTAGCTCTTAATAAAATTCTAATAGCCCTTCAGCCATTGAGAGAACATGATTCAGAGAGTTTTGGTGACCCAAAAGTGGATGTTTTGCCAAATTAGCTCTGGAACATTTAAAAGTGCTTAGCTCCTCTGTGACATTGTCTTAACACTGCCTCCTGCTCTCTGCCTCTGACACTACAACAGTTAAGATTTTCTGCTCCCGCTGTCTCGGACTCCCGGTTCCTGTCCATGTCGGGGATCCAATCACAGAAGACAGACAGAGAGAGAGAGAGAGAGAGACACACAGACAGAGAACACCTACAGTAAAGGAATTGTGTTCTCCACATCACGCCTCACTGTTACTCCTACCTCTCTGCCACAACAGCACATACAGCCTGTCACAGGTTCCCACTCACTGTGGTGCACTTCTTGCTGTCTCTCTGTCTCACCACAGGGACTGTCACTGCAAAGAATGTCCTCGGGGGCATGGGGAATTGCAGCCACCCACCACAGTTTACGGGGACTGTCACCGCACAAACAATGTCCTCGAGAGTGGGGGTGAACACAGGCAGAGCAGACCCACCTTAGCTTAGGTCAGGGGTGGGGGCAGTACAGCACACAGTGTGCGGTAGCAGGAGGGTTTGTTTTGTACTGCACCATGGGAGATGAATTTGGACTGGAGGTGTAGGGGCCATACAGCACATAGTGGAAGTTTGTGGGAGGGTTTGTTTTGCTGCACAGAACATTAATTGGAACCAGGGGGGTGGGGTGGTACAGCGCACAGTGGGTGGTTGCAGGAGGGTTTGTTTTGCACTGCAGCATGGGACATGAATTGGGACCAGAGGGGTGGGGTGGTACAGTGCACAGTGAGCAGTAGCGGGAGGGTTTATTTTGCTGCACGGGACATGAACTGGAACCGGAGGGGTGGGGGTGGTACAGCACACAGTGGGCGGTAGTGGGAGTATTTTTTTTTGCATTGCAGCATCGGACATGAATTGAGACTGGAGGGTTGGGGGAGATACAGCCACACAGTGGGCAGTTGCAGGAGGGTTTGTTACTCAAAGTCAATCTGGGTTCTTTAAATCTTCAGAAGGAATGCAGAGTCCCTTTACTCACTGATTGTAAAAAGGGCTGCAGGGCTACACCCACTGTAGCCCTAAACAATAGCTTGTGGCATGAATCTGCTCCTCAGTTGTATGATGTATGGGCTGTGATGAGGCCCACCACTGTAAAAGTCACAAGAAATCCCCCATAAACATGCGATCTGATATTATTTCACACTCTTTATCTTGTCTCTGCTTGTTTCCATGTTAAATCAAAAAATATCACTTGCTGTGACCTCTACAGGATGTCCATTTTGGCCCCCCCACCAAAACAAGCATGATTCACCTCCCAGACTGTCATAGTAAATAGAGATGATGAGCGGACCACAATGGTTTCTGTTTGAATTAAAAGTAGTGACCTGTCTGGTCAAGGCCTGGCAAGACTGATGCTCAATCCACCATGTCAAATAATACCCAAAGAGACATCCATGACATAGGGCAGTATCGCCTTCACCTCCCTTCCTACATTTCATACCAGTACTATTCAGCACTGAGCACATGGACTGTGACTTGTTCTGTTTGCATAAATAATCATGGTATTGTCTCACTCAGACTTACATTCTGGCAGACTGTCAAGATCACTTCACCTCCCTAAATGTCAGAACAACATTGTCACTGGCTCTTGGGCAATGTGTGGTGCACCTGCTACACTGTTTTTGACTAAAACAAACTCAATACAACATTTATATGTACTCACAGTGTGGTTAACAGTGGCAGTAACATGAAGAACCGCTAGAAATGGTTGTTACAAATTTGTGGACTACAAATTCAATTGAAAATTAAATAAAACTTGTGTGGAAGAACAACAGGTGCTACACAGTGAAAAAGAAAAGTCTGACACTGTGGCATCACAAGATGTCATTATATCAGGATACTGCATGTCATGACCTGAGTAATGTGATGAGTGTAGTACTCATCTGTGCAAGACTGATGGAAGACATGCCAATCATACTGCTCCACTGTAGCCTATGGGTTTTGATGAACTGCAATACCATATTACAGAGGTTATTTACTGCTACAGTACTCTGACTGTGATGATATCCTCTTCAACTTATCACATCTCCTTCCACCGTCGCACAAGTTAGTAAAAGTATTTTTTTATGTCTACTGATGATTCCTACTGACTTGTCTTATAAATATGATGATACCATGCGATGCTTATTAGCTTATCTTTATGCTATCCATTCCCCAGGTCATCACCATCTCTCTGCTACTGGTGATGGAGTGCTTGGTTAGCTACTCTCGGGCCTCATCCATTCCCTCCCTGACCTGCTCTCTTCCTCCCTTCACCTCTCCCCCTTCCTCTCAAGTCACTAGCTGCTTTCAGAGGACACCAGCAAATGTGTCCTCCTGCTTCCTCCTGTCCCTCTGTCCCACCTAGACATAAGCCATGGCTGAGTGTGCCTTTCCCTGTTGTGAAGTTGTCAGTAAGTACATAAATGTACATGAGGGCATCATGCATCACTCATTTCAGTGTGATGATGACCTGGCATTAGTCTGTCCAGTATGCCCAACACCCCACTGGTGCTGCTATGCATGATTGCTCAGTACTGGACTGTGTACTGCAGACCCATATTCAGAACATGACTGTGCTCATTTGTTGGACAACTGTCCTTTTCATGTGCACATGGCATTATGATTATCCCTGTATGCCTCATCATCAGCATCATCAAATGGCCATCTGAAGGGGGTGTGGCTCTAAGTACAGTTTAACACTGTTTACAGCCACCTAATCTGTTTTGCTGCACTTGCTTCTAGACCTGAGGACATGCCTCACAGGACCATAATATTGATAAGTGTCTACTATTTCTAAAAGAATTGTATGAAAATTGTTATGCTTCTTTTTCCAGGTCTGTACCTTGGATTCCATCTGCTGCTGCTGCCATGAGGATTTCGCCCTCCTTTGTGCATGTACTACAGCATGGACATCTCAAGAAGGAAAGTAAAAGATCTCTCTGCAAGTCATTTTATTTTATTGACAGGTGACTGAGGTGCACTTCCAAAGCTCATTACAGCAGGCACCTGGCACTGCCTGGCAGGGGTACTGGCTGGCTGTGCTATCATACTCTGGAAGTGGGAGTGGTGTTAACTTCATGACCACCTTTTTGAGGGCTGTCAAACTTACAGTTTCAGATAGGGATGTGAGTTGTCATGCAGTAGTTCTTCACTAAGGGTATTGTTGGATGTGAGTAACAGTCCTCTAGTGTGGGTAGTGTTGCCAACTGTCTGGTTTTAGGCAGGAAAACTCCAGTTTTTAAGGTCCTTATTCGGATATCACATCATCAGGTTTAGTGTCACTTAAGTGTAGTCTTGTTTTTAGAACATGTTTCGGGAGGGATCACAGTGTTCACAAAGAACTGTATAAAATTATGTAATGTTTTGGATTCATGTCCAGTTTGCCATTAAGTTCTTCTGTTCCCATGTGTCTGTGTGTGTTTGTGGAACTCACTGTATCAATCAATCAATCACTTTATTTAACCAGGAATAAAAACCATTGAGCAAGCTCATTTTCAAGGTAGTCCTGGGCATTAATACAATACAGTACACTTCATAAGATTACAATTACGGTGGACAACGGTGGAAAAAAAAAAGAAAAAACATTGTGAAGGTGCCGGTCAATATGGGCCTACACATACCGGTCAACATAATTAACATGCAAAGGTACATAATGATAAGCTTTACTGAAATGAGAAGAGACACATGATTTTCTTGTTTTCAGTTCTGCCTGTGTAAGACTGTAAGGATGCCACTGCTGCCTGCTGCTGCTAAGATCCCCATGTAGTCCTCCAAACCTGTGACTTCCTTGTCCATCACAAGTGCCCAGGTAAGTACTAATGTTTGTTACACTGTGTAGTTTTTTTTCTAGGCAGGTCATTATATGGGAAGGGGATAGGAGTTCATTCAGATTAACAACAAGGCAGGTGTGTGTGTGTGGGGGGGTGCTGTTCACGCAGACCAATTGTGGTGGCAGATTAGGTAGGAAGAGAATGTTCAGACTTGGTGGCCCAGCCTCTCAGGTAGTCTACCTCTACTAACCAATGCTGTGTTTCATTTGTGTTTGTGCAACTCTCTGTATGATTTTCTTTTCAGGTCTGCCTCTGTAAGGCTGTTAGGATGCTGCTGCTGCTGAGATCCCCATGGAGTGCACCAGACTTGTGGCTTCATTGTTCATCACAAGTGCCCGGTAAGTACTAATGTTTGTTACACAGTGTAGTTTTTTTCCCCAGACAAGTCATTATATGGGAATGGGATAGGAGGAATACATTCAGATTGACATCAAGGCCGGTGGGGTGGGTTGAGGTGGTGGGTGCTGTAGGCACAGACCAGTGGTGCTGCAGATTAGGTAGGGAAAGGATATTCAGACTTGGGTCAGCATCCCAGGCAGTCTGCCTTTGCTAACCAATGCCATATTCCAATTTGATTTGCGCAACTCTCTGTATGATTTTCTTTTCAGGTCTGCCTGTATAAGGGTGTTAGGATACTGCTACTGCTGCTGTTGCTGCTGGGATCCCCATGTTGTCCACCAGAACTTTGGCTTCATTGTCCATCACCAGTGCCCAGGTAAATACTTATGTTTGTTACAGTTTGCATTTTTTTCCCCCGACAGGTCATTATGTGGGAATGGGATAGGAGTACATTCAGACTGACATCAAGTCAGGTGGGGGGAGACCAGTTGTGGTGGCAGATTAGGCAATGAGAGGATATTTAGACTTGTCGGGCCAGCTTCCCAGGTAGTGCACCACTGCTATCCAATGCCATGTTTCCCTTGTATTTGTGCAACTCTCTGCATGATTTTCTTTTTAGGTCTGCCTGTGTAAGACTGGAAGAATGCTGCAGCTGTCCTGATATAGTCTGCCAGGCCTGTGGCTTCATGGTGAGTCAATCACAAGTGTCAAGAGAAGTACTATGTTCAATCATAGACTGTATTATCAACCTTTAAGCACTGATTTCATTAGCTCAGTTACGGTGCAGTATGTTGTACAGTTACCTCTGCTCCTGGGTGAGCTGGTGTAGGTGAGTCCATGTAGAATACACACAGTCCGAGGTAATATAACAGAGCAGTTTCTTTAAGGCACCTTAGTCTACAACTGCTGCTGCAGCCCCCTTAGCAAACAAAAAAATGAACATAAAAAAAGGAACTGACTCCTGATTGGACTTCCAAGTAAACCAAATAAACAGTCACTGCCTCTGGTTTCCATCATCCAATTAGTATCAGAAAGTCCAATTATAAACTCCACAGTCCTTTCCAAAAGTCTCTGTCTCTAGCTGGAACTCGATATTTGCAGCACAGCTTCTGGCTCTCACCAAGCCTTTCTCTCTCTCCAGGTGAGTTTTATATACTGCCCCTAGTCAACATTGACTGCAGCTGTGTTTGATTACCTCCCCACTTGGATGCTTTCATAACTCTCTGTGTTTTATTAGCTCCCAACCTGGATGCTTGCAGAGCTGTCTGTGTTTAACTCTTTCAAGATTTCTACAGAAGGAGCAGAGCTACAGTAGATCCATAATTCTGTTGACATAAATTACATCTATTTACCACTCTGTTCCAAGTAATATGTATCAGGGCAGGACATTAGTGACAATGGAAATGTGTGTGTGTGTGTGTGTGTGTGTGTGCATTGTGCTGTCATGCTATAAAATAATTCTTGTTATTTCCTAACTGTGCAGGGTTGGTCTGCTGTTTTTGAAGAAGATGCTGAATTCACTGAAGACCATCCAGTGTTATGTTCCTCTAAGTCCAGATCCATGTGGTTTCAGTGGTGCGTAACAGACACCAAAAACCAGAACTATGTTTGATTGACTGTGAATCTGTCACTGATGTTTCCTGCCCTGTCCTGCCTTTTTCTCAAGTTGGTGTTGCTGTGCCCATGAATGAAAGCAGGTCATGTTCTGTACCTGAACTACCAGGTAAAGTTTTAAAGAGTGATTGTAAAAGGAAACTGTCTGAAGGTGATTCAGATATGTTCATTGAACTTTTGCCAGCATTCACACCCTGACCTGGTAAAGAGACCCATGACAAGAAAGTCTTCTGTCAACAGGGAAATGTTTATATTATGAAAAAAAAAAGTTAAAATAGGACTTTGAACTATAAAAAGGAAAAACAGGATAACAACATTTACATAACACCAAATGATTCATAATTATTTACAATATTGAGCCATGAGTGCTCCCTAAACACACTCAATGCTGGTGTCGGTGACCAGCTGCTGGACTTGGCTGTGTCCACACCCTGGTGAACAGTTTTTTAAGGAGCCACAAAATGCGGCACTGGTTGGCATCGATTTTGGCATGGCTGACTTCCAGTTTTGCCTGGCTGGCCTCCATTCTTGCCTGGTCAGCCTGCAGTGACACCATCTTTTGTTGACATTTTTTTATGTCTGTGCAAATGCCATGGCTCTCCTCATGCTGTGTGGGTGTCAGTGGTGATGAGATCTGTTTGCTGCAAGTGGTGCAGGCCCTGGCACTGCCTGTTTTTCTGAGGGATGCTGTTGCTTCTCCCTCACCACCAACCTCTCCATCTCCCTCTCTATGTTCGGCACAGAGTTTTTTGACCATGTGCTGGTGATGTTCTGCCTCTCCTCCTGGTTGTCCTCTGGGCCTGGCATCGGTGTTGGTAGTGTGTAAGTGTTGTCTGCAGTACAGAAAGAAATATTCAGTTTGAACGGAATGAACTTTTCAAGTGTCAAATTAATGACATCATCAGTAATTGTAGTACAGTACTCTTTCCACTATCACCTGGCTGTACCCTGAACTTCTGCTGTTGGCTAACAGCCTCTGCCCTCACCTACTTACCTTGGTCACTGTTGCATGTGTACCACTCCCCACTACATGCCAAAGAAGATGGGAGGTATAAAGCCTATGAGTTTGTGAAAGCTGAGGTTTAACCAATATTTCAGAACCCACATGTTCCGTTAGGCTGTCTCCGCTTCAGCACCTCAACCACTATCTCTCTAAGCCGGTGTACCATCCATTGAAAAGTTCCCCTAAACTTACATTCATATTTTTATTTATTTTTTATTTATTAAATTCTCGGATTACAAATACCTTTGAGCAGAAACTGCTCATTTACAAAGGTTCCACGTCAAAGGATGAGGGTCAACATACATACAGAGGTAGTAAAAGAATGCACAATAAACAACCAAAACAACTAAAAGAAAAAATAAAGATACTCAGTTATAACATACTTTAAGATAATAGTCATATAATGAGCAGCTTGAGTAGGCAGCTGGCTGCGGTAGCAATAAGAGATAGAGGGCACCATAGGCAGTTAGTATTGCAGGCGTGCAACCTGGAGAGGAAGTTGGCAGGCTAATGGGTCACTGTCCGATGGAGGTAGAAAATGTCTTGTACCAGTGGAGATGCGAAGCAGGAAAGGAGTCACAAGGAAGGCCCGGTGCCAGAGGGAATGAGACTGGGAAAGGGCAGGCTGTGAGACATGAGTGAGCTGGGAGGTGTTTAGAGAGATCTCTGTTCAGAGAAGCAGTCACATTGAGTGGTAGAGGTGAGGTCAAGTTTGAGATTCCTTTTGAAGGGTCCAAGTGTAGTAGAGAAAAGTGCTTCTTTATTGAGGGAATTGAACCACTGAGTGGCTCTATAGATAAAGGACCGCTGACCCATGGAGGTACGACATCTAGGAACCTGAAAGGTTAGAGATTGGGCACCACATGTTTGTTGAGTGCCACTGTAAGTAGTAAGGAGTGAGCTAACATCAGGTGGCATGAGACCGAGGAGAATCTTTTTAGTAAGTAAGCAGGTCTGGTATTGTATTCTGCTGAGTAGGGGTAGCCAGCTGGCCTGTGCATAGAGGTCACAAGTGTGAGTTTGTCGGGCCGCACCCATTAGTAGTCTACAGGCTTTGTTGAGAGAAACTGAAATCCTGCGGAGGGCACTTGTTGAGGTAGAGCCATAGATGGCAAGGCCATAGTCAATGATAGAGGTGACAGAGCTGTAGATGGCTAGTTTAAGGGCATCCACAGGCATACAGTGCTTGTGTTTGTGTAGTAGTCCAATCTGTATATTGGCGGTCTTGGCAACAGTGTCAATATGCCGAGTGTAGGAGAGGATACTATCCAGAGTGATACCAAGGTACTTGAACTCCTTGACATGTTCGAGTGGGTTCCCAGTGTGGTTCTTGATAGTGAGGGACAGAGTTGTGCCTGCTCCATCGGTTACAGAAGGACATGGCTTTAGTCTTGCTGTGGTTCAGGACAAGTTTATGAGAATTGAACCAGTCTTCGATGCACTTGAAGTTGAGCTGCAGCTGGGATTCAAGGACTGTAATGTCATTGTGGCTGGAAAACAGGACTGCATCATCTGTGTATAGTAATATTTTTTGGTGGCAGGCACTGGGGAGATTGTTGATGAAGAGGGAGAAGAGTAGTGGGCCCAGAATAGACCCCTGGAGGACTCTGGAGCGGACTGGTTTTTCATTCGAAGAGATCCCTGCAATCCTTACACGTTGGATCCGATTATCAAGGTAGCTGGTGAACCATGGAAGGGCATCGTTGGTGATCCCAATGGAGGACAGTTGCTTGAGCAGTAGGGGTTGGTTAACTGTGTTGAATGCCTTTGTAAGGTCTATAAATACTGCCCCTCCACAATTCACTTTGTCAAGCGTGGCATGGATGAAGGTTGTAAATTCCAGTAGTGCAGTGGTGGTGCTGTGCCCTTTTCTGAAGCCATGCTGCTCTGGGCACTGTACATTGTACTTATCCAGGAATTCAACTAGTTGGTCCGACACTATTCGCTCCAGTGCTTTAGATAGTGGGGGGGGAGGAGTGAGATAGGTCTGTAATTGGTGTGGAGCGTCCTATCTCCGCTTTTGTGAACCGGTGTGACAGTGGCTTTCTTCCAGAGAGAGGGGAAATGGCCCAATCTAAGCGAGAGATTGAAGATCTTTGTAAGTGGTTCTAAGATTTCATCGAGGACTTGTGCCAGCAGTTTCAGGTCAAGGGAGTCACCACTGTACCCTTGTTTGCCGATGGCCTTTTGAATGTATTTTCTAGCTACTTGTGGTGGGACCTTCTTAAAAAAAAACTTTGGGGTTGTACGTTCTAGTTGGGGGGTAACTTGGGGGGAGCTGGAGGGGAGGTCGTCGAAAAAATTTGGTGGAAGGACACTGTCCAGGTTTGTAAATGCATTATTAAAAGTGCTGGTGATGGTACCTAGGTTGAGTGTAGGAGTGCCATGAAGGTTGAGCATAGTGGGTGGTGCTTTAGGATTCTTTCCTGTGAGTTCTTTCATGTTGTTCCAGAATTTTTTTCCCTGGCCCCAAGAGTTGGTCAGAGCCTCTTTGTAATAGCTGCATTTAGCATTCCGTATTTTTCGTGTGCAATCATTGCTGGCTGCTTTGTATAATTGAATGTTTACTTGCGTCAGAGTTGCACGAGCACAATGCCAGAGGTGGTCTCTGCGCTTGAGTAGAGTTAAAAGGTCAGTAACCCAGGGGTTGGTCTATCCTTTGACCTTCATCTTTTTCACTGGTGCATAGATGTCACTGGCTTCATTGAAACGTTTGATAAATAGGTCCAGAGCTTTGTTGGTGTCACTGAGGGAGTCAAGCACTGCCCAGTTCAGCCTGGTTAGATGGGATTTTAACAGCTGAAGGTGCCCTTGTTTGATAACCCTGGCATAGATAAGCTTATGTTTTGTCACCCCCCCCCCACCTATGTAGGTCAGAACATTTTGCCCCCATGTTTATCCCTTTCAGAATGGGAATTTGTCTATTAAGTTTATGTTGCCCACACAGAGCATGATTATCCCTTTCTGGCCTCGGATGAATACATGTTTAGTGGACCTACCTGAGCCTCATACAGTGTGCATGATTGACTGGATCCACTACTCATTTAGCATACTAAACAGTGTATGCTGCAACATATGCAGTGTATATATATCTCTCCTCTAAATGACCCCATAACTTGGACTTGGACAGAGTGTTGTACTCAGGATTGCATGTGGTGGTGTTTGTCAGATGTTGTGGTATGTGCTTGACATAGGAAATGAAACAGCAGTAGGCACTAATCAGGGCCGCTTCAAGAGGAAATAAAGTACTGTTGATACAGTATGACAAACATTGCTGCTGCTGATGAATTTATCAACAGCTTACAACTGGTTACATCAAACATGTTATCACAGTACTTGGATGACAATGAAGGACAAGAAAATGGTAGTGGGTTTACAAGTGGTTACAGTAATCCAGCTGTGATGAATGTGCATGATAAGTCCAGCAGATAAGGATTTCATTCTCTCTCTCACAGTCTCCAGTTGCACACTGTGTGGCATGCCTTGAGCAACATACTCAGCCTCCTTCTGCTGTTCCCACAGGTCACACTTTTAATTAGCCTAGTGCAGTAGTGCACAATGGTTCTCTTATTTACCTGGCTGCCTAACATAGAAATACATGATGGTACAAACATGATTTCCTACCATTATTAAAGTCTTGTCTGACCTCACCCAGTGATGGCAACTCTAGCCCTTTCACCCTGACAGCAGTTTCTGCTGACTATTTCCAGATATCCACCTGACAGCCTGTGATGGACCTTCAATGTCATTGTCATAGTTTGACCATGTGCCCGTAACTCTGCAGTCCAAGATCAGCACACACACCCTTAACCCACGAGCCATTCACTGTTCAAAATCCTGCAGATGACACCAAGCACTCCACTAGAGGAGTAATAACACATAACACCACCAGCAGTGCCTACTACAATGCTGCAGTTTAGTGAAACTGACACAGTCAGCATCACAAGTAATGATTCACCATCACTAACATTACAGCAAACTTATTGGGGCAGTAAAGGCTGTGCCACTTCTCTTAAAGTGGTATGGCCTTGGTCATGGAATTAGCGGCCCCTTCTTCCAGCAACCATGGAGCCACAGGTCAGTGGATAACCTGCACTGGACTGAAAAGGCAACACTGATTTCAACAGTCATGGGTATTTTATGATGAGTTAGAACGTATCATGATCGTATAGACATGCTGACCACCTGATGCCATCCCCTGCACGGTCACGATGATGCTGAGCTCTACACAGCCATATGGCAGACATTATCCCCCCATGCCGCAATAACTCTGCTGCATGGATTGCAATGGAGGTGTATTTTCCAATGACTTGTGTCATGATTTGCACACGGTCCCTTGGGGAATATGAGTGGTTATTTAGCACCAGGATGGGGGAAGGGGTCAGGCAGCCAGATGTTCCTTAGAAGCACTTTGACTTGACAACACAACAGATCAAAACATTTTACAGTGGTGCCTTTTGACTATGGTGCAGGGATGAAGGCAAGGTTCCTGTGGTTTGCTGCAGTGCAACACCAAACAAGGTAGTCTTTCCATTCAGTTTTTTTATCACTACATTAATTTTGTTAACAATATAAATAGCTTACCATATTCAGGCTCCCCACTGCTCATGTTCTGTCCTCCTGACCCTGACACACTGGTGGTGGATTCACTGCTGATGGCCAGAGCACTTGAGGTTTCTGTGGCACCTGTTGCAAATGGACAGGAATAGTTCAAATCAGTGTTTGAAGTTGGAACACATAAGAGTAAAGCAGCAGTAATCAAACACATTCCATCCTGTGGGGAAGGCCAAGTGCCATACTACTTAACCACAGAACACCACAGATGATCCCATGAAGGGAAATCAGGAGGGTACACAGTAAGGGGTCCACTTCCAGCAAAGAGAAGTACACATCTACTATTTAGATAATGAAGGAGTGCTGCTGTAAACAGCCATGGAGTGACATGACTGTTCAGTATGAGAAATGGAAATCAGGTTATACACAGTATAGCACACATATGCAGTGGATGACAGCACTGCTCCCTCCCTGCTAAAGGGGCTGCCATGAGACAGGATGTATGAAGCAGTGGGCAGTCCTGCACACTGTACACTCCCACTGAACAATCTGGATGAAGATGCAGATGGTAGGCATGACACACGCAACAAATCAGAGATAGTCATGATGGAGACAGTTGCCATGCACATGATTACAGACGCAACAAATGTTAACCATTTTGAGGTTGGACAACAACACTACAACCGATTGGAAAGCAATCCAAAATTGATGCCATTTTCTCTCATTTAATCCACTTGTCCATGCAGATACATGTATGGAACATGGAGGTGCTGCGGCACACCCATGCAATTGGATGACATTGTTACTGACAGAGTCTGCCTATGGTGTTACATAAACACCATCACCATCACAGAGGGACTATAGTCAGGTCAGCTGCCATCCATCATGCATGCCACCACAGGCAGATATGGTAAGAAAATACAGCTATTTCTTGTTCTTAACATTTTCTTGACAGTATTTAAATGTGATTCCTAAAAACTGGAAGACAACATTACATGCAGTGTAGCAGGGTAAATGTTAATTTCTTTAAATTATTTATGACAATCTGTGTTGGAATTCCGGAGAGGTGGGTTGCCAAGGCTTAACTCCACATAACCCTGCAGTAAGCCCTGGTAGCTCAAGCTCATGCATCACTGCCATTCAGTCTTGAGTTATAATGGGAAGTAGGGCTGTATTTAATAGTTGTGCCTTTATGGGTCACTCTGTTCCACAGTCACAAAGGTCATAAATTGCAATTCCAACACTGTCTGATGAAAATAACTTTGAAGGATCAAGTTAGTATATGTACTGATGATGCTGTCCTCCACACGCATCTGTTTGCCAGAAGAAGATCCTGTGGACTCTGGCTCCTGCTGTCCCATCTTCTTCTGGCCTTGATCCACAATGGTGACTGCTCCACCAAGTACCACCAGAACTTGTGGGTCCCTTCTCTGGAGGTCATCCCACTTATGTTTTATTTGGTGGACACTCTGAGACATAACTCCTCCTCTCTCTGCATTGAAGTTGGCCTTTATGGAGGCCCACAGTTTCTCCTGCTCCTTTAGAAGGAGCATGGGTGGTGACCTCTTTCATCAATACTGCCACCTCCTTATGGGAAAAGGAGGGTGCCAGCTTTCTCCTTGTGCTGGTAGTGGAGGTGGTGGCCTGCTTCTCAGGGTTCTGCTGCACAGGTGGTGCTACCCCCTGGCCCTAAACCTGTTGACCTACTACCTGCTGCTGGCCTTGCTCTTGCTGCTCCCGCTGGTCCCCACCATGCAGTTGCTCTGATTCCTCCTCCTGGCTCCTGCCAAATTCTGCTGCTGTTGCCATTTTTAATAATGAAAGAAAAACACTGTACCCTACAGAAAAAAAAAAATTCTCCCCAGTAGTCTCTCTAACTTAAACAAAATGAAACTTAAAAAAATATTACTTTTTGGCTTGCTTCTGAGTTCTTCATATCTGTCTCTCTCTCTCTCTCTCTCTCTCTCAGTCAGACTGTCTCTCTTGCTCTCTCTCTCTCTCTCTCTCTCTCTCTCTCTCTGTCTCTCTCTCCCTCTCTCTCAATCTCCATGGAACAGGAAGAATAAGCTAGAGATATGCAATTCTCACCTGCTGATATACAATTTTTTTATAACGCATTTTACAGAAAGTTCTGCAGTTTATATTGGCATACTGTTTACAAAGTGCAGAATTATTTTACCATGGTCATGCATAATACAGAGACAAGTAACATGCAGAAAATCTCACTGAGACCATGGGTTTCTGGAAACATTCCACTACTTACCATGAAATGCACAATAATCTGTGATGTGCAGAGTCAGAATTCCATTATAGTGAGTGTGACAGCAGATAAATCTGTAATAATGTTGCAGTGGGAGGGTGGAGGGTATGTTTCGTGACATTCCAAGTGCTTGAATTAGAACATTCAGGGGACTCTCAGTTGTTAGTATAGGGATTAGGTTGTGTTGGGGCACTCACATACACACGCGAGAGCTAGGAGTGCTCAGAAAGCGGCTTTGAATTTGTTGATCCTGCTACATTCAGTAAGGACGGGGGGGGGGTGAATTTTCACAGGTTAGACCTTGTTGTTCTTTAGAGAGGGTTTGGCTTGCAAACTCCTTAGGCAATCAATTCATCTACTCGTTTGGTTGCAGTACAAGTAAAATACAGAAGCACACACATATTACAAAATATATATCAATATTACTTGAAATTTATAAAGAGAAAACCAACAAAGTAGATCAATAATTATAAGAAATTCATTTACAGTACACAAACATTTCAGCACCTGTTTAGTTAATGCAATTAAGGTGTTCCTTCGCTAAATGGGGGATTAGCAATGGTCATCTAAACAGCAACATGTAACAGAGACCAGCAAATCTACAATTTAAAACCATCTAACTAGGAGGTCTTTTTTTGCTTATAGAATTGAAGTTAAATTTGCGATATTAACCCACAAGGTGTATTTTGCTGACAGACCAGCAGTGCCCAAATTTACTTTTGCAATCCTTGGTACATAAAAATTCCATTATGATTTGGAAAAGTGATAGAAAAACCAGTTTAGCCAGCTATCATATCATTCTGTAGAACAGTTTTCATATCATCTCAGGTCAAAAGTAGAAACTGTGCTCAAGTGGAACAAATTCAACACTAGAGACATGACATTTTTAAATCTGCTGCCTGGTACTGTAGGAGGGGTTAGTGTTATTTTTGTTTAATGTTTAATATAGAACTTGAACCTTTTTTCTTTAAACAGCAGAAATAGGATAATTCTTTAACCTTGTAAAAACAATCCTTTTATGGCTACAGTATCCTAAATGTAGAACTTTTAACTTCATAGACAAGGTTAAGCAGACAAGCTATAATCCAAAGCACCACATAAAGAAAAAACAGAAGGATAATGATACATCCAGTGTATGTATCGTGTTTACTTTGACTTTTATATGGAGGTAATTTGTAATAGTGCAGACAGTCTCACTAAGCTTTATAATTTAAATGTCACTTAAAATGTATGCTGACATGAAACTGATTAACTGCAGGCTTCGGTGTCAATTAATTAGTGTTTATTCCAGTGGCAACTTTAAGACATGATGTGATAAAATAACTGTTTTTTCTACATATGATTAAAATGCACAGTTTTGCTGTGGTTTTCTGGGTGTTGCAGTTTCATCTGAAAACTGAGCAATTTTGCTTGTCGCCTCAAGGAGGAAAATGAATAATATATGAGCAGCAAACTGTCAAAATCAAGTGTGTTGTAAATGGATTATTCAAATGTACCAAAATGCTAAAAATATCTCACAGTATTAACTTGTGAAAAATAAACTCAGATTTACTTTGTTTACAGTAAGTGTGTTTTGCACTCTCTTTGAAATTATAAGAACCTGTTATGCCTTATTTTTAAAACTGGAGGTTTGTGATGCATAACATCCCTATCCAAAGCATTAATTAGCCCAAAACACAAAGTCTTCAACTTTTAAATCAGCTTACAGCAATGTTTGCATGCACAAAGCATGTTGAAAAAAGGCCCTGGAATACATGGTAAATCAAAGCACTAACAGATACTCCAGTACAATGTTTGAAACCCCTGCTGGCTACAGAAGTGTAGTGCACTGATTAGAAACAAGGGTGTTAAAAGGAGCAAGGTTGCAGTCAGGGTATTTCCCCAAGGTGTTTGGTCACAACAGTTGAACTGATGGCCCCCCAAAAAGTAATTTATTGGTTGCTTGACATTTACCACCTTATGTGATCATGACTGAGACTGGTAATTAAAATATCACAACAGTTTGATGAAACAGGAACGGTTTAAACAAAATCATGCTTAAAAATAAAACTGCTTGTGTGGATACACTGTAGTCAGTGACTAGCCATAGAGGTGAGAGGAGGGTAAGTGTTGAATGCCATCTTTGGGTTTGTGGGGGAGTGGAGAGTGAAACTTTACATGGAGAGTTGCCACTAAGAGGGGGTTTGTCAACTAGACTACCAGGGAGGTAATTATTATTGTACACAGCATTGAATGGGCATCTTATGATGGAAAGGGTACACTAGACCACTAGGGAGGTAATTATTAATTTACACTACATTAGACAGGCATTGAGTGATTGAGAGTGACATTTAGACTACCAGGGAAAGTGATTACTTTTCAAATGGGCACTGGATTCAGGCGGGGACAATGAGACTACATGGAAGAGTGATTATTTGGCAAACAGGTGCCAGGATAGGGAAGAGGCATGCTTGTTCCCATTGTTTTAACAATGTGCAAATGTGTTACTAACAGCACATTGCTAATATAAGATTCCTGAAACCCCTTTGTGTTCTTGTCTGTACTAACCCTGCCCTTGACTCAATCCCAACCCTGCTTAAAGCTATCCACTGTTCTCTGAGTGATTAACTCTTCCGGCAGTGCGTTTCAACCTGCCACCACTTTTTCTGTGAAGTGGTGCCTCCTCATCTCCCTCCTAAACCTTCCCCCTTCCAAGTTCAGACTGTGCCCCCTATTGACCCTTCCACCTTTTAAGCGGAACACTCCTCCATCTCTGACTTTGTTTATGTCTTTCAAGTACTTAAATGTCTCTATCATGTCCCCTCTTTCCCTTCTCTCTTCCGAGTACAAGTTGAGCTCCTTCAACCTTTCCTCATACAGCAACTCCCCTAGTCCCATGATCCTTTTTGTAGCCCTATGCTGCAGCACCTCCAGTAATCTTCCATCCTTTTTGAGGTATGGGCACCAATACAATACACAGTATTCCAAGTGTGGCCTCACCAGTGATCTATGCAATGGCAGGATGACCTCACCCTTTCTAGGGGTGATCCCTTTGGCAATGCACCCCAGCATCCTATTTGCCCTTGCTGATGCCCTCCTATACTGTGCCGATACCTTCATGTCCCCTGTAACTATTACTCACAGGTTCTTTTCCTCCTCTGAAGCTGTTACCTGCACTCCCCAGCCAGTAGTTGTCCCTGGGATTTTTTTCTTTAAGGTGCATGACCTTGCACTTATTAGCATTAAACCCCAACTGCTACTCCCTAGACCAGTTTTTTGAGTTTAGCTAGATCATCTCTGAGTGCCTGCCTCCCTTTCTCATTGTCCACTATTGCACAAATCTTAGTGTTATCATTGAACAGGCTGATCTTACTCTTGACCCCCTCTGCAATGTCTCCAATAAAGATATTGAACAAAACAGGCCCTAGCACTGAACCCTGCAGTAGCCCACTCATTACTGGTCTTGGCCTGGATGTCTCCCCTCCTTTCAACTACCCTCTGTTGTCTGCCTTGCAGCCAGCTCTCCACCCACTCCACCAGCTTTTCCCCTTCCCCCATGTCCCACGGCTTGTTCATTAACCTCCTGTGTGGCACCAAGTTGATAGCCTTGCTGAAGTCCAGCTACAGGACATCCACAGCTTGGCCTTTGTCAACTGCCGTAGTGACCCAGTCAAAGAAGTCGATCAGGTTTGTTTGGCAAGATCTGCCTATAACAAACCCATGCTGTCTCTCATTCTGCAGAACATTGCTAGCGAGAAAGGTTATCAGTCTCTCCTTCAGAATGGTCTCCATCAACTTCCCCACTATGGAAATCAAGCTCACAGGTCTGTAGTTGGCCAGTTGGTCATTGGGTCCACTCTTGTGAAGGGGCACAATGTCAGTCATCTTCCAGTCCCTGGGTACAATCCTCATCTCCAAGATGATATTGAACAGGTCTGTCAGAGGGCCTGCCAACACCTCTGCCAGTTACAGGATAGTTCTCTGCACACCTAATAAAGGGAAATTATTGTTTCATACTGGGTTTCATACTGGGTTTTTAAGACATCCAGGAGCCTTGAGCCCATATGGGATGTCCGCACTATTTCGGTGGAGGAAACCTAGGTTACCAACTGTTATATGTCTGTCCAAACTTTTTTTTAAAGCAAGGAAACTAGAGGCCTCTACTATTTCAGCTAGCAATCAATTCCATAGTGTGACTACTCTAGGTCCAAAACTAAAATACTGTATATCAGCCTTGTCCTACAAGGTTCTTTGTGTATCTGAAACTTATTCCCCTTAAGGTTGTAGTGTGGTACCTTGAACTGAAGACCAAGATCATTTTTTAATTTTTCTTATCCAAGGATTTTATACAACAGGAGCAGGTCACCCCTAACACGTCTGATGTCCATTGACGACAACTCTAGTGCCTTCAACCTTTCTTCATATGATATGTCTTTGATCCCTTTTATAAGTTTAGTACAGGCCTGTTGTGATTTTTCAATCATATTTATATCTTTTCTCAAATAAGGACTCCATGACCGAGGAGCAGTAGTCCAAATGCTATCTAACATATAATTTATACAATGGCAATATCACCTCTTCACGTCTTGATTGAAAACTTCTTCTAATACAGTTCACCAAGTGCATGGCCCTATTTGCTATTACTCTACAGTGGGACGCTTTTTTAAAATCAGAACTAATATATACCCCTAAATCCTTTTCGCAAACTGACTCCTTAAGCTTTACCCCTTGTATGTAATAATCCTGCAAAATGTTTTCCTTTTCTATATGAATTATGACACATTGTCAAGATTAAACTGCATTTTTTTGCCCACTTCAATATAAAAAGTAGGTCTTGACCAAAGTTTAACCTGTCTTTAAAGGTATTAACGACCTCTCCTATCTTTACATCATCTGCAAACTTAGTAATTTTATTCCCATCTGTCAGATATAGGTCAACAATGAAAATACCAAACAGCAGTGGTCCCAGTATGGACCCCTGCGGTACACCACTTGTCACCCTTTCCCCATCCACTAGGAAGCCCTGTAGCCTAACCAATTGGGTTCTATCCATCGATCAATGTTTGATCCATCCAATAGTTCTACTTTCAGTTCCCAAGTTTGCCAGTTTTTCATTCACCATACCTTGAGGAACCGTGTCGAAAGCACGGCTAAAGTCCAACATAACCATGTTTCCACTGTTCCCTTGATCTAATAATTTTCCAACATATTTGTAGAAACTAATTAAGATAGTCTCACATGATTGTTTCTTAACAAAGCTGTGTTGGGTGTTGTCTGACAACTCCGTATTAAAGATATATTTTTCAATTTCCTCATATATTATACCTTCAATAATTTTACAAATCACTGATATTAAACTTATCGGACGGTAGTTAGCTACCTCTACTCTACTTCAGTTTTTTATGCACCGGGACCACATATGCTGTTCTCCAGTCCCCTGGTATGTACCCTTCATCCAAGGTCTTTTGCCCTATTATAGCAATAGCAGATGCTACAACATCTACAAGCTCCTTGATAAATTTAGGGTGTACCTAGTCCAGACCTGCTGACTTGTTTATATTAAGTTTAGATATTCCCTCAACTACTTTTTCTAGAGTAGCCATTTCTCTTTGTGCCTCATTGTGTAATACTTCCTTACTGTTATCAATCTTACAAGTATCCTTGACAAACACCTTACTAAATGCCTTGCTAAATTCTTTACACATTTCAAAAGGTTCAGCAATTGTTACACCATCAATAAGAAGAGGTCCCACAGTATTTTTATTCCCCTTTTTGTTGTTTACATATGAAAAGAAACTCTTTGTGTTATTTTTTGATGTTGCAAGTTTATATTCCAATTGTTGTTTTGCATTTCTAATTTCAAACTTAACTTTCTGTAATATCTTTCTATACCTTACCTGACTAATTACAATGTTTGTCTGCTTCATTTGTCTGTATAATGTTTTTTATTTACAAAGTTTAATAATTTTAATATTAATCCATGATGGTTTTCCCCCCCTACTATTGTATACTTCCCTACTAGGTATATATTTAGCTGTCATATTATTTACTGTGTTAACAAATAGTTCCCATGATTCCTCTGAGGATAGTGCTTTCAACATTCTACCCCAATTTATTTCACTCATCTCATTTCTTATCCCTTAGAAATCACCTTTATTATACAATAATATGAGTTGTTTTCCCTCTAGTTGTTTTATTCATTTTATTGATTGTAAACTTGGCAGTTCCATGTTCACTTGAACCTAGTGGTGGTCCTATACTAATATTTTCAATATCACTAAATAAATTAGTTAAGATGACGTCCAAGGTGTTATCACCCTGAATTGGCTCATTTATGCATTGTTGTATGTCAGCTGCAGTAAGTATTACATTTATTCATGAACCCAGTGAGTTGTCTTGTTTATTGCTGCCCCACTCCAATTCTGGAATATTCAAGTCCCCCATCAACAGTAAGTCGGTGTCATCTGCCAAGGTAGTGACCTTGTCCATGAAATTTTCAGTGTCCCCTACTGTAGTGCCAGGTGGTCTATAGAAGACTATTAGTTTGAATGGATTTCCCTTCAAGCCTGTAATATCTCCAGAAATTGCTTCCATATTACCTACAGAAGCCTGGCTAAAAATCTTTCAGTCTGAAACAGTTACCAAAAAATGTGTATTGGAACAACACTAGTTTCCTTATATAAACACATAGCATATGGAAAAAAAGTGTTCTAGGTCCTGATTCTAAGACAGAGTTGGGTGAGATGCAACACTGATATTTTGTGTTGCAACACTATGTGCAACTTGGAGCTATGATATACATACAAATGAGGTAGCATGCAAATATGTGAATTTTAATTTCACCTAAAAAAATCTCTGCATAGTGTTTTTATTTGCACTTCACAAACACTCTGTGAAAACCTTTGCATCATGTGATATTTTCATAAACTTTGTGATTGCCATTTCCATGTGAAAAACATGTGACTATGATATGAATGTTTTGTAATATGCATCAATATCTAGCTTCTGTGATTATTCCATATTGTCTTTGCTGATAAAGTGAAAACTTTACCACATTGAGAAGTGTTCCTGTCCAGAATGCACACTTCATGGAGGCAGGCTGCCTTTTTGAATTGCACAACATATTTGCATAATTCACACATCACTAGTTATTCACTGTTGATGGTTCATAGAACAGTGTAATTCACTAGTTAAGGTTATCAGCTGATGCAAATGAGGTCTAAGTTTGCCAGTATAGCAATGTGCACCCACAAATATAATAATGCATGGCATTCAGCCATTCACCTGATGTATGTTGTAATGCTCAAAGCTACTACTCCTCTTTAACATTATCTAACACTTTAAATCTTGAGTGTAACCATTATATTGCTTTATTTTGTATGAATGCATAGTATAATACTGTATCAGTGTATAACTATTGATCTTTGTATTAATGTTGCTCTTTGTGTTACTGTTTGTAATGTGTTGTGTTACAACATACTTTTGATTTATTTTATTCTTTTATCAGTCAGTTTAACTGAGGATTAAATGAAATACAGCAGCAAATGGATAAAAAAATAGAATTTGAGTGAAATCTCTATCTATCTATCTATCTATCTATCTATCTATCTATCTATCCATCTATCTGTCTGTGTGTATATATAATACAGTACATGGATATGAACTTTACCCCATAGAGAAGGCTATTGTTTATTTCCCTGTATACTTGTGATTAATCTATCAGTTAAAAGAACTTGTGACTAATCTAGCAATTAAAAGTATACACCTGCACTACTTAAAAAATTACATATATGTATGTACACTAATTAAAGCTATATACTTAAACTAATCAAACAATTAAACATATATACTTGCACTAATAAAAAGTATACACCTTTACAGCATTAATCCATATGGGACACCACTAATAACACAATTAACACATCATTTGGAAACTAGCCAAACAAATTAACAAGCTGCCAAAAAAAAAAAAAAAACCTGGAAAATATACACTTACACAAATCCTTCACAAACTCAGAAATCCCCAAACTCCTACCTGCTCTCATTAAATATAATTCCCTCCTTGCTGCAAGAGAACTTCAGGTGCCATAACATGATTTCAAATGCAGTCTCCATAACAATAACCATCTTAATGTATTATATTCAACAAATAATGAGTAAGGGTGGTACACTCAGAAGATATGTGGCACCTAGGCAACCCTCTCCTAAATTCATAGGGGCCATTGTCTCTTAACTGGCATCCAGGAAAACAACATGTTTGGACAGGTTTTAAGAGGGTGGCAATCACCTTTTCTAGTCTGTCTGACATTATCTTCATATAAATCTTTATATCTTGGTTTAGGAGAGAGATGGATCTGAAGTTGCTACATATTTGTCTTTCCTTGTCAGGTTTTGGTAATACAGTTATAATGGAAGGGAAAGGATTAGGGGAGGAGAAGGGGACATTGTTTAACCAGGAAAGGCATACTAAGGCAGAGCTTGTTTCCAGGTGTGAACTGGGAGCACAAGGAAGTTAAACATCTTGCTCAGGGTCACACAGTATGAAAGTAGGGGCTGATGGGATTCAAATCCAGGTCTTCAAGTTTGCAGCTCAGTGCCTTTAAGCACTACACTATATTGCCTTCTGCCAGAAGATAATGGCAGTTTCCAATGATATACTGAATGTGACTTGACTGAAGCATATATTAAAGGTTTTCATTAGGTAATCTAAATTTGGGGATGATTTTGTTTTAAGTTAAACTTACTGGGCCCGGATTCTTGCCCATGTACACAACTTTAACAGTTTTCCTGAGTTCTGCATTAGTAGTAGATTCCTCCAGGCCAGTTTTATATAATGTACTCAGTTTGGAGAGGGTCATACTAGACAGGAACATATTTATATCCTCTAGTTTTTGTTTGGAGCATTGTTAATTTTCAGATCTTGGCAAAAATGCCAGAATTGCTAAGCAATATCCTTGGGCCTGGTGATAATTTTCTTTCCTGTCCTCTATTTCTAATCTATTGCACTGTTCTTTCAGCCTACTGCCTGCTTAGCCTAAAGGTCAACATGCAGTCTGTGTGGTTACCTATCTGCAGTATGATTGTTTAATATGTCTGACCTTAACCTCTACTTTAGCTAAAAGAGCTGCTGTAGTTCCCTCATATGATAAAATAAGGCTTCCCAATCTTATTTGCCTTTGTTCTTTCTGTGTCTGAATTCTACCTCTTTTATTTACTGCTTCGGAATATTTTATACAATGATGCCAGCCAGGTTGCAATGCACTAATGCTGCAACATATCACAAATTGCTGCAGTATGCTGCAGGGTAGAGTGTAATTAAATGGCAATTATGCCCTTTTTTACTTTAGTATTTTGAGACATGTCATTACTGTATGTTATTGTGTTTCATCATGGCTGGCTCTGCCATATGTATTTTTGTCCTCTTGGCTCTTTGGGGACTCTATGAGATAATGTGGCCGCTAATGAGGGCCTTTCACCAATCACATACAAACATTTTGTCTATATAAGAATCATTATTAAGGAATTAGTCTTTGATTTCTTTGCTAGTTTTATCAACAATCTGTTCCTCATTTAGTAAATTGGTATTTAGCTACCATACACTAGTTTTGTCAGTCGGACTACAGACAGTTCAATCCCAATGGGATCATGGTCAGAGATAGTCATGGGAAGAATTTCTGCTGTATCTATTTTGTTGCATGGCCTGCACTAACATCAAATCTATTAATTCTTGTGTTGGATAAATTTGGTATTGAATGGATTGTTAAATATTTTTCACTGTTATGCTGGGCTCTACAGATGTTGAAGGATCCAACTTTATTTATTAATGTCTGCGATCTGCTTCCTGCCTGCTGGTTGGTATTTGGGCTTTTTAAAAGCTATCCAGAGCTGGTGAGGTAACACATGTAACGCCTCCACCAATTGAAGTTTGTCACTGTGGTACTTGTAAAGCTTTAGTGATCTGCTAATATGGAACCTTCACTAAGGCTCCTAAATCCACATTCAGGGCATATACAGTACATTAATAAGATTTAGAGACTCTGCTTCTAATTCTCACTACAGTATTAAGTATCTCCCCTGCTGGTCCTCATTTGCAGTCAGGTTTTCTAACAGGACCCCTTTCCTTGCTAAAATGGTGATCAAAACCTTAAAGGGACACTATCAATCCTCATAGGTCTCAATGTGTCTCTCATACAAAAAACACATGTTGTTATTAGTCTCATTTTGTAGAGAATGCTGATATAGCAGTTAGTTTGATTCTGATTCCTTTTTTCTTCTTAAAAGTTAAGAACAGCCTGCTCAACATACTGGTGTTACCATATAAAAATGGGTTCATTTACTGTCTTTGATCAACTCCCACTGCAAGTTTACTAAACTTGGAAGCACCCCAACATGATCATGCCACTTATGATGTAGTGTGTGAGGAGGAGGCTACTGCATCATGAGTGGCTGTACTGGTTTGGTGTCTTCCTAATATTCAGATTGCATGCAACAAGTGTAGATCAAGGAGTTGAACCAAAACAAGGTAATGTGTAATTACACAATTGGTGTGCAGGTTAGGCTTAATTACACCATTGGCCTGCATTTCATTTCTACTAAGAAAGGAAGCAGATCAAACAACTAACCACATCAGTGAATTTTAGATAAGGTAACTAAGCACAAAATGTGGGTTTTCAACTAGAAATTACAAAATCTAAAAAGGGTTGACCATGCCTCTGTACTCTAAAATAATGTGCCTTCAGTTATAGTATATATTTATTGATGATACTATCTATCTATCTATCTATCTATCTATCTATCTATCTATCTATCTATCTATCTTCTATCTAGTTGTCTGTTTATTGTTTATGTTTGTTATTGTATGGTGCCCTAAGCATTGTGGAAATGGTGCCAAACACAATTTGTCTTGCCATCCTATTTGTATGGTGTGCCACACCCTAAACTGTGTCAAACCTGGATCTACATAATATGGTGTTTGGTTTCCAACTTGTGTGTTTCTTGAAGAAATCAGATGTCGACTTTTAGTCTGTTGTGATCAACTAAACTTTTAATTCTTTTTATTGGGGACTTCAAACCTTTTACATTATAGGGAACATTGACCTTATCCATGGCATAATATTTCTATTTACTGAATATTTTGGTGCCATTATCCCACTGGACACGCCATCTCAGGCCCCCCTCCCAAAATAATAGCGATTGACCCAAAACACCCTCTGAGGCTTATCTTGCTCTAGCCAGCTGAAAACTGATAAATGTGCCATTATGGGATTTCACAGAAACCTAAGGATTTATGCCTTATAGAAGATCTTCAGAACAAAAGGAAAAACACTGCTTCATGACAGATCCCTTTGATGTCTCACCTGTTCTGACAAAACCTGACATGAACATAGAAAAAAACTATCATAATAACCTCTGCAAACTGAAACATACAGTATTACTATTCCTGTCACCCAATCTATGGGTAGGTAAAGTTTCTCATTCTCCTGGTGATTTGAAGGTGTCACATGCCCAGCTCTTGAAAGTGTGGAATGTGTTTACAGGCTAGGTGATTGCTAATCATTGGCAACCTCACCTTTGATGTGAAGAAGGCTAAGCAGACCCATTTCCATGTAAGTCAAGGCTACTCTCAGGGTCTTTGACATTTGCCCCATCAGAACCTGTGTACAAGATTGCCCCCCTCCTTTTGGAACCCCCATGTGTTCAACAATGAAATACTAAACTGACCAATGTCTGAGCAGGTTGATTTATAATAGGACCAGGGAGGGTTTCCAGAGTCTATCACTATGATTACTCATGCATGTTATTTCTTGCCTCCAGCATTATGACCTGATCCCGATCCAGAAAAGTGTCTATTACAGGAATTCCCATGCATCAAGGTGCTGCCTGTACCACCATAGATCATGGTAATCAGGGTAAATAAGCAAGACTTGAAGCCCTCTACCTGTTGGTCCCAGCTATTGCAGTGTGGGCTTAGGCATGGCACCTTAATATCATGAATAGTATTAAGGACCTTATCTTCAAAAACTGGGGTGTTCTTGCTTAGCTCTGCAATAAGATTACATAAACATTCAAGAGTATTGGACTTTAGGAAGGCTGACTTTGGGAAAATGAGAGAGTGCGTTAGAAAAGCACTAGCAAATGGGCAAGAAGGAGGGGTGGAGGAAAAATAGGGAATAATCAAACAGCCATCGCAGAGGCAACAAGCCTTTGTGTAAAGCAAATCAATAAAACAAAACAAAGAAAAAAACCACTATGGTTCTCAAAAGAGGTGGCAGGGATGGTTAAGGAGAAAAGGATAGCATTCAGGAAATATAAGGAAACGCAAAAGGAGCAGGACAGAGAACTTTATCAGTTAAAGCAGAAGGAGGCAGGGAAGGCAGTCAGAATAGCAAATGCACAAACTGAGGAAAAGATGGCCAACTCTGTTAAGAAGGGGGATAAAACCTTTTATAGGTACATTAAGGAAGGAAGAAATACCAAGGGAGGGATACAGAGACTTAATAAAGAGGAAGGAATGTGGGCAGAGGGTGACAGTGAAAAAGCAGGGATACTGAAAGAATATTTATGCTCAGTATTCACAACGGATGAGGAGGGGGAGGTACCTAAACCAAACAAGGGAGGAAACTCTAAATGGGGGGCTCAATACCAGTCCATTCACAGAAGAAAGGTTTTTGTTTTTTTTTCCCTCCTCTCCACCAGTCTTCCACTCCTTCAGGAGTCTCCAATGGCCTGATTCATCCTCGATCCTGCTATCCAGCGACCAGTGCAGTCCATCCCCCCCATGGAGCCTTAGCTATACCCCCCAGGTGGATACAGGGTGGGGCCCTTTACACCCTGCTGTGACTTGAATTTCGTCGGGGGATGCTGGTGCTGATGCTGGTAGGGGCATTGGGGATCGTGGCCAGGAGCTCCATCTACTGGAAGTCCGACGGGGTCTTTTTCCTGGTTTTCTTCCCTGCCCTCAGGACATCTGCACGCTGGGGAAGCCTAGGGGCGGAGCACGTCGTGATGTGCCTGATGCTCCAGCTCCTAGCAGATGTCCTTTCTCTCTGCTACGTGCAGTCTCACTGCACCTCCATCTGTGGTCACCCAGGTGGCAGTGTTGCAGCGGGATTTGCATCCCCACCCACCCCCCTGGAGGAGGAGAGCAGCTGCTGGGCACTCAATCCTCCTCCCCCAGCTGGCCCTCCAGCTACCCGAGTCCATTCCCGAACCCGGGTCGCTGGCGTCGCAAGCAGAAATCCAACCACTGCACCGGCAGGCCGAGAACAAAGGGTTTTGAAAGAACTCTTGAAACTGTGGGTGGACAAAGCAATGGGGCATGATGGGATTCACCCAAGAATACTAAAAGAACTAAGGGAAGAACTAGTAACACCACTGACTACTCTCTTTAACAAATCATGGGAGGATGGAGTGGTTCCTGATGACTGGAGGAAGGCAAATGTGATTCCACTTCACAAAAGTGGGAGCAGGGCAGAGGCAGAAAATTACAAACCAGTTAGTTTGACTTCAGTGGTAGGGAAAATGATGGAATCACTTATGAAGGAAAGAATTGTTGAGTACATAGAGGCCAGTGGGGCACAGGACCCAAGGCAGCATGGTTTCACAGCAGGAAGGTCATGTCAGATGAACCTAATAGATTTCTTTGAGTGGGTGACCAAAGTAGTAGACCAGGGAGAGGCTGTGGATACGGGCTACCTAGATTTTAGCAAGGCATTCAACACAGTCTCATGCAAATGATTAATATACAAGTTAGCTAGCCTTGGAGTGGGTCCCAAGGTGGTAGCCTGGATAAAAACTGGCTGGACAACAGGACGCAAAAGGTAATAATAAATGGAGTCCACAGTGAAAAAAGGAGGGTAACTAGTGGGGTACCGCAGGGTTCGGTACTGGGACAGGTCCTCTTTAATATCTTTATAAGTGGCATTGGAGAGCACTTGGAAGGAAAGGTATGTCTCTTTGCAGATGACACAAAGATCTGCAACAGGGTTGATATACAAGGTGGGGTGGAAAGAATGAAAAGGGACTTGGCAAGGTTGGAGGAATGGTCAATATATGGCAGCTCAAATTCAGTGCAAAGAAGTGCAAGGTAATGCATCTGGGAAACAAAAACCCAGGGAAAGAGTACACAATAGGGGGGTGAGTTAATAACAACAACAAAAATCAAAAGAGACCTAGGGGTAATTATATCAGATGACCTAAAGGTGGGCAAGCAATGTGAGAAGGCAGTAAGAAGGGCTGGGGGGATACTGGGATGCATAGGGAGAGGCATCAACAGTAGAACACAGGAAGTTGTTATCCCTCTCTACTGATAGTTAGTGAAACCCCATCTGGAGTACTGAGTGCAATTCTGGAGACACCATCTCCGCAAAGACTTAGACAGAGTGGAGGCTGTTCAGAGGAGGGCAACCAAAATGGTGCAAGGTTTGCACCAGAATACATATGAGGAGAGACTAAAGCAGCTTACTATGTATACACTTGATTAAAGGAGGGATAGAGGAGGGACATGATAGAAACTTTCATGTATCTCAAGGGAATTAACAAGGTACAAGAGGGTAGTATCTTTCAGAAGAAGAGATGTGCAAGAACAATGGGGCACAATTTGAAGATAGAGGGGGGACGGTTCAGAGGTAATGTTAGAAAGTATTTTTTCACAGAGAGAGTTGTGGATTCATGGAACAGCCTTCCTGAGGAGGTTGTGGAGTCAGGAACAGTGGGAGAATTCAAGAATGCATGGGATAGGTATAAGGCAATTCTAGTGGGGGGTAGGAGGAAGTAAGCGGTTGATTAACTGAATCTGCAGCTTATCCATCAGGTAGGGAAATGGGCAGACTGGGTGGGCCAAGCTGTCCTTATCTGCCATCAAATTCTATGTTTCTATGTTTCATCAAACCTAGCTATGGCTCAAGAGTTAATAAGATAGTTCAGTACTACTGAACTTGCTGTGGTTGTGGGCTGAACACTAATAACACTTTCCCTTCTTCATAGCAAATTGCATTTACATAATTGATCAGAGACCTGAAAGAGGGAGAGCAGGCAATCCAGATAAAGATTTCCATGGCTGCTGCAGACACCTTTGTGCTGACACTCCTCTCCTATCCCTCACAGTGGTGATGTAAAGGCCTTGCAAGCCCATGCTGTGCTTCACTGCTTTCCCTTGATCTCCCCTCACCCCACTCCCAGGACTGTTTTCAGCATGTTGCTGTTTAGTGGATAGACTCTGATCATTTTCTTTCATGTGAAATTTAGGTGCCAGGCCACATTTCCTCATCAGTTTGTAACAGGGCAGTGCACCCAGTCTCCATCTGGCAACTCAGTGAGGCCCAGTGGACCTTTCTTCTGTTCATCTATGGCCAGAGCAAGTGGTGTTCATTTCATCACCTAGGCTGGTGGCCCAGCAGGAGAAAATTCATCCGCTGATTTGTAGGCAATCTACATCATTTTCATACATCTACTTAACTCTTTTTCAAAAGAATTAGCAAGCTACAAGAGGACACCAAAGCAAACAAATCCCCTTTACAAAAGGGACCTTTCACAAGCACGCATACATGAGGGGCATTCATATCAGCATCAAAGTCTCAGCAAAATTCCCAACAGATTGGTGCATGCCACAGAGCATTCTGTTGGGTTCTATGTGATAATGGTGAGCACCGAACAGTGACTCGCATTATTGCAACGTCTGGCGGTGAAAACAATTTCACCACCCTGTCATCCTCAGAGCATGGAAGAATGGTGCCGAGGACTGAAAACACTTGTTTCTGTAACGGGGATGCATCCCCACACCTCCCAAGTGGGGCTTGCCCCAGCACCTCCCCTGGGATTCTCAACTCCCGGGGGTTGCATGTCGGGGGGTACAAAAGCAAAAAAATTACAAGTTTTGGGCTGGACGCAACAAAAGCACAGTAGTTCCGGACCCAGAACCAGACCCGAACCTAGAACCCCTGCACCGCAAGCAGAGGTCAACCCCCAATGCCTCGGCACAGCTGGGCAGCCTACCACAGCACCACCCCCTACATTCCCTACTATCCCTTCCAGGCTGTGCTCGCTCCCCGCCACCCACGCACCTGTACATATAGCGACATCCTGTCTCTATGGTCGCCCACCCCACCACATCTGGTCACCCTCCCTGCCCCCTTGCCTTTTGGGCTTTCACATATATCGCTTCACTGTTTCGGATGGCACTATGATTCAGGCGCCCACCTCACGTGCTACCTTCTATTGCTTTTCTCCTGCAAATTTATTGAAGCATTACACTGCAGATAACTTATTTTGAAAATATTTGGAATTAGCAGTAGTTTTCAAGGGATGTAAATTCAATTCACAGTAGCCCATAATAGCTCATACAAGGGTCTCAGGTAGCAGGTAGGATGACCTATCACTTAGTGAAGTAAACTCACTTCATTTGGTATAATAACACAACACCCCTCCATAGACACTACCTTTCTTTCCTAATGTTCCCTCCCAGGTATCTTCTGGAGAGTTACTCATTCTTGGTGGCTTCAATATAATTTGTCTCTTCCTCTCTCTTCATAAATTTTGCCTTAATATGAAGTCCCTCATTTTAACCAAGCTCATTTCTGTCCCTATCTGTGATATATTCAAATCTGAAAACTACCCCCTCTTGGACTGGGTCATCTCCTTCTTTCCCCATCACATAATGGATGCTAATAATCTCTCTGATGCCCTCAGTGACCACTATATGGTCTACTGTGTGTAAGATTTACCATCCAAAAGCTCTCCCCAAATTCATATAGATCTGTTCTTTTCTGTTCTCTGGGCTTTGCCCGCTCTCATGCTGACTTTGTAGCCACCTACTACTTCCTTATTTCTACATCTGGCAAACTGGACAATGCTCTTAATCTCTTTTCCACTAAAGTTATGTCTGCCTGGGATCATCACACGCTCTGCTTAGAAGTCTAGGGTTTGAGATTGACAGCTGCAATGGATCTCTGATGAGTTGCTGGTTTGCCACCATGTGTGTGGTCTTGCTTGGAGGACCTACAAGTCCTCTGGCTTCAATTTTGACTTTATTGATTATTGGACCCTTCATAGTGCCTATACTAAAGATAACAGGATAATGAAGTCAGAACAATTCGAATCCACACTGCAGAACTTTATTCAACCCTCTAAGTTCTAAAAGGGAATTCATGCACTTTTCTCCCCTCCAACATAGTCCCTGCTCCATGTTCTCAAGAGGGGCAATACTTCCATCTCTGACCAAGCTGCAATCGCTGCATCTTTTAATTCCTTTTTTGTCTCTTGTGCCTATTCAGTCCTTTCTTTCTCCTCCTCCTCTTTGTCCTCTCTCTTCTCCTTTTCTCTCTCACTCTCCTCCCCTACCTGTCCCCCTCCTCCTTTTTTTCTTTTTCACTCATTTCCCCTACTGTTACACTTAAGGCACTCTTTGCCTTAAATCCACACAAGGGTGGGAGCCCTGATGACCTTGACTCCAGACTCTACTTTTTCTCTGCTCATTCCATTGACCCTCCCTATTACCTATTTGCATTGCAGGGATTTAGCAATCTAGGATTTAGCGATCTAGGATTGCAGGGATCCAGGGGACTTGGTGCTTGCCTATAATAAGGCAGTCACAGGGGCCCTGGATTCCATTGCACCTGTTCGTGTACGTCCTCTCACCCTTTGCCCTAGGTCTCCTTGGTTTGATGAGACTTTAAGGGAGTTGAGGAGAGTTGGACAAAGATTAGAGAGATGTTGGCGGAAGTCGGGCTTGGATTGTGACAAACTTAGATTGATGGACCATTACATGGTTTATCAATCAGCAATCTCTCGTAAGAAGGCAGAATTCCTGTCCAGAGAGATTGCTACTGCTCAGCATAGACCAGTTCAGCTTTTCTGGACCATGGACAGATTGTGCAATCCAATCTGTCTTCAGCCCAGAAGAGCTTTTTCTCAAGAACGGTGTGAGGAGCTTGCTCAATTCTTTTCAGATAAGGTTGCCAAGATCAGGTCCGACATCCGTCTGATGCTCTCTAGTGGGAGTAGTGGTGGTCGACAGGAGATGTCGGACACCAGTTTTGTATGGTCCGACTTCAGCCTTCCCACAATCAATGACATTGTGATGGTCATCTGATTACTGCATCCAACCAACTGTGGTCTGGATCTGGGCCCTACAAGTCTCCTAGTGGGTGGTGTAGATAAAATCAGTCCGGTTCTGGCTGAGATAGTCTGGAGGTCTTTGGAGAGGGAGATTTTTCCAAATCCCCTGAAGGAGGCTTTGGTGCAGCCCCTTCTTAAGAAGCCCTCCTTGGACCTGGACTATCTGGCTAATTATAGATATGTCTCTAACCTACCCTTTGTGGGAAAGGTTATTGAGAAGGTGGTTGCGATGCAGTTGGATGATCATTTAACCAGCCACGATGTCTCTGATTCTCTCCAGTCTAGATTTAGGAAGAGACATAGCACCGAGACGGCTCTGGTTCGGGTACTAACTGATCTCCTGATAGTGAGATATCGAAGGACCTGTTCTATCTTGGTCCTTCTTGATCTCTCTGCGGCATTTGACACGGTGGACCATGGTGTGCTGTTGGAATGCCTGCGGTTTATCTGTGGACTGTCTGGTACAGTCCTCAACTGGTTTCGATCTTTTCTCGAGGGTAGGACTCAGAGGGTGGTGTCTGGAATTTTTTCCTCGACATCATTCCCACTATCCTGTGGGGTACCACAGGGCTCCATTCTGGCACCCTTGTTGTTTGCTGTGTACATGCTGCCATTGGAATTGATCATTAGGTGGTACAGTTTGAGTTTTCACTGCTATGCAGATGATACTCAACTGTACATGTCCTTAGTACCTGGCCAAGATGCCGTTTTTTCGGTCTTTAATAACTGTCTTGCTGAAATCCAGGACTGGATAAATGTGAGTTGGCTGCGGTTGAACCCAAGAAAAACTGAGGTGTTGGTCGTGGACCCAGGTCACCGGAAGGTGGGTCTGTTGGCTGGATCTCCCTCAGGCTTATGGCTTGGAGGTGTCCAGCTAACTACCTCAGATCAGGTGTGAAATCTGGGCGTTGTCTTTGACAGCTGTTTGACACTTAAATCACAGGTGTCGGCAGTTGTCAAAGCCTCTTTTTACCATTTGAGGAACATTGCCCGGGTGAAGCACCTGGTTCCTCCTGATGATCTTTCTACTTTGGTCCATGCCTTCGTTACCTCCCGTCTTGAATACTGCAATTCCCTGTATCTTGGGCTACTGGGGGTTGATATTAGCCGCCTACAGCTAGTACAGAATGCGGCATCCAGGCTATTGGCAGGTTCTTCTAGGACCAGTCATATAACGCCTGTGCTCCGTGGATTGCACTGGCTGCCAGTATGCTGGCATATCACCTTCAAGGTCAGTTTGCTGACCTATAAGGCCCTACATGATCAGGGACCTAGCTACCTGAAAGGTCTCCTTTATCCCTACTGCCCCCCGCCGCTCTCTCTGATCCACTGACAAGGGATTGCTAGAGATTCCCAGGGTTCGTTTGAAGACTTCTGGGGCCAGATCTTTTAGTTTTGTGGCCCCAACCCTGTGGAATTCTCTACCTCGTCAGGTACGAGATTGCCCGACCGTCGAAACTTTTAAGGGAGCACTTAAAACATATCTTTTTAAACAAGCATATAATGATTTTTAATATCTATTAGTGTGGTTAATTTATTGTTTTATTAATATTATTTTATCATGTGGTGTACAGGCGCCTTGGTTTTTAGAAAGGCGCCTTTTTATAAATAAAGTATTGATTGATTGATTGATTTACTAAACTGCTTTTTCTTATTATCCTGTGTTCCTAACCTTTGGATGTTAGCAACTGTCATTCCACTTCCTAAAGTGGGTGCCCCCTCTTCCCCTAGTAACTTCCATCATCTCTCTCTCTGCTCTCCACTCTAGCTAAACTCCAGGAACACCTTGTACTCTCCCAACTTCCCAATTTTTCCCTTTTCCTGAATCAACCTCTTTTTTCCCCTCCTTTCAGTCTGGATTTAGAAAGTTGCATTCTAGTTATACCTCCCTCCTCCTGCTCACTGATACTACCCTCTCTGGCGTGGATCAGGGCCTTGTCACCTCTGCAATTTTTGTTTAATTAGCCAAAGCTTTCAACACTGTTGCGCATCCCATTCTCTTTGGCCAGCCTAAGGCAGTTTAACTCTTTGCTTCCGCAGTTGAGTAGTTCCACTCCTACCTTGAGGGCAGGTTGCAAGCTGCCTGTATTAGAGATTCCTTTACCCCTCAAATCCCTATCAGTTCAGGTGTCCTCCAAAGGTCTGTCCTTGGCTCATGTCTTTTCTCCATTTTCCTAAATGACCTCCCTAATGCCTTCTCCTCTGTGTCTATTGATATTTATGCAGAGGATATGGTACTGTCTTATTCTGGCTCCTCTTTCCCTGACCACATGAACCAGCTGCAACTAGATTTTAGCAATATCCAGCTCTGGGTCCCCCAAAAATCAGTTACCCTTCAATGCTAAGAAAACAGTTTCTATGATTTTTGGCACCAGGCAGTGGCTTGCTAGGATCCCCCCCCTTCCTTCCTTTCATACCCTTGATGGTGCAACTATTGAAAATGTCTCCTCCTTCAACAATCTCAGGGATTTTTCTGCTTCTATGGATGTTATCCACAAGACACTACACCACAAACTTAATGTGCTATATAGAAATAAGAATATTATTTCACTTCCTTCATGAACAAAAATCCTCATTAAGAAGATTTCCCCCATTTTTGACTATGCAGACATGTACATTGTTTTTACCTAGACAGGACACCCTCTTTCACCTTTTGTGTTGCTTTGACCTTGATAAACTGTTCCCTTCTCACCATTTTACTTTGCACTTATCCCTCTCTTGATGACAGGTGCCTTACTCACTGTGTCTTCTTTATCTCCAAATATTGATTTGGTTTCTCTCACCTCCTACCTTACTTCTCTCCTCTCTTCCTCCCTTCTTCGTCTTACTTCCATCACAATGCTTGCTCTTGCTCTCTTGCTCTCCCTTTAAGGAAATCTACTGCTAGCCAGGCTGCCTTCTCTTTCTGCTACCCTAAACTATGGGTCTCTCTCCCCCCTTTCTTTTGCTCTGCTCCTTCCTTCATTGCACTGAAAGTTCTTCATCATGATTTCTCTATTCACTCCTGCAATTGCTTCTGATATTTAGGTGCTCTTGTTTTCATCAGCTTTTCCATCTACAGTGACACCAGTACTACCCCCTCCTTATTATCAGTCATTTCTCTCTGTTCCTCTTATTTTGTTGTTTTGCTCATTGTTTAACGTGCCTTTGCCCAATATACTATTTATGATATGGTAATTTTCCAAATGACAATTTTATTCTCTAAACATTCTTGAAATTGTATTTTGTTATTGTTGTTTCTATATTACTGTAGTGTTTTTATACATTGTTCTTTGTAGCTGTTCAGCCTCTTCCCTCCCACCAGAATGCATCAGGAAATGAGCTGATATCAGCTCAGTATGGATTTCCTGTTTGAAATATATATATATAAATTAATTAATAAATAATGTTTGCACAGTTTGTCTAAGTAATTGGATATATTTAATTTAATTTAACATATTTTATTCACTTTTTTGCATGAACAAGCCAGCACAATAGCTTTAATGGAAACCAGTATGATAAGCAACATATGTTAGCATCAGTAATTAACATGAAGGAAATAATTCACACTAAAAGAAAAATGATGTGTCCATATCAGTCAGGACACCTTGCCATGACAGTTGAGTTACTCTGCATCCTGTTTTACATAAATTTGGCAAGTCCAGGAAAGTTGATTTTACAATAAAAAGGAGATGATCAATGAAACATAGAAACATAGAATTGATGGCAGATAAGGACCGCTTGGCCCACCTAGTCTGCCCATTTCCCTACCTAATGGATAAGCTGCAGAGCCTAGTTAACCAACAGCCTACTTTCTCCTACCCCCCACTAGAATTGCCTTATGTCTGTCTCATGCATTTTTGAATTCCCCCACTGTTTTTGACTCTATGACCTCCTCAGGCAGGCTGTTCCACGTATCCACAACCCTCTCTGTGAAGAAATACTTCCTCGCATTACCTCTGAGCCATCTCCCTTCTATCTTCAATTTGTGCCCCCTTGTTTTTGCACATCTCTTTTTCTGAAAGATGCTACCCTCTTGGACTTTGTTGATTCCCTTGAGGTATTTGAAAGTTTCTATTATGCCCCCCCTCCCCCTCCTTTCCTCGAGGCTACACATCTTAGTTCCTTTAGTTTTTCTTCAAATGTCTTCTGATGCAGACCCTGCATCATTTTGGTTGCCCTCCTCTGGACAACCTCCACCCTGTCTATGTCTTTGTGGAGATGGTGTCTCCAGAACTGTACACAGTACTCTAGATGTGGTCTTACCAACTGTCTGTACAGAGTGCTAACAACTTTTTGTTTTCTACTGGTGATGCCTCTCCCTATGCATCCCAGTATTCCCCCAGTCCTCCTTACTGCCTTCTCACATTGCTTGCTCACCTTTAGATCATCTGATATGACTACCCCCAGGTCCCTTTCCATTTTTGTTGTTGTCAGTATCTCACCCCCCATTGTGTACTCTTCCCCTGGGTTTTGGTTTCCCAGGTGCATTACTTTGCACTTCTTTGCATTGAATCTAAGCTGCCATACGTTTGACCATTCCTCCAACCTTGCCAAGTCCCTTTTCATCCTTTCCACCCCACCTTGCGTATCAACCCTGTTGCAGATCTTTGTGTCATCTGCAAAGAGACATACTTTCCCTTCCAGTCCCTCCACAATTTCACTTAAAAGACATTGAAATGGACTGGCCCCAGTACTGAACCCTGCGGTAGCCCAACAGTAACCCTCCTTTCTTCACTGTGGACTCCATTTACTATTATCCGCTGTGTCCTGTTGTCCAACCAGTATTTTACCCAGGCTACCACCCTGGAACCCACTCCCAGGCTGGCTAATTTGTTTATTAATCTTTTGTGTGTGACTGTGTCAAATGTCTTGCTAAAGTCTAGGTAGGCTTTGTCCACAGCCGCTCCCTGGTCTACTGCTTTGGTCACCCAGTCAAAGAAATCAATTAGATTTGTCTGACATGACCTTCCTGCTATGAATCCATGCTGCCTTGGGTCCTGTGCCCCACTGGCCTCTAGGTACTCAACAATTCTTTCCTTTAGAAGTGATTCCATCATTTTCCCTACCACTGAGGTCAAACTGACAGGTCTGTAGTTTCCTGCCTCTGTCTTGCTCCCCATTTAATGAAGGGGAATCACATCCACCCTCCTCCAGTCCTCGGGTACAACTCCATCCTCCCATGATTTATTAAAAAGGGTAGTCAGTGGTGTTACTAGTTCTTCCCTTAGTTCTTTTAGAATCCTGGGGTGAATCCCATTAGGCCCCATTACTTTATCCACCTTCAGTTTTAAGAGTTCTTTCAGAACCCTTTCTTCTGTGAAATGACTAATATCAACACCCCTATCCAGAGTGCTTCTATGGACTGGATTAGGTATTTCCCTCTGCTTTTCCATTGTGAATACTGAGCAGAAGTATTCATTCAGTATCCCTGCTTTTTCACTGTCGCTCTCTGCCCAACCACCTTCCTCTTTGTTCAGCTTCCGTATCCCTGCCTTAGTCTTTCTTTGTTCCCTAATGTACCTATAAAAGGTTTTATCCCCCTTCTTAACTGAGTTGGCTATCTTTTCCTTGGTTTGGGTCTTTGCTATTCTGACTGCCTTACCCGCTTCCTTCTGCTTTAACTGGTACAGTTCTTTGTCCTGCTCCTTCTGTGTTTCCTTATACTTCCTGAATGCAATCTTTTTCTCCCTTACCTTCTCCGCCACTTCTTTTGAGAACCATAGTATTTTTTGTCTTTCATTTTGATTTGTTTGTTTGCTTCACACAAAGGCTTGTTGCCTCTGTGATGGAGGTTTTGATGTTTGCCCATTGTTGCTCCACCCCACCTTCTTGCATGTTTGCTAGTGCTTTTCTGAGGCACTCTCCCATTTTGACAAAATCAGCCCTCCTGAAGTCCAGTACCTTCATTGTTGTGTGGCTTGACTCTACAGAAAAGTTTATTGTGAATCACACTATTTGGTGGTCACTTGTTCCCAGATGGCTACCTACTTCAAGATCAGAGATCCTCTCTCCATCCCCATTTGAGAGTACCAAGTCTAAGATTGCTTTCTCCCGAGTGGGTTCCAAAACTAGCTGTCTGAGGCATGCCCCCTGTAGGGCATCGAGAATGGCCCTGCTCTTGGATGTGGCTGCAGCAAAGGTGTTCCAGTCAACATCTGGCATATTCAGGTTCCCATCAGCAATATCTCCCTTTCTCTGCCACCCACAATGCCTTCCATCATATCCTTGTCCATTTCCCCCCTGAGATGGGGATCTGTATACAACCCTGTGCAGATTGTGGTGCCATTTCCAGTCTCCAGGATGACCCACAGTGCCTCCTCTCCTCCCTGTTTACCCTTTAGTTCTGTTGCTTTGATCCTTCACTTATAGAGAGAGCTACTCCTCCCTCTTCTTGCCTCCCTGTCCCTCCTGTAGATTGTGTACCCTGGTATGTTGACATCCCAGTCATGGTTCTCTGTGTACCATGTTTCTGTGACTGCCACAATATCCAGACATCCCTCTTCCATCAAGGTCACCATTTCAGGGAGCTTTTTACCTAGACTACGGGCATTGATACTCATTACCCTCCATTTTTTATGGCTTTTTTTTTGCCCCATCCCTGTCCCTACTGCCTCTGTCTTTTTCTCCATTTACCCCAGCCCTTCTCCCTATCGACTGCTCTATCTTGATGTTTATCTCACTAATTACCCTGATTTCTTTGGGGGGGGTAGGATTTCCCTTCTCCTCTTCAGTGCCTCCCCCTTGGCTATTTTAAATGCTTGCCACTGAAGTATTTAAACCTATCACCTTGGATCCTGGTTCCCCTCCAGGATAGATGCAGACCATCACACCTGTATATTCCTGCATCCCTCCCAGTGGAGCTCCAGTCCCCATTGAAGCCAAATCCCTGAGCTCTGCAACAGTTTTTCAACCAGTCATTGAATCTCATGTTGCGGACTGCCCTAGCCTCATCCATGCCATAGACAGGTAGCACTTCCAAGAAAGTTACCATGTGTGCTACTTGTCTAAGGCCCTTCCCCAACTCCACAAACTCCTGTTGCACTGCTCTGATCCCATTCTCAATGCACTGAATCCTCAATGTCTGTTGCTGCTCATGCAACATTCTGATGTAATGGAATCTGCTTTGTCCTAAGAGTGATTTGTCAACAGTTTTGCTTGAATTTCAGTATCAACCTCTCATTATTGATATTTTGTTAATTTTAGGGTTGCTTTCTCTTAATGATCTTTGTGCTTCTTTCCTTCTAGGTCAACTACCCACGCAGACTATAGAATCTCCCATTCCAATCAGAGAGAGATACTTTCCATGCTAAACCTTCAGAAAAGCCACAGATCCTTATATTATTTCACTTTCTACATCCCTCTACCTCATCTATTTTGTTAGTTAGCTCTCATTCCCAGGCCAGGAGGTATAGCATCAGATGATCAAGCTGCAGTGTAGAGGCCATTATTTCTCCAACTTTTGCATCCACTCCTGCCATTCATTTTTTAACCTTCCCCATACTTTTTGAATGCCTGTCACTGGCTTCTCAGTCCTGGTTATGGGCCATGCTGTTTTGTTGATCGAACTGGCCAGATCTGGGTGTACTTTGATCACCTCATTGATTCATTGTCTAGCTCTGAGAACAGCATGGAGGAGGCCTCCATCTCTTCCTGCACTTTTAACTTTTTATTCCTCTCAAAGCCTTGCATGAAAAAAGTCATGAATGATCCCCCTCCCATACTGCATTCAAGCAACAACTGTGCCTCCTCCCTCCCCGGCCTCTGTCAGTCTCAATAATTCCAGCTCCTCCCACTGGATTTCTTGACCTCTGCCTCTAAAGCACTTCCAAAACAGCTCTTGTCACTTAGCAACCTCAGTCTGCCAACCTCGGCACTTATGTCAACTGATATGTAGTCTTCCCTTGTGTTTTAAATCTGACTAATCTGTAACTACTCCTCTATCATATGTTATTGCCTCATACTATCTCACTGTTCTGCTATTGTAGGTTATGTTTTTTGTATCTCCACTTCCCCCTTCACTTGGGTAATGCCTGGAATTGAGCCTCAGCTCAGTGTGCCTTTCCCAGTTACCAGTTGTTTAAATAAATAAAAAATAAAAATAAAATCATGCTGATCCAATGTAAAGCAGCAGACTTGTGTGGAATGGCTGTAAACCTGCAGGTTGAAGCATCAGATCCATTGTGCATGGCCACAGACCTGTAGCTTGGCCATGGTCATGGAAGTAGGGGTAGGGGAAGTATGTGTTTGTGTGTGTGTGTGTGTGTGTGTGTGTGTGCAATGAATATGTGTATCTGTATATAGTGATATACAGATAGATAGATAGATAGATAGATAGATAGATAGATAGATAGATAGATGGATAGATAAACAGATAGATAGATAGATAGATAGATAGATAGATAGATAGATAGATAGATAGATAGATAGAGTATATATTATAGTGGCGTGGTAACACCACTATAGTTAGAGTTCAGTAGGGTGTTCAGTGTTAAACCCCTAACATTTCATGTTAATTTCTTTGACACCATTTAACAAAATTAGATGAAATTTTGCATGTTTTGTCTAGAAGGCAAGGTCTTGATTTGTAGAAATTTTTGTGATGGTAGCGTGTGCAAGTTCTGAGCATGCATATGTAATTTTTATTAAAAGGTTAACTTGTTCCCTGTACTTAAATGGTTTCTTCTTTACTCTTGCCTTCAGCCTACATGGAAGGGAATTTTTCCCCCATATTTGCAGGGGACATGTGTCATGTCCAAAGGTACTGCCTTTGATAGATATGGTGAAAAAAAATATTAAATGGTTCCAGAGTTATAAGGCTTTAAAATTTAGTGTTTTCCATTTTTGAGCATGTGAAGTAGGGGTTTTGAGATAATGTTCTGGTGCAAAATGAAAAAAGTGATGTCGAGGACAATTTTATTGGTTTTGCACCACTTGCTTCTCACTTCGGGGAGCATTTTTTCTTTGTGCCATGAGACTGCCACTGTCTTTCTTCCTCTTGAAGTAAAAAACATGTACAATGCATTAAAAATGATATCTTTTTAAAAAACAAACTCCTGAATCAAACAAAACAGGATCTGTTTTGCTAGATTCTGCAGTCTATTTTTAAAAATCAATGATAGAAATAAATTTTCTAGGCTGCCCAAAACCCAGGCTGCTCAGCTTAGTGAGAGTAGCAGTTCACCCATGTTCTCTTTATGAGAACAACAGAACTTTCTTGACTTCTACAGCCTCAGATGGAACTCATGCTGTTGGCCTGCAGTGAAAGCAGTGAGCCACCCTTTCCCTGGTTTCTAGTGGGGCCCCTCCATTGACATCACTTTCAGTATGTTACCCTGGTGTCTAGTGGCACCTCCACCCTCTGAATGCTGTCTCCATGCATATGTTATCTTTCCCTGATGTCTAGTGCCACCCCCACCCTCTGTCCCTGTAATGACTGCATCTTTCATTGGTGGCTAGTGGCACCCCCCAACTGATCACCATCACTGTATAGTTTCCCACTTCCCCTGGTGTCTAGTGGCACCCTCCCACCCTCTGATTTATGTCCCCATAATGGTTGAATCTTTACCTGGTGGCCAGTGGCACTCCCCTGTCACTGTCCATATACAGTTTTCTAATTTTGCTGGTGGCTAGTGGAACTACCCACACTCCAATTGCTGTCTCCATCATGTTTTCCACTTTCCTTGGTGGCTAGTGGAACCCCACACATTCTAATTGCCATCCCACTCTAAACTATAGAAAAATGTCCCTTGATGGTTTTTTTTTTTGTGAACCTGCAAAAAGGAAAATGTCCCCTTGCCAATCTGACTCCCTCATGTGCACATCCCACTCAGCATCCACATCCCCACACCCCCAGTACACCCCCCAACACACACACACCCTCACTCACCTGAACAGGTCACAAGACAAAGATCCACTCTCACATTTAAGACATGTCTTGCTGCTGGAACCACCGACTGCAATATGAGAAAGTAAGGTAAGTGCTGTTCAATGTATTTCAACGGGGTTTTCAACTTTGTGGCATAACTTTGCCATTTTTTGCATATTATCCCACCAAATTTTCATCATTGTCTTTTTGAGACCCCCAGCTCATGAACAATGTCAGTGGAATTACACAAATCTGTCCTGAAAGGTGATTTTGAAGTCACTTAATGAAAATACATTTTGGGCAGGATTTGAAAATGCTCACTGCCTTGTTCATCAGGTGGTGTCATAAAAAATGCTATATTGAAAATTTGGAGTCAAAATATGTAAAAATGGTGAAGTTATGTGCATAGATTGAAATTATACTATGCTTTATGTAACTTTGGTAATTTTAAATAATTTCACCCCAAATTTTTAACAGCCATTTTTTCAAATCACCTCATTAACATGACAGCTGTCATTTTTCAAATCCTGCCCAGAATGTGTTTTTGTACCAGTGGCGTGGAATGATATTTCAGCAGGGATTTCAACATTCTCAGCATGGCGTTCATGAGGCATGGTAATAACAAGGCTATGCTGACAGTTTGGTTGCTGTTTTGGCTGAAATGCAAGTGCATGGCATAGATGGCTCTGTACTTCCATGGCAACATACATGTATGCATCTATTTGGGGGGGTGCAGGCCCAGGCAAATGAGGGTTCAATTATACTAGCTCAAAAAGAAAGGAAGTTCTTTGCAAAATCTGTGTTAATGCACCAGTTAGGGTAATTTAATACCACAAAAGTAGGGCAATGTGGCATTAGGGTGTCTCACATTAACGCCTCCGACCCCCCCAAGCAGCAAAGGAAAAAACATGGCATTGGGTCTCCAGAGTCTTGTTGAATCAGTGGTAGGGTCTTTCTTGTAGGTTGTAAACCCCAATGCTCCCCTTCCCCCCTGTGGGCACTGTGTGAAGAAAAGAGATCATGTGTGATGTTCGGTACTCATGGAATGGGGATAGGCATTAAGGTTGACAACCCCCAAGAAAGATCCCACCACTGATACAAGAAGAATCTAGAATCCCACTACCCTAGTGTTTAATGTTTTCCTTTTGCTTCATGGAGACATGGGTGTGTTAGGGTGAGAAACCCTAATGCTACATTCCCTACTTTTGTGGCATTAAGTTACCCTAACTGGTGCATTACTGCAGTTTTTTTAAATTCATATATATATATATATATATATATAATATATATATATATATATATATATATATATATATATATATATATATATATATAGACATATATATCTATATCTATATCTATCTATATATATATTTAGAATAGGGACCTAGCTGATAGGTGGTCTACCTCAACATTGGTAGCTGGGTGACTTCACAGCAGGGCCCTGAGGTAAATACTAAGAGACCCCCACTCCTTTTGAAATCAAAATAGTAAGTTGCCAATCCAGGCTGAAAGAATATATGTTTATTGTTACATTGGGGGGGGTTAGGGTTGTTTTTGTTGATGTATACCATATACAGTACCACCCCTCATTTAAAATCCCATTCATAGTTTGTGAATGAGCAAAGGTGATCAGTTAATGTTGGATTTGGTTTGTAAATGGAGAAGTATGGCTTTCTCATTTAACTAGCTCCCCATCAGCTACCTGCACACTGACTTGGCACACACCTTAATTAAGTCAATCCTTGGTTGATGCACCCTATAAAGATAGTCCATTTGAGGCAGATACAGATTAGAGTAGGTACCTAGCTGATGGGTGGTCTACCTCAACGTTGGTAGCTGGGTGATTTCACAGCAGGGACCTGAGGTGAATACTTAGAGACTCCCACCCCTTTTGAAATCAAAATAGTAAGTTGCCAATCCAGGCTGAAAGAATATATGTTTATTGTTACACTGGGGGGAGTCAGGGTTGTTTCTGTTGATGTATACCATAAACAGTACAACCCCTCATTTAAAATCCCATTTATAGTTTGTAAACTGTACAGTGATTGTGAATGAGCAAGGGTGAGCAGTTAATATTGGATTTGGTTTGTAAGTGGAGAAGTAAGGCTTCTCATTTAACTAGCTCCCCATCAACTACCTGCACACAGGCTCAGCCAACACCTTAATTAAGTCAATTTTTCGCTGATGCACTCTATAAAGGTAAGCCATTTGAGGCAGATACAGTTCAGAGTAGGGACCTAGCTGATGGGTGGTCTACCTCAACATTGGTAGCTGGGTGACTTCACAACAGGGACCTGAAGTGAATAGTAAGAGACCCCCCACTCCTTTTGAAATCAAAATAGTAAGTTGCCAGTCCAGGCTGAAAGAATATATGTTTATTGTATCAGATAGAAGCACTCTCTCCTGGTAGCAGTGAACACATTACCAAACAGCAACTAAAAAATCATTAAAAGGTTTCATAATTCTAAAAAGAGATTTTTTAAAAATCCTTAAAAATCCCTTGACATATTCGGTGCTATTACCGTAGCTGCATTTTTGGAAAAAAAGGAATTGGTCTCATGAGAAAGGATTGCGTTTCATGTCAGCATTTCTTTTTTGTGGGACCTGAAATCCTTTGTTGTGTGGAAAAAATAATTTTTCTTGAGCTGCCTTCTAGCTTTTTTTTCATCAACTAAAACACCTGTGAAATACATACAAATATTATTTTAAAAAACAAATAAACAGGAATCTAGCTAAATGGGCCTCATTTAGCTTGATTCTGACCTTTGAAAATGTAGGATTTGAAAATGTTCTGTACTGAGTACATGCAGTGAGTTCATAAGAATGCTATGTTGAAAATGTGGAGTCAAATAAGGATAATGTTATATTAACTTAATGGAGGGATGGGAGTGCAGGGTCCAAAGAACACTGTGCTCCCACCATTAAATAAGGACACTATTATACTATCTCAAAAAGTAAGGAAATAAATTGCAAAAGATGTTGTTATTGCATCAGTTAGAGTTAAAGTGGCAAAAGTAGGCAAATGTGGCATTAGGGAGGGGTGGCATTTAAGCTTCCCTCCCAAACATCACACCCCAACCTGCACAGATGAAGAGGGATTGGGGTGGCATTGGGGTTGTCAGCCCTAACACTCATCCCATTCTCCTATGCTGTGCAAACCAGCTTATTTTCTAATGGAATGGGGTGAGCATTCGGACTGTTGACCTCAATACCACCTCCCAATTCCTCTTTGTCTGTACAGGGTGGGGGTGTGGTGTTAGGGCTGGAAATCCTAATGCCAAATTTCTTTACTTTTGTGGCTTTAACCATAACTGATGCATTAATGATGTGTTTTGTAATTATATATATATATATATATATATATATAGAGAGAGAGAGAGAGAGAGTGAGAGGGAGAGAGAGAGAGACAGAGAGGGAGAAAGACAGAGATTGATTCAGTGTAACAAAAACCATCATTAATGCACTAGTCAGGGTTAAACTGACAAAAGTAGGGAAATGTGGTGTTAGGGTTTCCAACCCTAACACCCACCCCATCCTGCAAGCATCAGCAAGAAAACACTTCATGATTTTGGTTGTCTTGAGTCTTGGAAAATCTGGCTTGGGGTCTTCCTTGGGGTCTTCAACCCTAACATTCCCACATTCCATCAGCAAATAAGCTCAAATGTGCAGACTATGTGAGAACTGGGTGAGTGTTAGGGTTGATAAACCCAAGGAAGACCCCAGGCCTAATTTTCCAAGATTCAGAACAGCCAAAACCATACATTTTTGTCTTTGTTCTGCTTGTAAGGAGGGGGTGGGTGTTAGGGTTGGAAACCCTAACACCACATTTCCCTACTTTGCCATTTTAACTCTAACTGGTGCATTAGCAATTTTTTTTGCTATGAATGTCCTTACTTTTTGAGATAGTACAGTCATATCATTATTCACACTGGTCTCTTCTGGACCTGCATGAATACATCCTCGTGATTATTTTATTTATTTATTTATTTTTTGAATTTTGCTGACCAGGTAGGACCACTAGGCCCTGGATATCCCTTTTTCAGGGGTGACCCGGGGTTAAAATATAACATACAGGTAAGCAGAAAATACATACAGGTAAACAGAGCAGTACATATTGGTAACATACAGGTAAGCAGAAAGTACATACAAGTAAACAGAGCAGTACATATTGGGTAAATTACATATTGTCTAACAGTGAAAGCCACGCGGGCAAAAACAGATTACCTTTTTTTTTTTTTACAGCTAGATGGGAGGGGGAAGACTACTCACCTCCCTGTGAGGGAGGGGCCTGCCATAAGGTCAGATCCTAAGGCATTGGCAAGTGCTCCTGTCGAGCAGGTGTGCTTTAGGCTTAGACCGGAAGCAGGGGCCCGATCCTGCCTCCCGTACCTCCAGTGGGAGTTTGTTCCAGAAGGAAGGGTCTGTGAAAGTAAAGGACCTGGACCCAGCTTTGGTCTTTGTTTTGGGGACCACAAGGAGATTTTGACCTGAGGAACGAAGACACCTCAGATTGGATTTGACCCTAACTATTCCTTTGAGACTAGGGGGAGATGAGGGCCCCAGAAGCTTGAATGTGAGGCATAGTGTTGGTAGATGAGGTGGGCTTCCAATGACAGCCAGCTGAGCTTAGATTGAGCCTTGCAGTGGTGGGTCCTGGGGTGTGATAATGTGGTGAATTGGACAATCTTATTGTATAGGGTCTGGAGCCTGCCAAGTTCCGTAGAGGCAACGCCTTGGAGAACAGGTGCCGTGTAAGTAAGCTTAGGGAGAAGGACACTAGTTGTGATGGCAACTCTGGCTTCAGGGATAATCTGGTCCTTTAATCTGTGGAGGATACTGAGTTTCCCATGTATGGTTTTGGTGAGTTGGTCAACATGATTTTTTAGGGTGAAGCCTTGGTCCAGGGTTAGCCCCAGGTATTTAGTGGAGGTAACCACCTCAAGTTTAGCACCCACTCTGGACTGCAGCTGGAGGAGCAGTGACCTCTCAGTTCCCAAGGATCTGGGCCCGAACAACATCGCCTTAGTTTTAATGGTATTTAATACCATTTTGTTCCGGGTGAGCCAGTCCTCCATCTGAAGGATGTCCTCTTGAAGGGCATGCTTCAGTTCTCCTAAGTTAGGGGAGGCTCGGTAAATGACAGCATCATCCGCATATTGGATGATGCTGCTGCTCTCGCAATGTAAGTGCAGATCATTTATAAACAGAGTAAAGAGAAGGGGGCCAAGTATTGAACCCTGAGGTACCCCTTCTTTGAGCGATGCTGACTGGGAGACATAGTCTTTCCACTTGACCCTCTGGGTACGGCCTGTGAGGTAACTGGCAAACCATCCTAGGGCATGTGTGTCCAGGCCAAGAGAGCCCATTTTTTGTAAAAGGAGGTTGTGGTTTACCAGGTCAAACACTTTAGAGAGGTCTATGAAGACCGCGCCTGTGCTGACCCCTGAGTCATTATTGCTCTGGATTTCTACCAAAAATTTGGTTAGTGCAGTGTCGGTCCCATGCTTGGCTCTGAAGCCATGCTGAGATGAAGAGATTATCTGGTGAGTTTCCAGATATTCGAGTAGTTGGGAGTAGACTAGCTTCTCTTGTATTTTTGCTATAGCGCACAACAAGGAGATAGGCCTATAGTTCCCAATAGGTTCGGTAGACCCTCCCTTGTGAATGGGGATCACTAGGGCCTGCTTCCAAGGCTCAGGGACAGACCCCTCCATAATGGACCGGTTTATCATGGAAGTGCCGGGCACTTTGGACCCAGCACTTTCATGCCTTCATTTATCCACATATGTATGAGGGGGTTGGAAGGGAAGGCCCCTTGGACCCTACACTTCTGTTCCTCCAGAAAAACAACTTATGTGCTTCCTTGTATTTTTTTGTTGGGTATGGATGGATCATTTTCAGTTCTTATTTCACTGGGGCTTAGTGCTGTAATAGTCATTAAGAGCTTCCTCTTGATATATGCTTTGTCTGTTAACTCCAACAATTGACAGAGTTACAGCTTGTTAAAGCTGCAATATAATCCTAGGGGAATTGTAATTTTTTATTTGTTATGCTTTTTTTTTTATATGGCCCCAAAATATTTTTTGAGGGAGGCTGTTATGTGGTACTGTTGTAGTACTCATTAAAACATCTATTTTGATATACAGTATAGCTTGTTCCATTATTACGTATATTGAAAGAGTTATAACTTGTTAAAGTTGAAATGTGGAAAAAATCCTAAGTCCAAATTCTTATCTTGTATAAAAGGATCTTTTTCAGTGAGGTTTTGTCATTCATATGAGACAAGATTCCTGCATACAAAAAAAAAAAGAAATGGGAAAAAAACTAAGCCCAAATTCTTTTTTCGTCTTACGGGGTCTTTTCTGGTGAAGCTGTGCTGTTCATATGAAAGAAAATATTGCTTTATATAAAAAAAGTGAAAAAAACTAAGTCTGATTTCTTTTTTGTATGAAGATATCTTTTTTCGTGAGGTTGTGATGTTCATACAAAAAAAGATTGCTTTCTATGAAAAAATAATTTGAAAAAAAACTAAGTCCAGATTCTTTATTTGTATGAAGGGAATCTTTTTTCGTATGGCCCTATTTTTTCTCTTTGTACGGATATATGATAAAAGAAATTCGGCTCCCTAAAAAAAGATTTTAAAATGTGTTAAAAACACATTTATGAGGGATTTCTTTGAAAAACCAAATGCAGAATTCACCTTGGGGGAGCCCGATTAGCAAGATACATGTACTGGTATCCCTTCAGGACATCATTTTTGTGGCTTTTCAAAAAAATATTTTGAAAACAAAAAACAAAACAGAATGGTGAGCATACCAAAAATGAATTTTTTTCTTATGAATAAAAAATACCTCCATACAGAACAGAATCTTTTTTCATATGAAACAGCTATCCAAAAGACCATACTGAGGTTGTTCAGAACTGAAATTTCAAATCATTATAACTCTGGAATGTGTTAATATTTTTCCCCAAACCAGCAAAAGGCATCACTGTGGTCCAAGTCCTTTTGTACCCTGAAAATTTCAGAGCAAAATTCCAAACTGTTTTGGTGCTGGAATACAATTTTTTATTTGGTACTCGGAATACACACATTCAACTGGAACAAAACTTGACTCATCAAGAGACCTTGGCCCTGAGACCACAAATGTAAAATTTCATGCAAATTTGTTGAATGGTGGCAAAACTAAAGGTATTAAGGTACAAATTTAGAGGTGTAACATTGAACAGCCTACTCATCCCTAACTATAGCGGCATTACCGCACCACTATAATATATGTTTTATATATATAGTCACTGTAGTGTTTATCACAAAAATTGGGTTTTGACAACTTATATCCCTGTGGTCTAAACCCCCATAGGACTGTGAAATTTGGTGTGCACAGTCACAGCCCTGGTGGCTGTTTTATTTTGGCAAGTTTGGTGAAAACTGGGTTTGTAGTTTAGAAGTTATTTATTTGTGAAATCATGTAAATAGTCACAGCCCAGGTGGCTATTTTATTTTGGCAAGTTTGGTGAAAACTGGGTTTGCAATCATGTAAATATCCCCAAATTCATTAGATTAAAAAAAAGATACTTGTCATATAGTAGTTTCAAAATCTGTTCAAGTGGACTTTAATGAACTCCATACATACATATATAACAGGTAGTATGCATACCTGATAAACATAACAAAAAAAAAACAACTACATAAAATAGTCAAAAACACAACAAATAAAAATAATCATTTTTCCTTTTGTTCATGAGTTGCTTGGGGAGCTCTAAAAACTGTTGTGAAAGACAAACCAAGTCCTAGATGAACAAAATATTTTAAGTTGTGAAAGAGGAAACCACCCATGATCGCAACCAAATTAAACACATTTTGTACATTCTGTCCTACAATTAAAGTCATATACAACATATTAAGAAACCTTTGTCTCATGTCCTGCTTTGTTCAGGGTTGACAGGGCCCTTTTGTAAATGGAGTCCACTGTGAAGAAAGAGGGGTTACTAGTGGGGTACCACAGGGTTCAGTACTGGGTCCAGTCCTTTTTAATGTCTTTATAAGTGACATTGCAGAGGGACTGGAAGGAAAAGTATGTCTCTTTGCAGATGACACAAAGATGTGCAACAGAGTTGATACACAAGGAGGCATGGAAAGGATGAGAATGGACTTGGCAAGGTTGGAGGAATGGTCAGAAGTATGGCAGCTTGGATTCAATGCAAAGAAGTGCAAAGTAATGCACCTGGGAAACAAAAACCCAGGGGAAGATTACACTATGGGGGGAGGTAGTAACAACAACAAAAATGGAAAGGGACCGGGGGGTAATCATATCAGATGACCTTAAGGTTGGCAAGCAATGTGAGAAGGTGGTAGGGAGGGCTGGGGGGATACTGGGATGTATAGGGAGAGGCATCACCAGCAGAAAACAGGAAGTTGTTATCCCCCTGTACAGACAGTTGATGAGACCCCATCTGGAGTACTGCGTCCAGTTCTGCAGACTCCATCTCCAAAAGGACATAGACAGGATGGAGGCAATTCAGAGGAGGGCAACTAAAATGGTGCAGGGTCTGCAAGAGAAGCCATACAAGGAGAGGCTAAGCGAGCTTAATATGTATACCCTAGAGGAAAGGAGGGAGAGGGGGGACATGATAGAAATGTTTAAGTACCTCAGTGGAATCAACAAAGTTCAAGAGAGTAGCATCTTTCAGAAAAAGTGATGTGCAAGAACAAGGGGACACAATTTGAAGATAGAGGGGGGATGGCTCAGGGGCAATGTAAGGAAGTATTTTTTCACAGAGAGGGTGGTGGATGCATGGAACAGCCTTTCTGAGGAGGTTGTGGATTCTGAAACTGCAGGCGAATTCAGGAATGCATGGGACAGACATAAGGCAATTTTTGTGGGGGGTAGGAAGAAATAGGCTGTTGGCTAAATAGGATCTGCAGCTTATCCTCTAGGTAGGGAAATGGGCAGACTAGGTGGGCCAAGTGGTCCTTATCTGCCATCAAAGTCTATGTTTCTATGTTTCTGTGTTTACAAGGAAAGATAGACCCATGTCCTTTTTCACACACGGCATATAGCAAGTTAGTACTGACTTCCTCTTCACTTGTGCCCTGTACAAAGTAAGTTGCAAATCTACATTCTCAAAAAGTAAGGAGATTCACTGAAAAAAAATCTGTACTAATGCATACTGTACATTATGGTTAGAAAGCCGTAGAAGGAGGAAAATATGGCTTGAGATTTTTTTAACACTAATGCCCATCCCCTCCACAGCCCCTGCCTTCATGACCAAAGGCCAACCTGCAGGTCTACTACCATGCCCCATGGGTCTGCTGCTTCAAAATACAAGTCTAGGAAAATATGACTGATCTCTTGCATAAAGACATATATGACTAGTCTCTTGTGCAAATACAGTTATGACTGATCTCTTGCTCTGCACAGATCATGCAGGGCCCTGCTCAAATAATTTTATGACCAACCTTACAGACCCATTCTGAAGCAACAAACTATCCCAGGTGAATCATTACATCATCATTCATGTTTGGGAAGGTCTGTCATGACTGATCATTGTACTCATCAGATGTCACCATATAATAATCAATGGAGATCATCATCTAGTTCATGATTTAGTCATCAAACTTGCAACTGATAATCACAAACTGATGATTATTGACTATTTTTGTAAGCTTTTATTGGAATGATTTTGTTGATGATCCATAAAAAGATCAGATGATAATGATGATCATATCATTTTCATGATTGAAGCATGTAAGCCTCATGGGGAATACCAAACACAGTTTAATTTGTTACTAATATGAAACTGAATGCCCAGAAGTTGTAAAATAAAATTAATTAACATATAAATAATCAGAAATCAGTTTTATAACCCATTATGAAGAGTGCGTGCTAAGGTAGCCAAGTACATGTAGGACCTCCGCGCGCAATCATAAAAGCATCCTTTTTATGTTTATTTTTATTTATTTGAATCTAGGATTACAAGTACCTTTGAGCCCAGGCTCTTTTACAAAGGTTCCATGTCAGATGGAGTACAATACAACACAAGACATTCAGTACAAGTTGCAGATAAACATTGGGTTACAGAAACAGTAGGAGTAACTTATTTTGTCAATTAAAATATAAATACTGAGACAATACTAGATAAGGACACAGAGGTAGGAGCAACCAGAGGCATTGTCAGCAGTACTTAGGGAAGTGCAGTGGAGAGGAGGGGGAAGGAGGACATGAGGGGGGAGGGGGAGGGGGAAATTGGTAGGAGTGGGAGAAAGTAAGTGCTGAGTAGAATGGGCAGTGGCAGCAGGGAAAGATTGATGGACAGGAGAGCTGATTAAGGGAAACAGTTGCATGTGCTGGAGGCAGAGAGAAGTAGACAAAGCCTTGATTTGAAGGGGCCGAGCTTGGGAAATGAGGAGATGCCACTACTGAGACCATTGAACCAGTGTGGGGCCCAGTAGGTGAATGTTCTTTGCCCCTGGGAGGTACAACAGTGAGGGCTCTGAAAAAGCTGGGAGACTGAGCACCTAGTGAGGCATGAATTATGAGCAAGAGAAAGGAGGGCTTGGACACCAGGAGGGGAATAGCCCAGGGTTGTCTTCTTGGCTATTAAGCAGGTTTGGTATTTTATGCGGTTAGAAAATTGTAACCAGCCAGTTTGGGCATAGGGGTTACACATATGGGTGAGACAGTGGGCTCCAAAAAAGAGCCAACAGGCTTTATTGAGGGCTGTAGCTATACATCAGAGAGCAGTGATAGTGGCAGAGCAGTGTACAATAAGGCCATAATCAATTAGTGAGACCACAGAGCTCTGAACTGTGACCCTTAAGGCTTCAGGAGTATGGCATTGCCTATGCCTGTAGAGAAGACAGATGTGATTATTAGCAGCTTTAGCAATGTTGTCGATGTGTAGGCTGTAGGATAGGTGACTGTCGATTCTGACTCCAAGATATTTAAAGGAGGGTACATGTTCCAGGGCAGCATCATTGCAGTTTAGGATGGTCAAAGGAAGATGCCTGTACTTGTTGTGGGTGCTGCAAAAGAGCGTTGTCTATGTCTTTTTATAGTTGAAGACTAGCTTGTGCTTAGAAAACCAGTTTTTGACTGACAAGAAGCCACTCTGTAGTTTGCATTGAAGGGGATAGTGTTCCTTGTGGGTGGAGTGGATTACGGCATCATCTGCATAGAGTAGTATTTGCTCCAGGCAGGACTGTGGTAGGTTATTCAAAAAGACAGAGAAAAGTATGGGACCTAGAATGGATCCCTGTGGGACTCCAGAGCTGACTGGTCTAGCATTAGAGAGGACGTCACCGATTTTGACTCTTTGCGATCTGTTTTCAAGGTAACTTTTGAACCAGATCTTATACATAGGCGAGAACCTAGCTTTTAGCAGCTGGTCTATCAGGAGGTGATGATGTACGGTGTCAAAAGCCTTGGTTAAGTCAATGTAGACAGAGCCAGTTAGATGATCTTTATCCAGGGAGCTGTGTATAGCTCCAGTGTAGTCCAGCAGGGCCGACTTGTGTTGCTGAGTGGTCAAGATATTATATTTTTCCAGGTACTCAGTAAGCTGGTCTGCTACAAACCTTTCAATGGCCTTTGAGAAGGGAGGCAAAATGGAGATAGGCCGGTAATTCATATGTAATGTCCGGTCACCACTTTTGTGGATTGGAGTAACAGTTGCGGTTTTCCATCTGTCAGAGAATTGACTAAGGCCGAGGGAGAGTTTGAAAACTTTTGTTAGTGGGGGTAGTACTTCATCAAGAGGGAGGGATAGCAGTTTTAGCTCAAATGAGTCCCCACTTATTCAGGTCTTGGCAATAGCTTTACTGATGTAGGTGCGGACCTCATGCATCATTACTGCCTTAAAGTAGAAGGGAGGGTATTTAGAGGAAGGGGGAAGGCTGGTGGCATTTGATGAAGCATCATCCTTATTGAAAAAGTCAGGGGGGAGAACACTGCTGAGGTCGATGAAGGCTGAGTTGAGGGTATTTGATATAGTTACAGGGTCCAGAATAGTAGCCCCATCGATATTCAGCATTGTGAGGGAAGTTTTAGGCTGTTTCCCAGTAACTTCTTTAATATTGTTCCAGAAAGATCTGCCATGCCCCCAGGTATTGGTGAGAGCTTCATTATAGTAGTGATTTTTCATAAGTCAAACGTATTTTGTGCAGGCATTATGTGCACATTTGTAGTTCTGTATGTCAGCTTGTGTTCCTGAGGCCCATGCCAGCATCCAGAGATAGTCCCAGGCTTTTAGTTGAGCAAGTAGTTCAGCATAGAGCCAGGGGTTGTAGAGGCATTTGACTTTGTGTTTTTTGAGGAGGGCATGGAAGTCACAGGCAGCATTAAAGATGTTAATGAGGTAATCCAGGGCTGAGTTAACATCAGTGACATTGTAAATAGGAGACCAGTCTTGTTGTCTGAGATGGGATTTAAGGCATTTCAGCTGCCCTCTAAGGAGGACTCTACTGGAGATGAGTAAGGGTGGAGGCATGATAAATTTGTTAGACCAATTGCAGATAACTGGGGAATAGTCACTTATTGAGCCTGGGAGGATGGAGATGTTAGAGATGTGAGTCGGGTGGTTAGTAAGTACCCAATTTAGAAGGGTACTTGTGCCAATTTTATAGCTGTGCCAAGTAGGTGAGTCGACTAGTTGAGAGAGGTTGAAGGCAGAGATCGCATCCTTGATACCCCCTATTTCTGGTGCCAGCCAGTTAACATTGAAGTCGCCCAACAGGATTGTCTCAGAGCCGGGGGGAGGGTTTGTACAAATTCTAGGATGGCACTGATACCTTTGCCTTGCACTTTAGGGGGAATGTACACTGTGGCAACTGTCAATGCTTTGTTATGGGCCCCTAGCATGAGTTTGACCGGCAGAATCTGTGCAGCTGTATTTGAGATGGTGGGATCTAAGAAGTGGCCCAAGAGAGAGACTCTTTCAGGTATATTGCACAGCCCCCACCTCTCTTTGTCATCCTATCAAGTCTAAAGATGCTATATCCTGGAAAGGCAATAGACATATCTTGAATTTTTGGAGAGAGCCAGGTTTCAACAACCGTGAGTATGTCCGGGTTATGACGATTGGCAAAAATTTGCAATGTATCAAGTTTAGGGAGGAGTCTGCAGATGTGATTGTTGCAAGGGTAAGAGGCCCTGTCTGCTTTACATGGGTGGTTGAGTGGGTGGTCATTGGGCCAGGATTGGGGTGAACATTCTCAGATAGCAGAGCAGGAGGAGCTGTAGCTTCAGACTGTACCAATGTATTTGTCTGGAGGAGAGTTTAGTTGACCGCTTTGATTGGCAGCGTAGGTAGAGGTGCTGACAGTGGCTCCAGAGGGATGAGATGTGTGCCAGGGATGGAATGGCAGTTGACAGAGCAAGTCTCCCCCAGCCATGCTTACATGTATGCTTCCAGATAGTGTCAGGGAAGGGTTTGAGAGGGGAGCAAGGGGCAAGGGCTAGAGTGCCTGACTGGGCGTAGAGACAATCAACTGTGAAGCTAGGGGGAAGAGAAGGGTTACAGGCTCTGGGAAGACAGCTGAGAGGAACCAGAGATGCGAGGATAGTTAGAGAAAAAGGCAAGAAGGACAGCCCCATTGTGCCCAGTGAAAACAGAGAATCGCAGTGGTAAAGCTAGGGAGCGTGGCAAGAGAGCACTAGCTGGGGCACAGAAAGCGAGTAGGAAGGGTCAGATAAGATGTAATAGGATGAGAGTGGGTAAGGTGACATATAAACTTCTTTGAAGTTTTTGTATCATAAGTAAGAAGTGAGGTGGAAGAGTAAGTATAAGTTAAAGCAGTGTGCTTGGACTTAACAATCATTTCAACTAATGATCCCAATAGAGATGTTTAAATAGAAGGTGATATAAGTTCCAAAAGTACAGAGAAAAGATAAATTAAAAGTAAAATATATGTATAGCACTGATCTTGATCATGGGCAGTTGTGATGATATAAGACCATCATTAAATATAATCATTGTTTTCTATTTATTCATTATTATTACTGTTCTGTTACTGTGAATGGAGGGCTAGGCAATATTATCTATTGAAGAGCTACTGATGTCTCAAAGAACACTTAAAAAAACATAATAATTAGGTACAATTCTGCTTGCATTCCATTTATATTTTATGTATTTCTCCTCCTCAAAATTTATTTCTAAGGAAATGTGTATGAATATGTGATTGTTATCCCTTAGAGATTATTCTGAGTTTATCTGCCTCTATAGCTTACTCCCTACTCCAAGTCATAATCCTCTGTTGTGAAATCATTGTCTGTTGCCATGGGAATAACTGTGAGATCACAGGCAGTGCTCTATGACTTCAGGTAGGGAGAAAGCAGCAGGAATAGATGAACTCTTCAGGAGCAGAAATTCTGTTTTAGTGCAAGTGACCTCAGTAATAAATAATGGGGAGGAGAAATACTGAACTGATGGGAAATAAAAGCTGGACTGTGTCTAAATAGAATAGACAAAAGCCACATATTAAATTAAGCGCTGCAGCAACTAGCACATGTTTGCGGTCCACTTATTTTCATGGTTTGGACCCGATCTCAACACAGTATATATCATTTAATTCATTCATTTACACTGAATTTGAATTGCATGTTTTACACTGACCACACTTCAAAGCACAGCTCATTATCAACAGCGCAAGAGGTACTGTAACTACAGGTCATGTACGGTTTAATGTGCTGCTAATCCCTGTAACGAAAGGCTAATTACAGGCACTTAATTATAGATACCAGTTAGAGCTCAATCACTGTTAAGTACCATCAGGTATAAGCCTTTAAAATGTTTAATAAACCAAAGCTTACATTCAATTCTGTTTCTTCTTTCATATGTAGGTAACGTATGGTTACCAGCACCACGTGTTTAGCCATTTCATATAGCAACCATGATAGATCCCTTAACATCGGCTCAAACCCATGTCCATGCTAGTGTAAATTCTAACATTACTGTAGATTGTAGTGGTGATGGCAAAGGGATTGCAGGGTATAGCATTTTTTAGTTCCAAGGACAAGGAAATCTGAAAGCTGCAAGTGTAAGTAAACAATGATTGGGGGACGGCGATTATGAAAAAGGTAATGAGGAAAGCTGAAAGCTGTAAGCTTTGGTGGAGCTGGGGAATAGCAGCACACAGCATTTGTTTTTCTAGACTGCTGAATTGATGGCTGCAATTGTCACAAAGACAACAGGAGAACATGGTTAGGGAGAGGGTTGGGGGGGGCGTGTGCTCTCATAAGCATCTTTGAAATTAACATGTGATGTCAGCATATGTTTCTGGTTCTTCTTTCTTTCTTTGCAGCTCCTGTCCTTTCAGTGAATGTAGCAAAATAAAAAGAACCACAAACAATTTTTATTCTACAGTATTATGTTTTGTTAAAGTTCACCTGAACGTGTCACCAGCTCTTTAAGATGCAATCCATCTGGTGATCTGATGATACTGACAAAGATAAATCTGTTGGTATTTTTGTGATTCCATAATATTATGGTTTATTACTGGCAGTCATTTTACACTCATGTTTAATTTTTGCTAGGTTTGATCACAGTGATGATTTTTGAAGATTGAACATAATCTTTCCTAGTTGAAGTTTGGAGTTAGTGTCTCATTGTCTCCAATATGCTTACATTCTTAACCTTTGTATTTGTAAAGTTGTAAATTAAAATCCATGAAATTCTCATAAATGTTTCACAACCAAATGTTGTTACTTCCTCAAGATATCTAAAACATCTTACATATTTACTATAATTTCATATACAGTATTCCTTATGTATAATTACAACAGAGTGGAGTGGGAAACACCATACATTAAACCACTGCGTATAAACCACTATAAAGTATTCTGAAGTATTTTTTAATAAAAACCCCAAAGTGCCATTGTATACATTTAAATCATACATTTCTTTGAATATCGCACAGAAAGACACTTCTTATCTGCAATGCAGCCATATGTGGAGCAAAAGGATGTTCAATGAAGTTAACCTTATGTTCAGTCACTCAGTATGTAATCAGTATCAATATATTAGAGATACAAATACCATAACACTATCCCTTTACAGTATACTATATTATTTCATATCCAACTCACCTGTGGCAAGTTATTAAATCACAGTGATAAATCCCATTCTCACTACTACATTTATTTACTCACAATACTAATTCATATGCTATCACGATTTCTTAAATAAATAAAAAGTAAAAAAAAAGACTTCCTCTGTGTTAAACTGGTTCTTAACCATAAAAAAAAAATATTCAGGAACAGGGAACAGGACTGGAATATATATATATGTATATATTCACAATTTGACAATGCACAACTGTTGGCCAGTGATTACCCAAAGACTATCTCCCTAAAGTAACAGACTTTGTCCATTAATGTGCTAAGCAGTTACACAGTCACAAAATCAAATTGCACTCTGAGGGTAACATGGATGAAACTGTGGTCTGGGCTGACATGCCCAGTGAGAAAATAGTAGATATTATTGGAGCCAAATCAGTTCTATTATTGACAACTGGACATGAAAAACAATGGATTACCATTTGTTTGTCAGCTATGGCAGATGGCCAAAAACTTTTACCATTTGTTGTACTGAAGGGCAAACGAATGCCTAAGGAGGTTAGAGGCATTCAGGGTGTTGTAGTGGCCATGTCAGACAATGGCTGGATGAATGAGGAGTTACCACTGCAGTGGGGTGAGACTGGGTGGGGTGGCATTGCATTCAGCAAGACAATGCTATTTTGGGACACATTCAGGAGCATCCTCTCTCCTAATGTTAAAAAATGCTGAAAAAAAAATACAATCATGGCTGTCATCCCAGGTGGGTGTACTAAGCTACTACAGCCATCAGTCATGTCCTGGAATGCATCTTTTAAAGCTTGTTACCAGGAGTGCTATGATCATTGGCTTGCAAACGAGGAGAGAGAATGAACCACAAGTGGTAACCCAGAGCACCATCAAAATCAAAAATGTTAGGGTGGGTAAAAGATACTTGGGGTGTTGTCACTAAAGGCAATATTATCAAGTGCTTTGAAGTTTGTGAGATCACAACCACTGACCTTGATGTTGTACAGTGTACAAGACCAGATGGAATGGCATTTGAAGCTAGCCAAGCAATTGAGGTGAAGTTGGTGACATTGCACGGAAATTTCGATTGCCTCTAACAATAATGGTAGATTAAAAAAAAAAACAGTACTGACCACTGTATTCTTTTCTAGGTTTTGAGTCAGGTCTGAGTTGCAGTGCAGGAGCATCCCAAGAGGAAGAATCTGACTCTGAAGAAGAAGATACCCGTGATGCAGAAAGCTCTGAGAAATATGATGAGCTGGACAGCGAGGACAAAGTGAACTGAAACTTTTTTTTCAATTTATTATAATGCAGTAGTAAGAAAATAAAAAAAAATAAAAGCACAGCTAAAACTAAGTTCTTCTAGTTTTGTGGTTCCTTTTACACAATTTACAAATGAAATGCCTGTTGTTCTATGCTGCTACGGATGCTACATACTACGTGGTAGCAACCTGAAAAATCCAGAAGCGTTTGTCATTGTTTGTGTAATTCAGAAAGTTAAAGGTTAAGCTACGTTTTTCACCTGTAATGAAATTTATTTGTTACAGCTTTATATATTTAACCTTACAATATGGACATGCATGGAAACTTGCGCTGGAGGTGTCAGAGCAGCGCTGAACACCGGTATGGCATTTCTCCTGTTTCAGTGCAGTAAGGCTTATATTTGAGTGTGGCTTCTATTAACAACACTGTAAATTGACTGCGGCTTATATTCAAGGATGGATACTATTTGAGGGTGGCTTCAAAATGGTGAAATACGGTATAATATAGTGGCACGATAGTGCCTCTATAATTAGGGTTTTATAGATCTATGTTAAATTCAAAATGTTGTACCTTAATAACTTCGGCATGTTTTGAGGAAATAACTTGAAATCTGGCATGCACCCTGTAAATATCTTAAGATGTGGAATGTTTTATGATGGTAACTTGCATGGTTTTTCAGATATAATGTGGTAAAACGTAGAAAAAAAAATTTCCCATTAGTTACCATTCAATTTGTTTGCTCTTATCTACAGATCGGAGAGAATAAAAATTTTCCCTGAAAATTTCAGGGATGATGTGGCAGTGCCAAGGCTGTGCCTTTGGATAGTTTGGTGAAAAGAAATTTCGCAATTTTTGAATTACAATGAATTTTGTGATAGCCACCAGGCAGGCAGGTTATTGAAAACTGCTTGAACTGCTAATTGTTAAGGATTTATTGGTCGAACCTCAGAGAAATACTGTTTCTGCCTCCACAATCTTGTTTTTTCTCCCTTTTAAAATTGGATTTCTTAAGAAATCCTACATGGTTAGGAATTACGTAGACCTGTATTTAGGTCTCAGACATATAGAAACATACAATTTGACGGCAGATAAGGACCGCTTGGCCCACCTAGTCTGCCCATTTTCCTACCTAACAGATAAGCTGAAGATCCTAGTTAACCAACAGCTTACTTCCTCCTACCCCCCACGAGGACTGCCTTATGTCTGTCCCATGCATTCTTGAATTCCCCCACTGTTCTTGACTCCACGACCTCCTCAGGGAGGCTGTTCCATGCATCCACAACCCTCTCTGTGAAAAAATACTTCCTCACATTACCTCTGAGCTGTCCCCCCTCCATCTTCAAATTGTGTCCCCTTGTTCTTGCACATCTCTTTTTCTTAAAGATGCTACCCTCTCGGACTTTGTTGATTCCCTTGAGATACTTAAAAGTTTCTATCATGTCCCCTCTCTCCCTTCTTTCCTCAAGGGTATACAAATTAAGCTCCTTTAGTTTTTTTTCTTATGTCTTCTGGTGCAGACCCTGCACCATTTTGATTGCCCTCCTCTGGACAGCTTCCACTCTGTCTATGTCTTTGCTGAGATGGGGTCTCCAGAACTGCACACAGTACTCCAGATGGGGTCTCACCAACTCTCTGTACAGAGAGATGACAACTTCCTGTTTTCTACAACTGATGCCTCTCCCTATGCATCCCAGTATCCCCCCAGCCTTCCTTACTGCCTTCTCACGTTGCTTTCCCACCTTTAGGTCATCTGATATAATTACCCCCAGGTCCCTTTCCATTTTTATTGTTGTCAGCATCTCACCCACCATTGTGTACTCTTCCCCTGGGTTTTTGTTTCCCAGGTGCATTACCTTGCACTTCTTTACATTGAATCTGAGCTGCCATACATTTGACCATTCCTCCAACCTTGCCAAGTCCCTTCTCATCCTTTCCACTCCAACTTGTGTATCAACCCTGTTGCAGATCTTTGTGTCGTCTGCAAAGAGACATACTTTTCCTTTCAGTTCCTCTGCAATGTCACTTATAAAGACATTAAAAAGGACCAGTCCCAGTACCGAACCCTGCGGTACCCCACTAGTAACCCTCCTTTCTTCACTGTGGACTCCATTTCCTACTACCCTTTGCGTCCTGTTGTCTAGCCAATTTTTTATCCAGGCTACCACCTTGGGACCCACTATAAGGCTGACTAACTTGTGTATTAATCTTTTGTGCGGGACTGTATCAAATGCCTTGCTAAAATCTAGGTAGGCCATGTCCAAAGCCCCTCCCTGGTTTACTACTTTGGTCACCCAGTCAAAGAAATCTATTAGAATTGTCTGACATGACCTTCCCATCATGAATCCATGCTGCCTTGGGTCCTGTGCCCCACTGGCCTCTAGGTACTCAACAATTTTTTCCTTCAGAAGTGATTCCATCATTTTCTCTACCACTGAGGTCAAACTAACTGGTCTGTAGTTTCCTACCTCTGTCCTGCTCCCACTTTTGTGAAGAGGAATCACAGCCACCCTCCTCCAGTCCTCAGGTACCACCCCATCCTCCCATGATTTGTTAAAGAGAGTAGTCAGTGGTGTCACTAGTTCTACCCTTAGTTCTTTTAGAATTCTTGGGTGAATCCCATCAGACCCCATTGCTTTGTCCACCTTCAATTTCATTAGTTCTTTCAGAACCCTTTCTTCTGTAAATGGACTGGTATCAACACCTGTCTTCAAAGTGTTTCTCTTGTTTGGTTTAGGTACCTCTCCTTCTTCCTTTGTGAATACTGAGCAGAAATATTCGTTCAGTATCCCTGCTTTTTCACTGTCACCCTCTACCCACATTCCTTCCCCTTTATTAAGCCTCAATATCCCTCCTTTGGTATTTCTTTGCTTCCTAATATACCTATAAATGGTCTTATCCCTCTTCTTAACAGAGTTGGCTATCCTTTCCTCAGTTTGGGCGTTTACTATTCTGACTGCCTACCCAGCCTCGTTCTGCTTTAACTGATAAAGTTCTCTGTCCTGCTCCTTCTGTGTTTCCTTATATTTCCTGAATGCTATCCTTCTCTCCTTAACCTTCCCTGCCACCTTTTTTGAGAACCATAGCGTTTTTTTCCTTCGTTGTGTTTTGTTGATTTGCTTTACACAAAGGCATGTTGCCTCTGTAATGGCTCTTTTGATTACTCCCCATTGTTCCTCCACCCCTCCTTCTTGCCTGTTCGCTAGTGCTTTTCTGAGGCACGCTCTCATTTTCCCAAAGTCAGCCCTCCTAAAGTCCAATACTCTTGCTTTTGTATGGCTTGATTGTATGGTTGTGTTTATTGTGAACCACACTGTTTGGTGGCCGCTTGTTCCCAGATGGCTACCCACTTCTAAATCTGAGATTCTTTCTCCATCTCCATTTGACAGTACCAGGTCTAAGATTGCTCCCTCCCAAGTGGGTTCCAATACTAGCTGTCTGAGGCATGTCCCCTGTAGGGCATCAAGAATGACCCTGCTCTTGGATGTGCCTGCAGCAAAGGTGCTCCAGTTAACATCTGGCATATTCAGGTCCCCCATCAACAATATCTCCCCTTTTTATGCCATTCTAAGGAAACCTTCTATAATTTTCTTGTCCATTCCCTCCCACTGAGATGGGAGATGTTGAAAATTTGCAGTCAAAATACATTACAATGGCAAAGTTATACCCACTCATTGCAAGTTTGCTACATATGCTCGTAACATTGTGAATTGAAAATATTTTGACCCCAAATTTTCAACACATGCATGTCATGACTGTCATTTTTCAAATCTGTTCCAAAATGTGGTTTTGCACCTGTGGTGCAGAATGTTGTTACAGTTGCTCAGAATTACTTTCTTGGTGGAGATTCAAAAATTTTCTGTACCAGGTACATGAGGTGGGGTAATAAGATGGCTATGCTGACAATTTAATTGTTATTCTCCTATAAATTAAAGTGCAGAGCTCTTCTCCAGTGATGTACATATACACATCTGTGGAGGGATTGGGGCCCTGCACTCCCACAGGCAAATAAGGATACAATTGCTCTATCTCAAAAACTATAGATGGGTGGGAGTGCAGGGCACACCATGCCTGCACTCTTACAGTCAAATAATACTATGATTACACTATCTCAAAAAGTATAGAATTCATTGCAAAAAACTAATTTAATGCATCAGTTAGGGTTGAGGATAAAGTGACAAAAGTAGGGAAATATAACATTTGGGTTTCCAACCCTAGCATCCCACCCCCACCCTGCACACACCAACAGGCACCAGGTGTGTGCCTTCAGGTTGTCAGCCCTAATGCTCACCCTATTCCATCAATAAATAAGCTGAGATGTGTACAGTATAGGAGAATGGGTGAGCATTGGGGCTAATGACCCCAAAGCACACCCCCAGAGCTTGTTGGTGTGTGCAGGGTGGGAGTGGGATGTTAGGGTTGTAAACCCTAATGTCATATTTCCCTACTTTTATCGCTTTATGCTTAATCCTGACTGATGAATAGGGTTGAATATTTATTTATATATATATATATATATATATATATATGCATATGTATATATATATATATATATATATATATATATATATATATATATATATATATATATATACACACACACACATATGTGACAGCCAAGGTACAAGACAGCAATGCTGCAGAATATCACAGAATGCTGCAATATACTGCAGGGCCATTGTAAGTCAATGGCAAATAAGTCCTTTTGTCATGCAGGATTTTGTGACATGTCCTTACTGCAAGTTACTGTGCTTCATCATGGCTGACTCCACCATCTATATCTATATCTATATCTATATCTATATCTATATCTATATCTATATCTATATATAATCTATATTCTATATCTATATCTATATCTATCTATATCTATAGCTATATCTATATATATAGACATTTTCCTTTCGCTTGTGAGTGTGTTGGGGAATTGTGCAAACTGTTGCAAAAAATTAATAAAGTCCAACAAGAGAAAATGTTTCAAGTTGAAAAATAGGAAACTCAATTGAGAATTTGACTGGAAAATAACAATGCATGCATTTTGCACTACAATAAAGTCATACACAAAGTACAAGTTTAGAAAATTATTCACATGGCTTGTTTTGCACAATACATGCAGGGCACTTTGGTCCTTGCGAAAATCAAGTTATGATTCTACTTTCTCTAAATGTAATAACATTTATTACAGCTAAATTAGAGAAGCTAGAAGGCATCACAGCTACTGGCCATTTCTCTGGAGCCCTTCTTCACTGGACCTGGAAGGAATGTAGGGGATCTTCCTTGGGGTGTACAGATGCCATGGCAATGCACTGAGTGGAGGTCCCATAATGCTGGCTGGAGGCAGTGGCATTTGGTAGAGGGTGGAGAAAGAAGGATCAAGTGAGCTGAGGACCAGCAGCTCTGTCTTCTTTCTCCTCTGTTCATTGAACTGCAAACAACTCCTGTGACTAGCAGTCGGACAGAGATAAAGGCCTTTCTCTGGGGCTTGGAGTTGGTGCAGAGGAAGAGCATGGAGCAGAAGCTGCCTCAGTGCTGAGCCCTACAGGGGCTGTGAGTTTAATCAGGTAAGGGATAAGTCAGTCAGTCAGTGATCTGCAGTGTAGGTCTAGGCTCCAATTGGCTTAGTTAGAATAGGTGGGTCATCGGTGGTGTCACACATAATACAATGTGGTATCCAGGCTCATCTGCATGTTTGGAAATAAGTACTCCTATTCCTTATATTTTCTGATTGGGCAGCAATGGCGGGCCACCACCCACATAGCTTATGATCCATTGTCGGGCACGTGCTGGGAGAGCATGTTTGGAAGACCAGTGGTACAATGGGGCTCTGGTTCATTCGGCCATTGCAGGTTCTTTACAAGTTCTCTTAGCAAGAAAGTGCTGGTCAGCTCTATGAAGATCTGGTTAGCCTAGTTAAGTTATTCAAAGGGGTGCCTTGAAATTAACTTTCTGCGCTCTGGTACCAACTTTTACTGGCCCACAATGGCTATAATTTTGTTTACAGCCTTTAATTCTGTTGTTTGAACTACCTGCGATTATTGGATTTTACTGAAGCTTGCTTATAGTCTTTAGTAATTTTCAAGGTTTCATAGCTTGACTTAGGAATTGCTAATGCCACTTTGTTTATTATCTAACATATTGCTGAAATCTACTGAAAAGATTTAGAGCAAGGATCTTTCAGGACAACAGTCTTGCCTGATTCTCCCTCCCCCCATGGGACCCCAACACTGTTCCCCAACTTCACTGACGGTCCCCTACATTGGAGGTGCTCCTGAAGTTGTGGGATTCTAGTTGCTAGGCTTGGCTCCTTCAAGCCTCTAGGGGATGGCGCAGAGACATGGTGGGAGTAAGACTTTAGGAGGTGTGGCACCATTCTCCTTGCTATACTGACTGCCCTTTGTGGGCAGGGGTAGCAGCATAGCAGGCATCTCATCCTCAGGTGGATGGCCGTATGAGAACGGGGAGCAGCCTTTTGCTCATGTAGTTGATTTGGTCTCTGCTGCTGGGTCACGTACCTCCTTCTCAGCTCCATTTTGGCATGTGGGGGGCTCAGTAGCTATCTTGATTGGGCAGTTCTACTGAGGGCTTACGATGGGAGGTTCAGGCAGAAGAGTTTGTTCATTGGCAGCAACATCCTGATCCTCTCATGGGCTGCAGCAGGTTCACAGGCGGGTCTTTCTCTTTCCAGCATGCACCCTGTCTTGGATCCTGGCTACAACAGAGCTGCTGGAGGTGGTCCGAAGGGGATCACACAACATGGTGGCAGCCTCAGAGCCACCATCTTGTGGGTGGCAAGTGAGGGAATCTGCTGCTTGTGGGCAACAGAAGCCGCCTCGGGTCCTGCAGTGTAAGGCTGCTTCATTGGCAGCTGTCAGCCCCATCCCTCTAGCTTTTTGACCTTGGGTTCCCCACAGAAATGGACAGCACTCCCAGAGAATTCTGGGCCTCCCCACGTGCACTGCAGTTTGGGTCATATGCGATCCGTTACTTACACGCTTCCGGAGATCCCGGTATGGTCAAAAGCAATATGCAGGTCGCTCGCGTTAGCATGGTCGTGGGAGGCAGCGCGGAGTGACCAGGGTTACAGAATTAGAAATGAGTAGATCGCTGGTGTGACGATAAAGATTTTGAAATGCGGTCTGTGTTATAAAACAATTAACCCTTCCAGTGCATAATACATTTATGCTGTGGCAGTTAGCTGACAGCATGGCCTAAACTGCAATGATTGCTTTGTTAGACTTTTAGACTTTTGGCCCATAATGGATACATTTAGAGTTAGAACTAGATCCCTCCCAGGTTTCATCTATTCATATAATTCTGTATCTGTTAATTTACATTGCTAGTATTTTATAGACAAACAGTGTTACATTATACTGTTATGAATGCCAATGCAGTCCTGTTGAGTGGTTTTAAATGTTGCACTTGATTGCACTACCGTGTAGTTCACCGGTGCTCTGACAGCATTAGATGTACACGATGATACAAATACAATTCTAGCACCCATCAGGTGCCAATATTAACAGCAGTCACATCAGAAGAGGGAATGTGACCTTCACGATAGGATTTAATAAAAAAATATATACATATAGGTTTTTAGCCTAGCTTGTCTTGGTGCCAGAGGTCATGGGTTTGATTCTCATAGTAGTTGAAGTATTAGGGATGGACACTGAGTCAAGTCCCGTGTCCAGCTTGAGGTATGTTAATTTGCCAACATGTGTTCCCTTTTCAACTGATGCCCAGGCACCATTCTGGGGTGCAGTTTTGCAAGCGGCCTGTGATAGTGCAGACATTGCTGGCTCTGCAGTATTCAGGGCTGCTGAAACATAGAAATATAGAATTTGATGGTAGATAAGGGCCACTTGGCCCACCTATTCTGCCCATTTTCCTACCTAACAGATAAGCTGCAGATTCTAGTTAATCAACAGCTTACTTACTCCTACCCCTCACTAGGACTGCCTTATGTCTGTCCCATGCATTCTTGAATTCCCCCATTGTACTTGACTGCACGACCTCATCAGGGAGGCTGTTCAATGCATCCACAACCCTCTCCTTGAAAAAAATACTTCCTCACATTACCTCTGAACCGTCCGCCCTCTATCTTCAAATTGCGCCCCCTTCTTCTTGCACATCTCTTTTTCTGAAAGCTGTTACTCTCTTGGACTTTGTTGATTCCCTTGAGGTACTTGAAAGTTTCTATCATGTCCCCTCTCTCCCTTCTTTCCTCAAAGGTATGCATATTAAGCTCCTTTAGTCTTTCTTCATATGTCTTCTGGTGCAGACCCAGCACCATTTAGGTTGCCCTCCTCTGGACAGCTTCCACTCTGTCTATGTCTTTGTGGAGATGGGGTCTCCAGAACTGCACACAGTACTCCAGATGGGGTTTCACCAACTGTCTTTACAGAAGGATAACAACTTCCTATTTTCTACTATTGATGCCTCTCCCTATGCATCCCAGTATCCCCCAAGCCTTCCTTACTGCCTTCTCACATTGCTTGCCCACCTTTAGGTCATCTGATATAATCACCCCCAGGTCCCTTTCCATTTTTACTGTTGTCAGTATCTCACCCCCATTGTGTACTCTTCCTCTGGGTTTTTGTTTCCCAGATGCATTACCTTGCAGTTATTTACATTGAATCTGGGCTGCCATACATTTGACCATTCCTCCAACCTTGCCAAGTCCCTTCTCATCCTTTCCACTCCATCTTGTGTATCAACCCTGTTGCAGATCTTTGTGTCATCTGTAAAGAGACATACTTTTCCTTCCAGTTCCTCTGCAATGTCACTTATAAAGACATTAAAAAGGACCGGTCCCAGCACTGAACCCTGTGGTACCCCGCTAGTAACCCTCCTTTCTTCACTGTGGACTCCGTTTATTACTACCTTTTGCATGCTGTTGTCTAGCCAATTTTTTATCCAGGCTACCACTTTAGGACCCACTCCAAGGCTGGCTAACTTGATGTCAGGATTGGTCTGTGGTCAAACCTGCACAGTTTCTTCATGGTGGACGGTGCAACTATTCCTTAGAGTAGTAAGTGGTACAGGGCATGGGCACGGCTGGTAGGCTTGGCTTGGGTCCAGGCCTGTTATGGGTATTTTGTGTTATTCTGGCAGAACATTGGTTGCTAGTGTCATAGCCCAGGGGTGGAGAACTACCAGCTTGGAATGAGAGGGTGACACCCGGCAGACATCCCTGTGTAGGACTCAGCCACATTTATCTGCACGGGAGGGCAGGATTGGAATCATGTAGATTAAGTATCACAGATAGTTGTCTGCATTAGACTTGGCAGTAGCAAAGTATTATTCTCCCCCAGGCACCCTGAGAAGGTTAGGCATGCAGGCAGTATAGCTTGGAGCTTAATAGGCAATGAACAGAAACTGGAGCATTTGCAACGTAGCCAACTTAATTTTATAAAGAGGTGATAGTTCTATTGTCCTGGGAATTACCAGTTAAGGTGTATTCAAATGGTTGTTCCTTCTAGCACAGCACCCGGCTTGGGAAGGATGAAAGACATGGCAGAATCTCTGAAAGGGCTAGGCATGGGTACTACTGTAGGGGTCTTGTCTTTGCATGGTATACTTGCATCATAGCACAGCAGGGGGCTCAGCATATTGTCTTCCAGCCTATGGTGCATAAGGACCTGCGTAGATTCCCAGTGAGCACATGCGGGCTTCTAGACAGGCCCTCTTCCTCTTGAAGCTGGCTATGCAGTCCAGGTGGGATACCGCTGTAGTTACAGTATCATGGTAGTGCAACATTCAGAGGAAGTAAAGAAAAAGGTTTCTGCTATAATCAAAACAAAATGGTTATAGTAAATGCATGCTGAAAATAGAAAATAGAGTTAAAAATCTACATTTTGACCTTAGGTCTTCTTCAGGAAATATCTAAGAGAGAAAAAAAAAACAAGTTAGTGTAGAGGAGAGGTAAAATGAGAGAGAGATATATATATAGAGAAAGAAGAAAGGGGAGGCTCAGGGAGAAGAAGTGATAAATGGTAAGATTAAGAGAGTCTGTGAAACAAAAAGGTGATGATGGGAAAGATAAAGCATAATGGGAGTGAAAGAGCTGTGGAAGTTCCCAGGTGGGGACTAATTAACAGGGCCTAGTAAGAAGGCTGAAAGGTGACAAATGTGTGGGAAGGAGACAGAAATGGAGACTTATGGTGAAAATGAAAAATAAATTAAATGAGTACAAAAACAAATAGACTTTAGGGAAAAAAAGGGATGGCTAAAAGATGTTAGTGGAAAATAAGTCTATCATTTAAAGTTGATCTGCAGTGCTTCTATCGTAGAGTACGCCTTGCAGCTCATTTTTCTAATGTGACTCCTCTTCCCACAGATGATGACAGTATCACCAGAACAATCAATGATATCATTCCCCAGCGAAGTGCATGGACAACCCCCCCAACAAGGAATCTAAGATCTGGCAACAGTAGAAGTCGGGTACAGGCTTATTGGTGTACTGAGGTGTAGAAAGGGGGTGAGGGTACAGTTCTTGGGGAAGGATGCAGGGTGTGCCGGTGGGTGCAATGCTGGAGTGAAATGGTAGACAGGTTGGGGTGGACATCGGGCACACCGACAGGCAGGTGGTATCCCAGCAAGTGGAACAGGGTGCAATAGGAGAGGCAGGCAGTTGTGCGCTACAACAGCAGCATTGGCACTAACTTTTTATTGTCTCTTCCAGGTTCCACGGAAGATACTAGGAGTAGTGCATATCGGACATGCATACTCACTGGGCAGTAGCAGCGGTGGCCAGCTGGACTAAGGAATGGTCCCCTAGGGTACTATTAGAATGGCACAAATTCCCAATGGAGAGTCTAACGCAGGGCAGGGCTCATGTACTTTGGTTCCTCCTTTGGAAAGGTTCTTACTGGGTCACACCCAGTGCAGCGAGTATGCCGGCCGGGATGGGACACTGATGTGGCAAGCTGCAGGCGGAGGGGGAAGGTAGTTGGGAACCTAGGCTGGGGAACTGGTGGGAGACTTCCCACAGCACTTGAGGAGCTAAGAATGGTGAGAGAGAAATAGATAGCAATTAAGGAGTTAGCTTGGTAGGAGGGTCTTGGAGGCTAATTGGAGCAGCGGCTTGGGGGTTGGACTGCATCCATTCTGTGGTGGCTCGGGAGGATCACAACCAAGGGTACAAGGGAAAGAAGGAGGAGATGACTCAAATTCTCATGAAGGGCTCATCACTTCTGGTCGGCATGAGGCTGGAGACTGGAAGACCCAGACCCAGACGGGGAGTCGTGGTCTAACCTCATCAGCCCTCTCTTGACTCTGACTGCCCAGCTAACTACAGACTGTTATCTAACTTGCCTTTTCTGGCAAAGTTATTGAGAAGGTGGTTGCACTGCAGCTGGAGGATCATTTGACTATTCACAATATCTATGACCCTCTCCAGTTAGGTTTCAGGAAAAGGTATAGCACTGAGACTGCCCTGGTATGTGTGCTTAATGATCTCCTGATAGCTAGAGATCAGAGAGCTCATTCCATCTTGGTTCTCCAAGATCTTTCAGCAGATTTTGACACTGGGGACCATGGGGTGCTGCATGAGTGCCTTCGGTTTCTCTGTGGACTGGGGGGCAGTCTGCAGTTGGTTTCGATTGTTTGTCGAGGGCAGGTCCCAGAGGACTCGGTGCTGTCCCCCATGTTGTTTGCAGTGTACTTGCTGCCATTGGGAGACATTATGTGATGGTATGGGTTGAGCTTTCACTGCTATGCAAATGATTCTCAACTCTACGTGTCTTTTGTACCTGACCAGGAATTTAATATTGAATCAATGTTTAATAACTGCCTCCAGGAGATACAGGACTGGATGAGTGTGAGCTGGCTTAGGCTGAACCTGAGAAAAACGGAGGTACTGGTTGTGGACCCTGATCAGAGAATGGCCAGAACATGGGGAGAACCCTCGGGTCTACATCTTGGAGGGGCCCCACTTAATGCCCCGGGCCAGGTGTGGAACTTAGGGGTGATATTTGACGAAGGCCAGACCATAAAGGCTCAGGTGTCAGCTGTTGTCAAGTCTGCCTTTTACCATCTAAGGAACATCATCAGGGTAAAGCACCTGGTTCCATCCAAAGATCTACCTACTCTGGTCCATGTCTTTGTCACCACTCATCTTGACTATTGCAACACCCTCTACCTAGGGCTACCGGGGGATGGATATCCACCATTTGCAGCTAGTTCAGAATGTGACGGCAAGGCTGTTAACTGGAACGTCCAGGTCCAGCCACATAACACCTGTGCTGCATGAACTGCACTGGCTGCTGGTACAATGGCAGATCACCTTCAAAGTTGCGTTGCTGACCTACAAAGCTCTACACGATCACGAATCTCAGTACCTGCAAAATCTGCTGTTTTCCTGCTCCCCCTCCCATTTACTCTGATCTTCTGATGAGGGATTGCTGGAGATTCCAAGGGTAAGTATGAAAAGATCTGGAGGTAGATCTTTTGCCTTTATGGCTCCTACCCTGTGGAATTCTCTACCTCATCGGATATGAGATAGCCTGACCGTAGAGGGATTTAAAAGTTCTCTTAAAGCCTTTTTATTTACACAGGCATTTGATGCGATATTGGAAACTTGATTATGCTGCAGTGCTGCCGCACTTTGAAGCTGAAGCGATTTTAATAATTTTAATTTATTATATTATTGTTTTAAACTTATTGGATGATGAATTTTATGTTGTATTTTTGTAAAGGTGCCCTGAGCTCTGGAAGGGTGCATAATATAAATAAAGTTTGTTTGCTTGTTTGCATTCCTCAGGCACACTGGTACCCAACATGGGCAGCTGCAAGGGTGCTGGGCCATATGACCTTACCCATTCCAGTCGGAGGAGTTTCAACTCAGGAGTTACATCGGTGATCAGACCCACACTAGGGTGGCCCAAGAATTGGGGGGAGGCTGAATGAAGGCTGTGCATCCTTCCGGTAGTACACGCTGCTCCTAAAAGGTGGTGAATTTTTTCAATAAATGCATGGCTGTGGCCATTTCCTCCAAGACCTGTGTTGTGTGGTTATTTTGGGGGAAGGGAAAGTAGAGGGCTACCAGACAATATGTTGATGCATACCATAAGGTTACAGAGCCACACAAGGATGGAAAGTTGGTGTAATGGGGTTTTAAATCCTAACATCTACCCCTTTCCCCAGACACTACTGTCATGAGCCTAGCGTAAGGTACAGGTCTGTGACCCTGTTTGAAGAAAGTTATGACTTATCTGTGACTTAAGCAGAATCCATGTGGTCCAGCATAAAGAAAGTTATAACCACATTGTGAGCCCTGAAAGATGACAATTATGACTCATTCCATGCTTGATACAAGGCCTTTCATGAAGAAAGTTATGTTTTATCTTGCAGGCCTCATGTGAAGTCCAGTCTTGTGGGGCATGGCATTGGACATGTAGTGTGAAACAACAGACCTGTGAGGCATAGCTTCCCACCTGTACCATGGATTTGGGGTCTCAAGAGTAAGAGGTGAGGAGGGAGGGTGTGTGTTTAATTCTGAAAAAAAAAAATGTCATGTTTCCCTCATTTCGTGGCTTTGTAACCCTAACATATGCATTAACATAGTTTTTTTTTTTTCAATTAATATTAAAGGAGCATGGTAGTGCCCCTCTAGTTAGGGTTAGAATTGATGTTCAAGGTCAGACCCTTATTTTTACGCATTAATAACATGGTGATTCCTAGAGAGAACAGCCTGAGATTCAGCACACACATTCTTGGTGCAAGGATTTCTGCTATTTTTAACCTTAACTCTATCCCAACACAGGCACCACCTCCATGAATCCCAACAAATGAATGCCAAAGTAAAAAATCCAGATTTAAAACATAGTTTTAACACCCTGGGCTGGATTGTCAAAGGCTGATGCCGGGGTTGAGTGTTGCACCAATGGCTTGTGGCATTCCTGGGGGGCTTTGAAAATCCATCCCCCCGTGCACACTGCCAGAAACTAAGCACGATCATGCCAGGATGTTCAGTGCCCTTTTGGCTCTGTGCCAACACAATATTCTATTTGGCTGTGGGATGTATATAAATGCAAACACTATGCCACCATCAAGTCACAGTGTGCAGGGTCAAAGGCCAGATCCTCCCCAAACCCATGAAATTGCAAAGAACCTCTGATTTTGTGGTGTTTGCTATTCAGAAGTAGCTACTAGGATAATGGTAGGAATTCCTTGTCCTGTACAGCACCTGCCATGCTAGCCATCATACTAGTGCTTGCCAGATTTGGGGTGGTACAGAACTATGGACCAACTGCTAACCCTCAAGAATCCCCTGGGCTCCCATTGGTTCCATGAAGTGCCAGCTGGTGGTCTCATGCAGAAGTTTGATAGAGAGCAGGAAACATCTGTCTATACAGTCAGTCTTCTTCATTTGGCAGTCCTGTTCCTAATGTTCTCATTTGGTTGGTTAAGCCTAAAGCCATTCACTGAAATGACAGGTTGAGAAGGCTGGAAACTGGCACTCCATTGCAAAACTGCATGGGAGAGGGAGTTCAGTTTCTTAAATGAAGAGTTAGGTGCTACTGTGTGGTACCAATACAGGTAATCAGATAATTATGTTTTTTTTTATCATATCACAGTTTTCACCCCTGCAGCCACTGGCCTGCCTTCAGTCAACGCTCCAACTCCACCACCAACCCTGAAGTTGCATGCCCAGCTGGCATATGCAACTATACTTTCAAGAGCGGCACCCTCCATTGCCCCGTGCCAGGCAAGGAAACAATACTGGCACATGCAGTCCCGGCATCGTCAGCTGATAGAGTAGTGGTCATCAAGCTGCTGTGGTCTGTGCTGCCATATTTCTGTGTTCTAGTAGTCCTGGGAGTGCGAGCATGCATTGATGTCATGGCACGTATCTGCTGATGTCTGCCACACTCCATACTGCTGCGCTGACTCTAGCAGTGCCCCCGGTCATCACCAGGGGCCACTGCAGAGTGGTGGCACCCTGGATCCCTCCCTTGGGATAGGACAGCAGTACTTCAGATGCTCAATCCCATCCCCTCGCTGACCCCTGATGGCCCAGCCTTGCGTCCAAACCCGGGTCACCAGCATAGCTCGAGGTGTGGCGTCCAGCGCCTCAACCCTCAGTGCCACCGGGCTGGCGCAGATAATTATGTTTGACTCACAGATATGTTTGTTCATTTAGGTGGGAGTTGAAATAATGTTTGCATTAGGAGGTCTGTGGGACAACTTGGAAACACGATCAAAATGTTACTTTAGCAGCTGAACAAAATGAGTGCTTGTGCATGTAAGGCCTTTTTATCTTAAAAAAAATAGGTAATATTGCAAAAGTACAGTATTTAATGTTTGTTTTATATAATAGGCATATGATATAATGACAGTCAAAAGCTAATTACTTTGCCTAGAACCTTCAGGACAATTTAGATTCTCTAAATCTTTTTTGAAGGCTTAGTCATTTACTTCTTAACCCACCCTCTCATGTATCTACTCCCACTCTGAAGTTCATCTACCCCTGTAGTTATTTCCAAGCTTGCCATGGTGGCTGCTGCTTTCAACATGCACTTCACCACCTGTGCCACCACTACTCCTCCAGCGTCTTCCTTCTCCTTCACTGCTGCTCCTCCATCTTCTTCATCTATATTTAATAGATAGATAGATAGATAGATAGATAGATAGATAGATAGATAGATAGATAGATAGAGAACACATATATTTTTATGCAGGTACCATGTCATTAGGGAATAAGTATCCCATAAGTAATAAGTATCTGCTTTCACTCAAGTCACTACATCTCATGTCCTAGCCACCCTTCTTTCTCTTATCCCCGCTAAGGATTATAGGCGTGATGGTATTGACCTCAAATTGTACTTTTCTTTGCCTGCTGTGGTAGCCTCTTTCTCCTTACTTCTGAACCTCTCCTTTCAGCTTTCTTCACTTCTTGCATGCTAAAGCCCCACAAAGGAGGCGACACCTGCAACCCTGGGAATTATTGGCTTTTCTTTCTTTCCCACCCTGGGTAAACTGTTGCCATTATGCTAGCTGCTTTCTGTTAGCATGTTTGATTATACTACTTTACATATACAGTGAACACAACCACAATGTATTGCAATAACTTGCAGTGACATGTCACAAAATACTGCATGACAAAAGGGCTTAACTGCAACTGAATTACATTGTTCCATGCAGTATACTGCAGCAATTTTGTGATATACAGTACTGCAGCATTATTGCATTGCAGCCTGACTGGTGTTGCTGTATCAATTATTGATTTGTTACCTCAAATGTCTTTAACATGTATTTCCTGTTTCCATTCCCCTGGGTCATGTCTATGAATAAGCTTTCCTGGTTACCAATTTTCAGATAAATAAATAAATACAAGCTGTTTTTTACCCAGCTGTCCAACTTTCCTGATTCTACCCTGTTATGTGTCACTGACTCCTTCCTAAAAGGGATTGATCAGTGTCAAGTATCTGTTACAGTCTTTATTGACCTGACCAAAGCTTTTGACTCTGTTGCCCATCCCTTACTTATTGACAAATTAAAGGCTTCCAGGCTCTTAATCACTGCCCTTTAATGGTTCTACTCCTGCCTTTTGTGGTCACAGCCATTCAGTCCAAGTGGGGGACTCCTTCTTGCCTCCCCTCTCCATCACCGTCATCTCTGGTGTGGCATAAGATTATTCTGGGCCCAATACATATTTCAGTTTTCTTAAATAACCTCCCCTAAGCCTGTGTCTCAGCTAACATATATCCATATTTATTTATTTCAAAACTTTCACCAGGAAAGACATACTGAGCTGATAGCAGCTCATTTTGAAAAGCGTCTGGGGGGGTTGAGGAAGGACATGAGTAACAGTAGAAAACAGAATTCACATAGCAGGAAGAAACTGAATTAGGCATCCACAACAAGCTACAATAGATAGGCAATTTAGACAAATATGTACAACTGGCATGAAAAAACAAAACAAAAAACAGAGCTAAGTATCACAAACAAGCTACAATAAATAGGCTAAGCAAATATGTACAATGGCATGGTATATAGCAGAAAGCATCCAGGAGAATAGCAAGAGGGTGCAGAGTGCTATAAATGTAGACAAATGGTAGCAAAGCTATCCAGCAGGTAATCAAGGAAGAGTGCAATTGAAGGGGGGGGGGTTGCAGCAGGAGTCAGACCAGGGAGTTGGGGGGGGGGGTGAGGAGGTGGGGAAGAGACAGAGTGGAAGGATGGGATGGATGGTACAGTGGTGGGGATCAGGTGCAGTTATAGGAATGAGAAGTGAATTTGAGGATAAGCGAGGAGAAAGAGCTTAGGGAAGAAGAGGAGCGTATAGAAAGGGAAGAGAATTCAAAGTTTGGGAGAGCAGTACGCTGATGTCATAGTCTTTTTGTGCCACTGATCCTCCATCCCTCTGCTGGAACAGACCCTACAGCATTATTTTGATAATGTTCAATGCTGGTCTCTGCCAACCAGATCTCCCTTAATGCAACAAAAAAAAACACATTCACCATACTGTTTGGAAACCACCAACAGCTTAGTTGGCTTAGCCAGACCCCTGTATTCAAAAAGCTCAATAGCACTTCCTGAGAGACAGTCCCCTGTTTCAGATAACCAACACTCCACATAGAAAGGGTACTCAACAGTGGCTGGATCCCAATGCTTGTCGTGGGGTTGCTACCCCCAAACAAATGATGTAAATCCTGAGAAGCCAGACACTTGTGGATACAAACCCAGGCTGGTTAAAAAAATCACACTGACAGAGGAAGATTCCAAATGGAAATAAATATTTAATCCAGCCAATGAAAATAGTGTGACAAGAGAAGTGAGAGAGATGTCAGCCACATAGGCACCCAAGTACTTTGACCAAAGTCTTCATCAGGAGGTGGAGAATATGTGTCTAATGCTATCCTTTCTAACTTGCATTCACTATGAAGCACAATTCTGCAACCATCAGGCATTATTTACAATTACAAAATTCAAAAATTGAATCTGGGGAGCTATGAACAAGAATAGTATAAAAAAGTGCTACAGTTCAAACAAAAAGGCATAAAGAAAGCAACACAATTCATCAGAAACACCAAATAATTACCGTGGTTCTCAGAATGATGATCTCAGGTTCTCTGAGTACACTCATAGATAAAATGCTTGGGAAGGGGGCCTCCACTTTGGTGTACAAATCACCCTGACACTCCCCCCTCCATAGTAATTTATAGAAATAATATCACCATTAAGGCCTGAATCCACTTCTGGCCTAATGTCTTCTTATCATTCAAAAATGCAGGTCAAATCATTATTGCAAGTCTGCTGTCTATACATTTCTTTATTATTTGCCAAATTGCAAATGATTTCCCAAAAATGAATACAGTGGCAAAAAAAAAAAAACAAGGTTGCAAATTGTAAGGATCATCCTTGGCTGTGTGTCATTAGTGTGCAGAAAATGTCTGGATTAAAAAAATAAATAAATAAAATCCCATAATGTAGATGACTCAACACTGATATGTAGCTGGGTACCATCATGATACAGTATTTTCATACAGTATTTTCATACTGTATGTGCCTATCATGGTTTCACCACTCTATGAGTAATATATTACTTCAAACATGTTCCCCTTGATTTTTTTCTCCCTTGCTCAATGCATATATTATTGCCCATGTCACTATCGTATGTGTATAGCATTGTACAGCTTGAAATTTGTATGCCACACAGTTTACAGTATGGACATTGCACATATTAATAATTGAACTGTATCCATTTGAATCACATAACCTGTCATACATAGAGGCATAGAAACTGATGACAGATAATGACATCTGGGCCCATCTAGTCTGCCCATTTTTAATTATGATCACTTTTGCTGCAGACTGTACTTGATCTATAGCACTGTCTCATCTATCCCCTTCCTTCCTCCTAGGATTTCTTAGTGCCTGACCCAGGTATTTTTGAACCTCAACACTGTTCTCACCCCCATTATGTCCACTGGGAGTCTGTTGCAAGAATCCACCACCCTTTCTGTGAAGAAGTACTTCCTCACATCTCCCCTAAATTTACCCCTTCCAGTTTCATATCATGACCCATTGTTCCAGAGCACCTTTTTCACTGAAATATATCTCCTCCTGTACCTTAGTAACCCACATGAGGTATTTAAACATCTCTATCATATACCCACTCTCACTCCTCTCCTCCAGGGTGTACATATTGAACTCTTTTAGTCTCTCCTCATAAGGCTTTTGATGCAGACCTTGCACCATTTTGACAGCCCTCATCTGGATCACCTCCACTCTGCCTATCTCTTTCCAGAGATGTGGGGCCTGATTCTCAAATGCATTAGAGGGACTCAAGGTGCCTGCATCAAAGTTTTCTGACACAAGTGGCACTTTTTTGGAAAAGATGCACCAGAATCTATATGGAAAGCAGCCTGTTGAATGCAGGCTGCATGCACCAAAGGGGGCTTGCATCAGCCTTGCACAGAAAAAGGGGATGCAACATGGGGCTAGGTGGGCTTGCAGAAGATGCAAGCTGCCACATCCCCTAAATCAATATTCTAGAAACACGCACAGAGGACAACTGTCTAAGTACCATTAGACCAGCCAGGGGCTGATCTAAGTGTACTTAGTTGTCCTTCGGGGGTTGCACCAATGTGCCATGATCCTGATCCCAGTGGATTAAATGCCCACACACCCCTGCCCTGATCCCTGATCTTACATAACAATCTTCCCTGATAGTCTAGGGCACCCCCCAGCTCTGATCCCTAATCATGTATAAAAATCTTCCTTTGTAGTCTAGGGAACCCCCTCAGCCCTGATCCCCAATGGTACATAAAAATCTTCACTGGTAGTTAATGGCACCCCACCTAGCACTGATCTCTGATCCCCATGTAATAATGAATAAATTACCCTAATAGTCTAGTGGTCTTCCCAGCCCCAAAACATGATCCCCATGAAAAATAGGACAAAACTTTCCCTGGTAGTCTAGTGGTCCCCCCACCCCAGATGGCAGTGCCCCACTACCCCACCCCCCCATCCTTGAGCCAGTATTCAGCATAGACCTCCACACACCTCAATAGCTGGCCTCTGACTGAGCCATCAATGAGTGTGTATGTATACAGTATACACTCATTGATAGCTCAGTCAGCAGCCAGTCATGGAGGTGTGTGGAGGGCTTTGCTTGTCACCTACTCGGGGATGAGGAGGGGAGTGGCATGGCAGTGCACTGCCAACTGAGGTGGGGGGACCACAAGACTACCAGGTAAAGTTTTGTCCTATTTGCCATGGGATTATTCATTATTACATGGGTATTGGGTATTGGGGCTGGGGTGGTGCCCTAGATTACCAGGGAAGACTTTTATGTACCATCAGGCATCTAGGTTGGGGGAATGCCCTAGACTACAAAGTGACATTTTTATGCACTATCAGGGATCAGAGCTGGGGTGGTGCCCATGACTACCAGGGAAAATGTATATGCACTATCGGGGTTCAGGGCTGGGGTGGTGGCGCTAGCCACCAGACACCTGTCCATGATGCTATTGCTGCATGGCTGACCCATGACTTGCAGCAAACCTTCCTGATTCCCCCTCTGTTTGGTGCAGGGCCAAGTTTTCCACAAGCCATGGGACTTTGATGACAGGATCCTTCCCAATAGAGAACCGAGTGCAGGGCCCCTGGCACACCAGCAATCGGCTTGCACCAACTTTTTTGAGAATCGGGCCTGTGGTCTCCATAACTGGAGACAGTAGTCCAGGTGGGGTGTTACCCAGTGACCTATATTAGGACATAGGGACAACACCATCTCCCTCTTCCTGCTGGTGATACCTCTACCTATGCACCCCGGCATCCCACTAGCCCTCTTGACTGCTTTGTCTCATTGCCTGGCCACCCTTAGGTCATCCAACATCAATACCCCCCAGGTCTCTTTCTTTTTTGGTCATTGTCAATATCACTCACCCCATTGTGAACCCTGTCCCCAGGTTTCTGGGGACCAAATTGCATTCCTTTGCCATTTATTTTGCATTTAAACTGAGCTGCTCGGTACTCAGTCAACAAAATCAATCAGATTGGTTTGGCATGACCTTTTCCTGTAAAACTGTGCTGCCTCAGGTTTGGTAATTCATTGGATTCCAGATATTCCACAATTCTTCCCTTTGATAGTGCTTCCTTTAACTTCTGCAACACCAATGTCAGGCTCAGTGGCCTATAATTGCCCACCTCTTCCTTGCTACCACTTTTGTGAAGTGGGATTACACCTGTCTTTCTCCAGTCTTTGAGGATCATGCCAGTCTTCAGTGATCTGTGAAATAAGTCTGTCAGAGGTGCAGCCAGTAACTCCCTGAGCTCCCTCAGCACCGTTGGATGCACCCCATCTGGACCCATAGCTTCATTCATTCATTCATTCATTCATCCATTCAATTTTATTTATAAAAATGCCTTTCCAAAAGATCAAGGCACTGTACATACACATAAATAAATGTAACGAACATATTAAAATCAGAATTCATAAAATCAAACATTTATAATTTACAGCAGCACTATATAATGAAATTATCCCATCAGTTGAGCTCATCCAGGAATGCCAGGCTAAACAAATAAGTTTTGAGGATGGCTTTAAAGCTCTGGATGGTCAGGCACTCTCTTACCTGATGAGGTAGATAATTCTACTGGGTAGGGGCCGCAAATGCAAAGGATCAGGCCCCAGATGTCTTCAGGTACACCCTGGGAATCTCTAGCAATCCCTCATTGGTGGAATGGAGTGGAAAGAAGGGGCAGTAGGGTCAAAGTAGATCTTGCAGGTAGCAGGGTCCCTGTTCATGTAGGGCATTATAGGTCAGCAAGCTGACCTTGAAGGTGATCCACCACTGTACAGGCAGCCAGTGCTGTAAACAGAGCACAGGCATAATGTGGCTAGTCCTAGAAGTACCAGTCACCAGCCTGGCTGCCACATCCTGAACTGGCTGTAAGTGGTGGATATCAACCCACAGTAGCCCTAGGTACAGGGCATTGCAGTAGTCACCTTCAGATTAGTGAGTTCTTTCTGGACTCTTCTCAGAAAAGAGAGTAGTGTCCATCCCCCACTCCTCAAAGCCCCTGTTGCATTTCTGTGGTACCTTTCCTTCACCTTCTACTCTGAACACTGAGCAGAAGTGTTTTTTTAAGATGTCTGCCTTTTCTTGGTTCCCCCTCCATACAGTTCATCCCCCTTTTACTGTACAATCCCTCCCTTTGTCTTCTTTTACTCGCTAACATACCCCAAAAATATCTTGTTACCTTTTGATACTGCCTGAGCTATTGTTTCCTCAGCTTGTGCCTTTGCGCTCCTTACTGCTTTCCCTGCCTCCCTCTGTTTTCCTGATATGCGTCCCTATCCTCCTCCTTCTGGGTCTCCTTATACATTCTGAATGCTACCCTTTCAGCCTTTACCTTTTTTGCCACCTCTTTCCAGAACCATAGTGGTCTCATCTTTCTTTTGTTTACTTGCTTGACACTGATGCTTGTTGCCTTCACTATGCCCTTTTTAGTTTGACTCACTTTTCCTCCACCCCCCCTCAAGTCATCTCCCCCTGGCAGGTAATTTATGAGCCATTCAGTAACCTTTGTACCCTCAGCCCTTCTGAAGGCCAGAACCCTCACCCTTGTGTGGTTGGAGTCTTCCCCTGTTCTTATGTTGAACTACAATGTACAATGATCACTGATCCCCAGATGGCTTCCAGCCTTGATATCTGCAATACTGCCCCTGTTAGTAAGAACCGGGTCCAGTATTGCCCCATTTGGGGTAGATTCACTGACTGCTGCCTAAAGAATGCCCCTTGCAGGGAGTCCAGGATGTCATTGCTCTAAGTTGACACTGCAGCTGAAAGGCTCCAAACTACATCCAGCAGATTGAAGTCCTCCACCAGCAACACCTACTCCTTTTCAGCCATTTTTCCAGTTACTTCTAACATTTCATTATCTAAGTCCTCCCCTGTGTTGGAGCCCTGTAGGTCACTCCTGTCAAAGTAACAGCTCTGTTTCTCGACTCGAAAGAGACCAACATCACCTCAGCCTCCCATGAATTCCCTGTACCTGTTTCACTTTTCTTTCACATAAAGTACCGCTCCCCCTCCTTTCTTCCCTACCCTGTCTCTTCTGAACATTGCATAACCTGTTATGACCATGTCCCAGATATAGTTGTCAGTACAACGTGATTCAGTAATGACCACAATATCCAGGTCTGTTTCCACCATGATAGCCTCTAGGTCTGGGATCTCATTTACCAGATTCTGGCATCGGGACATGACCTTCTGTATTTTGCTAGCTCTTTTCTTGTCACTTTCTCCTTTTTTCAATTGTTCCCCCTTCCTCACCTTTCTCCTTTGACTGCTCCTTTCTCCCTCCTTTTCTCCTTTACTAACCCCCTGCTTCCTTGAATAACTTGCATCTGGTGGGACTCTCTCTCATTGGAATCTCCCTACTCACTATCTCAGCCTGAGGTGGGCCACTTTCTGCCTTCCCTGTTTCTTCCATCACCTCCTATTGAAGTAGCATTTAAACTATCCACTGAGGATTACGGTTCCATCCTGGACGGAAGTAGGCCATCACCTTGGTATAGGCTCTTATCCTTCCAGGTTGGCTCACAGTCCCCAGGGTAACCATACCTCTCCTCTCTGCACCATTCCATCTACCATTACTTGAAAGCTTTTGTGCGGAGCTCCCTCTCTTTCCCCACATAGTATAAGACATCCACGATGCTCTCATTTTAAAGATGTGGGAAACACAGGATCAAGCAGATAAATGATCTAACTTTATCAAAAATAAAATTTACACACTGAGCTGAGATGGCAATTCAACTTTACATTTAAGCCTATGAAACTCCTTCATTAAGATAACAAATTAGCAGCCATAGTGGCTCTGACCAGAGTTTGTTTAGATGAAGAACAGTTGGAGCAGTTCAACAGAGAAACAAAAGCTGGCAGGAATAAAAAATCAGAAAACAAGGAGAGGAAGGAAAGGGAGAGCAAAACAGAACTCTAAAAAGAAACATAAAAAATAATTAACCTGTCAGAGGTAATTCTAACACAAGAACATATTTCATTATTACAGAAAGGCCTGAACGTTATCCCTGACTAATACCAATCATTTTTCTATACAAGCTGATTTGTTACATTTTTCAGAAAGATATGCTTGTGTGATTTTTTTTGCCAAAAAGAAACAGCTTTCTATGGGTTTTGAAAGTAATGACAACTAGGGGATAGGAGTGGGGAATGAGACACGAGAGGCGTGTAATATTATTGAATTGTTAACAGGAGTAAGTGAATCTGAACTTTTACCTTCACCATCCCCTTCTTTTACTAATCCAGCTGAAGAACAGTTGTCTGACTTGGATTTGCCAAATATCTCTGCCTTAAAAGCTCTTATGCTTGAAACAGATAAGGGCAATACAGATTTCATATCTGAACCAGATTCTGAAATTAGGCATCCATATGATGTTACAGACAGAAATATGAAAGAAATTAGGAGAGCAATGTCCATACTATAATTGTTATTTTGCCCCATAACTACCAATTCCCTCATTAGATCATTTGAAAATGTGGTGTTAAGGGAGACTGATGCACTACTGTCAGGATGGATACCCTTGTTTCTGCAGTAATCTGACATTTAAAATGAGACAAGCTCAAAAAGAACATTGAGATACAAAGTATACTTTGATCAGATCTGCAGACAAAGGGGGCAACATTGTAATTATAAATACTAAAGATTACATCAGGTGTGTACATGACCTGATAGACAACTCTTTATATTACAGAAGTTCAAGAAGAAACTGTTAAAACTTTTTGGAATTGGGCAGGATAACTCATTGATCATTGATGATGAGTGTATGTGGACAGACTTCCCTGTGACTCCAACTTTCTATGTTCTTATGAAAATTCTTACAGTACTGGACACACTCCCATGTCATCCCATTTTATCTGGGGTGGGATCTATAACTGATAATTTGAAAACATTTCTGGATTTTTTACTTAAAGAGTGTTTACCCAGTCTGGGATCCCACTTCAGGGTGCAGTGGGTGCACTGGACAAATGTTATGAACTCAAGTGGGAGGCAAACATACTGTAGCTTATTATTTATGTAGAGTCTTTGTATACTAGTATGCTACACAATATGAGCATCCTGGTTTGCTCACACGTTTTACATAAACAACAGAGGGTAAACTTTCCGTATAGCATTTATCCTGGAAGCACTGATGTTTGTACTATCACAGAATCTTTTTTTTTTTTTTTGTGGGTTGGGCAACAGTTTCTATTTACAACTCTGAGGTACTGTACAGCCATGGGAGCAGCCATGGCTCTGAATTATACCAACTTGTTCCTTGGGCTCTGGGAGGAAACCACCATTACATCTGATGCTGCTAAGCCATTCTTTAAATATGTAAGGCATTGGTATTACTATATAGGCAATGTTATTTGAGTATGGAAAGGGTCAGAGGATGAAGTGGCTAACTTTATGGTGTATATCAACAGAAATGAGGTAGATTTTAAATGTACACATTGTTTAAGAAAGGAATGTATTAATTTGTTTGGATTTGACCCTTTTTGTTGATGAAAATATGATGGTACATATGAAAGGTTACAGACACCAATGGCTACTAATAGTCTACTCAGGGTAGATGGTTTGCATTCTCATCCCCTAATCAGGTCCATCCATTAAGGACAATTTCTTCAAATTCAGAAAGACTGTTCCAGGAAAGCAGATTCTGAATCCCAATCTATGAGCTATTTGAAATATTTCTTGAAAGAAGCTATGATCAAACGTCTTTGGTTATAGACTTGGAAAAGGCCAAAGGTCAAGAAAGAAGCTCCTTAGTCAAACCCAAAACTCATAAAGCTGAACGTAAACAACATCTCTGTTTCATGATAAAATATAATAGAGCATCAGGACATATAGTGGCCACTATTGGGAAGTATTGGCCAATATTACTTAATGATCCTGTCCTAACATCAGAACGTAGTGCCCAACCTAAAGTGATGTTCTCAAGAGTTGAAAATATACATAACAAATTAATACACAGTAGATTTTGCTCTCCTAACAATGCTGTCCCACAGAGACATTGGCTACCACTACCCCCTTCCCCCAAGGGGATGTAAAAATATTGGAGATGCAATGTCTATAATTTCAGTCACCAAGACAACATATTTTGACTAAAAGGATATGATAGGGAAGTGGATATCAGAAGCTTCATGAACTGCAGCAGTGCTTACTGTATGTTGTTTATGCTATTTGGTGCCCATGTAAACGTCTTTACATTTACTGTATTATCAGATCCCTGAGACACCACATGCAGGAGCACATTCAAAATATTAGAGCTGGGTTACTGAATACACCTTTGAGGAGGCCTTATAGTGAAAAATCACAATAAGAATTCTGAAGTAATTGAATTTCTACAAAACGGGTGTGTTAAACATCACAAATAAAAACGTATTCTCACTAGAGTGAGATACATTTTGCTGACGTACATACTAGGAAAGATATTTACATTTATACACAGTAGGTATGTCAGCAACTAATATTCTCACTCTAGCTAAACTGCCAGTAAAAGAAGTGCAGGCACTACATTCTGCTGTCAATCACTACTGATTAAAATCACCTGTAAAATCACATAAAATGTGCACATAAAAGCCCGAGTTTCTCATGCTACTGATGACACTGATGTTACTAATTAAACACATTAAAAACAGAAATGCATAGTGCAGTACTCAATCTCTCAACTATAACGTGGAGTAGAGAACATTATATCACGCATCCAGAACATGAAAAAATATATTAAAATCTCTATGTCAGAGAACACTACTAAACTGCAGAACAAAAACATGTCTGAAGAAGAGAAAAATACTACGACCATAAACGAGGAAGAAGAAATCTTCAAGAGCTGCTCACAGTTTGAACTGGACAAAAAGCCATTCCTGAACCCAGCTGAAATTGGTAACCACAACAGAAATAGAGATGAAATGAACATGGAATATACAGCAACAAGTAAATGTAAAATTGACATAAGCTTTATCAATCAATACATAGATTCTGCCAAAAATGGCAATACACACACAAAAAAAAAAGAGTGTGATGTTAATAACTTTTCATCAGTTCATGAGAGAAAATGTAAACATTACCACAAATATCAAAACTCTGCCTCCAAATGAGTTAAACACAGTTTTGTGCCATTATTTTATTCATTCAAGAAGAAAAGATGGCTCCGAATATGAGCCATTAGACGTACAGGTAAAATTTCAGAGTTTTGAAAGACTTTTAAAAAAACACGAATACCCAGAATCTCTATCATCCTCACATGCATTTCTAAAGTGTAGAGAAGTTCTTTTACCTAAACCAAAAAATATTTAAGGAAGATGGCAAAAGAAAATAAACCTTTTGCTGCGGATGAACTCACTAACAGCCTTATTCACAAACTATATGAAAAAGATATTTTAGGACACAGAATACCACAATCACTAATTAGCACCATGGGCTCAATTCTAGAAGGGTGGCGCAAGTCACCACCAAACACAACTTGCACCACCCACAACTGCGACATTGACCCTGCACCCTATTCTAAAAGAGGCAGGGTCATCACAGCTAAGTCCTGCGATTTGCGACATGTGGCCAGGTAAGCCAAATCACAGGTGCATCTGGTGAGCATGTCGCAAGCCACAATGCAGGTCGTAAGTGCCCCCTCCATGCCAAGCAAGCCATAGGTGCCCTGCAGGGTTGCCCACACCCAAAACCCCCCAAAGTGTACAGATGGAGCCCCGCAGGGCTGCCACCCCATCCCCTGAATCCCCCTCTGCAATATGCCCCACAGGGTGGTGCAGTCAACCCCCCACCCATGCCCCGACCCCAGGTCGCTAGCTGCAAATGCGGCACATACCCAGCAAAGCCCTGGTAGTCTAGTGCCCCCCAATTACTGTAAAATATATAAATATCACCCCCACTTCCCTGGTAGTCCAGTGGAACCCCTCTGCAATCCACGATCATTGTATAATAAATATATAACTCCCTTTTCCCTGGTAGTCTAGTGGCCCCCCACCCAGCTGTGCCAGTCCACCTAGCAATCCCACCCATCCCCAGCTGGCGACTGGCACAGTCCACCTCTCACCACCATGGCTAGTTGCCGATTGAGTGCAGTATGAGCACATTCTAAAAAGACATGCTCAGAAATTAATTTCTGAGTGTGTCTTTACAGTACGCACTCATACTGTACTCATTCGGTGGCTGGCCATGGTGGTGAGAGTTGGCTGTGCCAGTCACCAGCAGGGGATGGGTGGGGGGTGCTGGGTGGGCTGGCATGTCTGGGTGGGGGGCCACTAGGCTACCAGGGCAGGATGTTTTGCATATGCAGTGGGAGACTCAGGGGTTGGGGCATGGGTGGGGGAATGACAATGCTGCCCTGTGGGGCATATTACAAGGAGGATTCAGTGGTCAGGGGGTGTGAGCAGCCCTGTGGGGCATAACTATGGGTGTTTCTGGGCCACTTGGTGTGGTCTGCCCTGTGGGGCAGTTACTGGAGGCTTTGGGGCAGGGGTTGTGGGCAGCCCTGTGGGCAATTAATGTAGGATTCTGGGTCAGGGGGGTGGGCAGCCCTGTGGGTCACCCACATGGGTATGCTGGGCATGGGGGGTAGGGAAACTGTGCAATGACTGCTGGACAGCTGACGTGTCTACAGGACCATTGGGGATGGCTGTAAGTTATACCAGCTAAAAGCTTGTGTAACTTACATTGCCAGTTCTCCTCAAGGGGTTCTTGCAGAATCCCGACATTGGGGACTTCATTGCTGCCCTTCTGGAATGGGGTGCAACTGCCGCTGTGAACCCCCTAGCGCCATGTCACAGTTAGTTTATGGCACAACTGCGAGCGTAACTGCTGTTTTGTACAAGTGGCCTGCTCCTCATTGCAGGCCACTTTGTAGAATCATGCATGTTGCAACTGCTGGCGTAAGCTGCTACATCCGCCATTCTGCTTGGCACAAGTGCTTTTACGCCAGGTGTAACTGTACTAGAATCGGGCACCATGTGGTTAAATGCTAAAGTGTTTTTTTGGAATTAGAGGTAACACAGAATGCAGAAACTTAAAATGGGGTGACATTAAGTTGTGTACAGATGAAAAAAGAGACAGACGAAGACCAAGAGTAGGACTGATCCCAAAGACACTAGACTATTAAATCCCCATGCTTATCCAATAGGAAATCAAAAAAAGTGTCTAGTAGCTAACTTTATGTTCTATTCTCTGAAAAGGCGTATAAATGTAATTACAACTGTGCTTCTTTCTTATTAGCCATTAACCAGCAATACAAAATTTCAGATGGCAACTGCTGGTTCAAAAACCAAGCCCTGGGTATCAATACCATAGGTAACATACTTAAATGTATGATATGAAGTGATGTAATTCAAACTGATGGGAGATTGACTAACCAGTCTAGCAGAAAGCACCTTGTCCAAAAACTGGTCGATTGTAATGTACCTCCAACAGACATAATACAGGTATCAGGACACAAGAAGCTACACTCACTCAATGACTACTCCAGAATGACTGCAGAGAAACAACAAAATCTTTAGAATATCATAAGTTGCCACAATGACCCATAGCCATCCACATCTGCAGCATGCCAAACTGCACTTCGTAACCAAAAGTTGCTCTCATGTAACACTAACATGCCTGTTTCTGTCACTAACTCAAAGCAGTCTGGAGAAATTCAAACTACAGTACAAATGGGACAAATGTATAACATTCTCCAAAGCCATGTTGGCTTGCTTCAGCAATCCTATTATAACTGCTCAAAACATTACCTTTATCATTTACCAGAGTAAGTTAAAAGACTTTGTTGCACAATACCAGCATACAAAACAATTTGTCCTGTATTAGAAACATAAAATAAACACACCATTTATTCTGCCTTTTATGTCTTTTCCAGTTCAGCAGCAAGACAGCTCTCCAAAGAAGAAATCAAAGCCGCTTCCCTGTGACAGCGATTCAGAATAAAAACCAGTACCTCAGAAGCTGCTGGCATTGTAGACGTCCGATGTTCGAAGTGGTCAACAAGTCCATTCACAAAATTCCACTGTAGTCACAAAAGCACCACACTTCTTCAAATAAAGTAACACCAGGCATAAATAAAAAGTTAAATAAAAAAAAAAGAAAAGAAATACACACATAAGACTCGCTACCATCCCAGAACTGTTTCTCACAGCAAAGCCACACCCACTATACCTCAACAATAATGAAGGCACAGTATCCACTCACAGTCATTCAAATCAACCAATCATACCAGACACATAACAACCAGTAGAACAAATTTATCCCACAAGTTCAACCCACCAACCAATAGGAAACCACAACCATGCAAACAGAGCCAATCAAACAACAAAAACACTCTCATTCATACAAAACGACACTCCCCATTCAAAACACTGCCCTATCTCAGCAGAGCAACACACTCAGACAAAATAAAACATTTATTTAAACACAATTTCCTGATGTTTACACACAAATAACCACATAACAAAACTCCTACCCTATTGCATAAATCGAACACATGATGGGCATGAGTGGAATATGGAAAATATTTTCACTCCTGCATCATGAGGCAGAGATATCTCACTCGTGCCTTTGGCACTCGTGAGCTATCCATGCCTCACTCTGCAAGAGTGAGAATATATTCCATATCCCACTCATGCCCATCATGAATCCCCTATTTATGGCTCTTAAATTTGTGGAAAGGAGCCTGATAGGTGGTCAACAACTTTATAAACTGCTGCAGAGGGAGAGTTTTTTGGATGTCTCACTAAGTATTCTACAGCCTAAAAGGCTTAACATTGACTGGGATTTGAAGCCTTTCCTTAAAAAGAAGTAATATGTAATTATGAGTAATACTGTAGAATATAGTATTGCTCAATTTTATATAATCTGTATTGAATAATATTCTATTTTTCTGTTCTCTTGATGTTGTACTATATGTTGCTCTGCTCTATGGTGTGGGGAAGTTGTTCTGGGTCAGTTTGTATAAGATGAAGATAGTTAACAAATAGCTTGTGAGCTTTATATAATTAATTTATATTCTCACCAATTGTAATGAACATAAGGGATATGCAGCGGTTCAGTGTGTGATAATGCATTTATCTTGTACAGTTTCCAGTGACCTCAAGTAACCTCATGAGTGCCGAAGGCACGAGTGAGAGTTACGAAAGGTCATTGGACCTGTACAAAATGAATGCATTATCACACACTGAACCGCTGCATATTCCATTTATGCAACAGGTTTAGATGTTGTGTGAACATTTTGATTTTGGTAGGTGTAAATTTTTCAAAAAAGGGAAAAGAAAATTGAATTTTATGCTGTTTTTTGTTAATTATAAAAAAACAAAATGGTATCTATAAATGAAACACCACTCATTTTGTAGATATTTTTGAGCTGAACATTTTTCGTGCTCACAGTACCATGCTATCATTTTTTGTTTTAAAGATATTTATATTTGTTTGTCAAAAAAGTGAACAAAAAATTACATTTTCTTCTGTTTTCTTGCTAACCATATACAATATACAGGGTTTATATAAATGAAACATTATTCATTTTGTCGATAATTTTGTGCTGAACAATTTTCGTGCTCACAGTACCATGTTATCTTTTTTCGTTTTTAAGTGATTGACATTTAAATATGGTTAGTACTGCTTCTGAGGCCGAACATTCTAAATGAATTCTGAAGAGAACTGTGTAGATAAATGAGCTACTGATGTAGTTACTGTGTGGATAAATGGGTGATGATGTAGTTACTATGTGGATAAATAGGGGATATGACATGGAACAACTGAAGATATCATATTTATCTTCGCGAGAGGCCAATGATATCATGATATCTCACGAGTGGCAAAGCCACGAGTGAGATATCTTGATGTCATTGGCCTCGAGTGAAGATAAATATAATATCTTCAGTCGGCCATTTCATATTCTGTTTATACAATATGTGTTTTAATACACGTGATAGAATGTCTTTAAACACAATTCTCAATACCCCCCTCCAAGAGGCTCCAACACAAAAGATGAGCTACAGTATGTGTTTTGGAGAAAAAAATTATTTGGTGGATTTTTGTAGTTTTAAAGACATTTATCTGGTTGATCCTGCCATTATTTTTACATAAATAATCATTTAAATAAGGATTTAAAATGTGACTGGTTGATCCTGTCCCTGTGAGTTTTATTAGCCCACTAGTAGCCATATTGGTAATTGCACTGTTTTCCTGAATTATTCCCCTTCAACAGAACTGATGACATGTTGCATTAAAAAGTTTAAGTTGATCCTGCCGTATTTGTTTAGCTAAATATTGATTTTAAACACTTATCTGGTTGATCCTGCTACATTGCACTTCGGCAAGCATACGAGGACTTTCACTTTCTGTCAGAATGTAAGCGTGGCGGCTAGTAAAACACTCGATAACTTGCTCCCCAGAGCTTAGTAGTAAAGCAGTGTCCATGAGCTAAGTTAGAAAAAAATGTGGAGTTCTGGTCATTTTGTTGAATTTCTCAGAAAAAGCTGCCGACTGTGCGAGAATAGAGAGAGTCACGAGCTTCTGAGCAGCAGAAGGTAGCATGAGTGTTTGTTGCTATAGCAACACATGCTCACTCTTCCTTCTGCTGCTCAGAAGCTCGTGACTCACTCTCTCTCTATTCATGGTACAGTCGGCAGCTTTTTGTGGAGAAATTCAATAAAAATGACCAGAACTCCACATTTTTCTAACTTAGCTCATGGACACTGCTTTACTAATAAGTCTGGAGTGAAGCAGGGATCTTATAGGCCATACATACATTTCTGGCAGAAAGTGAAGGTGTTATTATATGAGCAGAGCATGCCAGCAAGATAAGTGTCACTGTTTATTGATATTGGACATTTTTTAAATGTATGGCAGCAGATTAGCAGTAGTAATAGCTCTGTCACGCTACACTGGGGAACAAAAGTAAAGTTGTGACTGTGAGAATGACAGTTTCAGTTTCAGCATGACGTATAGGAGTGTGGAGATATCACAGTGATGTATAGGAACATGGAGATATCAATGATATCTTCACTGCCTAGCTGAGATATCACTTTTTATCTCCAAATTTATCCCAAAACACATGTTGTATAAATAAATTTATTACCATAGTAGTGAAGATAAATGGTTTTATTCTACAGTTTTTATCCTGACCCCTGTTGCATAATTTTTTTTATTTGGGTCTCAGCTATTTATATTTCTTAGTACTGTCAGAATTAGCTGCCACAGTTATGTGGCTTGTATTGTAATTATCATGTGCTGTTTCTGATGAAGTATGTTGCTTTTTGTATGCCTTTTTGTTTTTGTTTGCACTTATTAGCACTTTCTTATAGTATTCTTGTTTGTAGCACCCCATAGCCACCTTTATGAATCTTTTAATTGTAAACCATTCCCCAAGGTGGTAGCATTGTGCTTCAGAGTGGCTGCAAGTTAAAAAGGGTAGCATCCTACATATTGACTCCACCCTCCAACAAAGACTTTGACTGACGTGCTGGGGTGTCTGTGTGGCTGACATCTGTCTCACTTCTTAGTTCACACTATTTTCCTTGACTTAATTAAATATTTAGTTCCATTTATAATCTTCCTCTGTCTGTGTGATTTTTTTACCCAGCCTGGGTTTGTATCCACAAGCACCTGACTTCTCTGAATTTACCGTTTCAGATATCTTGATGGGTGACTAGATTGTCATCATAACTTCTCATCTACATTGATGCCATCATAAAGATAATACACCCCAAGCATGACACTCTTAAAAACAATAAATATTGTCTACCCCCCTCTGATCCAGTGTGAGACCATTCTTAAAATTCTCCTCCTACTGTTTCATTATGTGGATGTGGTGTACAGGGGAGCTCCTAAATCCATGTTAGAACTGTAAACTTCCAAAAGTTGTACCCACCTACTTAATTCATCCACATCCTTTAAGTACAATTTCTAGATCTCTTCTGGGGTACCTTTGAATAATAAAATAGAAATCCAATACTCACAGTGCACAACAAGCTTTAATATTCTTTTAAAAAAGTTTTCCAACATTAGTACTTCCCACAGAGAGAAACAAGTGCACACAGGAACAGTTCACAATTAAATGCAGAAGCAGAGCTTTATGTTTCACCATGGCTCAGTGTGGTTTCTTCAGAGGCATCTCAATGTTAGTCAGACCGGATCCTATCTTTCAGTCCCTTTGCCATTTTACTACTGGTTCCCCTCACACATCATTGTTCCCTGTATCAGCTCCTCTCTCTTCTCTCCTTATCTTCATGATACCTGTACCATTGTACTTCCTTTCTCTCTAAATTCTGGTTTTCATCCCTACCCTCCTACCTCTTTGACCAATTGTCTACTGCAGCTCCTACCACCTCTTTTCTTCACTCTTCTACCTCTCATTCTTTTATTATTCCCTACTTCTCCACATCCTCTGGCCAGACCTTCTTCTCTGTTCATCTGCCCCATCTGGAATTCTCTTCTCTTCTCTTCTCTTCTCTTCTCTTCTCTTCTCTTCTCTCCTCTCCTCTTCTCTTCTCTCCTCTTCTCTTCTCTTCTCTTCTCTTCTCTTCTCTCCTCTCTTGTAGTAACCTCCTAATACCTCTCCTTTAAAATGCTGCTGCCTGATCACTTCTCTCCTACTTGTACCTGTCCTGAACTAGCCAGTACCTGACTCTAGCCTGTTCTCCTCAACCAGTGATAGCCTTTGTTTAAATTATTGATATTGTTGAAATTGTTGGTTTTGCAGAACTGTTGTCCCTGTAATGTTGTCATTAACTGTGGCCAAGTTTTTTTGTACAGTAGGTTTTATGTGATGTGAGCAATGGTGACAGGGCAACCTGCAAAAAAATGACGTTAGGGTGGCAAAACAATCTTGCCACCTTGACAACTTCCAGTAGCATGGAAAATGGTGCCAGGGACTAAAATGCTTGCTTTCTGTGGGGGTTGTGCCCCCACAGCTACCGCCATATGGGGCTTTCACCTCTGCACCACCCTACCTAAGGATTCTTAACTCCAGGGGGGTGCATGTCGGGGGGGTTGCGAAAGTTAAAAAAAAAGATTGTGGGCTGGGTGCAAGAAAAGCACAGTAGCGCCTGGACCCAGACCTGAACACAGATCCCCAGCACTGCAAGCAGAGGCCAACCCCAATGCCACAGTGTAGCTCAGCAGCCGACTGCAGCGCCACCCCTACATCCCCTCTGCCCCCTCCCAGGCCTTGCTCTCCATGCTCACTACCCCCGCGAAAGCATGTACACGTAACAACATCCTGTCGCTAGGGTTACCCATCCCACCACATCCAGTCACCCTGCCTGCCCCCTTGCCTTTTGGGCTTTTGCTCATATTGTATCACCATTTTTGATGGCGCCATGATTCATGTGCCCACCTCATGTGCTACCATACAGGATATAACAATTTCTGATCTGTTATTTCAACTGCTTGTAACACGTACTTCACTTGTCTCCCCCTACCTCAAGATCATGCCTAAAAACAAGCATTGCTTAGTGACCCTTTCCCAGTACACATTTTTTAAATAAATAATTATTTGTGTGGTGTTGGTGCTGGTGTAAGCGTGCTTGTACAAAGATGTAACATTTGTTGTTTTTTTTTAAACTAAAGATAAATTAAACAGGAACATGTTTTACTTTGCCAAGATGGCTGCCAGAAGTCATTTAAAAAATATTTCAGGCAAACAATGGTATGCTTGCACACTCTGCCCTGGTTGCCACAAGAAGCTCAAATCAGTACAGTACCTGTTCCTTAACCACAATGTATTGGAATAGTTTTCACCAATCTGGATGCAAAAAGTGTCCTACCTATTTTAAACATGGCTGAAAAGTCTGATGAAAAAGGAAATAACATATTTGTGGGGAGCCGATGAGATAGTAAGCCATGATATCGATGGCTAAGTGGCAAATAATTATCTTATCAGAGTCACAAGAAGGCAAAATTTCATGGCTACAGCACACATTCCTGACATTTGTTTCATACAGCACATCAGGAAGGTTGAGACTGGGTGGTGTACTTGTGACTGTGCGGAGCAGCTGACATATGGGATGCTGATTGTGCCATGCACATTGCCTGCTGGTATTGTTGTAGTGCAAAGCTTGGAGGGTGATGTCATGCTTACTACTGTGCATGCTGTTGTGCATTGTGCCATGCATGCCAGCCTAATGGATAGTGTTTATGGAGCCAAGAGCGTTCAGATTGGTCAAAATACTGCTTAAATACATTCTACGAAGGGGCCAGTTTTTGCATGGAAAACAACTTGGCGAGTGACAACATGGAGAACAACACCACCTGACATTTTAGAGCAGAAGGTTTGTTTTAGTGTTGCTAGGTTCTGAAGTGTTTTTTGTGGTGTTGGCAGGGATGCAACTTGTCGCACAAGTTATGGTTTCTGCTGTCATTTTGGATGTTTTTAAGTTTCTTTTGAGAAGTTTAGGTGATGTGATTTACTTTTCTTGCTGTTTTAAGTACAGTATTTGCATTATTTTGTTTTTCCATGATTGTTTGTTTTATATAAGTCTGTCATATTTTCCTTCTCCCTTAGTGGCCAAGTCCCTGAAGGGTCTCTGTGTTCACATTCATGGCATATAGGCCACTGACCTCACATATAATGTGCTAGAACCTATCTACCCAGTTTGTCATTTGCTCCTTAAAGGATTCTGCCAATAGAAGCAGTTGCTCAAACGTCTACCTTTCTTGATTCAATGGACAAGCCCATCATAGTAGTAGCTTGGAGAATACTAATTACTCCTTTAGCCCCTCCTTGCCCTTGCTTATACTGCCTTCTAGTGCATAAGCAGTGCCAACACTACTTTTTCTGCTCTCTCCTATTTTTGTTAAAATATTTAAATCCTCCTCCCATCCTGTGGTCTTTCCCTCCCTCCCTCTTTTTCACACAGCACCCCCTGGACATTCTCTGTGTTTTCCATGAGTAAATAAGGTAAGATAGGCAAAGTACAAGATAATGGTGTGAGCATTAGGGTTCACAACTCCCAAGGCACATCCCCGCACTCGTTCATGCATGCAGAGCGGGTTGGGGTGTTAGGGTTGGAAACCGAGGGTGGGGATGAGGTCTTAGGGTTCGGAACCCTAAGACCACATTTCATTACTTTTGTTACATTAACCCTAGAGGTGCATTAATTCAGTTTTGTTTTGCAGAGAATCTATATCTACATATATCTGTATGTCTGTCTATCTAGCAACACTATATATATATATATATATATATATATATATATATATATATATCTGTGTGTATGTATATGTAACATGATTTCAAGTGAAGTCACTGAACCTCCCTCTGTACAGTCTCTCTCAAATGTATTTCTATTCCGGGAATCTCTCTGTATGTCTTATTGTAGCAACATTCTTACAACTCTGTCTCTCTCTCTGTCTCTCTTGGACATTAAAATTATTTGGTTCACTGTTTGCATGAAAGGCACTGTATACAATCAACATCTTTTCATTTCCTTTTAATAGAAATAGTACATTAAATAAGGCATATACAGATAAGGTGTTACTTTGATATCAGAACAGCATCTTTGTTCAAAAGTATATGATCCTGCTGATGCCTCAGAGACTTAAAGAGGTTTTCTGTTGCATTGTTAATGTTTCAGGCAGCTAAAATGATACTTACAGAAACCTGCAGCCTAGACATGTTTTAGAGGTCCTATTGTTGAAGTATTGTTTTCAATCAATAAAGCCAAGAGGTAATATCTGCAAAAACCTGCTTAAATATTCTATACCTGTTATTAATTAAAATACTGATTAAATAGGACTGCCAGATATAAAGCATTAAGGATTTAAAACATGTTGTTTAAATTTACAGAGATATGAAAGCATAATTAATCATTACAATAAAGTTTATCAATTAGACTCAGCCTAAGAAGTGGATAACATTTTTTTCTCTTAAAGTTGTATAATCCATTTTCTTTGACATAGTTTATGCTTGTTACCAATGCAGGCTGCAAGAGAGGAACAAGGCAAAATTCATAGGTTTATAATTTTCATCAGTACCTTTTTGACATTCTTTAGTGCAGTAAGTTTTTGACGTCATCTGCAAGACACAGAACCCATTATGGTGAAAAATGATGAGTGAACCAAGGTTAACATTTATTTTAGTTGTTCTTTTACTAAGTTCTCTCCCTCTCCAATGGTTTCATCACTATGGCTGCACCCTGCCTTTTTCCTGACTTCACAATTAATGCCACTACTGCTTGGGGCCAGCTGGCTGGTGGTGTATGAATGCTGGGAAGCCCATGCCCTCCCTGGAAGCTGAGCACCTTACCATCATGATGCACTTGGGCCTTGATCAGAACCAGTGGTATTCTGCAGATTACACACAAAGCCCAAACTCATACTACCATGCCACAACAAGGTAAATGTTAATGGTTTGAACTGAATTTTTCCCCAGTCACATTTTTTTAGGAGCTGCTCAAATGTAAGCAAATATGTAATTTAAAGGAAACACAATTGCACATACCACAATAATGCAAAGCATAATTGGAAATGCAAATCCCCATGAAAGAATTTGGACTGGCTCTACTTTGAGCAGAATTGCATGGTGCCAGAAGGCCTCACAGTACAATCAGCAAAGGCTAAGAACAGAAGACACATACATGTTTTTCATCCTCATTTGGATTCATCAGTGTGCCATATCTGTGTCTTAACTCAGAGAAAGGGAGTCAGCCACACATTAAGGGGAATGTTATTTGTTTGGGTCATGGGGACCACAAAATAGTATGCAATTTAAAACCTACAATGGCTTTCTGGAAAAAGCTTCACTCTTATAATTGAAAGGTATATTTCTCTGGCCCATAGTGGGCACATTTGGCTCTGTGCACTCTCCATTAGCATAGAGAGCAAACATGCCAGTTTAAGCCAGTGTACTATTGATAGGGGTCTTGGAGGGGGATTCCACTGTCCATACTTGTATACAAATGTCACTGAACATAATGCAACCCTGTGCCCCCTTTTTTGTTTTTTTAAAAAGACACTGGAACCAGTTTTAATTCTTATTGTACAGACTATTTCTTGTAACCAGGCACCTCAAGGGTATATCACAGATAACGATGCTGACTGGCCAAGGTTCTTTCAACAGAGTGAGTGAAATTGGGCTCTTGGGACAGCATGTAGGAGCACTGAATTTTAACAATCTTTCCCAGATAAGCTGAGGTCCACACTTTTTCCTCCCTTTAGTTAGCAGTTTTTTATGGGCATGGAGGATATTCTTGGCAACAGGCACCAAACTGAGACTCCCTAAAATGCTTCATAAGCAAAGACATGCTCCTGTGGGACACAAGATGGTACTGACCCACAATGCCCTCTGGAGCCCCCATTATTTTAGTGGGTTCCTGACTGACATTTCAAGAGGAAGTGTAAAGGGGGCCTGCTTTCGTAAGCCACTTTCATGTACTTCTATAATCCCTCTACTTCAAATCCAATCCCACTGGGCTACTCTGAAAATTCAGAGGACATGCTGGATGGACTGAGCCTATAGTGATCTCATCAGCTTCCCTTCATTGCCCTCTGATTCTAAAATAGTAAGTGGGCTATGGGATGAGTCTGCCCTAAATGTTCCATCTATCTATTCAACCCAAACCAGAACCCAGTGTTTTATTTGAGGAAAAGAGTAATGGCTCCCTAAAGCACCAATCATATTTGCTGCCCTGTGAATCTCCCTATCTTATTGACATGTCAGTCCACTCCTTATCTCTCTTTTGGTAGTACTTAGATCCCCCCCAGTGAGGAAATTTGCCATTGCCACTTTGCTACAGATGGTAATAGGAAACCATCATAGCTCATGCCAGGCCCCAGAGATATCACATGCTGGATGCAGCTCCACACACCTTCTAGAGAGCCACATGTGAAAATTGAACTCAAGCCACCCTTCTGTAGACACATCCTACTTTTTTGTAACCCTAGAAGTAACTCAAATGCAGGAGCATAGCATGGAAGCACTGTGCTGTAGGGAATAATACAATGCTGAATGGGAGATGGAATAAATTCATTTTTAAAATCCAAACTTGTGATTCTCCATGTTTTAAGCACTAAATTAGTATTACTTGCCCTCATTTATGACATATCCACACACTGCCCCAAGCCATTGGGATATGGTGCTATATGAAATAAAACTGATTTGCTTTACCTTGCTTTGTGTTGATCTAATTCTCTAATTAGATTGGAGGAGGTAATATAAATGTTAGTGACTGGAAATATGAGAAGTGCAGTACAACACTGGGTTTTGAGCTATTTAATGAAGGCCTAGTAGGTATGTTTTCCAACTCTTCCTTCCACCTTCAGTTTAAATTGTGTTTTTTTTATTTCTTTGGCAACCAGGTAAGGTCCACTAGGCAAAGTGCCTGTTTTCAAGGGTGCCCCAGGAACACTGGGAAGGTTAAGTGACTTGCTCACTCACACAGTATGCAAGTTGTAGACTGTGGGAATCAAACCCAGGTCTGCTAGATGTACCAAGCTCATTAACAGAATGTTACCCTAACATCTAGTCTATACTGCCAACCCCAATTTATTTTTTCAATTTTTTTCTTTTTTTCATGCCCTATTGCTGCATTCATACATCTTCCGCTGCCTTGTAACATCAACACATTTACAGTGTGGCCTTCAGAATCAATTCATTGTTCACCATCTAGTATGTCTGTGGCTTCATCACTGCAGCAGGTTGCCTCCAGCACCCTTGACATGCTTCCAAAGTGTAGGCAGGGGAATCAATGGCACAGTCATATCAATAGAAAGTGGGAAGCAGGGCATCATTCCTTCATAGGACAAGGAAACCATGGCACTGAAAAAGTTCAGCAAGGTGCTCAGCATTGTTAACCACAAAAACAAACAAGGAGGACTGAGCAGACAAGCAAAGGCATATAACAAATTTATTTAAGGGCACGTTCTTGAAAATGGTCTACCAAAGTGTGACATGAAGGTAACATTTTTAATTCCACAATACATCAACTTTTAAATGTATTTTAAGATACCATGCTCAAACTGGCAAAAAGTGGCCATGTTATAAAATAATTGCCTTAAAGACACCCAAGAAAAAGAATGCTTACCATGGCCTGTGTATAGGTGGACACCAAATGGTCATGATGCATGTATGAAGGACACCAAACAGCTGTTGTAAGTTTAAAAAAAGTTTACTAATAATAACCAAATGGATAAAGTGGCATGGCAAACCTTACAAAAAGTAGAATAGATTTACAAGGATGGAATAAACTTTGAGCAATACTTATAATTGAGATATCTTCCATAAAGTAAGCAATTCTAAATATTACTGCACAGAATCATTAACATTTTGGACCTTTACAACCTTCAGGCCAAATATCATTTTCTGAAAGTATACTGTTTTCCAGCACAGTGTTGATCTGTGTGCTGGCATTATCAGTTCCTGCAGCTGAAGTGTCCTTTTCTGGTGTGATCCTGGTATGAGTTCTGGGACTGGCATGATTGGTTTCTGCAACTGAAGTATTCTTTTCCAGCATGTTGCTGGTATGTGTACTGGGACTAGCATGAGCAGACATTAATGACACATTGTTGTCCAGCTTCTTCACATATAAAGGACCAGGGGAATCCTTCAGCTTCTTTACCATCCACACATCCACATGGCTGGAATTTTCACACAGTCCATCACCCTTCTGACAAGCTGTGCAAAAACAGCTATAACCTCTGGTTGCAACCACACTATCAGAGACAGACCTGAAACTTTTTATTTTGCTGGTCCCCTCTACTGTTTTGAGAAGGGGTCCTTCTCACCTTCATAGTTCATTGTCATCCACTAGAAAGAATGTTCTTTTGAAATTGTTGCAACCTTTGACAGTAGGCTGTTGTGCCAGGTTTTCTTTGCAGTACTTAAAGAGGTTTTTAGCTGAGGCAATGACTGCTAGCCTGGAAGACTAGTTGCCAATGACTTGATGACTGCAGTCTTGCTGTCAGAGGGACCTTTTCCATGGCAAAATTCAAAAAGGGCACATTCAACTGGAAAGCCATATTTGGTGTGTGCTATTGAAATGTCACAGAAAGCCCATTTTGATTTGTATTGGCTCACACAGCAATCTGAGAACTGCACCTCTTTATTGATGATAATTGAGCAGACTTTTTGAAGGTGAGTACTTGGCTTTTTAGCAAAATGCCAAACACATTGTGGTCATGCTTCAGGTCACTTGAAATAAAAACTAGTGATTTTGTGACAGTGCATGCACAGTACTCACACCGATAGTAAGAAACCACGAGGTGAACAGTGGCCTGCTTGTGATGCCAGTAATAAGATTGTATTTCATCTTGATACTGGCAGGCATAATTTTTCACAAAGTCCAAAACTGTCAAGACCCATCCCTCAGGTATATCGTCTTTTAATGTGGTAAACTGGTGTTGCTGCCATGATGTCACATGCAGGGGCATCCCAGAAACCTGAAGTCTTCTTTCATGATTTCCAATGGCTGGTAGAGTGTTGCTTTCTTGGTTTTCAAGACTTTCCTCAATTTTGTTTGCCCATTGTTGACATTCATTTTTATAGTGTCCCACTGCTGCCACCTCACCATTTCATTGCCATGCCCTTTCAGTAGTTCGGCAAATTTATCCCCAGTAGCACTGCTGCTACAATTTTCACAGAGTTTCTCAACACAGTCATTTTGGAAATGTTTTTGTCCGGGTATTTGTTGCAAATGGCAAGTTCCACCATGTTACAAATATTCGTCACTTTACAGTCTGATGCCTTCTGTGTATCAGCTGACCGGTTCATTGCCAACTGCTTTAATACTGCATTGGTGCAGTACTCACACAGGCACTGCTCCAGTTTTTGTTCCCATGCAAGTCTGATGTGCTCTGGCCTCAATGTATTGAACTTGATTCTCCCCCGTGATGCTTGTGGATTTTGCTTGCAGAAATCTACATGCAGCACACTAAGGGTTTTTGCAAGGAATGCTTTGGTTTTTCCTGTTCTTTTTGAGAATGCCTTCTTGTGAGGCAGTGGCATGTCCACCTCTTCATAGAAGTCCTTTACTCACTGGATGGTTACAGCTGGCAATTCAGATTGCTTGCTAAGGACTCCTTGATATGGTCATCATCCTTTTCAAACTGATCCCCAATGTATGGTTTGCAACAGATAGAAACAGGGTATTTTTTAGAATGGTCAAAGCACTTATTAATTCTCATCTCACTCATCTTCTCTCCTGTTTTTTTCGGACAATGTTTGCAGAATTCAGTTTGTCTTTCATGGCTTTGACCAGCTTGTTCTGCAAGTTTCTTTGGCAGGTCAGGTTCATATGTTTCACCAATGCTGATTTCTTGGCTGGTAATGCAGAAGTGATAATTTGGGCAATTGTAGCAGCAAAGCATGATGGTGATTGAGGCAATCTTGCTCTTGCCCTCTTCGCTGCTTTCCTGATGGAACTTTCTAAATGTGGATCAGGTGTGACAGAATTACTAATGGTCTGTAACATCATTCTTGGTGCATCTGTGGGGGTGCTGTAGGTGATGGCAACTTGAGGCATTTTTGCTGCATGCCTCTCTTGGTAATTTGAATATCTTCTCTCAGGATACATCTTCTTTCCTGAGCAGACACTGATGCAGACTGCTCTGTTTTCTATTTCCTCCATTCTTCTCATTGTTGCATTTTCTTTGTTCTTTGGCTCTAGTGTTTTTTTTTTGGCTGGCACAGTGGACTTTACACTCTCTGATGCCCAATTTTCCTTTGCCTCTATCTCTACTGCCTCATTCGCTGTTTTTCTTTCTGTTTATGCATACCACACTTCTCCTTATCCATATTCTCCCTGAACACCTGTGAATGGTCCATAGATTTCCATTTATATTCTTCATTACATTCAGGGTCTGTCTTCAAGTTTTCTTGCTAATGGTGAGATCTTTACTTTTCCAACAGTGGATAGGTTATCACTGCATCTTTCAACAGTGTGTTTCAGACACACATGGTCTTCTTCTCTGGTTGTTCATTTTTTTAAATAAAAGAAAATTGAAGACAAGAATGCAGTTTCAGATCTGAGGAAACAGCTGAACAAAATGCGTTCCACCTCCATTGACTAAAGAAAATTACACCAGAGAACAGGAAGGGTATCAACATTAGACACACATACTTCAGTAGAGAGGCTGCACATGGCACACAATATGACAAAGTGAAGGAGAGAGGCCACACAGCATGCAGTATGGCATATAGAAGGAGCTGTGCATTTCACTAGATATGGTATACCTGGGAGGCTGCACATCCTGTACAATACAGCAGACTGTGATAGAGAGCCTGCACATGGCACACAGTGTATGATGAAGTGAAGGAGACAGGCCACACACAATATAGAAAATAACAGACTGATAATCATGACAGGATGCGCATCCAAATAGCATTTCAACAAACCCACAGGACCCCTTCACTCCCCATCACAAACAAAGACCACATGGTGCACAAAATTGCCGAACATCTCTGACTGAGCACACCTGAATAAAGAGTGGAAGGGACAGAATCACAGTTTGCAAACATCAAATGTATTTGTCAAGGTGTGCTTGGCCAGCTTTGGTCTGACATAATGTTGGCAGGTAACATTGCAAAACAGCATTTTATTAAAAAAACAGAGGACCAGTGCAATCCCCACCACAAACAAAGGCCACATGGTGCACAAAATGGCTGAACAACTCTGACTAAACACATCTGGGCAAAATGAATTTATACAGGTGTGCTTGACCAGCTATGGTTGTACATAATGTTAGCAGGTAACATTGCTAAACAACACTTCAGCAAAACACAGAGAACAGAGGAAGTAGTGGATTTCGTGGTCAACATGGCGTTGGAGTCACCCAGACTGATGGTTCTGGGTGACTTTAATGCCTGGGTTGACAACAAACCCTCTCAGTTTGGACAACACTTCCTCCAGCTTATGACATCTCTGGGCTTTACACAGTTTGTTACCTCTGCCACCCACAAACATGGTCACTCTCTTGATTTGGTCTTCCTCCTGGGGATTGAGGCTTCTGACTTGGGGGTGGAACCTGTCAGTTGGTCTGATCACTACACCGTGAGGTTTAACTTTTGCACTCCCCTTCGAAGGCCTTCCCCTGTGGAGATGGTCCATTACTGCCCTTTATGAGAACTAACTCTTGAAGGCCTAGTGGCGGTGATCAATCTCTCAGAGTTTCCAGTGGCCAGATCAAGTCCAGAGACTTTGGGTATGGCCTAAAACAAGGCCATTTCCTTGGCCCTGGACTCAATTGTTCCTGTTCAAGTTCATCCTCACCCCCTTCACCCTTGGGCCCCTTGGTTTGATGGGTCTTTGAGGGAGTTGCAGTGAGTAGGACGTAGGTTAGAGTGACATTGGCAGAAATCGGCCCTGGATGCTGACCACCTTAGATTGGTTGAGCATTATCAGACCTACCAATCAGCCATCTCCCATAAGAAGGCGGAGTTCCTGTCCAGGGAGATTGCTGCTGCTCAGAACCGACCAGCTCAGCTCTTCTGAACCATCAACAGGTTGTGCAACCCGACCTGTCTTCAGCTCTGAAGACCTTTTTTGCAAGTGGAGTGCGATGAACTTGCTCAGTTTTTTGCAGATAAGGTGGTCAATATCAGGTCCGAAATTCTTACGACTCACTCTGTGGGGGTTGCTAATGATCAGCGATTGTTTGCCCCACCTAGTGCTTCCTGGAGTACCTTTGCCTTGCTGGAGTTCATGGATGTCATGCAGATTGTCAAGTGTATGCGCCCTACATGCTATAGTTTGGACCCGGGCCCAACGACCCTGGTTATGGGATGTCGTAATACTATCAGCCTGGTCCTGGCACAGGTAGTCCAGTGCTTCTTGGAATCTGGTGGATTTCCAAGCTCTCTGAAAGTGGTGGTGGTAACACCCCTCCTAAAGAAAGTGTCTCTGGACCCAGATTCCTTGGCTAACTACAATATCTCTAACCTTCCCTTTATAGGGAAGGTGATTGAGAAAGCAGTGGCAGTACAACTGGAGGACCACCTGACCATCCATAACATCTATGAACCTCTCCAGTCCAGTTTGCAAAAGAGGCATAGTACAGAGACAGTGCTGGTTTGGGTGCTCAATGATCTGATGGCTAGAGATTGGAGATGCCATTCTATCTTGGTGATCCTTGATCTCTCCTCAGCTTTTGACACTGTGGACCATGGGGTACTACTTGGCCATCTGAGTTCCATCTGCAGCCTATCAGGTTTGGTCCTTAGATGGTTTACATCTTTACTCTCAGGCAGAAGTCAGAGAGTGGTTTCAGGGATTTTTTCCTCTGGCCCATTCTCTTTGCCATGTGGGGTACCACAGGGCTCATTGTTGTCCCCCATGTTATTCACAGTGTATATGCTGCCCCTCAGAGACATTGTAAGATGGTATGGGCAAAGGTTTCATTGCTATGTTGATGATATCCAGCTGTACCTGTCCTTTGCAACTGGCCAGGAAGGGCTGTCTCGATCTTCAATATCTGCCTCACTGAAATCCAGGACTGGATGAATTTGAGCTGATTAAAGTTGAACACCAGAAAGACTGAGGTGTTGGTGGTGGACCCGGGGTACTGGATAGAGGGGTTGTGGGCTGGACAGCCCTCTGCACTTTTTATAGGGGGCTCCCCAATCACTTCCTCTGAATGGGTGTGAAACCTGCGGGTAGTGCTTTATGATGGGCTGACATTACGGGCTCAGGTGTCGACAGTTATCAAGTATTCCTTTTATCATCTTAGGAATATCTCCAGGATTAAGTACCTTGTTCCATCAGGGGACCTTCCTATGCTGGTCCATGCTTTTGTGACCTCTCACTTGGATTATTGCAATTCCCTGTACCTAGGGCTTCCTGGGGTTGATATCTGCTGCCTGCAGCTTGTGCAGAATGCGGCAGCACAATTGTTGATGGGGGCTTCTGGACCCTCCCATATTACTCCTGTGCTGTGTGATCTGCACTGGCTACCAGTTAGGTGGTGGATTACCTTTAAAGTTGGCTTACTGTCTTATAAAGCCCTACATGGACTTGGTCCTGACTACTTGAAAGAGCTTCTTGTGCCCTATCGCCCTCTGCAACTGCTCCGTTCAGCTGACAAGGGGTTGCTGGAGATTTCAAGGGTGTCACTGAAATCTTCAGGGGCCCTTGCATTCATGCACATGGCTCCTTCCCTTTGGAATTGTCTACCCCATCAGCTTCAGGAGTGCACGACTGTGGGAGGGTTTAAACTTGGCCTGAAAACCTATTTATGGGGTCAAGCATTTACAGACACTAATTAACATGATCCTCAGACTGTTTTTATATTGTTGGTCATTGGTGTTGTTATTGTTATTGTTCTTTTATCTTCTTTTATCTTATCTTATCTTGTTGTAAAGTGCCTTGATGATTCGAAAGGCGCTTATGGGAAATAAAGTTATTATTATTATTATTTATTATTAGTGCAAACTCCTGCCCCAACCACAAAAAAAGATTGCATGGTGCACAAAATGGTCAACTGTCTGTTACCAAACACACCTGGAAGAGTGGCAGAGAGAGAATCACAGTTTGCACCCAAATTAATTTGTCCAGGTGTGCTTGGCCAGCTATGGTCGGACATAATGTTGGCAGGTAATATTGCAAAACAACATTTCTGCATCAGCACAGAGGACCAGTGCAACTCCCCCAAACAAAAACCGCATGGTGCACAAAATGGCTTAACATCTCTGACCGAACATACCTGGATAAAGAGTGGCAGGGACAGAATCACAGTTTGCACACAAATGAATTTGTTCAATTGTGCTTGGCCAGCTATAGTTAAACATAATGTTTGCAGTAAAATTATATTTTTGCAAAAACACATAGGACCACTGCAACAACCACCACTCCTCTCACCACAAACAAAGACCACATGGTGCACAAAATGACTAAACGTCTATGACCAAGCACACCTGGACAAAGAGCAGCAGGAACAGAATCACATTTTGCACACAAATACATTTGCCCAGGTGTGCTTAGCCAGCTGTGATCAGACATAATGTTGGCAAGTAGCAGCACATTTTTGCATTTAAACACATAGCACCACTGCATCCACCACCACTCCTCCACCTCAAACAAAGACAGCATGGTGCTTAATTTTTTTGACTCAACTTGCATAATTTTTTGATGCAACTTGCTTCATTTTTTGCTCAACTTGGATAATTTTTGTTACTAAATTTGCATAAGTTTTTGACTCAACTTGCTTCATTTTTCACTCAACATCCATCATTATTTTCACTCAACTTACTTCATTTTTTTGACTGTATTGCTTCTTTTTTTGACTCAACTTGTGTCTTTTGTTTGACTCAGCTGACATGGTTTTTTGACTCAACTTGTTTCATTGTTGTTTTTTTTTTGCTCAGCTTGCATCATTTTATATTTACTCAACTTGCTTCATTTGTGGATTTGACAAAAGGTGGATGTTTGATGCACCTTATGTCATTCTAAGGGCCCTTCGAAAATATGACCCATGGCCCACTAAAGGCACTGTTCAAAAAAAAAAACCTAAAAAGCAGGTTTGCTGCAATCTAGCCATAAACAGTGTCTTTGGTACAGAAATATGACATATGGACACAGACATCAAGCACAGTATGGTACATGCATGCCAGACACAATGCAGACCTTGTGGTGCACACACACAGACACTAGAGTGCTTGGTGACTGTAAATGAAGTGCCCATTAATAAAAAGGAAAATTGGCCCACAGGAGGCCTACTTACCCATTAAATCAGAAGCAGGAAAGCAGGAAATTGTTGGCTGAATTTTGATTTTTTCACCCAGGTAGATGTAGTATCATACAAAAAATGATTGCTGCCTGTAGTGTCCGCTACCTCACAGGTCAGTGTGGCGTGCACACTAAGGGTACAAACAGGAGGACATGAAATGGATCACAAAGAGCTCTGCAATTAAAAAAAGGGCTCCTATGGTAGGAACTGCTGCTTTTAAGCAGTAAATTGGAGCCGCCCACAGTGATGATACTATGGGAATCCTGTAGTACACCAAAGCCCCAGAGCAGATAACAGTCATGACATTTGCATGTCCACAAGATGAGGTCATGACCTGGACTTTTCTCTTCCTCCCTAGAACCCTAGCTTATTAAATATTTTCAGTTTTATAGCTTTCGCAGTTAACAGTTTTATAGTTTTTTAGCTTAAATCGTATATTTTAAAGAATGACTACTTGATTTATTTTTGGTGAAATATGTAAATTGGAACACCAGATGGACTCAGTTTGCTATAAATGTCAGATGCCATTTAGATGCCATTTCAGATGTTACTCCCTCGAGAGAGACCCAGAGATCACCTGCTTGGCTGACTTCATCAGCTGCTAGCCTCTATTTTTTATCTTTAAACCAAACTAAATTAAGAGGCTTTTTGGGGATAAGCAGTTGTGTACACCAGTATTTTTATCCTGGTGCAGTCTGATATCACTGCCGTTTAGCCAGTTTGGAAAGAATTTTCTTGGCCACTATGAGTTACTATTGTACTACTACTATTGTAGTGGCTAAGCATCTGGTGGTTTGTGTAGCGACTTGTAAACAGGTGCCTCAATCTGCTTGCAATTCATTTGGCCCACTGAAAACTGTGGATCTTGGTATTCTATTGAGAGACCTAAGAAGGGGTTAGAAGTAAGTGAGATTTTTGAATAAACTCTAAACAGTTTTTGTGAGTTTTAATTAAGCTTTAAACAGAGGAAGTTCCTTTAAAAATATATATATACAGCATCACATATAGATTGTAAATTAAGGGCCTAAGTAGTGAAACTGTCCTGATTAATTTTCTTTTAAAATGCAGTGGGGAGTATTGTAATATTGCTGCTCTTTAAGCTTTTCAAGCATCTCTTGAGCGGAGCTGGAACTGCTGAAGTTTGCACCTATTCCATGTAAAAGGACTTGATTATAGACTCTCTGCTGTGCTCCGGTGGTGGAATATTCCTGAATATGCCACTATTGGAATAAAAAGGGAGGTAACAAGGCAATAATATAACATAACTGATGAACTGAATTGAACTTCAGAACTAAGGCACTTTTTTCTAGAGGTTGTCATTTTCATTTATATCTGCTTCATATATTTACAAGAATTATAGAACTATAAGAAGAAAGAAAGAGATTGGATATATAAAGTGAAGTTTTTTTTTTTTGGCTGAGGATATTTTTTGGGATGGGCTAAAATGGAGAATTGAAGAGATACCTAATGTCTTGATGCCTGAACTCTATAAGCTCCTCTTTTTAAATTTTTGCGATGAGATTTTAATACTTTTGTCTGACTTTGGACTTTGTATTTTTGTTTTAGGACCACAGATAGCCTAGATACAGTATTAAGCTTTTGCATTTGTACCTGTTATTGTGCTGTTGTTCCCTGCTATAGCTGGGTTTTTGATGCTGCAGAGGTTAACAATTATCTGACTATTCAGGGGAACAGAACAAAATTTTTTGTCTGAAAATTTTTCTCCTGCTTAATCAAGGAGTATAACTGACATAATTGTTTAATCTTATTTTTCCATCTTTCAAGGCCTCTATAAAGCATTTTGTGACCTCTAGCCTTTTGCTAGATGGTGCAAAGCAGGAGTGGGAAAGTCATGGTGAATAAGGGAGAAAGAGAGAGAGAGAGAGAGAGGCAAAATGGCAATAAATCAAAGAAAGAAATATGGAAAACTAAAAAATAAGGAAACTAGTGAAAGAGATCCTAAATGGACTAATAATGAAGATCCTTTGCAGTTTAAACTTACGGAAATGTGGCACAGGGACCCCACATCTGTGAGACTCCATGGGCTACATCATAATAATTATACTAGTACTCCTAGTCAGTCGGAACAATCTGATTACAGAGTAAAAGATAAGGCAGAAGAGATTGTTAGCATCTGTAATCAGAGTGTAACCAGTAAGATGTCTCAGATGGAAGGAATTTCACTAGACTCCTGTGGCTGGGCTTCTTATGAATCCTTCCAGCCCTGTCTTCCTTCAGATCACTCCCTACGAGAATGTTACAATGAGACTAGCATAGAAACATACAATCCATATAGTAGTGATAGCAGAGATGACTGTCAATTTTCTTTGGAAGGACCATCTTCTGATCGTGGCTCATTGCCTGGCTCTCCCAATAGATTTACCCTGAGGCTCCCAAAAACAATAGACCAAAAGGATAATAAAGACTGTAAAGAGAAATGTTTAAATACCCCAGCAAAAGAGGATGAAATGAAATTGATTACATTGAATTTAAGCAAGGTCATAGAAGGTGTGAGATACCTAGAGAAAAACAAGCTGAAATTGGTATGAGTAATGAGAAAACAGGCCCTGGACCTAATAGAGATTCTAGCCATAGAAGTACTACAGGTTTAGATTTTTACAAAGAACATTTCTCTGTGGAAGACAATTTTGCCTCCTCTAGTTCTCTGTCTAAACAACTCCTTCAAATCAACAAAAGCCTTTATTACACCAATATAGTTATTTTAGAAAATCTCATTGCAATTATGGATGAGATGGATAATATTAGAATCTGCCTATTTTATAATAGGGCAGTTTTAGAGAATCTCAATCAGAAAAGCTATCATACAGTAGCAGATCAATCCTGCTACATTGGCGAGAATAATAAGGAGACTAAATATGAGATCCGGAGAGAGAGAATAAAGCTATCCAGGTGAATGTACCTCCCCCCATTTGATAAAAACTTATCCTTTGTTTGTAATTTGGGCTCAAATAAGGAAGCTAAAGGAATAACAAAGAGTAACCAGTTGTTTAAAAGATCCAAAGGAAATTAATTGGGAGTCAAAAAACTTAAAACAACATAAAAATAAGTGTGATACAGGGAAACAGAAGGAAGTTATAACATGGGAGGCTCCATTTAAACATACTCAGGGTAATGAAAATATAAATGGGGAAGAGAGAACAATTTTGGAAGTAAAAGTAGATGAGAAAATACATATGGCCCCTAGGGGCAGGACAAAATCAAAAGATGGAAGTAGGATAGAAGAAAATAGAATTATGCAAGAAAATATGGACATTGGGGCACTGGGAGCTGTTGGGGAGGTTGAGGGCAGCCAGAACCCACCCTGCATCAATACTAGCACTTTAAAGGAGAAACCAGGGGAAAAATCATTGAAAGACAAAAATGATCCAAATATTACACACGTTTTTTGATTTCGATGGGACAGAAATGGAATACCTTATGGAAAGGTATGGGATTGACCATCTCCAAGGAGATACAAGAGAGAAACTAAAAAGACTGGTAATGTACATATTACATATGGAAAATATGAAAATAAATATACATGTTCTAAGGTTACCACATAAGGATCATGCAGACTGCGTCTTATTCTATACTAAGCTGGGCTCAGTGGTAGATATGATTTGGGATCAACAAGAGATGTTAAGATACATGGGCATTATATTAATGCCAACACAAATTGTACCGATACAAGATAACTTGGAAACACCAGAGTCAGAGGAAAATGAGGAAGAAAGAGTATTAGAAAATAATAATAGCCATGAAAATATTTATTTATTTAGATTTTGTTTACCAGGCAAGCCCTCTGAGACCAAAGATTCCTTTTTCAGGGGTGACCCGGGGTTGAGTACACCAACCACTTTACATTAGGATACAATAAAACAGTTTCAAAATACATACACAGTTTGTACAGGAGGCAAGGGAACAGTAAGACAGTGTCAGAGAACATACAATAAGAAACAGAGCCAGTGTACGTACATTGCCAGTGGGGTACATTTGCCTACAGAGATATTAGCATTAGAGGTTAGCTAGTCTAGAGGGTGCAAAGATTTTTGTCTGTTACCAATTTAGAGGGGTGAGGTTGGGTGCATTATCTAGCGGTTGCAGCAACAGAGGCTCAGTTCAATGAGGTAGACTGTAAGACCAGCTTTGAACAAGGAGAGGGAGGTTTTGTCAAGCAGGGAAGAAGGGAGCGAGTTCCAGAGGTGTGGGGCAGTGAACTGGAAGGAGCGCTTTCCTTGGTTGGTCCAGATGCGGGGTATGTTCAGGAGCCAACTGGAAGTACACCGAAGGTTACGGATGGAGACTTTAGGGGTGAGCAGGTCGCTAAGGTGAGGTAGGTGGGGTATGGAGAAGAGTTTGTAGGTAAGGCAGGTGGAGGAGAAGGATAGTTTATGCCTGAGTGTTGGCCAGTGAAGGTCCTTGAGAGCCTCGCAGTGATGCCTCCTTGGGGAGGAGTGGGTTCCGAAGTGAGCAATGCGGTGGTAGAGGGTGGAGAGCTTGTTTAGCTCTGTCTCTCTGAGGGACTGTAGTAGTGGGGAGCCATATAGCAATGGAGGAAGGAGGTTGCAGTTTGCAATGGCTCATCGTGCTTCTCCAGAGAGGGAGTTTCCAAGGTGATATAGGAGGCCCAGCCTCTGGTGGATAGATTTTGTTAAGACATCTATGTGGGGTTTGTAGGTTAGCTCTTGGTCAAGGATAACTCCAAGATAACTAAACTGGTCAGTGACCTAGACAAACTTTCCTTGGGCTGACGATAGTTGGAGTAGACTGCTTCAGTCATTGCCCAGCCGTTGGGTCCCCGAAAAGGACTGCTTTTGTTTTCTCCTCATTTAGTTTTAGGTGGTTGGCAGTGAACCATGAAAATAGTTTGAGATCTGCACATCAGATGAATATGCAACCAAACACCTGGGAAAATAAGACTATAACCCATGTTTGGATGGGAAACTAAAGAGCAAGATACCCTAGGATATATTAAACATGAGATAGCAGCCTGTCTTTCTAGATTAGTTGGAACAAAAATTTCTCAAAAATTGATAGAATTCATAAAGATTTATAAATATTACAATAGCACTTCACAGATAGACATTACTTTCAAAACTTCTAGTATAGTACAGACTATATTAAAAGAAGCTACAGTACTAGATCAGGTGGGGCTTCACATCTTGCTCCCAGATGAATGGACTTGCCCAGCATAGAAAAATAATAATAAAAGCAATCCAAACGAGATTAACACTAGGGGAGATATAAATTCAAACAGAGGGGAGACTGCCACCCAGTGACTGGCCAAAAATAATAAAAAAGAAGTTGCCTCAGATATCAACGAATTGAAAATATTGTCCTGGAACATAGAGGGAATTTATTTAAAAATAGTTGACCCTGAGGTGGCCAGGTTCTTGGAGACCTTTGACTTCATTTGTCTACAAGAAAATTGAGTGATGACAGAAGAATCCCCAAAATTGCCTGGTTATAACAATTTAGCAAAATCAGTTATTAAAACAAAGAGATATGGTAGAAAGATGGAAGGAGTCTCTGTTTACTTAAAAACAGATTTAAATCTTAGAATTCATAAAGAATATGATACATCTGATGACATGTTGGCCCTTTCAATAGACGATGAAATAGCCATAACAAACTGATTATAGTGAACGTTTCTAAAGATATAAATACATTTTTAATAAAACTCAATTTAATACTGAGTGATATCCTTAACAGGGAACCTGATGTGCCAATGATACTCCTGGGTGATTTTAATGCAAGAATTCCAACTAATTGTAATAAAATAGATTTCTTATCTATTTGGCCAGAACTCAATTCTGGGATCAGTAATAACAGACTGACCGAGGATCTGAGACCAAATAAAAGAGTAAAACTACTTGTTCTTTCTCTGACTAATAACAATTTGTTATTGCTGAATGGTAGGTTGCCAGGAGACAGTAAGGGGGGATTAACATATAATGGGTTGCAAAGCACATCAACTATAGATCTGATCTGGGGTAATCTTGAAGCCATTAAAATAGTGCAAGATCTTGAAATATTGAACAGATTTGAATCAGCACACAACCCTGTGAGTTTAAAAATCCAAATGGATAAAATAAATAGAGGTAGTTCTAAAGTTTACACTGGGGGTGGAACAGAAATAATAAATCAGAAAAGGATACAATGGGTTCCCAATACTATATACTTTTTTGATATTTTTTTTGAATGATCCAATGCTGGTAAGGCTCAGATTATCTAATGTGGAAGAAACTGATTTCACCTCTTCCCTACACAAATGGAATGAGATAAATATATTAATTAAACCCCATTGTGTAACAAATAAGATAACTACCAAGACAGCTACTGGCAAAACTTGGTTGAACTCTAGATGTAGAAAGGCGAAAAAAAAAAACTCTCACTAGGACTCTGAGAATGTATAAACACAAATAACAAAATCACAATAAAACAGTTTCTATTAATATAAATGAAGAAAGAAAAAAATTATAGAAAAAATGTTGGATCAAGAAAGGCAAACCTATGTTAAGGAAAGGTGGGAAGAACTCAAAATCGCAGTAGCAAATAAGGATAGCAAAAGACTCTGGAGAATAGTAAGTCAGGGTTACGATAAATACTCTACTAAAGTTGAAGTACACATCCTCCCAAACACATGGGAAATTCACTTTTCTGATCTATATTTCTCCATAGAAGAAGCTCAAATTAACCAAGAGATTCTATCTACATATTGTACTCTAAATTATTCGACTTCCTTATTTATTTCCATAGAAGAAATAAGAAATGCTATATTACGGTTAAAAACTAATAAAGCACCTGGTCCAGGCAAAATTATAGGTGACCTGTATAAATATTATATTGATTGGTGGGCCCCCATATTATACAGTACCAGATATTTAACATTATTGTGCAAGGACACGATATACCTAACAACTGGAAAGGAAGTATAATTTACCCTATATATAAACGAGACAATCCAAATAATCCCAAAATGTATAGACCAATTAGTCTTATTGACATTACTCAAAAAATCTTCACAAGAATAATCTTGGGGTGATTAAATGATTGGGTGGAGGATGGGTCTATTTTGCAAGAATTTCAAAATGGTTTCAGAAAATCAAGATCGGCTATACAGCACTGTTATGTTATGAAACATCTTGCACTGAAATACGTGCAAATTAAAAAAGAAAAACTATTCTGCTGCTTCATAGACTTTTCCTTAACCTTTGATAGTATAAATAGATCTCTTCTTTGGGATAAACTGTATAATCTAGGGGTTTGCCTTGAGCTACTTGATGTATTGATTAGGCTCCATAGCCATACTTGGGCCAAAGTCCAGGATGACCATCGAGGGAATACAACACAATTATTTTCTACTAATACAGGGGTACGCCAGGGTTGTCTCTTGGCACCACTATTGTTTAACATTTATATAAATGAGATTCTCGTACAACTTAAAAATCCAGATTTTCATGCCCCCAAGGTAGGAAGTACCAGGATAGATTGCTGGCGTATGCTGACGATCTGGTCCTGGTCTCAACTTCAAAAATGGGCTTACAAAGAAGACTCAATTGTCTTCATGAACAATGTATTAAACATAAGTTAAAAATTAATATGATAAAAACTAAAATACAGATTTTTGGTAACAATAGTAAAAGGAAATGTGCCATATGGTTAAATAAAGAAAAGCTTGACCAGGTCAAATACTATGATTACTTGGGAGTAAGATCTTTGGAGAATCTCAAATGGAGAGATCATTGTAGCCCAGATTAGTAATAAAACTAAAATGGCATTTAATGGATTCAGCATTTTTAATGCCAAAATGGGACGAAGTATGGTAAAGGGAGTTTTAAAGGTAGTGGGGGCCAAAATAAAATCAAGTATGTTATACACAGCAGAAATTTGGGGTGACACCAGATTAAATAACTTACAAGTAATTTTGAATAAGAATAATAGATACATTTTGATGGTTCCACAGTCTGTCCCAATGGTTATACTAAACCTTGAAACAGGACAATATCCCATAGGCACTCTAGTGACGGAGAGACAAATAATTGCAATTACTAAAATATTACTTCTAAATGAAACAAGGTTGCCTAGAAAATGCTTTGAGAAAAACTTGAATACTCTCATCTAGGATTTGAGTTCCCATCAAATAACATAATCAAAAATTTACTTTTCCTAAATGGCCTAGGTCACATCCTATGCGATGTCTTTCTACACTCTTGGGATGAGATAGTGAACTTCATAAAGAATAGGCTATGAGATACAGAAAAAATAAATATGAAAGAGACATTAGCAAACCAGAAATTATTTAGATGGTATAAACAAATTAAATTGGAACATGTATTAGAACCTTATTTACTCAAATTGTCAGACCCTTCAAAAAGAAGAGCATTGTCTATGATCAGATTGGAAATCTATAAAGCCAATTACATTTACTATAGGCAAAAGAGAATGAATATAAACTCACTCTATTGTAAATGTGGTTTGTCTCTGGAAGATGATGCTAAACATATTATTTTAATTTCTCCTTTATTTGAACTCCAGAGAGATAAATGGCTGGGTGACATTATGGCTGGCCTCTACCTCCCTCCTGAAGCTATGACACCGATCTCCTAAATACAAGGGAATTATATGCAATGAAAAAGGTGGCTGATTTTCTGAAGTCAGTCCACTTGTGAAGACGGATTAGTGATCATTTTCCATCTAGTTGTGTTATCCAATACTATATATTAGTTATTGGAATTGAGATGGAAAATTTTGAATAATGCACTATAAGCTGGATATACTGTATAGGAAACTAAACAGTGTGATACTGATTTAGGAACTATTTTGATCTTAGTTATTTGTCCTTGTCACTTATTTGAAATTATTTTATCACTTATATTTACTGATATGTTAAATAATGAATATGTATGTCTAAAAATCATACTATTTGATATTTGCTAATTTGTAATAGATTTTTAAAGTGAACAAATGAAAACTGAACTGAAGTGATAGGTCTCTTGACCTGCCAAATGTTGATGGAATCTATTCTGTGATTTCTGAGATATAGAGTGCTGAAAAAAGAGAAAAATCTGTGTTGTTTGACATTTCCTTATCCACCTGTATCTCAGAAATGGCTTTAGATTGTGGTCTGAAATTTTAAGTGTAGAACACCTTTGCTTCACAAATATGCCTTTTGAAGGTTTGGTGAAAAAAACATTAATCCATTCAAAAGTTATTAAACTTTAAAGTTTCCCATTATAGCCTAAGGGGAAATAAAATATATGATCTGAAAGTGAAAGCAGGTAAACAGCCCAAAGAAACAGTTTATTTGCTACTTCATAGCAAGAAAACAGTTAGGACCTTTGGGCTGAAATTTTCAGGGTGGCACAGATGTGCCCTTTGCTGGTTTGGTGAAAAAATGGATACCGGTTCCATAGTTACAGTACTTCAAAATTGTGAATTGTCCTATAGGATAACATTGTGGTGGTCATGGTGCCTTTCGGCGGCTATATCTCAAAAGTGGTTCGAGATACAGATTTTTTGCTAGGTGGCCAGGCCATGAATACAACTGTGAAGGAATTTCTTCCAAAGTTTCTACAGTTCCTTAGATATTGCAACTTTTGCAGGACATGGGTTACCTGGAATGGCTCTAGGCATGCGCTATGTCTCTATACTTATGGGTACATGAGAGCACAGGGCTCTTTGGATCCCATTATGCAATAATGGGAGCACAGGGCCCCTACTATATGCAGTAGTGGGACTCCCACATGAAGATGTGATATCATTAAAATGTCAGTACACTTATGTATAGATGGGAGCGCAGGTCCCCCCACATGAACATCAGAGACAATTACAAAATGTATACATAATGGGAGGGAGTAACATTACACTTTCTCAAAAAGAAGGGAAATTCTTTTTTTTGGAGCTTTTTCCGCCCTCTTCCCCAAAGCACTCCCTCTCTTCGGGAGACACCCATCAGCCTAATCAGTCTCCGCTCTCGTACTGGAACCTCTGGTGCTGTACATCCCCCATGGAGCCATGGTTGTACCCCCCCAGGTGGGTATGGGGTGGGGGCCCTTCCACCCCAATGTGTCTGTCTTTCATCGGGATGCATCGCCAGGGTCAGTAGGGGCATTGGGGATCGGGGTCCTTGGTGCTCTGTCTACTGGGAGCACTACAGGTGTTTTTCTGGTGTTCATGGATGTGCTGTATGTCCCAACATCAAGGTGCTGACATGCTGACGTCCAGCTCATCAACCCTATTTGCTGCCTCTACCTTGTTGTTCCTTGGGTCTCCACCCGAGGTCAGACAAGAGCTGGGCTCTGAGTCCCTTCTCCCTCTGAAGAAGGTGAGCCATCCGTGGGATACTCAAGCCTCCTCCGCCCGGCCAGCCCTCCAGCTCCTGGGTCCATTCCTGAACCCGGGTTGCTGACGTCGCAAAAAAAAAGAATGGAAATTAATTGCAAAAAGCTTTGTTAATGCATCAGTTAGGGTTGTCATTACAGTGACAAAAGTTCTGAAGTTCGATGTTAGGGTTTCCAACCCTACCCCCAACCCCACCCCCACTCTACACACACCAACATGCATCCAGGTGTGCCTTGGGGTCATCGGGCCTAACTCTCAACTGCTGGTTAACCTGGAAGGACAGTGTGGTATTTATTGCCAGAGTTTCTATTGAGGTAATCCATTCTTGAATGGTTGGGACCTCTGATGACCTCCATTTAGTAAGAATTATTCTCTTGGCTTCTACAGTAGCAGCCATCAGCCATTTCAAGCCTGTGAAGGATATATTGAGGCCCTGCAGTTTGCACCCCAGCAGCATGGTATGTGGTGCAATGGGAGCTCTAGGCTAAGAATGGCTGAACATCAATTGACAACTAGTGTCCAGAATGGCTGAATAGGAGGACAGGCCCAGAGAATGTGCAATAAGTCAGCTCCTTATGTGTCGTATCTCCAGTAGAGATCCTGTGGAATTAATCCTGGTAGTTTAAGTTGAGCCTGGGTCCGATACCAGTAATGGAGGATCTTTTTTTGTATCAGGTGACTCTTTTGATCCATACAGGCCTGTTGGGTGAGCCACCAGCATTTTTGCCAGTCTTCATCAAAGATATGCCCTTGCAGGGCAGACTTTCATTTATCTCTGGCCCCTTCAGTGGTATCTGGTTGCGCCTCTCTCATCATCTGGTACACGGAGCCTGCCTTGGCCTTGTGGGGTTTAAGCCAGCCAGTCCATGGCAGCTGATTTGCGGGCTGAGGACTAGAGGCTCTAGAGGCTTTACATTTACAAGGGCTTTGGACTATTGGGTATAAACAGATCTGATCTGCAGGTATCATCAAAACTCTTCCTTGGGCAATTTAAATTTCTCTTGAAGGTTCATGAAGGATTCAAAGTGTTTCTTGTCGGGGTGAGTAAGTCAAGCATCCTGACAATAGAGTTTTTTTCCCAGGAAACTCAATGGAATGGGCTGCTTTCTAAACACAGTTCTGGGTTACCCCATATATAAGTACTGTAAGATACCCCACCTTAGAGCAGCATTTAGAAATGCTGGCCATGAGAGCCCATGCCTTGAGAGCTGAGATTATTGTAACCCATTGAACATAACCGGTCTGGAGGGGCAGTTAAGCAGAGAGAGGGATACAGAACCACTAGGACTGCTTGTTCTATATGACACCAGGGTGGAAACAGGAGGCCCCAGGTATGAAAGGGTAGTAATGATTTAGCATTCATGAAGGCATACATACAATGTCAAAAGTTTGGCAGGTTCCATCCCCTGTCTCCAGTGTGCTCTGAGTTTGGTTCTGTTAAATTTAGGTGGGGAGGAGCCCCAGAGGTAGTGTCCAATGAGGAAGTTAAGTTTTTGGAACCATATATCCTGCACAATAATGTACGGATGTGCCAGGAGGTAATATAGTCTGGGTGCTAACATCATCTTGATAGAGTCAGTTTTACCTGGGAGGGAGAGGTTGAGGAGCTTCCATCTCTTAAATTCCTTTTAAAAGGGGTTTATCAGTAGCAGCATGTTCAGAGGGCCTAATTTATATAGGTCTGGAGAGATGATATTCCCCAAATATTTGATTTGTGTCCCCACCTAGACTAAGCCAGAGGTTATGCCCATGTCCCTTGTAGTATGCTTATTAAGGGGGAGGATTTCAGACTTAGTTCTGTTGATTTTTAGGCCAAATAGCCATTCATACTGTAAGAAGATCTCCAGAATGTGGAGTAGACCTTGGGAGATGTCACTGGTCAGGATGATGCAGTCATCTGCATAAAGTTTGGTTTTAAAGTCCTCAGAGCCTACTCTGATGCCTGGGATGCAGTTGTGTTCCCAGAAGATGGATGCTAATGGTTCGATGGCCAGTATAAACAGCAGGGGGACAGTGGGCATCCCTGTCTGGTGCCTCTTTGCAAGGTGAATAAGTCTAAAAGGAGGCAGTTGGTAAGAACATTGCTGGTGGGGCCATTGTAAATTGTGCTGACCCATCTTTCGAAGTTAGGACCTATGTTGAATTGGGCTAACACTGGTTTAAGGTAATCCCATTCGACCAAGTCAAAGACCTTCTCAAAATCTATGGTGACAGAAGCTGCAGGGGATGACAGGACAGAGGCTTTCTTGAACAATGAGATGAGGGCTCTTAGGTGGTCAGCACTGGATAGCCCTTAAACAAAGCTAAATTGGGATTTGTGTATTAGGGATGGAAGAACCTTCTCTAGTCTAGATCCTAGGACTGTGGCCACAATGTTGGCATCAATGTTTATCAGGGATATGGGCATATAGCTTGGCGGGGAAGTGGGGGTCTTTCCCATCCTTGGGAAGGACTGTGATCACAGCCTCTTTCAGGGTGCCCTGGAGCATCTGGGCTGAATATGCTGACCTCAGCATTTGGAGCATGGGTTTGCAGATGGTATCTTTGTTCAGCTGATAGAAATCAGCCAGAAAGCCATTGCTCCCTGAGACTTATGTGGGGCCATCCCTTCTTTGGTTTTAAGCAATTCTGCCTCCTCAATGGGAGCATCCAGCATAAGCCTTTGAGCTTCAGATAGGGAGGGAAGGGAAGCTTGACCCATTAAGTTGTCAAAACTGGCCGTATGGAATGAGGTTTGGGTTTTATATAATGTATTGTAAAAAGTGGTCATGACTATACTTATTTCTTTAGGGGAGTTTCACACCCCTCCTGTAGAGTCTTTGAGTTTCTCAATATGCCTCTCTGCCTGTTGTTTCCTGAGGCGATAAGATAGGAGCTTCCCTGCCTTGTCTTCCTGTCCCCAGTATTTATGATGTATTTTTGTCATTTGCAACTCAACTTTAATGGTGGCTAATCTGTTTAGGCTAATTCTAAGGGTAGTTAGTTCGAATCTGAGGGTTTGGTTGTGTAGTCAGTTAGGGTCTGATTTACATTCTGTCTCTTTTTGTTTGAGCTGAGTTTCAAGCTGCAGGACCTCAGCTTCTCTAAGTTTCCTCCTGTGAGCAGCATAGGAGATAATTCTACTCTGTAGTGTGGCTTTAAAGGCTTCCCAGATCATTTTTTTTTTGGGGGGGGGCAAGATTCTGGATTGTCCTGGATGTAATCTGATACCTCCAGCCTCAATCAGGCTTGAAACTGCTGATCTGCTGGGAGGAGGGTGTCGAGCCACCAAGTCACTGACCGCTCTTCCCTGGTTGCAAATAAGCCTGCAGTTGCACTGATGCATGGTCAAATATGTATACAGGGGTAATGGACACATCTGAGATGACAGGATTCAACACCATCAATGTGAACCAATAGTCAAGTCTGCTGGCCATAGCGCTGGCTTCAGAGTAAAAGTTGTAGTCTTTTGTGGAATGGTGAAAGGTGCTCCTGGTGTCAGTCAAGTGCTGGAAGGTCAGCAGGTTAGACAGGGTTCTCAGAGCCTTGGTGTGCGGCTCTGGCTTGCCATTGGCTCTGTCCAGAAGTGGGTCGAAGGCCAAGTTGAAGTCTCCTCCCAATATAATATCTGGTTGATCCTCTGCTATGTCCAGTAGGGCTTGGGAGATTGCATTAATGAACTCAGGCTGGTCTTTATTAGGCACATATATATATTACCTGGGATGAGGGGCCTCTTCTGGAAGTTACTTTGACCAGGCTCCATCTTCCCTCTTTATCACCTCACTGTTTAACAATAGACCATTTTAACTGTTTACAGCACAATATGGAGACTGCCCTTTTGACTGAGCCCCCAGAACTATGAACCTCCCACCCTACCCACTCTCTTACAAGCTTTTTGGCTTCTGTCAGTTTGGCCTTTGTCTCCTGTAGGAAAGCAACTTGGATTTTTAACTTTTTGAGTCTGGACATAACTTTCTTCCTCTTAATTGTATCATTCAGACCTCTCACATTCCAGGTTGTAAAGGTCACTGGAGTGGTGGGGTCCATATTAATAGGTTATAAATACCCTCTATCTCCTTTTCACTAGTTGGAGGTTCCTCGACAATTATTATTAGAAGGAAGGAATCCCACACACCCCTTCACTGTCCTCCAGAAGTCCTATCATATGTGAAGCCCAGCCTAAGGCTGTTCATGCTTTGTATTACATGGTACAACTTTCCTGTTGGTCACCACAAAGATTTCCCAATTTTCCTGAAAGTGAAAGTGCTCAAAACCTCCTAACCGAGGAGTTGAAAAACCATCCACAGACTTATAGGAGGCTGAGCACTTACAATAATTACTTCTTTGAGTTCAAGCATCTTGGGGACCTCCTGGGGTTGTGACCCCAGGTGTCAGAGAAAAGCCTCTTTGGCCTTTCCTAAAGTCTGGAGATTGGTCCCTTAAAACTGCCAAGGGGAGCTGGCCATAAGCTCTCCCAAAAGCTAAAGGGACCTCTCAGGGGCACCATCTGTTAGCAATATAAACTCATGCAGTAACAATGGAATAATATGTAACATTAACATTTAACAATAGTCAGGGCACACCACCACCATGGGGCCTGTGCCAACGTGAGCCCTAATAACTCACTAACTGGTAGTCGCTCCAGCTGTTAAGGAAATATGGGGTGGTGCTAGCACCTATGAGAATGGTCTTTTAAGTGACCCTGACTGAGAGCGGAAGCGCTGAGGGCCCCGTGTTTCCAAGTTCAGCAGGCAGGTGTCAGAGACTAGCTTGGCTATCAGGGGTCTCATTGGTGAAATGTGTGTCCTTCCCTGCCAGCTGTGATCTCCATTCAACCCCCCCATAATGACTTGGCCTAAATGGGCAAGCAGCCTAAAGGTGGGAGGTACCCCAGATGCAAGTGGAAAGCTGCATGTCACCCTCCAGATTGCATTGCCAACAGGGCAGGTATGTATAGTCAAAGGGGGTGAAAAAAGCTCTGAAATGCACCCCGTTGGAGAAAGACTGAGTCTTACAGCATCCCCTTGCAAGAAGCGAAATGAGCGTCAAGCTGCCTTCAGGGCTGTTTCACTTGTCTTGCACTGGGTTGCCTGCGTGGTGGATCTAACTAGCATGGACAACCTTGTAGGAGGCACTAGACAAACACAGGCACCACCACTAGAAAATCTTACCCCCCTATCAGCTCATGTTTCCAGCCTTGGCACTGGAGAGAGCTATCCAGGTGTTTTGGAACCTCATGCTAGACCAAGGCAGCAGCCGCTTACCCAGGCAAAGTGGGGGGTCACATACTTGATACAAGGGAAGGATACACCTGCCTGTAGTAATCAGGAGGGAAAGGGGGAGTGGAGGAGAGAGGGGACTCCCATATCTCGCTGAGCCACAGGTGCAGGTGTAAATTAGCATAAAAAGGATTACATGCCTGACATCCACTTCTGCTACATCCCACCAAGTACTCTTTTCTGAGAAGGGCTTTTCATGTTGTAAATTCCCCATGAAAGCAACCTGATGGAGTACACAACTGAGAATATCCCCCCTCCCTCAACCCTACACACCCTACCAGCAATGCCAGGTAAACAAACACCTGTCATCAGAAGAAAACATTAATCAAAGGATATCTCATATGCCTTAAGCAGGCCTGTAGATATTGTCTTGAGGCAGGCAGGAGCTCAGAGAAGCATTCCAGGGAGTTGCTTCTTCCCCAGTATCATCTGGATTACAGGTGGCCAGAGTCTGCAGGTAAGGGGGACCAGTCACCAGTACCTTTGGTCTCCTCTTCTTGCTGTGGAATGACCCTAGTCTCTGACATAGAGAGGTCGAGTGTGGAGGGCATGAGCTCATGCAGTATCTCATATCTGTTGGACATCTTAATGGGTGTGATCCCGGGGGAGCAGCTGCTGGCATCAGAAGGCATAAAACAGGGTTGTCTGCTTCAGGATCTTTGTCACCTGGCAGTGGGTGGGGTACCATTTCCCATTTTGGTCTTCTTTTTTGGCCATCCTCTCATTGTAGTTTGTCAGACAGGAGAAGCAACAACATCCCCACTCTCTGCCCCAATGTCTCTTCTATCCTTTGCTTGGGAGACCTCCATCTTTGATTCTATCATGCCACGAGATGTGTTATGCAGTCTGTCCAAGCGCAGTTACTTTTCTTGAAGCTCCTTCACATATTTCTCAGCCTCCCTGAGAGATTCAAATGTAATATATTCCCCATTGATTTGCATTCTTAAGAGAGTAAGGTATCTGAGGGATATGGGGTGTTTAGCCATTAGCATTGTTGCTTCATGTTGGCATAAGCTCGGTATTGGTTGGATAACTCAGGGGAGAAATCCTGGAACATCTGCACTCTGTTCCCATGCCATTGGAAAGCCCCCTGTTCCCTAGCTGTCTTCAAATAAAACTCCTTTTCTGGATATTTCAAGAACTTGCATGGAATTGAGCTCGACCTCTCACCAGGCTGAGGGCATGGAGCAAGGGATCTGTGTGCCCTCTCAATGTCTGGGAAGGGGGGCATGGTTGTTTGCCTTAGCGAGGGATGGAAGCAGTTCTCTCAAGATGCTCCTCATGTCCCGGCCCACAGCGCCTTTGGGGATACTCACTATTCAAATGTTTTTTCTTCTGGCATGATTCTCTAGATCATCAACTTTGTTTAATAAGTACTGCAGTTTTTGGTGATGATCATGGAACATGCCCTGCTGGAATTGCACAGTGGTGACAGTGTCCTGAATGGCTTTCTCTATTTGAGATACAAGTTCAGCTAGATGTGCTAAATCATCATTGTTTTTCTTGGCGGCAAGTTTCAAATCAGAGATGTCGATGAGGATTTTGTCTAATTTGGCCATCATGGCAGGAATATCAGAGGCATGGTGATCTGTTTGAGGTGATGCCACCAGATGTGAGCATGAGGCAGTGCCCATTATGACCCCCAAATGAACAGTCCCTTTGCAGCTTTCAGACAGGCAACACTTAACTGGAGGATACCTGCTTGGCTTGGCCTTCCTACTGGCACTTGAGGCAAAAACTGATGTGTCAGTTAAAATATCTTCCCAGCTGGCAAAATGGACAAGCAAGATATTGATGTGTATCGCTTGTGAACCTTCTCACTTCAGTGACTTTTTAATGACTCAACAGTTGGTACTTTTGTTGGATGGGTATAAATTGGCTTCTTGGTGATCTCTCCTCAGCAATTACACTGCCACCATGTTTGATGGCAAGCTCCGCCCCCCGATTGACTAACTTTACAAACAGAAACAACTGTGTCCTCATTCTGCAGCATCCATAATAAACACATTATGGCTCAGCTGCTGTACATTTTTTGACATTAGAGGATCCACAGAAATTAGACAAATGAAATGGGGCGCTGTGACAAAAAATATAGATGAAAATGACACACAGTATATCCAATATTCAACTGAATGACAAACAAAAACTCAGTCTGGACTGAACATAAGAGACACATGCAAAATAAAACCAAGGGCATATGAAAACAAACCAAAAAATCCCACACAATGCCCTGTGATAGCATACACAATATATGCAAGCCAACACCCTGAATCCTGCATGAACCATGACACCCCTTTTTTAGGCAGTAAACGACAACACTGAACTCTACACCAGTCTAGGAGCAGTAAAGCGGTTCAAAAATTAACCAATAGAAATAAATAAAATAGACACTATACTGAAAACAATGGTAGCAAATGCCAAAATAACAACAGACCAGAAAATAACAAACCATAGTGCACGCAAGCATGTTGTGCAAAAGCTAAATGGCAGTGGAATATAGGCTACCGAAATAATGAAAATCACTGGACACAAATGCATACAAAGAATCAATGCCTACTCCCACATTGATGAAAACTAATAAAAATGTATTTCAGGCCTACAAAAGTGGAGCTAATACAGGAACAGCTCAATAAGAAGAGCTCCACGAACAACTACAAATGACGCAACAGTCATACAAGGTTTGAATCGCATGGGACAGATATTTCTTTCAGCCAGTTTTTCCATGTGTAAACCTGCCACCAATTTGGGGTTTACCTTAATCTCTTTATGGGCTCCTTTAATGTCCACTGCCAGGCTGACATCTTGTAAAGATGGTGGATCCAGGGGTGTCTGTTTACTTCTGTTTATTCATGTGAGAGTGCCATTCTGTGCCTCCACGCCTGCCTCTTTTAAAAATCTAGCCAATATGTGTATAGTGAATGGTCTGAGCTGGGTTCACGTGATTCAGGGCTTGCGACTGGCCAGACACTTCTTCTCTGATTTGCTGCACTCTGCAGTGGATGTTAGTGCAGAGGGAGCCTGTGTGAGAACTGTACTCATCTACCTCTAATGTATCATTGTATTTGAATTAGAGAAGTTTGTTAAACCTGCTTGCCTTGCAGTTTGCCTTTCAGAATGGGAGCAGTTTGCCTTTCAGAATGGCAGTTTGCCTGTCAGAATGGGACTTCCAGTAATTGGACCAATGGGACTCAGGGGACCTAAAATGGATCCTGGCTCAAGTGTCTCGTGGGAAGGAAAACTAGTTTTTGTAGTTTTTGGGTTGGCGCCTAAACTGATCAGAAGGGGGAGCCCAACCTGTGACTGACAGCTTCCCCAGCCAACCCAAATTCTGGAATCGAAGGGAAGTCCCCAGTACTGTAAGAGACAGTGAATTAGTTAGAGTTGGAGCATGACGTGTGAGCAGCTCAAGCTTTTGAGCAGCAGCTCCCTGAATGGAACTTAGGGGAATCAGTGGGAAGAGGCATAATTTGCCTCTCTGCCACGTTTCTCCAGCCTTGAACTGCCTAATTGCAGAAGTCAGGCTTGTTCCAATTCAAGACTGGAACTGCGGCAGAAAGTATTGATGAGTTTAAAAGCACTACTTGCTTTCTGGACCAAAGAATTGCTCCTGTGAAGTGATTGGCCCAGCTAGTGTGCAAGACTGATTTTTGATCGAGGGGCTTGCTCAGTGAATCTACAGCAATAGCAATGGTACTGTATCCAAACTGCAAAAAGTTAATGCTGTCTTATTTGAATGTGCTGAATGTTTCCTGTGGGTCAAGACCTGCCTGTTTGTGACCCAATCTGTTACGCCAGATGGCAGCTTCACCAGCTAATCAAACTGAACTTTGCCAATGTACTCATCACACCTGAGCCTTTGCCATCATGGCCCAGACTAACTGCTTTACACCAGAGACTATTAGTGGCAAGAGGCTGGCTTTGAGGATCCAGCCCCTGCACAGAAACAACTTGCAGGTTGCAGCCACCTGGAGGGAAAGGCAGTGAAGAGGAGGTGTGTCGTGTCAGCCCTGCTTCCTCATGCTCATCGGTGAACACCACAAGGTCTCCATATCGCCTGCAATACTACAGCTAACTGACAGCGTGAGTACAATCAGGGTAGCTCCCTGCAATGAGCCATTAAATTATCTGTGGTTCCATCTGATTTCTTTGCCAGTTCTTGGGTTTCATGATATTGGGCCAACCGGCCAGGGTTACAAAACATCATCTTGTTGTTGTGCATGCTAACAGCCTTTTTTGTTTCTATCAAGGGTACCACCATTAGATGCAGTGCCAGACACCCCAGACAATGCCTCTGGCTAGCCAGCTTTCCATCCTGGGTACCCAGTGTTGTATAACTGTACAGTTGGGACTTAAAGTGCATACTAAAAACCCCTGAATTAAATCAGAATACCAATCTTTAACTAGATTCACACCTCTTCCTTCTTCACGCCCCATGAATAAATCTGATTGTCTTTTTTCATGTTTATCGTGGTTTATGTCCATATTATTAGTTGGATTACAGTGTTGAAAGTGTGCAGTTGTTTTTCTAACCTTGTTTTGCAGGGGGTCCCCAGGGATATTGTTGAAGGTCCTACCATGGTTGAAGTGTAAAGGGTGTGTGCATATCATTACTGCTACTTTCTGACAGTGTGTTAGCTACTGCTAAAGGTTCAAAGCCACTAGGAAGGTTGGTGGGTGGTTGTACCTTCCCAGAGAACTATAACAGGCTAGACAGACACCCCCAATACTGTTACTCTGGGTGGAGGCTCCTTGATACAGAATCCAGGCCCGCAACCTGCGCGCAGACATACGGGAAGGGGTAATAACCTTAGGGATGGTGCTGCCAAGGGGTTACTTCTTGGACGCACTACTGGGATCAGCGCCCCCAAGTGGTCAAAGTATAACATTTCAGTCAGTGGTGAATTTTCTGCTAGTTTTGAAACAGAGAGCCTCACTGCAGCTAAGTTGAATATTTCCCCTTATAAACTGGTCATGCACCTCGTGATCGGGTGGAGAAAGGCAGAAGGGGTTGATCCCCATCATGCTTTATTGTTCCTGGATATCCTCATGGGGACCACCAATGCTACCACAGAAGAAACTGTGGTGAAGATTAAGTGTTTGGGGAAAGTTTCAGTGAGAGGGTGGGATGCTGATCTGTTTAAACAGACCTTAATGGCCCTCAATTCCTGTATCATCACTATAGACCCAGAGACCGTACTCCCCAGTTATTATGCTTGAGGGATCCCAGATGGGGTGGAGGGTCATTGATATGCATAGTGGTCCATCTTCTCCCGGGGGGGGTCCCCAACATGGAAGGATTTAGGGAGAAGTTGGAAAAGCTATTAGCTGCTGAAGGACACACTGTCAAGGACTTACAAAGGGCTTTTGGGATTCTGAGGGGGTCACACCTATACACTCTCTGCAAGCCTCCCCACCTTTGCCCATGTCTTCTTCCATTGCAGTGACCCCAGTAGTAATACCTTCTGTACACCTGGACTCTTTATCGCAGGCTCAGGTTGTTCCCAGGGGCTACCCCTGTTCCCATGGGGGAAGATGATTTGGAAATGTGGATGGACTATGCCACCCCCTGGTTCAAGGGTGGCAATGCTTTGACAGGGAGAAACAAAACAGACTTATGAAAAGCTTAAGGGGTCCTGCACTGGAAGCCATCTGGGTCCTCTGGTCCACTAATCCAGCTGCTGAGTATCTATCTGCTTTAGAAGGGGTGTTTGGTAGTACCGAGTCAGAAGAGAATTTTATGCAGATGTTTAAGTCTGCAAAGCAGTGGAAAAATGAGTGACTGTCTGCTTTTGTGACTCATGCAGAGTGGGCCTTGTAAAGGGCACACTGGAAAGGGGGCCTTCTGGCTAGTGAGCTTAATTGAGTGAGATTAGAACATATCCTTATGTATGCCCACTATTCAAGTGTGCATATGTTGAATTTAAAATTGCAAGATCACAAAGCCCACCCTCCTGAATACTGTTGATTACTGAAATAAATCAGGGAAGCAGAGAATGAAGATGATGGTTGGGACCCCTATGCTAGGGTTGCATGAACTGCCCCGACCCCAGATAGGCTCAATGAGACAGAGAGCACTTTAGAGTCACAACAAATCAGTGAGTTGTTGAAGGAATTGAAAGAAATGAAAGCCAGCAGGCAAGCTATGGCTGAACAAGCTAAAAGTCAAAGTCTTTGCCCCACCAATGCTGAGACTACTTTCGAGACCCCACCTGTCTGTACAGGGGCCAGTGCCCGTGCTGCTGAATCCTGATCTGACCATAACATAGTAGAAGAAATGAGGGAGTTGCGAGTTATGGTGAGAGACCTCATTTATGCTGCATGAGTCTCTGCCTCCTGGAGGGGCTACAGGGGAGCTTCTGTAAGCTTGAACCTAAGCCGAAGGAAGAGAGTAGGGCTTCGCCCCCTGATCACTAGAAGCCACATGAAGACTCCACCCATCCCGCTGAACCATAGCTAAAGTGTTTTGTTACCAGTGTGGAGAAGATGGGCACACAAAAAGAGCTTGCAATGCTCCTGAAGATCTATGGCAAGTCACTGCTAAGCTGCTTAACCTGGTACGATGAAGCAATGTAAAGCCGCAACAAGGACCATCATGAAAATCTTTTTCCTCCAAAACTGCTGTGGACAAACCTGCCAAGCCTGCACTTCTGGATTGGTCAGAGATAGTGGGTCCCTCCATGGAGACCACAGTAACTGTGAATGGCAATTCAACCCGAGCTATGTTGAACAGTGGATCTCAGGTTACTGTTGTGTTTAAAGATTGGTAAGACCAGCACTTGTCTGACCTCCCACTACAACTACTTGAAGTTCTTCATGTATGGGGGTTGAGTGACAAATCTTACCCGTACCTGGGTTATGTGCAATTGTGGCTATTGTTTCCTACCTCTGTTGCTGGCGTGGATGAATCAGTACAGACTTTGGCTTTGGTATGCCCCCCAACTGGAATACATAGTGGTATTTCCTTGTTAATTAGCACTAATGCCCACATGCTCAGCTGACTAGCCCAGCTTTTACAGGAAAAGCAAGTGAAAAAAACTTGACAAGTCTTACACATCCCTGCCATGGTGCTCAGAGTGTATGATCTATAGATGCAAGGCAAAGAGATTGACAAGGACAAGGTGGTGGGAGTTGTGTGAAAAAAAGATCTAGCACTGCTTGTATTGCCACCCAACGCTCAGTGTACTGTTAGTGGTGAAGTATGAACCAAGAAAGATGTCAAGAACAAGATTTGCATGCTAGATGCCCTGAAAGATTGGAAGTTGCCAGAGGGACTACTAATTAAACCTAGCATCCTGCCAGCTCAAGCTCACGCCTATGCTCAGTGTGTGGTGGTGCAAATTCAAAACATGTCTGACCAAGATATTAGAGTCAACCGAGGTTGTACCCTGGCTACTGTATATTGTGCAGATACTGCTGTGCTGCCTAGCAAGCGATGTACTGAGGAGGATGAAGAAGTAGCTCCTGATTTGTTCAACTTTGTGGAATCCCCCATTCCTGAAGAGTGGAAAGCAAAAGTAAGCAGTAAACTGGCCCAGCGGGAAAAAGTGTTTTCCTTGAGAGAATGGGATTTCGGCTGCATCACTGGAGCAGAGCATTACATCAGACTATATGACGAGAGGTCATTTCACGAAAAGATCTCACAGATTGGCACCAGCAGACATCGACAATGTCGGACGCCACCTCCAAGAGATTCTAGCAGCTGAGATTATACAAGAATCCTGTAGCCTGTGTTCATCTCCCATTGTGGTAGTCCAAAAGAAGAAAGGCTCATTGAGGATGTATGTGGACTACAGGACCCTTAATCGAAAAACTGTACCTGACCCAGTATATCATGCCCCACATCCAGGATACCCTTGATTGCCTTAATGGGAGTCAGTGGTTTTCCGTTTTAGACCTCAGTAGTAGGTATTACCAAATCCTGATGGCAACCGAAGATAGAGAGAAAACTACATTCATCTGTCCTTTATGTTTTTATGAATTCTCTCAGGGCATCGCGGGTGCACCTACCACTTTCCAACAGTTAATGGAGTGAGCCATAGAAGACATGAACTTACTGGAATGCCTAGTTTACCTAGATGATGTCACTGTGTTTGGAAAAACCCTGGAGGAGCACGAGACTCATTTGTTCAAGGTCTTGGATTGATTAGAAGATTTTGGCTTAAAGTTGTTTATCAACAAATGCCAATTTTTCCAGCAATCTGCAAAATATGAAGGCCACATTGCATACTTTGAGGACATTAAACTGATTCAAGCAAAGTACAGGCCTTGACCACCTGGACCCAACCTAACAATCTCAAGGAACAGCAAAGATTCTTGGGTTTTTGTGGCTACTATCATCATTTTGTGAAAGATTAGTACAAAGTCATTGCACTCTGCTCAATTTGACCCAAGGGTACCTACTGAAAAAACAAAAATACAAAAAGAGTGCTGTAAAAGAGGGGGGCAAAGCCTGTTTCAGAACCAATGAGCCCTTCAGGACAACGTGGACTAAAGAGTGTGATGCAGCCTTTTATGATATCATTCATCAACTCACCCATGCCCCTGCATTTCCTCATGCAGATCCAACTAAGCCTTATGTGTTACACACCAATGCCAGCTTGAAGGCACTTGGAGACACGCTTTACCAGGAGTATGAGGAAGGACTGCGCCCAGTGGCATTTGCCAGCAGAAGCCTGTCACCCTCTAAAAAGAACTACCCAGTACACAAACTTGAATTTCCTGCATTGAAGTAGGCCATAGAAGACCAATTTTGCAAATACCTTTACGGTGCCAAAATTCTGGTGAAGACTGACAGCAACCCCCCCAACGTATGTTCAAACATCGTCCAAGTTAGATGCTACTGGGCTCCATTGGTTAACAGCGCATTCAACATATGACTATTCAGTAGAGTACTACCCAGGCCTGAATCACATTGATGCTGATGCCCTATCTAGAGGCCTGTACCCAGCTCTGAGTGGGTGAGGATGTCCAAACAATCTTTGAAAGCATGTTGCCACAAGTTTGACAAAGATGAACACCCGTCCTCTGAAGCAGTTGATTGCCTGGACCCTCCTGACACCTGTGTTCCCACAGTCTACTGCAATTTCACAACTTTGGATCTAAGTACTCTGCCTCAACTTGCATCCACCGATATCCAGTGGGCACAATCCCATGACCCCACAATTAAGCCTGTATCAAATGCAATAAATGCTGGAAAAACTGTTTCCAAACTTTGCTCTAAAGACCAGAGAACTGCTTTGTTGTTCTGAGAGGGGCCTAAACTCAACTTGTGCAACACGCTGCTTTACCGAGACACCACAAATGGACACATTCAAGTTGTCAAATAACAGTTAGTGCTGCCTGCTGCATTTAAACATGTGATTTTGCATGCCCTCAATGATCAAATAGGCACCTAGGTTGTGATAGAGCTTCAGACTTTGCCCGTGCCTGGTTCTACTGGCCTAAGATGGGTGCTGACATTGAAGCCCACATCAAAACCTGTAGTCATTGCCTCCAGAGAAAAGCTCAGCTCCAGAGGGCTGCACCTTTGGTTTACATCTCCACCAGTGTACCCATGGAGCTTGTCTGCACTTGATTTTTTCTGCTTAGAACCAGACCATAAGAACATTGGTAATATGCTGGTTGTGACTGACCATTTTACTCCTTATGCTCAGGCGTATCCGACCAAGGACCAAAAAGCAGCCACCATAGCCAAAGTACTTGCAGAGAAATTCTTTGTCCATGACAGTGCCCCACAAAGAATTCATTCTGACCAGAGGAGAGACTTTGAAAGTCGTCTAATTAAAGAAATGCTCTCACTCTGGGGGGTAAGAATATCCAGACCTACCCCCTATCAACCTCAGGAGGACCAACAGCCTGAGAGATTTAATCAGACTTTACTAGACATGTTGGGCACACTTCTTCCCAGCGACAAGCCAAGATGGAGTCAGCAAATAAGTATGTTTGTTCATGCATACAACTGTACTTGTAATGATGCAAGTGGATTTTGCCACTACCATCTGATGTTTGGTTGAGAAGCCAGGCTAACTGTAGATATCAGTTTTGGAGTATCCTCTGATGGAGTTCAAGCAGAAAACTACCCCCGGCATATGCAAAAACTCAAAGCTCAGTTAAACCATGCCTATCAGCTAACACACACAATGGTGGCCAAGAGAAACTTAGCAAAGAAAGAAAGTTATGACAAACGTGTCAAGGCACAAGAGTGCAACCTGGAGACTGAGTTCTGTTAAGAAATTTAGGATTGCATGGAAAACACAAGATAGCTGACAGTTGGCATCACACCCCATACATTGTTGTCAGTAAGCTGCAGGACCTGCCAGCCTACAAAGTGCATCCAGAGAATGACGCATGAGCTGTAAAGACAATACACAAAAATCATTTATACCAATTTGGCAAATCATCATTGATGCTGCCCCTCAAGATAATGCCCCCACTGGGACTGGGACCCAGGCTGCAGCTAAAAAGAGACAGTTAAATTCTTCTCCTGTTGTACTGAATCCAAAGCCTTCCACCAGTAATGTTCCTATTGAAAATGACATCCAATCTGAGTCTGATGATAGTGAATGTGGGGTCACCTATTATCCTTCATATGAAATGAGCCAGTTGCTTCAAGGAAATCCCCTGTGTAACCTTGGCGATGAGGCTGGACCCTTGAGACTGTCTAATCATCCAGCCCTTTCCACTACCTTGTGCCCCCGATAGTGAGGTGCAAAGTATAACGTCTGATGCAGCTGACTCTTTATGTCTTGTGGAACTAACTGAACCTCAAGAGGCAAATCCTGACTACGAGAGCCAGACTGGTGAAATACCAGAAGAACCTGAAATGTCTGAAGAAGGTAACTCTGATATCATGATGGACAATAACACTAATGTAAATGATGATTCTGAAAGTATCAGGAATGTATTACTTGATTTAACTTCCATTGAATTTCCTCCAGAAGATGAGCCTGGAATTTCATAGCAAGCTAATGCAAGTGCTCCTTCTAGTACTGAACAAACAGCCAGTGAAGGGGCACCCCTTTCATTAGAAGCTAACTTATTGCTGGACAATGAGCCAGGACTGATTAACCCAAATGCCAATGCTGAAAGGATTGAGCCTGTGCCTGCACCTCCCAGAAAATCTGGAAGAGCCACTAAGCCTGTAGTATGCCTTGGCTATGATTCCCCAGGAAGGCCTGTATATCTTCCCATGAATGTAGTTCAGAAAGGGGTTTACATTTCTGAAAATTCTCTTCACAAAATAGGTTACATTGTAACCTCTAAGCTGATAATAAAGCCCTCCATTCAGTATTTTAGTGACATCTCCCCATGCAGCCCAAGATTAGCTGATAGGGTCAGCCCCCAAACCATGTAGGTTAGTGTGTAGGAGGTGGTACAGACAAGGGTGATAAAAACCCTGTGGTTAGCTACATGAACTGGTTTCAATGGAGAGTAATATGTTCATGTACAGCATTCGTTGCCAAATGTAAAATGTATAGTAATACTGTTGCCTATAGCTAGCTTACTTATTACTGATGCATCAGGTATGAATATTTATGGTATATAAATGTAATGGTTTATGGCTGCAGACTGTATATATGTACATATATTTAAGTATACTGTAATGTTGTTTATATAGAACTGTTTATAATGTATAGACTTGATGTGGACACCAAGTTCTTCCAGGCAGGGAAGAGTGAAACCGCCCCACCAATTGGAGGTTTACCTTAATGTCTTCCTGGGCTTCTTTAATGCCCACTGACAAGGTGATGTCCTGTAAACACAGTGGATCCAGGGGTGACTGTTTGCTTCTGTTTATTCATGTGATAGTGTTATTCCGTGCCTCTGCACCTGTCTCTTTAAGAATCTAGCTAATATGTGTATAGTGAATGGTCTGGGTTGGGTCCAAGTGATTCAGTGCTTGCAACTGGTCAGACACTGCTCTGATTTGTTCCACCCTGCAGATTATGTTAGTACAGAGGGAGCCTGTGTGAGAACTGTACTCATCTACCTCTAATGTATCATTGTATTTGAATTAGAGAAGTTTGTTTAACCTACTTGCCTTGCAGCTTGCCTTTCGAAATGGGAGCCACAATGTTAGGTCCGGACCTTCCAGTAATTGGACCAATGGGACTCAGGGGAACTAAAATGGATCCTGGCTCAATTGTCTCGTGGTAAGGAAAACTATATTTTTTGTAGTTTTTAGGCTGTGCCTAAACTGATTAGAAGGGAGAGTCCAGCCTGTGAGTGACAGCTTCCCCAGCCAACCCAAATTCTGGAACTGAAGAGAATTTCCAAGTACTGTAAGAGACAGTGAATCAGATGGAGTCAGAGCTTGACGTGTGAACAGCTTAAGCTTTCGAGCAGGGGCTCCCTGAAGGGAGCTTAGGGGAATCGGCAGGAAGAGGCCTAATTTACCTCCCTGCCATGTTTCTCCTGCCTAGGAATGCCTAATTGCAGAATTCAGACTTTTTCTGATTCAAGACTGGAGCTGCAGCACCACTTCTGTTTTGGACCAAAGAATTCCTCTTGTGAAGCAATCGGCCCAGCTATTATGTGAGACTGATTTTTGATTGAGATGTTTGCTCAGTGAATCTACTGCGAAATAGCAACTGGACTGTATCCAAACTGAAAATGTTAATGCTGTCTTATTTGAATGTTTTGAAGGTTTCCTGTGGGTCAGTACATGCCTGTTCATGACCCAATCTGTTACACCAGCTGGAAGCTTCACCAGCAAAGAAAACTGAACCATGCCAATGTGCTCATCATGCCTGGCCCTTTGACATCCTGGCCAAGAATGATTGCCTTGTACCAGACACTGTCCTCGGCAAGAGACCAGCTTTGGGGATCCAGCCACTGTACAGAAACAACTCACAGGTTCTGGCCACCTGGAGGGAAAGACCATGAAGATGAGGTGTGTCATGTCAGCACTGCTTCTCCATGCTCATCGGTGAACACTACCAGATCTCCATATTGCCTGCAGTACTGCAACCACCTGGTAGTGTGAGTACAATCAGGGTATATCCCTGCAACGGGTCATTAAATTATCTGTGGTACCATCTGATTTCTTTACCAGTTCTTGGATTTCATGAGGCTGGGCCAACCAGCCAGGATTACAAAAAAACATCTTGTTGTTGTGCATACTAATTGCCTTTCCCTTCCATCAAGGGCCCCACCATCAGCTGCAATGCCGGCCACCCCTGGGCATTGCCTCTGACTAGCCAGCTTTCCATCCTGGATACCCAGTGAAGTAGAACTGTATAGTTGGGACTTAAAGTGCATTCCAAAAAACCCTGAATCAAATCAGAATACCAATCATTTAACTAGATTCAAGCCCCTTCCTTGTTCACGACTCTTGAATAAATCTGATTGTCTTTTTTCAAGTTTAATCTGCCTTATGTGCATATTATTAGTTGGGTTACAGTACTGAAAGTGTGCAGCTGTTTTGCTAACCTTGTTTAACAGAGGTCCCCAGAGATATTGCGGAAGGTCCTACCAAGGTGGTAAGTGTAAAGGGTGTGTACATATTATTACTGCTACTTACTGACTGTGTGTTAGCTACTGCTAAAGGTTCAAAGCTACTGGGAGGGTTGGTGGGTGGTTGTATGTTCCCAGAGGGCTATACAAGGCTAGACAGACACCCCCAACACTGTTACTCTTGGTGGAGGCACCCTAATACAGAATCAAGGCCTCTCAACCTATGCTCAGACATACAGGCAGGGGTAGTAACCTTAAGGATAGCGCCACCTAGGGTTTACATATGCAATTAACATCAACTTCTACTTCTATAATGGTAATAGAATTTTTTTGTTCCATTGCAAATGTACAACAGCAACAACCACATAAAACATAAAAGAGACACAGCACATCCTCAGACATGCACCGACACCACAAACAACAACAGCACACATCAACTACAAACCAGCATAACAACCACACAGCTCACAAAAATAACACATAAAAATAACACCTGCAAACAATAACTTACTAATTCTATGTTTTCCTACTCCCCTATCAGAGACAATCAACAAACACAGCAATAAAAGGCTTTTACAAGTGATATCAAGTGACTCTGACTCAGTGACTCTCGCCATCAAGCGAGTGATGGCGAGAGATCAGAGGAACTGCTCTATCTTGGTCCTCCTTGATCTCTCTTCAGCCTTTGACACTGAAGACCATGGGGTCTTGCTCGAACATCTGGAGTCCATCTGTAGACTGTCTTGTACAGTGCTCAGATGGTTTTCATCTTTTCTATCTGGGAAAACGCAGAGTTGTGTCGGGGATTTTTTCCTCTGATCCCTTCCCTCTGCAATGTGGTGTCCCCCAGGGTTCGGTGCTTTCCCCCATGTTGTTGGCAGTGTATATGCTGCCCCTCAGAGACATTGTAAGAAGGTATGGGCTGAGGTTTCACTGCTATGCTGATGACACCCAGCTCTACCTTTCTTTTGCTCCCGACCAGGTTAGTGCTCTCTCGGTATTTAATAGCTGCCTCGCTGAAATCCAGGACTGGATGAATCTGAGCTGGTTAAAGTTGAACGCCGGTAAGACTGTGGTTTTGGGCGTGGACCCAGGTCGTGGGTCAGGGGGGTTGGGGTCCGGTCAGCCCTCTGGCGTATTGCTGGGGGAGGGATCTGATCCTCACCTCTGAGTGGGTGCATAACCTTGGAGTGGTACTTGATGACTGGCTGACTCTTCGTCATCAGGTGTCAGCAGTCGTTAAGTCCGCATTCTACCATCTTAGGAACATCGCCAGGGTGAAACACCTTGTTCCATCCAGCGATTTACCCGTGTTGGTCCATGCCTTAGTGACATCTCACTTTGACTATTGCAACTCGGTTTACTTGGGGCTTCCTGGGGTTGATGTTCACCGCTTGCAGCTAGTGCAGAACGCTGCAGCAAGGTTAATGACAGGGGTGACTAGAAGGACACATATTACCCCTGTGCTGCGCGATCTGCACTGGCTGCTTATACAGTGGCGGATCACCTTTAAAGTAGGTCTTTTGACCTTCAAAGCCCTGCACCGACTCGGTCCTGACCACTTGAAAGAGCTTCTGATTCCTTACCACCCCGTGCGACAGCTCCGTTCGGCCGACGAGGGGTTGCTAGAGGTTCCGAGGGTTATGTTGAAGTCTTCTGGGGCTAGGGCCTTTGGGTTCACGGCCCCAACCCTCTGGAACTCTCTGCCTCGCCGGCTTAAAGAATGCACGACCGTGGAAGCCTTTAAGTGGGATTTTAAGACTCTTTTGTGGAATAAGGCTTTTGTGGACTGATGCTGCTATGAACTGCTGTTTTTATATGTATATTCTGATTTTATGATTCATTTGTACAGTGCCTTGGTATTTGAAAGGCGCTAAATAAATAAAGTTTTATTATTATTATTATTATTAGTAGGTGTGTATACAACCATCAGTAGCAATGTTTAGCAGAAATTATATTATATAAATCTTACATTTCTACATTTACAATAGGCTATATTACATAAACACCTTAAATTGTATACAACAGCAATGTATTTTATCTCAGAAACATAAATCTCTTCAAACTGGAGGATTGATGCTGCCCTCAGCCTCTTCTCACAAGCCTTTAACAGGGCCTGTGACGTCTTTGCTCCCCTCACCAAAATCCTTTCCAAAAAACAAAACACGCCTTGGGTTACTCCAGCTCTACTCCAAATGCTCAGAGATAGGGACAACCACTGGCACCACACCAACGAATCTGGCCAATCTGCTGACAGACAGGCCTACAATACCGCACGGAACAGGTACATGTGGGCCATCCATAAAGCCAAAGCAGTCCACTACCAGACCACCCTCTCCTCCTCTTGGGGGTGTGCTCAGACCTTCTGGGACAACATTAAAAAGTTAAATGGGAAGTCCCACTCCCCCATCCCATCTTACTTTTGACAGCTCTAACACTACCGATCCAGCCTGCATTGCCAACTGCATCAACTCCTCCTTTACTGACCTTAGCTCTGTCTGCCCTAGTAACTTCTTCGATACTACCCTCAACCTACCACCACTAGTCCCCCTGTGACCTCTGGTTCCACCTCTGCAAAGTATCTGCCCAGGAAGCCAAACCTCTTCAACTAAAAGGCTTAAAAAGAAACAGTCCTAGAAGCGACACCCTGGATCTCAAAGTACTCCTGCTGGTCCTGGATGATGTCCTTATCCCATTCACCATTCTACTTAACTGGTCCCTCTGCCTGGGACAATTCCTCAAGACTGCCATAGTCACACCTATTCACAAAGAGGGTGACAGGTCCATCCCGAACAACTACTGTCCGATCTCCATCCTTTCCCCCATCTCCAAAGCTGTAGAAAAGTGGCGGTTAATCAACTCAGTGAATACCTGACTAAGTACGACATCTTGTGCCTGGATCACCATGGATTCTGCGCTGGTCACAGCACTGGCACAGCATTAATGGAGTTTTCCAACTTCCTGCACTCCTCCCTGGACTCCATCTCCCTCACTGGAGCAGTGTATGTCAACATGTCTAAGGCCTTCGACACTGTCTCCCACCCTCTGCTACTAGATGCCCTCCATCACATTGGTTTCTCATCTGACCCCGTCATCTGGTGCTCAAGCTACCTAACAGCTCATTCCCGGTGTGAGAAAATCATCGAGACTTTCTCAGAAACCAGCCCCATCCGCTCTGGGGTACCCCAGGGCTCTATCCTGTGTCCTCTACTGTTTAGCCTACATCTAAACACCCTGCCCAGTGCCTGTTCTGGCAACATTCTTATGTACGCTGATGATGCTGTCATTTTTGCCACCCACTGAAATCCTACCTCCCTCCAGAACACACTCCAACACTCCTTCCAGGAGGCCGAAACCTGGTTTAGGGAGCACAGACTCATCATTAATCACAAAAAACCCAAGTCAATGCTCTTCGCTCACCTCCAAAACAAAGCTTGCAACAGCCCACGCAGCATCCTTCCCAGCACCCAAAAACCGCTTGAACAAGTCTACTCCTACAAATACCGTGGAGTCACTTTCAACTCAGCCTTCACATTTCACGCCCACATTAATGCCCTAGCATCCACAACCATGACCAGCCTTGGTATCCTCTATCGCCACAAGGATTGCTTCCCCCCGATGCCCTCCAATTTGCCATTACATCCTCAGTACTGTCCCTTGTGGAATATGGCCTACCAGTTTATGGTGCTGCTGACACCTTGCCCTCAGCAAGATTCGCCTCACTCTAAACAAGGCCTGTAGACTAATGACTGTTGCCACCAGGCTCACCCATACATGTCAACTGTATGGAATGTTCAGTCTTCTTACCCTGGATGAATGACTCCACTACCAAACCTGCCTTTTAACAGAGAAGATTCTGCTTGGTCTCACCCCACCTCGGGTGATTGCCTCCATCAAACCTACCCTGTCCACTGTCCCAACTCGAACTGCCTACAAAAATACTCTCCAGATCCCCAGAACCAGGACTACCAGGGTGCAAAGGTCCTTCTGTTACAGAGCCCCATATTGGTTTAGCTCTCTCCCTGCATCCATTTCCACTACTCCCAAACTTGCCACCTTCAAAACCACCCTTCGGAACCAACTGTTCAGCTCCCATAGCTGCACCTCTCACTAGCATGCCACAGCTTCTACCTCTAACAGGCTTCAGCTGCTGCATCTGTCTCTAACAGGCCTCAGCTACTATTATCTGCAGACAAAGCCTGATGGGCAGAACTCCCAACTCACTCCCCTCCACTACCCCTTGCCCCCCCACTTGTAACAGCATGTGCTCAGTGTGCAACCTAGGAATGTTCTAATCAGCTAATTGTATGCAAACTACTGCATTGTTATATGTGTCGCTGTTCTATGGTATTCTGTAATTAGGTACCACTGTTTGTCCTCTCTGTGATGAGGTACCTTTGTAAACGAGCCTCTGGCTCAAAGGTAATAAACCAATAGTATAATAAATAACATAAATAAATAAATAAATAAAAAATGTTCTTGTACAAATGGCAACTGAAAAAAGTATAAAAATGCTAACACAGATGAATGATACAGATAAAGTACAATATTGTAACCTCTGGGAAAAAAAAGCACATAACATGAGGTATTATTACAATACAACCATTACAAATTTCTCTTTTCTATTTCCTCTTTAGGAATCAGCGACCGCACTTCAGATGGTGCAGAGAATGACAACAATGTAAGAACCACAACAAAATCCAGTGAAGAAAAGAGCAAAAAACCATTCAAGGAACAAATGACCTTTTTTTGAGAAATGCCAAACAGCATTAAAATAACTGCACTTCAAGCAAATGACTTTAATGGCTTTCTACTTTATTATCTAAAAGCTTATATACAATAATTTCTTCCACAGTGAACAGAAAAGCAAAACGCAAAAAAGGAAAAAAAATGAAAAAATGAAATGTTTCTTTTGTATGTCAATATGTTGATGTTTACTGTGCTGCTATTAGTTGCACCTGCCTCAAAAAGGAAAAAGAGAATGAACAGTTCTACCTATTTTCTTGCTTACAGAAGACTTAAAACAGTTAAAACAGTTTCATGCTTATCAAGTTGCTATGTTCATTCATTATAAAAGACATAAAATAGTTTCATGCTTATCAATTTGGTATTTTCATTGCTTAATAAAGACCGTAAAACCTTCAATGTTTATGAAGTTGGCATTTTCTCTGTCTTGAAAGTTTTAATAGACTTAAGATACGCTCATGATTATGAAGTACATATTTTCTTACTCAAAAAAAGTCAGTAGTTAAACACTTTCATATTTATCAACATGTTACAATAAAAAATAGTTCTAAAAAGTATGCTTTTGCACTTGTGGCTAAATTAAACTCAGTGATAACTGTTGATATCATGACCAGACAGGAGACAGGAAAACAGTGCTGGAAGTGCTAAGTCCCAAAGTGCACATTGTATAAGTTGAACATGACATTGCCCAACTGAAGATATCATATTTATATTCACTCAGTTTATTTATTTATTTATTATTTATTTATTGAAAATGTTTCACTAGGAAAGGCACACTGAGCAACAAGATGCTCATCTCACGGTGCAACCTGGGGGGAGGGGTTACAGAAGAGGCAGGTATACATACAGTAGTTGAGTTTCACAGTAGTGCAATACAGACAATGTACTTGGATTGGAGGTATTACATATGGATTTGTTGCATAGGAGAGCAGTACAGAACAGTGAACGAACAACGACAGGGTATACAATTGATAGTTATAAAGGCAAGGTTAGACATATCGTAGGTAAACATAAATGTGTAGAAGGCACAGTGGGAGCAATGGAGAGCATGCACAACAGGGAAGGGGGGGAACATAACATGGTTACACAATGAGGGAATCCAATAGTTACATAAGTGCCATTTGCACACTATTATGCCAGGACAGTCTGAGTGCCAGTACCAGACTTGTGCTGCCGTGGGATTCCCAGGTTGCCGGTAGGCGTTGGAGAGCAGGATGGGAGGGTAAGGGAGGATAGAACTAGTAGGTAATAGGAGCGTGGGGAGGTAAGTTAGATGGGGTGAGAAGGAGAAGGAGTGAGCATGGTAGTGATTGTTGAGGATAGGGCAGCGGAGGGTAAGTTACATTGGGGGGAGAGAGGAGAGATGACATGGGTGTAAGTGCGAGGGGCAGTATATAAGGCCAATGACATTAAGATATCTCACTTGTGGCATCTCCACTCATGAGATATCATATCATTGGCCTCTCGTGAAGATAAATATGATATCTTTAATTAGACCATGTCATATTCCATATATATATATATATATATATATATATATATATATTATATATTTATACATATACACATATCTATATATATCTATATATAGATATATTTAGAAGAGAGAGAGACAGATATATTATAGTGGTGTGGTAGCACCAATATATTAGGATTAGTAGGCAATTTAATGTTAATCCTTAAATTTTTCACTTTAATAACATTGGCACCATTCAATGGATTTATTTGACATTTTGTTTATGCGGTCCATGTGGTAGACCTGTGGAGGTGCCAAGTTTTGTTTTGATCAGATTTGCAGATTCCAAGTTCTGGATCGTGCAAGAACTAAACTTGATAATAAAGCCCTCCAGTCAGTATTTTAGTGACATCTTCCCATGCAGCCCAAGATTAGCTGATAGGGTCAGCCCCCAAACTATGTGGGTTAGTGTGTAGGAGGTGGTACAGACAAGAATGATGCAAACCATATGGTTAGCTACACAAACTGGTTTCTATGGAGAGTAATATGTTCATGTACAGTATCCGTTGCCAAATGTAAAATGTATAGTAATACTGTTGCCTATAGCTAGCTTACTTATTACTGATGCATCAGGTATGAACATTTGTGGTATATAAATGTAATGGTTTATAGCTGCAGACTGTAAATATGTACATATATTTAAGTATACTGTAATGTTGTTTATATAGAACTGTTTATAATGTATAGACTTGATGTGGACACCAAGTTCTTCCAGGCAGGGAAGAGTGAAACCGCCCCACCAATTGGAGGTTTACCTTAATGTCTTCCTGGGCTCCTTTAATGCCCACTGACTAGGTGATGTCCTGTAAACACGGTGGATCCAGGGGTGACTGTTTGTTTCTGTTTATTCATGTGATAGTGCTATTCCGTGACTCTGCATCTGACTCTTTAAGAATCTAGCTAATATGTGTGTAGTGAATGGTCTGTGCTGGGTCCTTGTGATTCAATGCTTGCAACTGGTCAGACACTGCTCTGATTTACTCCACCTTGCAGATGATGTTAGTGCAGAGGGAGCCTGTGTGAGAACTGTACTCATCTACCTCTAATGTATCATTGTATTTGAATTAGAGAAGCTTGTTTAACCTACTTGCTTGCAGCTTGCCTTTCTAAATGGGAGCCACCATGTTTAATTAATTTAATTGTTTAATTAGTATTTTGGAAAGACCTTTGAGCAGGAGCTCTTTTACAAAGGTTTCACGTCAGGGTGGACAATAAGACAATACACATATTCAGTGGTTACAGAGGCTTGATTATTAGGCATTAAAGAGCGATTATATGACAATTAGACAAATAGGAGAAAAAAAATGAGCAGTTGTAATTGAATACTAAGCTATTTCTAATCGGTTGCCCTAGGTAACACACCTCTGGAAACCTCCAAATCCGTTGATAGACCATGGCAGAGTAACTGCATAGGCTGTAACGCTATCCCAGATGGTGAGAGGCTGGGTGACAGTGAAACAAGGGAGATTGGGTTTGAAACCAACCGCAGACAGCAAGAGGTGGGGGATAGTGAAATGGGGGCTGTGATGAGGGGGAGCAGATCCAGAGGGCTTTGTCGAGTATGGTGTGTGTGTGGGGGGGGTTTGGGAGCAGCTGTATCAAGTGCATTTAAAGAGGACTGATAGCTTACTTAAGCCATTGGCTAGGCTGGAATGGAGGCAAGGTTCTCTAGGCAGCCCTGCTGGGTGTTACCTTGGGGATAGGCCTGTCTATCAAGTGGGGCCTGAGAAGCAAGTGCATTTTGAGTTAGACATTAGGTGCTGTTTGAGGCCTACTTTGAATTGAGACAGGCTGTTGTTTGTTTGTAATTTCATCGGGAGTTCATTTATCCAGAGGGGGGCCCGATAGGAGAAAGCACGCTGCCATAGTGAGGTTCAATGGAATGGTATGGACAGTGCTCCATTCTTCCTCCGTCTGGTGATGTGTGTTGAGAGAGAAGCCTCAAGCAGGTTTCCTATACAGGGTGGGGTTTTTCCGAGGAGTGCCTTCTTTCCCAGGAGGCAAGTTTGGTATTTGATCCTGTCTTTTAGGTTAATCCAGGTTGTACGCTCATACAGGGTGCAAGTATGAGTGCAGTGATCTGCACACAGGGTCAGGCGGCATGCTTTATTGAGTGCAATTTGGACCCTTTTGAGCACTGTATCAGTAGCAGCTCCATAGACCACCAGTCCGTAGTCTATCGTGGAGAGTATGGAGCTGAAGACTGAGATTCGGAGTGCTTTCGGGGTAAGGGATTTCTTATGCCTATAGAGGACCCCGATCTTTGTGTTTACCACTTTGACAAGGGAGTCTATGTGGTGCGTATAATTGAGAGAGTCATCAATGGTGACTCCAAGATACTTGAACAAGTGCACCTGCTCAATCTGCTCACCAGCCTTGTTGGTGATTACAAGAGGAGCATGCTTGTGTTTGTTGTAGGGGCTGGGTTGTAGCATGGCTTTGGTTTTCTTGTAATTTAGTAGCAGCTTTTGTCTATTGAACCAGTCCTCGAGTTTATTGAATGAGTTCTGCAGTTCTGTTTGTAGGGCAACCTGAGAGGTGCTGCTGCTCAGCAGCAGCAAGGCATCGTCCGTGTACAGAATAAGTTTGGTGTCACAGGCTTTGGGTAGGTCATTTACAAAGAGGATGAAAAGCAGGGTCCCTAGAATTGATCCTTGAGGGACTCCTAGGAGTTCATCTCTGGAGCTGGATAATGTCTGCCCAATTTTGACTCTCTTGCTTTTGTGTGTTAGGTATTCATTGAACCAATTCACGGCATTTGGTGCCACACGCAATCTTTGGATCTGGAGTACTAGTAGAGAGTGGTTGACGGTGTCGAAGGCTTTGGTGAGGTCAATGAAGATGGACCCCACCAATTTGCCTTCATCCAGCGCCTTGATCGCATAGTCAGTGTATTCCAGCAGTGCCGAGGTGGTACTTTGTTTTTGCCTGAAGCCATGTTGGTTTGGGCAGAGCAGATTATACTTATTGAGGTATTCTGTAAGTTGACTTGCTGTGATTTTTTCCAAAGCTTTGGATAGTGGGGAGAGGATAGATATTGGCCTGTAGTTTGACACCAGCACCTTGCCACCATTCTTATGCACTGGAGATACCAGGGCTTGCTTCCATACCACTGGAAATTGAGCTAGGGCCAAGGATTTGTTAAATAGCATTGTTATGGGCATAATAAGAATATCAAGGGTGAGAGATAGTAACTTCATGTCTAGCCCATCACTTCCCAATCTGGTTTTGCCTACGACTTTCCTGACCATCGTTAGGGCCTCCTTCACTGTCACCTTCTTAAAGTGGAAGGCTGGGTGGTTAGTTATGAGCACGTTGGCACAACCTTGGTCCTCCACAGGAAGAAGGTAGTCTGGAGGCAGCACTGAGGAGAGGTCTGTAAAGGCCTGGTTAAAGGCATCAGCAATGGCTAGCGGATCTGAGGAGGATGAGTTATTAATGTTGAGCATCTTAGGGTGCTGCTTTTGATCTTTACCAGGTATGTTCTTGATGTTGTCCCAAAACCTCTTTCCATCTCCCCATGCATTGTTAAGCTGGGTCTTATGGAAATTGGCTTTTGCGAGCCTGATAAGTTTGGTGCACCGATTTCTAGCCATTTTGTAGCACTGAAGGTCATGCTTGCTGCCTGAGTTTAAGGCTTTTTCCCAGACGTAGTCCCTCTCCTTTAGGAGGGAGAGGAGCTTGCCATCAATCCAGCCAATAACCTCCCCCTGAATTTTCCGTTTCGTGCATGGTGCATAGATATCAGAGATGGAATTGAAGCCCTCAGTGAAAAAATAAGGGCCTGGTCCAGCGTAGGTGCCTTGTTGATGGGGGACCAGTTGTAGGCAGACAGGGCCAATTTGAGGGATCCAAGTTTGCCTTGCCGCAGAACCCTGCTCTCGATGAGGCGGGGTGGGCTTTTAGCAAGTTTAGTGGTCCATATAAAGGAGATTGGGGAGTGGTCACTTAGCACGTCTGGGAGAACCCTGAGTTTGGAGAATTGAGTCAGTGAGCTAGCTAAGACCCAGTCAATGAGGGTGCTGGTACCAGCCTTGTAGTTCTGCCTGGTGGAGTGGGATACGAGTTGCGTGAGATTGTGGGAGGTGATTAGGTCTCCGAAGCGTGTTGCCACCTTACATAACTAGTTAATATTAAAGTCACCAGTCAAGATGAGTTCTGAGCCCTTTCTGAGTGCGCTAATTTCTTCCATAACAAGAGGAAGGCCTTCCTTGGCTTTCTTGGGGGGCAAGTAGGTTGTGGCGATGGTAAGGGTCTTGTCTTTTTGGCCGGCTTATATTTTTACCACTGGTAGCTCATAATCCTCCACAACTTTGGAGATGGGGAGGACGGAGCAACTCAGTGAGTTTCTGGCATATAGGAGACAGCCACCACCTTTCCTGCCTATTCTGTCAAGTTGAAATGCTTGGAATCCTTCGATGGCCATCTCACCATCTTTGATCCTACCCGACAGCCAGGTTTCAGTTAGGCAGAGTGAGTCAGGAGCATGGATCATCATCCCAAGCCTGGTGCTGGTTGAATTTGGCAGTTAGGCTGCAGATGTTTAGCGATGCTATCTTTAGGCCGTTCACCGTATGGACCCCCCTGCTCCTCAGGGTTGTTGGTCCAGGGTTTAGGTGAACATTGCCAGACAGTAGCAGTAGCAAAAAGATAACCTTTCTGGCAGACAGGGTGATGTTTATCTTTCCTCATGTCTTCCGCCGCCTGTGCTTCAGGTGGGGGAGGTGTCTATATGCCTATGTTAAATTAGGGGGAAAGTTAACTATAAAGGTTACGGTTGGCAAGGTTGGCTTGGTGATAACTGTGCATGGGAGGTGCGGGAGGATAAAGATCCTATCATTACCGGAAGTGGTAGTGGCCATGAGTAAGCTTTTCTTCCAGCATGCACCCAGTGAGGATTCAGAGTGGGGGAGGTAGGGGTACGAATACGTATATGGTACCAGCAATGCCAAAATGCCTGGATGTTAGGTCTGGGACTTCCAGTAATTGGACCAATGGGACTCAGGGGACTTAAAATGGATCCTGGCTCAATTGTCTTGTGGTAAGGAAAACTATATTTTTTGTAGTTTTTAGGCTACGCCTAAACTGATTAGAAGGGAGAGTCCAGCCTGTGAGTGACAGCTTCCCCAGCCAACCCAAATTCTGGAATTGAAGGGAATTTCCCAGTACTGTAAGAAACAGTGAATCAGTTGGAGTCAGAGCTTGACGTGTGAACAGCTTGAGCTTTCGAGCAGGAGCTCCCTGAAGGAAGCTTAGGGGATTCGGCAGGAAAAGGCCTAATTTGCCTCCCTGCCATGTTTCTCCTGCCTAGGACTGCCTAATTGCAGAATTTAGACTTTTTCTGATTCAAGACTGGAGCTGCAGCACCACTTCTGTTTTGGACCAAAGAATTCCTCTTGTGAAGCAATCGGCCCAGCTATTATGTGGGACTGATTTTTGATTGAGATGTTTGCTCAGTGAATCTACTGCAAAATAGCAACTGGACTGTATCCAAACTGAAAATGTTAATGCTGTCTTATTTGAATGTTTGAAGGTTTCCTGTGGGTCAGTACATGCCTGTTCATGACCCAAACTGTTACGCACATAAGGCAGCAAAGAAAACTGAACCATGCCAATGTGCTCATCATGCCTGGCCCTTTGACATCCTGGCCAAGAACAATTGCCTTGTACTAGAGACTGTCCTCGGCAAGAGACCAGCTTTGGGAATCCAGCCACTGTGCAGAAACAACTCACAGGTTCTGGCCACCTGGAGGGAAAGACCATGAAGATGAGGTGTGTCATGTCAGCACTGCTTCTCCATGCTCATCAGTGAACACTACCAGATCTCCATATTGCCTGCAGTACTGCAACCACCTGGTAGTGTGAGTACAATCAGGGTATATCCCTGCAACGAGTCATTAAATTATCTGTGGTACCATCTGATTTCTTTGCCAGTTCTTGGATTTCATGAGACTGGGCCAACCAGCCAGGATTACAAAAAAACATCTTGTTGTTATGCATACTAATTGCCTTTCCCTTCCATCAAAGGCCGCACCATCAGCTGCAATGCCGGCCACCCCTGGGCATTGCCTCTGACTAGCCAGATTTCCATCCTGGATACCCAGTGAAGTAGAACTGTATAGTTGGGACTTAAAGTGCATTCCAAAAAACCCTGAATCAAATCAGAATACCAATCATTTAACTAGATTCATGCCCCTTCCTTGTTCATGACTTTTGAATAAATCTGATTGTCTTTTTTCACGTTTACTCTTCCTTATGTGCATATTATTAGTTGGGTTACAGTGCTGAAAGTGTGCAGCTGTTTTGCTAACCTTGTTTAACAGAGGTCCCCAGAGATATTGCGGAAGGTCCTGCCATGGTGGTAAGTGTAAAGGGTGTGTACATATTATTACTGCTACTTACTGACTGTGTGTTAGCTACTGCTAAAGGTTCAAAGTTACTGGGAGGGTTGGTGGGTGGTTGTATCTTCCCAGAGGGCTATACAAGGCTAGACAGACACCCCTAATACTGTTACTCTTGGTGGAGGCACCCTAATACAGAATCAAGGCCTCTCAACCTATGCTCAGACATTCAGGAAGGGGTAGTAACTTTAAGGATAGCGCCACCTAGGGTTTACACATGCAATTAACATCAACTTCTACTTCTATAATGGTAATAGATTTTTTTTGTTCCATTATAAATGTACAACAACAACAACCACATAAAACATAAAAGAGACACAGCACATCCTCAAACATGCACCGACACCACAAACAACAACAGCACACATCAACTACAAATCAGCATAACAACCACACAGCTCACAAAAATAACACATAAAAATAACACCTGCAAACAATAACTTACTAATTCTATGTTTTCCTACTCCCTATCAGAGACAATCAACAAACACAGCAATAAAGGCTTTACAAGTGATATCAAGTGACTCTGACTCAGTGACTCTACGCCATCACAGTGATGGCGAGAGATCAAAGAACCGCTCTATCTTGGTCCTCCTTGATCTCTCTTCAGCCTTTGACACTGAAGACCATGGGGTCTGGCTCGAACATCTGGAGTCCATCTGTGGACTGTCTTGTACAGTGCTCAGATGGTTTCATCTTTTCTATCTGGGAGAACGCAGAGAGTTGTGTCGGGGATTTTTTCCTCCGATCCCTTCCCTCTGCAAAGTGGTGTCCCCCAGGGTTCGGTGCTTTCCCCCATGTTGTTTTCAGTGTATATGCTGCCCCTCGGAGACATTGTAAGAAGGTATGGGCTGAGGTTTCACTGCTATGCTGATGATACCCAGCTCTACCTTTCTTTGGCCCCCGACCCGGTTAGTGCTATCTCGGTATTTAATAGCTGCCTCGCTGAAATCCAGGACTGGATGAATCTGAGCTGGTTAAAGTTGAATGCCGGTAAGACTGAGGTTTTGGTCGTGGACCCAGGTCGTGAGTCAGGGGGGTTGGGGTACGGTCAGCCCTCTGGCATATTGCTGGGGGGGGGATCTGATCCTCACCTCTGAACGGGTGCATAACCTTGGAGTGGTACTTGATGACGGGCTGACTCTTCATCATCAGGTGTCAGCAGTCATTAAGTCCGCATTCTACCATCTTAGGAACATCGCCAGGGTGAAACACCTTGTTCCATCCAGCGATTTACCCGTGTTGGTCCATGCCTTCATGACATTTCGCTTTGATTATTGCAACTCGGTTTACTTGGGGCTTCCTGGGGTTGATGTCCGCCGCTTGCAGCTAGTGCAGAATGCTGCAGCAAGGTTAATGACAGGGGTGACTTGAAGGACACATATTACCCCTGTGCTGCTCGATCAGCACTGGCTGCCTATACAGTGGCGGATCACCTTTAAAGTAGGTTTTTTGACCTTCAAAGCCCTGCACCGACTCGGTCCTGACTACTTGAAAGAGCTTCTGATTCCTTACCACCCCGTGTGACAGCTCCGTTCTGCCGATGAGGGGTTGCTAGAGGTTCCAAGGGTTATGTTGAAGTCTTCTGGGGCTAGGGTCTTTGGGTTCACGGCCCCAACCCTCTGGAACTCTCTGCCTCACCGGCTTAGAGAATGCACGACCATGGAAGCCTTTAAGCGGGATTTTAAGACTCTTTTGTGGAATAAGGATTTTGTGGACTGATGCTGTTATGAACTGTTGTTTTTATATATATATTCTGATTTTATGATTCATTTGTACAGCGCCTTGGTATTTGAAAGGCACTAAATAAATAAAGTTTTATTATTATTATTATTATAATTATTAGTAGGTGTGTATACAACCATCAGTAGCAATGTTTAGCAGAAATTATATTATATAAATCTTACATTTCTACATTTACGATAGGCTATATTACATAAACACCTTAAATTGTATACAACAGCAATGTATTTTATCTCAGAAACATAAATCTCTTCAAACTGGGGGATTGATGCTGGCCTCAGCCTCTTCTCACAAGCCTTTTAAAGGGCCTGTGACCTCTTTGCTCCCCTCACCAAAATCTGTTCCAAAAAACAAAACACGCCTTGGGTTACTCCAGCCCTACTCCAAATGCTCAGAGATAGGGACAACCACTGGCACCACACCAATGAATCTGGCCAACCTGCTGACAGACAAGCCTACAATACCACACGGAACAGGTACATGTGGGCCATCCATAAAGCCAAAGCAGTCCTCTACCAGACCACCCTCTCCTCCTCTTGGGGGTGTGCCCAGACCTTCTGGGACAACATTAAAAAGTTAAATGGGAAGTCCCACTCCCCCATCCCATCTTACTATTGACAGCTCTAACACTACCGACCCAGCCTGCATTGCCAACTGCATCAACTCCTCCTTTACTGATCTTAGCTCTGTCTGCCCTAGTAACTTCTTCGATACTACCCACAGCCTACCACCACTAGTCCCCCAGTGACCTCTGGTTCCACCTCCGCAAAGTATCTGCCCAGGAAGCCAAACCTCTCCTACTAAAAGGCTTAAAAAGAAACAGCCCTAGCAGCGACGCCCTGGATCTCAAAATACTCCGGCTGGTCCTGGATGATGTCCTTGTCCCGTTCACCAGTCTACTTAACTGGTCCCACTGCCTGGGACAATTCCTCAAGACTGCTATAGTCACACCTATTCGCAAAGAAGGTGAAAGGTCCATCCCGAACAACTACTGTCTGATCTCCATCCTTTCCCCCATCTCCAAAGCAGTAGAAAAAGTGGCGGTTAATCAACTCAGTGAATACCTGACTAAGTACGACATCTTGTGCCTGGAGCACCATGGATTCTGTGCTGGTCACAGCACTGGCACAGCATTAATGGAGTTTTCTAACTTCCTGCACTCCTCCCTGGACTCCGGCTCCCTCACTGGAGCAGTGTATGTCAACCTGTCTAAGGCCTTCGACACTGTCTCCCACCCTCTGCTACTAGATACCCTCCATCACATTGGTTTCTCATCTGACCCTGTCACCTGGTGTTAAAGCGACCTACCATCTCGTTCCCGGTGTGAAAAAATCAATGAGACTTTCTCAGAAACCAGACCCATCCATTCTGGGGTACTCCAGGGCTCTATCCTGTGTCCTCTACTGTTTAGCTTATGCCTAAACACCCTGCCCAGTGCCTGCTCTGGCAACATTCTTATGTACACTGATGATGCTGTCATTTTTGCCACCCACTGAAATCCTACCTCCCTCCAGAACACACTCCAACACTCCTTCCAGGAGGCCAAAACCTGGTTTAGGGAGCACAGACTCATCATTAATCACAAAAAACCCAAGTCAATGCTCTTCGCTCACCTCCAAAACAAAGCTTGCAACAGCCCATGCAGCATCCTTCCCAGCACCCAACAACCGCTTGCAAAAGTCTACTCCTACAAATACCGTGGAGTCACTTTCAACTCAGCCCTCACAGTTCACGCCCACATTAATGCCCTAGCATCCACCACCAAGACCCGCCTTTGTATCCTCTATCGTCACAAGGATTGCTTCCCCCTGATGCCCTCCGACTTGCCATTACATCCTCAGTACTGTCCCTTGTGGAATATGGTCTACTAGTTTATGGTGCTGCCTACACCTTGCCCTCAGTAAGATTCATCTCACCCTAAACAAGGCCTGCAGACTAATGACTGTTGCCCCCAGGCTCACCCATACATGTCAACTGTATGGAATGGACAGTCTCCTTACCATGGATGAATGACTCCACTACCAAACCAGCCTTTTAACTGAGAAGATTCTGCTTGGGTTCACCCCACCTCGGGTGATTGCCTCCATCAAACCTACCCTGTGCACTGTCCCAACTCGAACTGCCTACAAAACTACTCTCCAGATCCCCATAACCAGGACTACCAGGGTGCAAAGGTCCTTCTGTTACAGAGCCCCATATTGGTTTAGCTCTCTCCCTGCATTCATTTCCACTACTCCCAAACTTGCCACCTTCAAAACCACCCTTCCGGAACCAACTGTTCAGCTCCCATAGCTGCACCTCTCACTAGCATGCCACAGCTTCTACCTCTAACAGGCCTCAGCTGCTGCATCTGTCTCTAACAGGCCTCAGCTACTATCACCTGCAGACAAAGCCTGATGGGCTGAACTCCCAACTCACTCCCCCTCCACTACCCCCTTGGTCTCCCCCCTCTGCTTGTAACAGCATGTGCTCAGTGTGCAACCTAGGAATGTTCTAATCGCTAATTGTATGGAAACTACTGCATTATTATATGTGTCACTATTCTTTGGTATTCTGTAATTATGTACCACTGTTTGCCCTCTCTGTGATGAGGTACCTTTGTAAACGAGCCTCTGGCTCAAAGGTTGTAAACCGATAGTATAATAAATAAATAAATACATACATAAATAAATAAATAAGGTTCTTGTACAAATGGTAACTGAAAAAAAGTATGAAAGTGCTAAAACATATGAATGTTACAGATAAAGCACAATATTGTAACCACTATGAAAAGAAAGCACATAACATGCGATATTATTACAATACTACCCTTACAAATTTCTCTTTCCTATTTCCTCTTTAGGAATCAGTGACCGCACTTCAGATGATGCAGAAAATGACAACAATGTAAGAACCACAACAAAATCCAGTGAAGAAAAGAGCAAAAAGCTATTCAAGGCACAAATTACCTTTTTTGAGAAATGCTAAACAGCATTAAAATAAGTGCACTTCAAACAAATGACTGCAATGGCGTTCTACTTTATTATCAAAAAGCTTACATACAACAGTTTCTTCCACAACGAACAGAAAAGCAAAAGGCAAAAAATGAAAAAAATATGAAAAAATGAAATGTTGCTTTTGTATGTCAATATGTTTATGTTTATTGTGCTGATATTTATATATTTATTTAAACATCAGTTTACAACCTTTGAGCCAGAGGCTCATTTACAAATGTACCTCGTCACAGAGAGGACAAAACAGTGCTAACAAGCTTTACAAAATGATAGTGTACAAGATTTGGAAGAACATGAAGATATCAAAATAGTTACGATTTAGGTTACAAGTACAAGTAGGTTTAGAATAATGTGTGCATCAGGCAAAACAGAGGAGGTCTATACAGCAATATGCCTAGCTGAGACAGACGGAGAGGCAAATAGGACCATATATAGAGGAGGTAGTAGGTTGGGTGCAGCCACTCGGGGAGCTTTGTCAGTGTGATTGAGCAAGGGTAGACATAGAAACAGCCACAGCTGCGTCTAGTAAGTAGGTGACTACGAAGGGAGGTTTTGAAACGAGAGATCGTGGAAGCATCAGCGATACTGATGGGGAGGGTGTTATACCAGGATGGGGCATGGTAGTGGAAGGCCCTTTGTCCTTGTGAGGTCCTTGCCCTTGGCATTAACAGTGCGGATTTGCAGGAGGATTGAGTTTGCACTAGAGAGTTTGCATGGTGGATAGAGGCAGTCAGCCCAGGTGGGGATAACCCAAGGAGAGTTTTCTTTGTTAGGAGGCAAGTTTGATACCTAAGACGTTTGTCAAGATCGAGCAGATTAGCCTGGGCATATAGATGGCAGGTATGTGTAAATCTGGGAGCCCCAGTGATTAGCCTACAAGACTTATTTAAGGTGAGGCGGATTTTGTTTAGTGCAGTCTGGTCAGTGGCCCCATTGACTGGCAAACCATAATCTATTAGGGATGGTAGAGAGGACATGACCGCGAGTCAGAGGGCATCAGGGGGGAAACAATTTTTATAGTGTTAAAGGATACCCAACCGAATATTGGTGGCTGAGGCTAGGGCAGAGATGTGGGAATGGAATGTGAGGGCAGTGTCAAAAGTTATCCCAAGGTACTTGTAAGTGTGGACCTGCTCGAGTGGGAACTTGGAACTGGCAAGGACCTGAAGTGGAAAATTACTAGCTTTGTTTTGGGGGTGGGCAAAGAGCATAGTTTTTGTATTTTTAAGATTGATTACAAGTCTATGCTTTTTGAACCAGGCGTCCGTGTCATTATAAGATAATTGCAGGGAGGCCTGGATGGTGATAGGGTTACGGTCGGAGGCAGAGATAACAGCATCGTCTGCATAAAGTAAGAGTTTACCAGCACAAGCGCCTCGCCTGGCAGGGAGTTGAGATATAGGGAAAAGAGCAAGGGGCCCAAGAATGGAGCCCTGGGGAACACCAGAGCGGATAGGGCAGGTGTTGGAGAGTGTCCCATTAATTTTAACACACTGGTACCAGGCAGACAGATAGCTGGAGCACCAGGAGACTGGCCCAGCAGCAAAGCCTGTGTGGCTGAGTGCATCCAGCAGGAGGGGATGGGAAACAGTGTCGAAGGCTTTCGACAAGTCAATGAACACTGCACCCGCTAGAGAGCCAGAGTCCAGAGAGGAATGAAGAAAGTTAGAGAAGTCAAGGAGGGTGGGGTTGGTACTATGCCCAGCACGGAAGCCATGCTGTTCAGGGCAGAGGATGCTGTATTTGGTTAGATACTCAGAGATTTGGGTGGACACTAGTTTTTCTAAGGCTTTTGAGAGAGGTGAGAGGATAGAGATTGGCCGATAATTACCAGATAGGGTTCTATCACCACCCTTATGTATGGGTGTGACAGTGGCAATTTTCCAGGCAGAGGGAAATTGCCCCAGGCAGAGAGATTTATTAAAGAGTCTGGTGATTTCAGCAATAACCAGGTCCTGTACCTTGTGAAGAAGACTGGGGTCCAAGGAGTCACAGCCAGTAGTATTGCTCTTTAAGGCCTTGAGTAGATATGGTCTGACTTCATGGACAGTAACCTGGTGTAAGTGGAACCAAGGGTGTGTGAGAATAGGCTCAGGTAAGGGGGGGGTCAAAGAAGTTGCTAGGGAGGACAGGGCTAAGGTCAGTGAAGAATTTATTGAGAAAGTTGGCAATGAGGGTAGGGTTCTTGGAGATGGAGCCATCAATGTTGATTTGGGAGGGTGGGGGAGGATGTGAACCCCTATTTAGTTGCTTGATATTGTCCCAGAAGGTTCTGGCATTCCCCCAGGACGAGGTGAGTGAGGCCTGATAGTGCTTGGCCTTGGCCTTGCGTATGGCCCAGGTACATTTGTTTTGGGCAGCTGCAGAAGCCTGCCTGTCTGCAGGGTGGCCAGTTTCCATTGCAAGGTACCACAGGTTATCCCTGTCCTTAGAAGTTGGGTGGGGAGGAATGTAACCCAGGGGAGCATGCACGTGCTTTGGAGCAGATGCAGTTAGAGGTCTGAAAATGTCACAGGCTTTGTTAAACATTAGGGTGAAAAGGTTGGGCCAAATCAATGTTGTGGGCGGTCTCTATGGGAGACCAGTTAATTTGGGCAAGGAATTGCTTAGAGCCTTTCAGCCCACCTTGTCGTAAACTAGCCGCCGTAATGTGGGCTGTGCTGTGGATTTGGGCAAGGAGGTTGACCAACGGAAAAGTATAGGAAAGTGGTCACTAAGTCCATCCGGAAGGACTTGTATATTGCAAATTTGGCTAGGCCGGTTAGTGAGGACCACATCAAGAAGACTGCTTGATCCCATTCTGGGATTCACTCTTGTTGGTTGGGCAACGAGTTGTGTTAGGTCAATAGATGCGAAGGAGTCACAGGTAGCAGAGGATGAGAGGCTAAGCCAGTTAATATTTAGATCTCCTATAAGGAGTTGATCAGAGTGGGGTAGAGAGGTAAGATACTCAATTAGCGGGACCAGGGCTGGAGCTTGATTTTTTGGAAGTATATAAGCAGTAGTTAGAAAGAGGGAACCCCTAGAGGTATCAGTGGTCAGTTTTAGGGTTAGGGCCTGAGCCCTGAAATCAAGGACAGGGGCTGGGAGGGCTAGTCCTGTAAGTGACTCTTTGATATAGATAGCACAGCCCCAACCCCGTCTACCAACTCGGTCCTCTCGATAAAGGGAATAACCAGGGAACGAGACAAGGGAGCCAGGGGTAGAGTATGATAGCCAGGTTTCTACTAGAGAGATAATGTCAGGTTTATGGACTGTGACCCAACATTGCAGTGAGTCAAATTTCTTCAGGAGGCTACAGATATTCATAGATGCAACAAGAAGCCCAGGAGATCCGGTCGATAAGCTATTGTGGGCCGGGCCTGGGTTGGGATGTATATTCCCAGACAGGAGTAGGAGGATGAGTACAGCCCTAGACCGAGGGCAGTGGAAAGCATGCTTGCATCGGGCAGTATGGGAGGAGTAGGGGAGCTTCAAGACACAAGGGGTAGGCAGGGAGGTACAAGCTGGGTAAGCTAGAACGATACATTGTCAGTAGGCGTGGGGGGGAAGCTGGGTGGGGACTAGGGGGTGGGTATGGTAAGTTAGAGTGCAAAGTGATAGTAGAGAATGAAGGTGGCAACTCAGGGGCACAGGGGGATGGTAGGGCAGGAGTGCAAGTGGGGACACCAGGTTGGAGAAACTGCGGTGCCATAGAGACACCAGGGTTGGAAGGTGGCCTCAGGAAGAGGAGGAGAGAGAGAGGCACGTCAATAGGAGGTGGGCAGGCATTTTCTAGGTGGGTCTGCAGGCAGAAGTAGAGATAAGGAAAGAAGAGGGTAAAAGGCCTACCTGTAAGCGTTAGTGCCATTTTGGTACAGTGGTAGTGCCCCTGCCTCTGGTATACAAGGTACCAGGTTCAAAGCTCACCCTGGGTATTAGGGGATGGCCCAGACTGGGGGCTGTGATCCACGGTCCAGAACGCTGACCACCGTCAGTGTGAGGGCACGATATTGGGGTGCTAAATAGTGACTCCTAGTGGTCAAAGATAGCAGTAGGCTATTGTGGGGAAAGGGGTAACAGGTGCCCAGAGGCTACAGGGTAGGGAGGGAAACAGTGGGTGAAGATAGAGGGGGCCAAGTGGTAGGAGAAGGGAGAGATGGGGTAGTTGGGTAGGAGGGGAGAGAGTGGGATAGGTGGGATAGGTGGATAGACGAGACACAGGGATAGAGCAAGGGGCTGTCTGGGTAAGGATGTTTAAGAGCAGAAAAACACAGTGGCCCCTAGTGGCTAACAGGTATAACCTGCAAATGGGAAAGTGGGGACTTATTCCGGCAAGCAGGAAGTGATGTCATGGAGGAGGGCCAATAAATTGAGGGCCACCCCTGGGTGGGTGGCTGCGGTGGGCGGAGCAGATGCGCAGAGTCATCGGGCTAGCACCCCACACCAGTGTCCCAGATGGAGAGTAGAGGTAGTCTTTACCTCTTGGCATATGCAGCGTCCTGAAAAGCGGCGTTCAGCTCCAGGAGGGAGCGAGGAATGTCCCCGTTGCTGCCGTGATCGGCAGTGAGCTGGCGGGGGGGTGAGGCCCATTCTGTCCCTGCAGGTCCACCTGGTGCCGCGGTGGGTGACCTCAGTGATTACACCAGGGCAGCAGCTCAACACCCCCACGTCGTTCGGTGCCCTGTCTAGTCTTGATGCCCTTCTCAGTCCATCCGCCACTCCACCTGCCTTATCGCTAATCCCTCCAGCTATCTCACATATTAGTTGCACCTGCCTCAAAAAGGAAAAGAGAAGGAACAGTTCTACCTGTTTTCTTGCTTACAGAAGACTTCAAACAGTTAATACAGTTTCATGCTTATCAAGTTGCTATTTTCATTCGTTATAAAAGACATAAAATAGTTTCATACTTATCAAGTTGGTATTTTCATTGCTTATTAAAGACCGTAAAACTTTTAATGTTTACGAAGTTGGCATTTTCTGTGTCTTGAAAGTTTTGATAGACTTAACACACTTTCATGATTATGAAGTTCATATTTTCTTACTCAAAAAATGTCAGTAGTTAAACACTTTCATATTCATGAATGTGTTACTATAAAAAATAGTTCTAAAAAGTATGCTTTTGTACTTGTGGCTAAATTAAACTCAGTGATAACTGTTGATATCATGACCGAGCAGGAGACAGGAAAACAGTGCTGGAAGTGCTAAATCCCAAAACATACATTGTATAACCTGAACATGACATTGCCCAACTGAAGATTTCATATTTATATTCACTCAAGGCAAATGACATTAAGATATCTCACTTGTGGCATCTCCACTCATGAGATATCATATCATTAGCCTATCATGAAGATAAATATGATATCTTTAGTTAGGCCATGTCATATTCCCTGTATATATATATATATATATATATAGAGAGAGAGAGAGAGAACTATATTAAGATTGAGTAGGCAGTTTAATGTTAATTCTCAAATTTTTCACTTTAATAACATTGGCACCATTCAATGGATTTACTTGACATTTTGTATATGTAGTTTCATGTGGTAGATCTGTGGAGGTGCCAAGTTTTGTTTTGGTCAGATTTGCAGATTCCAAGTTCTGGATCGTACAAGAATTAGATGTTCCAGTGTGTTTTCCCATTGGTTTTGATACTTTTTCTTTGAACTTGGCTACTGCTCACACGGTTTTTAATTTTGGTCTGAAAATTTCAGGGTACTAAGGGGATGGCCCACAGAAGTGCATTTTGCTTATTTAGTGAAAACAGTATTAATTTGCTCCAAAGTTATTTAATATTGGAAATTTTTGAAAATGGGTTCTGAGCATGCTCAGTAAGCACTTCCAAGATAGCTGTACAAAAGGAAAAAGGAATCCTTTTTCATAAAGGGCCAATCCTTTTTCATGAGAAAAAAATCATTTTTCGTTTGTCACTATCTTGTTTCTTTGTTGTTTTTTTATGTCAAAAGCCACAAAAATTACATTCTGGAGAGACTCCAACACATGTATCCTGCTCATCGGGACCGTGTTGGGTGGATTCTGCACTTAATTGTAGGAAACAAGACCCCCCAAATGTGTTCTATGTTACATTTTCACTCCTTTTTTGTGACTCACTTCCCAGCTGTATCACCCAAAAAAGGACTCCTTTTTCATTTGGGGCCAAATTCTTTTTCGTGAGGGGAAAAATGTAATATTTTTCTCCAGGTGTCTAGTGGCAACCCCCAACCACCAATTCCACCCATGTAATTATTTATTTTTCCCTGTTGTCTAGTGGTGCTCCTCACCCACTGATCACCTTTCCTGTATGGTTGATTATTTCTCTGGTGTCTAGTGGCATCCCCCCCAACCCTCTAGCTGCTGTACTGCCTGTAATAAAGAATATAGTTCCTCTACGCTTTTTTTACTTGAAAAAAAGAAAATGGTCCCTCACTGATCTGACTCCCACCCCACTCTTCCACTCAGCACCCACCACCCCACGCACCCCGACACCACCCCACACACACCCTCACTCACCTGAACAGGTTCCAGGGTGAAGATCCAGTCTCTGCTTGAAGACATGTCTTGCAGCTGGAAATGCTGACTGCTACATGAGAAGATAAGGTAAGTTCAGTTCAATATATTTCAATGGGGTTTTCAACTTTGTGGCATAACTTTGACATTTTTGCATATTCGGAACCCAAATGTTCAACATGGCCTTTTTCAGACCCCACATCTTGAACAATATTGGTGGAATTATGCAAATCCAGCCTGAACAGTGATTTCGTGTTTGGTTGTTGAAATCACCTTTTGGGTGGGATTTGAACATTTTCACTACCCTTGTTCATGGGGAAGGGGGTCATATGAAGGCTATGTTGAAACTTTGGGGTCAAAATATGGAAAATTGGCAAAGTTATGCACATTCATTTAAATTGTGCTACACTCGCTAGTAACTTTGGTAATTTTAAATGTTTTAACCCCAACATAGCCATTGTTTTAAACCACCTCTTGAATGTGACAGCTGTCATTTTTTATATCCTCCCAAAACTGTGTTTTCACACCTGTGGCACGTTATCACATTTCAGTCAGTCAGGCAGAATAATGTTTCAGCATAGATTTGAAACTTTCCGTAATGGGTTCATGAGGTGGGGTAATAAGAAGGCTGTGCTGAGGGGTTGTCAACATTAAAGTCCACACCATTAGGCTTGTGTGTTTATGGAGTGTCTAGAATGGGGTGAGCTTTAGGGTTTACAACACCAAGGAAGACTGTACCCCAATTTGATTTAGGCATGGGGTGGTTAGGGTTGGAAACCCTAAAATCACATTTCCCTACTTTTGTCACTATAGCCTAATCCCAAAATGGTGCATTAACAGAGATTTGTGTTATTGATATATCTATATATCTATATTGTTTTTATAGTATAGTGATGTGGTAGCACCTCTATAGTTAGGGTTGAATGGGCACATTAATGTAAAACCCCAGTTCTTACATTTTAATATCTTCACAACCGTTCAACAGATTTGCACAAAATTGTGCATGTGTGGTCTTGTTGGGTAGATCTCTTAACATGCAAAGTTTTGTTTTAGTCAGATGTGCAAGTTCAGAGATGCACATAGTTAAACAACGAAAAAAAGTCACTGTTTTCTAGTTTTTTTTTTTGGTCATCATGCTGCACCCAGATGGTTTACAACTTTGGTCTAAAATTTTCAGGGTAGAAAGGAGTTGCCCCACAGATGTGCCTTTCAATGGTTTGGTGCAAAATATTAATCCATTCCAAAGTTAATAAATGTAAAAAATTTGTTTTCTGAGCCTGCTCGATACATTCTTTTGGATAGACACTTGGAATGAAAAAATAATTTAGTCCAAAGGAAAGAGGATCCTTTTTCATTTGGGGCTAATCCTTTTGTGTGAAGCAAAAATCCTTTTTTGTTAGCCACCATCTTGTTTTCCATTTTTTTTAAATAAAAGTCTGAAAACCCACACAACTGACATACTGCAGAGAGACTAACACATGTATCTTCCTCACTGGGATTCAGTTAAGTGGATTCTGCACTTCTGGGGTGGAAAAATAACTGTGGAATGTGTTTTTTTTTCATCATTTTAAACTCTCATGACACTCTTCCATGCTTTTTGTGAGTCTTTTTTAGTTCAAATGAAAAACAACCCCTTGTGATGAAAAAGGATTATAGACAAAGTCTTTTTCTATGTTTTTTCATGAGTACTTTTTTTGTTTGAACAAAAAAGGATCCCGTGTCATGAAAAATTATTTTGGACTTAGTTTTTTCCCCCTCGATTCTTTTTTCATTTCAAGAAATTCTTTTTTGCTTGATATTTTCATTGAAATGAAAAAGGATCCCATGTCATAAAAGCAAATTTCAGACATAGATTTTTTTCTTGATTCTTTTTTTGTTTCAAGGGATCCTTTTTCGTTTTGTATTTTTGTTCAAACAAAAAAGGATCCCTTGTCATGAATAAGGACTTTGGGCTTAGTTTTTTTCCCCCTGGTTCTTTTTTCATTTCAAGGGATCCTTTCTTCTTTCATATTTTCATTCAAACAAAAAAGGATCCATTGTTACAAAAACGGATTTTGGACTTAGTATTTTCCCTGATTCTTTTTTCATTTCAATGGATCCTTTTTCATTTGATATTTTCATTCAAATGAAAAAGGATAACTTGTCATGAGGAAAACTTTTGGACTTAGTTTTTTTTTCCTGATTCTTTTTTCATTTCAAGGGAACCTTTTTCATTTGATATTTTTGTTCAAACAAAAAAGAATCCCCTGACATGAAAAAGGATTTTGATCTTGTTTTTTTATTTTTATAGATTTTAATTTGGGGATGCTACAAGTCTGCCAATGTTTGGAGTAAAGGGAAAATGTATACAGTATATTAAAGGAAAGGTCCTGAAGTGTACTACAGGAATAACATATTACATGACTCTTACAAATTTAGGAGCAGTATATAAAATACTAAAATAATAAAAAGATAATAATTCTTGTTGGATAACATTTACTGTTCCAGTGTCATGTGCCTGTCAGGATGCCAAGTATGTAAGTGATGCTCCAATAGTCTGGCCTGGCATGGGGCTTTGTAATTGATCTTCATGGTGATGTTGGGGACTGTAAATTGGTCAGCGTTCATGTTTTGCCTTTCCTCACTGTCAAGATAACAGGCTCCTACTCAGGTGCTGTGTGTCTTAGGATGTGTTCATTGGTCCAGCAGCCTGTCTGTGCATTCCCTTGAGATCTGGCCATTATGAGTCTTCTGAGCTGCTGCTAAGCACAGGGTCATGCCTTTTTCCTGTTTTTATTTAAGCTGTGGTCCTTCCTGTACTCATACTGTTGCAGGCATAATGCAAATGGAACACCTACTGCATAGGCAATATTTTGTGTTGCTGGTAAAATTATTTCAAATACTGATTGTATAAAGGAGTAGTGGTAGAGCAATTGGTGGCTGTTTCTGTGAAAAAAATTATACCTTTAGATGTTGGCCTGTGGAAATTGTCTGGTGTTACCTCTTAGATGGCCCAGGTATCTCATAGCAGTCCTCCATATTCTGTGTCACCCCCACCCTCCAAGGTGGCCATTATGTTGGTGTTCTGTTTAACACAGTGTGATGCAAGTAGACATGGAGGTTGTCTGTGAAATTACTTATATTGCATTGTCCTGCTATGGAAACTGGTTTAATGCAGCTCCATTTGATGTGGTGCTTCCATCTTTCCTGTCACCCATATGTCTTATAAAGGGACCCTCCCATTCATTGGTCCATGGCCTACCTGTTCACTGCTCAGGTCCAGATGACCTCAGACTAACTTCACTGAGTTTTTAAAGGTGCAAACAAAGAAGTCGCACAACTAGTTTCATTACAGAAATAATTATTTTATATAATGGTCAAATTAAATATGCATTATAAATATTAATTAAAAACTGTTAAATGAAATGAAAAAGTCCTTAAATGAGAAAAATATACTATAAAAATTAACAGTAGAACATAGGTTATATTAAAATAATAAAACAAAAATATTAATTGCACTTTTTTGAATTGTAAAGAATATTTTTTTACAAAATTAAATTAACTTTCTTTTCAAACTAACCTAAATTTCTTGACAAAAAAAATCAGTTATTTTTTGTAACTATTGAACTTTTTTTTTGTTTTCAACATTTTCCTTTATGTGGGGGAGATGAGAAGCTTCTCATTCATGGATATTATGATGGGGGCCCTCCTTGGGGGAGAGATGAAAGTGGAAGCAGTTGCTTCCTGGCAGTGTTCGTGTTGGGGACAGTGATCAGGTGGATCACACCCCCTACTCTGTAGGTGACATTTGAGGAGACAGCTGTGGTGGAGGAGCTTGTGGCTCCTAACCCTCCTCAGAGAGTGCCTGTTCACTCTGCTGCAGCTGGATCCAGATGAGTTCATGAATTCCTTCTGTGGTCTCTTGCTCCTGCTCCATCAGTCCACAAAAGAGACTGTGAGTGCTCTCCTGAGCTACAATCTTGTTCTTGTGGCTCTGTATGAGCACTAGGATACTCTGAGTGAGCCCTAGGTTGCTACTCTGGAGACCCTGAAGGACCTTGTAAGTCTGTCATTCAAGCTTGCCTCATTGGTGAACAGTCTGCAATATTTCTTTCTGCTTCTTCAACACCAGCTTGACAGGCTAAGTCAGACTTCCAAAGCCCTCCATCACAGTCCTGGTGTACTGATGTAGGTCCTCCCTCAGTGCATCGATCGTTGTTGCTGTTGCTGTTGCTGTGATAGAAAAGAAAAGAAAATACTTTAGTGTAGTTGTTATACTGTGGTGTGTGTACTTGAGAAGCTACTTAGAGTTGTTGATCCTGTATGTGTTGCACTGTGAGGAGAATCAGTAGTATTAAGGTTCTAATGGGGGTTCATGAGCTGAAAAAGAAGAAGTTATTAGCTTTTGATGATATACTTTTTGTAGCTATAGGGAGTGTTCTATGTGTAGTAAAAAAACTGTTACATTTTCTTGCTCCTGTTTCTGTTGCAATATGAAGAGAATGAGTAGTGTTAAGATTCTTACATAGATTATACACATGGAAATAAAGCTGTTGTTGTGTTTTGTAGCTGTACTTGTTGTATCTGAAAAGTCTATCAGTTGATTTCTCTGCCTGTGAAAGTGAAGATTAATGTTATGGGCAGTGCAGGGTGGCATAGACCTGTAATTTAGAAGAATGGATTAGCAAACACTGACAAGTATGCCAGCTGTTCTGTTACTGTGGAAGAGAAGAGCTAATGTGATGGCATGGTACTCTATTTTTCAGTATACTTTGGAAGTACAGTTTGTGTACTGTAGACGTATATTTTAATACAGCTATATTTTATAGTGGCATGATATAATTACTGTAGGCTGATTAATGCTAAAACCCAGTTTTTGCACTTTAATAACTTCAAAACTGTTTGCCAAATTTACATGTGGCCTCATGTTGTAGGTCTGTGGATGTGCCAAGCTTTGTTCCAGTTGGATGAGTGGATTCTGAGTTTTGGATAGTGTAAAAAGTGAATTTTCAGGTGTTTTCCCCCATTGGTTTTGCTGGATTTTCCGGTGACACCCGTACCACCCAGAGAGTTTGGATTTTGTTCTGAAATATTCATGGTAGAATGGAGCTGGCATACAAATGTGCCTTTTGCTTGTTTGGTGAAAAAAATATTAATCTGCTCCAAAGTTAGTTAATTTTTATATTTTGCTAAATCAGTTCTGATCATGCTCAGTAAGCACTTCAAGATAGAGGTTTAAAACAAAAAAGGATTTATTTTTCTATGGGGCAAATCCAGTTTCATTAGAAAAAAATATTTTTTCATTTGACACCATCTTTTTCCCATTTTTTTCTATGCAACAAAATTTCAAAAGCCACAAACATGATATCCTGTTGCAAGACTAACACATTTTATCTGACTCATCATGGCCCCATTAGATGTATTCTATGCTTAAATGTTGACAAAATGACCCCCAAAAGTTTTTTTTAAATTTCGTTACCTTTTACGTAACTGGCTTCCCAGCTGTGCAAAATGAAAAAATAACCCTTTTTTCACTTGGGGCAATCCTATTTCATGAGGGGGAAATTACTATGTTTTGTCTCTGGTATCTAGTGGCACCCTCCACCCACTGATCACCATCCCCTTATTGTGTATGATGTCCCTGGTGTCAGGTGACACCCCCACCCTCCATCACCATCTCTGTAATTTTTTATTTTCTACCTGGTGTTTTGTGGCATCCCCACTCTCCACTTGCAGTCCCCCTTTTATAGCTTATGTTTCCCTGGTGTCTGATGGTCCCCAACCCTCTGATCGCCATTCCACTCATAATGAAGAAAATGGTCCTTCGATGTCTTTTTTTCTAAAACTGTGAAAAAAAGTCCCTCAGAAATCTGATACCCCCAGCCCAACCTCCAACTCAACAGTCACCACACCCTCAAACACCCTCACTCACCTAAACAGGTTCCAGGGTGAAGATCCAGTCTCTGATCAAAGACACATCTTGTTGCTGGAAATGCTTACTGTTATATGAGAAAGAAAGGTAAATGCATTTCAATGTATTTCAATGAGATTTTCAACTTTGTGGCATAATTTTGCCATTTTTTACATATTTTGAGCCCAAATTTTCAACATGGCCTTTTCAGGACCCCGCCTCAAGAACAAGGTTGGTGGAATTATGCAAATTCAGACAAAAAGGTGATTTAATAGTCACATGGTGAAATCATCTTTTGGATGGGATTTGAGAATTTTTACTGCTCTTGTTCATGAGGTGGGGTCATAAGAAGGATATGTTGAAAATTTGGGTCAAGATATGTGACAATGGCAAAGTTATCCCAATCTGTTGTCATTTTCCTATGCTTGCTTGTAACAATATTTTTAAAACAAATTTTCAACATGGCAATTGTTTTACAACACCCCATGAATGTGACAGCTATCATTTTTCAAATCCTGCCCAAACTGTGTTTTCACACATATGGTGGGGAATAACATTTTGGTGGGGATTTGAAAATTTTCTGTACTGGTTAATGAGGTGGGGTAATAAGAAGGCTGTGCATTCAGTTTGATTGTTGCTTTGCTACAAATGTAAGCACAGTGCCTGGAAGGCCCTGCACTTCCACAGCAACATACACGTCCACATGAGGATATGATGATACTATATCAAAAAGTAAGGACATTCTTTGCAAAAAACCTTTTTTAATGCACTAGTTAAGTTTAAGGCAACAAAAGTTGGTAAATGTGGCATTAGGGCTTCCAACTCTAATAACCCACCCTATCCACCAGGCAGCAACAGAAAAAAAACATTACAGTTTCACCTCTCCTGTGTCTTCTCTAATCAGGCACGGGGCATGCCTTGGGATTGTCAGCCCTAACAATCTTCCCATTCTAATACACCCTACACATCTCAGCTTCTCTCATGATCAAATGGGGTGAGCATTAGACCTGACAAGCCCAAAGTACTCCCCATGCCTGATTGGCGAAGATGCAGGAGAGATGAAACTGTAATGTTTTTCCTGTTGCTACCTGGTGGATGGGGGTGGGATGTTAGGTTGGAAATCCTAACACCACATTTGCCAACGTTTATCACTTTAACCCTAACTAGAGCATTAAAGACATTTTTTTTCCCAAATAATTTTATTATACACAGTTGCTACATTAAAACCATAGTAGACAGGAGTTGACTTATTGTGCTTTGAGCTATGAACTGAAGAGTTAGGAAATATTTCTACAGTTTGTGAAAGACAACATCAGCACTGGTTTCTTATGCAATGCATAATGCTGGCTATGCACAAGTAAAGTTATAGCAGCATAACATAATGGTAGCAGGCACTCACTGTGGACACAGAGTTGTGATACACAGTTAAGCATGCAAGGTATGTTGTCCGGAGACAGGTTGGTAGCTGTTGCAGTGTACTACTTGGAACACTGCTACAGTGATGCATGATGTATAAGACACACACACAAGAATATATGAATACCATGTTGTAGAGACTTCAACCATGGGAAGAGTCTTCAGTTTTTAAATTGGTAGCTGTTTATTAGAAGGAATAGTGGAATAGGAAAAATAAAGACAGTAATGTGGTGCACATGACACAGTGTTGTTAATATCATAATATGCAAACTAGGAGTATGCTACATGTCTTATTGTGTGCAATAGTGCAATGACCATGGTAGTATGTAAGTCCAGTAGTGGTGTGAATTGTAAACACCATCCTGACTGTGCTTACCCCACCTCCAACACTGTTCAAATAGGTGGCTTGGTCCATGCAGTGTGGTCATGTCCAACATGTCTGTGAGAGATTCTAATAGTAGGAGTTGCTTCCAAAAGTTCTACAGGAATGAGATGTGGAATGTAGTTCCATAGCTGAAAGCTTCTGGAACCTGTTCTGTCCTTTGCTGCTTGGTCCTGAGACTCCCTTTTCCTCTACTCTAGTATTGTCCAAATAGGTGAGTAATCAAGCCTTTGCCATGTGCAACAGTGGCAAAGGAAACTGTAAAGAAAAATTGTGCCAAAGTGCTTCCTCTAGGAGCAAGTGGAGCACTGTAAATTTACTGTGCCTCTGTGATCTGTCAGATGGTCCCTCCACTCCATTCCTTACTTCTGCACAGTGGTTCTGTCAGACTTGTAGTTCTAGAAATGATATGTGCAGGGTTGTATTAAAATGCGGTACAGAACTTGCATTCAGGTTTAGTAGTCTGCAGTGTTTGTCCATTGATTTTTGCTCCAACTAAGCTGAACATGGCAGAAGGATGAACAGTTTACTGCTCAGATAATGGCAATGTGGGATCACTGGGAAGCTACGGTGAAAATGGAAAGGCTTGGTGAGGGGGGGGGACAAAAAAATCCTTGAGTAGCACAGCCTCTAAACTATAAGAAATGGTTTAGTGGAGTTGAGGAAGTGAAATGGGCACCAACAGAGTGCATGTCTTACAAGTTGTCACTCCTCACAGGCATATGACACTTGCAATGGAGAGCTGGTAAGTGGCTCTCTGTTATTCTGGTACTTATAGCAGTACATTGAAATATGGATAGTGTAGTCTACCATCTGAATAAGAAGAGTGATTACTTACCTGTCTCAGCAGTAATAGAGTTCTGGCACTGGGGAGGTAAAGAGAGACAAATGTAGTGGTTAGGACTATGTTATTTAGTTATGGCTATATCATATTGTTACAGTTAAGATTCTCACTGTTAACTTTATGTAAGATCTTCACTTCACTGCAGAGCTGTGCTTGTTTCAATGCACATTATTATGTAGTGAGATTGGAATACAGCTATTGCACTGCATGCTTAGTTATTGTGGCCTGATAGCTGCAGAACCATATGTAGTCTGGAATTCTATAGCAGTATGATAGTATGGCTTTTAGTAAGAACAAGTACAACTTTATTTTCTGGAAGACAACAGCTGTGTTCCCACACACATTTATAGCAGCAGTTGGTTGAGCCTGCAGCCATCTTGTGGTAACTCTAAAAAGGAGCCACTGGATGGACACCGAAGAACTGTTTTGGAGTTGTAGTATGATCATTTCCAATGCCAAACAGTCTACACACTCCACCCCCCCATGGATGCACTACTTCAGTTGCAGTTGCCCAGAATGCTCAAAATGGCCACCAATGTTTACTGCTCATACGTGAGTAGCTGCACATGTATGACTGCACCACGACCATCTTGGGCTTGGCAGACTGTTTCACCATGAGCTCAGCAAGCATGTCTCTTGCCAGAATTTATTAATGATTGCTACATATTTAGCATCTCTTTATAATGTATGACACAGTGGCATGGTAGTGCTGTTATATAGAGCATCTGTCATTTTACCTCCTGCAGGAAAAGGGCATTACACGTACATGATGTTCTGAAAAATTGGTATACATTTGTTATCTGATGATAAGGTTGCAGGCTGTTTATGAGACATATTGTGTAGTATATGATGTGTCATTGTTAACTGCAACATGAGGTAGCATCTATACAGTAAACTCACATAAGATTTTGCCACGGCATGATTTCTATGTAGAAGCAGTTCTATGGTGGGGGGCGTATGTTGGGTATGTAATAGTTGTCCTGAAATACTGTGGTTATCTAGGTGCATGGTACGTCAGGGGTATTTATGTCAGTGGTTTGCTGCATTATGCTGTATAGAGATATGTATAAGGAAAGGTGATAGTATTATATGGTGGAATGAGTATGTTGCACTGTGGTAGTATGGTGAGATGGGTAATAAGTTAGTGTGAAGTCAGTGTAAATAGTGCAGTTTCAGTTCTGTGATGTAGTGGTGATGTATGTGTAGAGAATATATTGCTATGTGTGTACAATTTGTGTCTGTACTGGTATGCTGAGATACTGGGTATGTTTCTGAGGATGGGAGAGGAGTGCTGTAACATTTTTGTAGGGTTGATGCTGTTGCAGTAAGCTGGGTAAGTGTTGTGCCATGCACTGTTTGCCTTTTTACCATGTTGAGCAGTGTGGATTTGTATATTATTGTTTTACACTAACAGAGTGTGTGTGTGTGTGTGTGTGTATTTGTGTGTGTGTAGTGACTAGGGATGTAGAATTAGCTCATGAAAGTTTTCTGTATGTTGTTTGGAGTATAGTATGTTCCTATTGTGTTGTACTGAAAGTGTTGTAGTTAAAAGCAAATGTGATATGGAGAAACACAGGCAAGAATTAAAATTCATAGTTTAAGGAACTGTTACTTCACTTACTTTGTAGAGCAAGAGATCTGCACCCAGCTGCACTCCAAATAGACCGGAGGGACCAGGCTGGGGCTCCTCATCATGCTGCTGTTCTGGTTTGAGCCAGCAGTATGCGATGTTGCTTCTGGTTGGGCCACAGAGGAGGCTTGATGTTCTTTGTTTCCTTCCTTGTGGCCTGTTATTCGCCACCACTGGTGCCCTCTCTGAGGGTCGTTTGATTTACAATACATAAGCATAAGAAAAGGATATCTATTGTCTTCATACACAGATACTGTATTCTTGCTAGAAAATATGCGCCCCGTTGAATATTATACTGTATTGTACTTTACTACCTATTTCCTGTTATCAAGTTATGTTAACTGTTAGCAATGCTCATAGTTATTGGGAAGTATGGAAGCAACAATATTGATACAGTTCTTTATAATCTGACAGCTGTATTACTTTCTGTACTTAGATGCTGCAGACAGTTGAGTATTGGGGTATCATACCACAGTACACCACAAGCAGTGCATTGCCCAATATACAGACTATATCTGTATGCTTTGCTTTGATGAACTGTAACAGATAAACAAAAGTCACATTGTGAAAATTTGGCAGTATGTCAAAAATATACGTAGAGAATAAAGTATGGGTCTGGGTATTGAACAAGAATTTACACACACCCAAGGGATTTGATGGTACATAAACCCTGAGAGTGAAGCTCGAGAGGTTTATACATAGCATCAAACCCCGAGGGTGTGTGTAAATTCGAGTTTACACACACCCAGACCCATATTTTATTTTATATAATTGTTGGGTTTCTCTTTTTTGCCCCAGCAATTATATTAAATAAAAAATGGCTGCTGTGCCGCCACAGTTCAATTACATCATGGCACGCGGTCAGCTTTCACTTTAATTAAATTTTTTTCCCCAAATATTGTGAGGGTAGCCATGTAGAACATTTCAGTTAAATTTAAAAGTTACTTACTGCCGAGTGTCTGTGGCAGTTTCTTTCCATGTTGGGTTTGCCATACGGGAAGGTTTTTTTGGTTCGGGAAGGAGACAGCGATCGAGGAGTTAGAGCATGAGTAGAGTGGGGAAAACCATAAGCATGTTTGCCATTATAAATGAACCTTTATAACAGCAAACTACGCCTTGGTTTCCCTATGGGAAAAAGAGGAAGCCATTAATTATAAATTGTTTAATTGCTATTGAGGTGAAAGTTATGTTTCTAATTGTGGGGGACTTGTATTGTATGATGTATGTATTATGTTGCCATGATCCAAAATATTGGCAAAAAAACAGATTATATACTGTACATGGAATTTTTGGTGGTATTATAATACAGTACTATTTTGTCTTAGGAATTCAGGAATGATGACACTTTGGGATAAGGGTTCTTACAGTAACTTTTTTTGGTTTAATGGGTAGTGAAGTACAATGCTTGCTAGGTACTCTGTAAGAAACACATGCTGCTTATCGTCATGCTCATCATCTGCAATACATGCAACATTCCTATAGTAGAAGTGCATCTAGAAGAAAGAACTTTCATACTTCTAAAACATAAAAAGTGCTATACATTTAAAACATGATACTAGTGTATGTATTTGTATACAACATGTATAATTAGTACTGTAGGTACTGTACATAGCACAATTCACAAATGAGAAGATGAAGGGAATGCAGTTACCAGCTATTCTCTCTGAGTGGCGGTTATGCTGCAGACAGTTGAGTATCATGCCATGGCATATCACAAGAGGTGCATTGCCCAAGATACAGACTATATCTGTATGTTGGAAACTGTCTGGGTCAGAGGAGGAAGGGAGAAGTGCTAGTGTGATGTAGAGCATGTTAGTTGGGGGTGGGGGACTGCTATAGAAATTGCACTGCAAAAGGCACCCTAAACAGCTAACAGCAGGCTACTGCAGCTGTTGGAATAAGCATAGTGAATATGGACATGTGTTGAGACATAGTAGGGTGACAGGAAAAGTGGAGGTTTCTTTGCATGCTGCCTAGCAGTGATGGGGGGGGAGCCACTGTTGGCATACAGAATGCCTGGTTGGTTGTGTGACAATGGTATTATCTTAGCTGCATGATGAACAAGGTACTTAAACAGTTTTGAAACCTATGAATTGGTGGAAATGTAACATATGATACTACTGTACATGTCTGTATTCCGTGTTACTGTCTGGTAGTTACATACTTGACGATTAGCATCTGCTTGTCAGGAGTGTAATCCTCCTCCACCTGATCAGAGAGAAATGGTACAAGCTAGGCTTTTACTATTGTTGTCGCAGGGAAGCATGAGAGTTCTGTATAAACAGAGAAGATATCAAGACATGTTATTAGATAAGTCTATTTCAAGCAAATGGTTTCTCATCTGCTCAGTATATTTAAGACACAAGAACAGGTTGTATTTATTTTCATTGCAGTTCGCTACCATGCAAATACTTGAAGGTATTCAGACGTGCCTTGTGCTTTACTGTGAAGTTACAATATTACAGTTTATTAGGAAATGTGATTTTAATTCCTTTGCTCTCATTGGTTGTGCCTATTCCATAGGGGTACATTAACTTTCAGTAGATTTCCAGGATATAAACAGTTACAGCGTGATAAACTTCAATACTAAAGTGGTATGCCTGTGCCAGTTTGAATTTCAAAGTTAAGTAGCCTCCATTTTCCATTGGTACTAGTGAGAGCAGAGGTCCTAAACTCAGACTGTTGCTGGAGGTGCCAAGAGCACGGAGAAAACCTCTTACACATTCTCTGGGAATGCCCCAGAATACAATGGTTATGGGAACATGTATGCAACCTTGGATTCAAGGTTCTCCATAAGACTATCCCCAAATTAGTCAAACTACTCTTTCTTGGTATGAAATTGGAGGCCCCCCACCTTAAAGGACCTGAGCTCAGATGGGTGGCCCTGCTAGGAATGCAGGTCAAATGTCTACTCCTGTGTAGATGGAGATCCCCCATTGTTCCCAATGCTCAGGATGTCACAACCTCCTTGCACCAAATTGCCTCCATGGACTGACTTTCCCACCTGGCCAGTAACACAATGGCATAACATGAGGCATGTTGGGCCCCCTTCCTATGGTTTGCAATCCCCAAAGCTGGGAAAGGATGAATATTAAGCATATTGAAAAGATGCTGACCATCTCTGAGACATGTATACTATGACAGCTGGCTTAAACTCCACCTATTAAATGTATAATCTCTGAATGTATATAGTTATATGTAGTTTGTAGATAGAATAGTGCTTCTTGGTGTTTATTTTATTTAGGGTGAAGGTTGCTGTGAAACATCACCAATCCCTTCATGACCTAGCTGACCTTGACCTGGAGCACTGTCACCTTGACCCTCCTCCTTGCTTGCACTGAGTTCATGAAACTGTAGGTGTTTCCTCTGTTTTTGTAATACCTAAAGTTTGTATATATAATTACAACCTATACCCTGAAGTTTTTTATTTGTATGACTATGATGCATGTAATGGAAAACTTTAATAAAATACTTAACTGCAAAAAAAAAAAAAATTGTCCTCCATTTATTTCTGTTCACTTTGCAAGAGAAACAAGTGAGTCAGTCCCCTCCCCTTTCACAATGAAAGTGTTTTTAAAGGAAACTTTGACATTTAAAAAAAGACATAATTTTTTTTTGTCCCAATCACTTACTGTCCAGAAAATGTTCTTTCAAAAGTTTACAGAGTTGGCCTCACTGACACATTTGAGTTGTGACACTCTGCACCCCCCCCCCACAAGTCATTTATAATCAAAACACTTTTAAATGAGTGGTTGCAACTGTTATTTAGTCAAGTTTAATACATTACAGTGATCATTGTTGACAGCAAAATGCTCCCATGTGGTTGTACCTCTCTGCTCCCCAAGGCTGTCAGAGTGTGACCCACCTGATGATGAACACCTGCATTTTCCAGTATGACACACAGGAGCTTTTAAATTTGGTCCTACCTCTGATTATTAATAGAAATGGTATCTTCTAGCAGAGGTTAACAGTGCCAGTGTTCTGACAGTGCCATTGTTCTCACAATCCCACCCCACCAAAATTCTGCTTAAGAAGAAAGAAAGAAAAATAGACTGTGACAGAGAAATGTATGAAATCAAGAAGAAAAACCTAAAGACAAGCAAGATCTCAAAACCATCAGACCCCTTTACTGGTAATTGCAGCAAAAGTGTCCTGTACTATGAAAGCCAGCAGTGAGGCATAATTACTTCCATGACGTCGATCTCCAAATTCAGACCTCCCTACCTGTACCCAAATCTGATGGGATAGTTCGTACCAGTCCCTGTTCTGTACTTGAACACTGCCAGTGGCTTTGCTCTTGTAAAACTTTTACCACACCTGCTTCCACATCCTGCGGCAGGAATCCATATATTTTTCGATGCCCTTCTCACAAAAGGAGTGACCAATCTTTTTCCATGTTTTTTTTTCTGCTAGAGATTGGTCACCCTCATCATGATATCTGCATTTCCATATTGTTTCACAGTCTCAACCAGGGTAAGCACCTCACCGTCTTTCAAGTTCTATGACATGGTTTTCTGTTGTTAAAGAAAAAGAGAAAAAATGCATATTTAATATGTGACTCTATGGTTATTTATGAAGTAAAATTGTTGACTTCTGACTTTATGATTTTTTTTTGTCTGGGTGTATATGTTTCCTCTCATATCATTCTGTGATGTCTAATAGGTTGGCTTACTGCAACAGTAACAGAATGTATCATTGACTGAACACCCATTATAACCTCTCAGTTTAGTACCATTTTCCCCGTTATAAACACAGTAACATTGTTATTTCTCCTTTTTGTGTAGCTTGCAAGCTCCTTGTCCTGCAAAAAGTGTATGGTAGCAGAAGTGTCATGACAAATATATATATATATATATATATATAAACACATGGCAAAACACTCCATTTCATGCATCAGTTAGGGTTGTTCCACAGCGACAAAAGCGAGAAAATTTGATGTTAGGGTTGAAACCCCCCTTGGACCCCTCCAGCACATCCTCCCAACCAGCATTGGGGTGCTTATTGGGGTCGTCAGCCCTAACTCTCACCCCATCACATGTGTAAAGAAGCTGAGGAATAGGAGAATGGGGTGAGAGTTAGGACCGACAACCCCATCGCGCACCCCGATGCCGGTTGGGGGGGTGGGCTGGAGGGGTCCAAGGGGGTGCTTCAACCCTAACACCAAATTTACTTGCTTTTGTCACTGTGAAACAACCCTAACTTATGCATTAAACAGAGTTTTTTGCCTCTAAATTCCTTTCTTTTTTGAGAATGATGATGAGAAATAGTGAATGTAATGCAGTGGCAGGAGCGCGAGGCCACTTGATGTCTTATGACATAGTAACAGGAACAGCAATGCAAACACAAGGTGTAAGCACAAATGGTAACAGTAATGAAAACTCAAGTGCAAATGACAACGCAAAGGGTAACGCACACGGTGGCGTACGTGGGAAAGGTAACACAAATGGGGACATAAACGCAAGTGGAAACAGTAAGTGTAACTGTAACAGAAGCGCATACCCTGTTTTTTCTGAACATCTGCATAGAGAAACACAAAGAATGTATGCATTGTAATGAGCATCGAAGCTTAAAATGAGCATTGGATGTACTTAATTGCAAATATCTCAGCAACCACACAATGTAGAAAAAAATTAAAATTTCTCAACAATCATGATTTTTCTGGCTAGGTTTTTGCTATTACATCACCCACAGGGCTATGCAATTCACAGCAAAAAATCTGTATCTTACATTATTTTTGAGAGACGAACCCTGAAAGGCGTGGCGTATGCCTCCATGTTAGTCTATGGGAAAAAATGCCAACTTTGGAGCACTGCAACTTTGCAGCCATGCAATATTTTTTCAGCAAACAAACAAAAGGCACATCTGTGAGATGTTGGCTGCATTCCTTCCAAATTTCAGCTCAGAAGGCCAAACCATTCTTTTGCAGCAGGGTGGCAAGAAGTGCTGTCATTTTGGCCATAGTCTGAAAAAGTAGTGTCGTGATTTGCGAAAGCTTTTGCAAGCGTTTGCGAAATTGTCATGAGTGCGACACTACTTTGTGACACTACTTTTTCCAGAAAATTGAAAAACATATTTCTAGGGTGTTTCACTCCAAAATAAAGACATGGCTAGCATCCTCAGCGTCCGACTAGGTGAACACAAAAAGAGTTGTGTTGCTACAGGGTCCCAAATTTAAATGGTAAGCATTTTTCTGATCACTTACTGAAAACAAAATGGTGGATTTGTGACACTACTAGGGCCATTTGTGACACTAAAAAGTGCATTTGCGAAAGTGTCGAACTGTTTGTTAACTTTTCCCATTGACATAATGGGAACTTGTTTTATGAATAACCTTTGAACCTTTCAATATTTTTTCACAAAATCTTCAAAAGGCACATTGGACACCCCAGCCTCATGTTCCCTGAAGTTTTTGGACTGGTCATGCAAATCGTGCAACCTGTAGGCACGAGCAAAGAATTTGCCAAATAGTGTAAACACATGCACAGATCATGTTTAATAACTCCGCAGCTGTATATCCGACTGGTACGAAAGTTGGCAGATCCCAAGGCGTATGGTTTTTGATCATACATTCCAAATTTCAGGCAAATCCATTGAACAGTGGCAAAGTTATTAAGGTGCAAAATTTGACCCTTTAACCTTAAAAGGGCTCCTCAACCCTAACTATGGTAGTACTAATGTGCTACCATAATGTATATATATATATATATATATATATATATATATATATATATATATTGCAAAAAACTTTGTTAATGAAACAGTTAGGGTTGGTATAAAAGCAACAAAAGTTGGGAAATACTGAGTTAGGGTTTCCAACCCTAACTCCGCATCTCCCCCCCACCCAAAACATACATACACATACAATAACCAGCATCAGGTAAGAGAAAAAAACATACAACTCTGTGAACAAACCAAAAGAGGCATCCATCATCGTGGTTCAGCAACTGTATCACTTCTGCTGCCATCCCAGTGTTTTTCTGGGGGGGGTGCATCCACATGCTGCGCAACCATGGAAGATGGATGACTGATGAACTCTGTACCTCCATCCAGATACTACAACAGTATCCATAAGTCATGGTAGGAGCACATGGTCATTTGGACACTGTTCTGCCATCCCTCCATTGAGACAGCACAACACTGTCCATATGTCAGAGTGGGAGTACAGGGTCCTATGGACTCTGCACTCCCAAACCTCCACCAACATAGTACAACACAATCCACATTTCACACTGTACATATGTCACAGTGTGAGCTCATGGTTCTTTGAACACTGCACTCCCATCCCTCTATTGAGATGCTACAATAGTATCTATATGTCATGCTATCTATATGTCACAGTGAAAGCACAGGGTCTTTGGACAATGCACTCCCATTCCTCCATCAAGAGGAGATACTACAACACAATCCATCTGTCATGCTATCTATAAGTCAGAATGAGAGCACTGCAACATATGGACATTGTAAGATACAGATTGTATTGTAATATCTCAATGGAGTTATGGTACTGTAGGGTCCAAAGGACTGTGTGTCCCCACTGTGACAATGGATAGTGTGACATATAAATAGTGTTGTACTATCTCAATGTAGAGCTAGGAGGGCAGGGTCCGAAGGTCCCTGTGCTCCCATATAATATATGGATAGTGTGTTAAATGGATTATGCCTCACTATGTCAATGGAGGGATGGGAGTGCAGGGTCCGAAGGACTCTACACTCCCACCCTACATTGAGATAATACAACAGTGTCTATATGTCATAGAGGGAACACCATCCCTCCATCCAGATACTGCAACAGTTTCCATATATCATGTTGGGAACATGTGGTCCTTCAGACCCTACACTCCCATCCCTCCATCCAGATACTACAACAGTGTCCATATCTAACAGTGGAAGGACAGGCTACTTCAGACCCTGTGCTTCCATCCCTCAATCCAGACAGAAGAACAGTAGGTATATGTCACAGTGAGAGTGTAGGTTGCTTTAGACCCTGCACTTCCATCTCTCCACAGTTGCATATGTGCATATAGCTGTGAAAACACAGGAGACTCTGGCCTCTGCACTTCCAGACATTAAGTTACAAGAAGGTGTAGCAAAATTGCAAGAAATAGTCATGACTGTCCCATCTCAAAGAATATTCATCCTAAATGTTCTGTTTTTATTTTATATATTGAAGTCTTAGAATTACAACCCTTTGAGTCAAAGACTGTTTTGCAAAGGCTCTACATAGTCTTCTTAGCACCTCCTCACATAGTTGCACAGCATGTGAGTGTACCCCCCAGGACACTGGGATGGCAGCAGAAGTGATACAGTTGCTGAACCATGATGATCGATGCCTCTTTGGTATGTTCACAGATTTGTATGTTTTTTCTCTTACATGATGCTGGCTGTTTCTCATTGGTTGTGTTGCCTTGCTGCTTCCCCTGCTTGCATGTGTGTGTGTTGTGGGTGGGGGAGGATGCAGAGTTAGGGTTGGAAACTCTAACACCATATTTCCCTACTTTTGTCGCTGTAATAGCAACCCTAACTGTTGCATTGACAACATTTTTTGCAATGAATTTCCTTACTTTTTGAGAAAGACATACAAAAGCTTTAAATCTTTCTGTGCCACTATGTAAAAGTGTACTGTAATAATATAAAGTATACATCTAAATCATCCCATTCCAAGGCAAAAATATGGGACTTCAGAGGAGCTGACTTTGATAAGATGGCCAACAGAGTTAAGCTAGCCCTGGCAAAAAGAAACACAGGTGAGGGGGTACAGGCAAAGTGGGCAAGCATTAAGGATGCAATACTTGAAGCAACATCCCATTGTGTTAGACAGAAAAGAAGTGCAAAGAAGAAACCACTTTGGTTCTCAAATACAGTAGCAAAAGGTCAGAGCCAAAGGCTGGCCTTCAGGAAATATAAAGGGAACACAGCGGGATGAAGATAGGAGGCATACCAAACTGCCCTAAGGGAAGCAGGTAAGGCAGTAAGGCAGGCAAAGTCCCAAACTGAGGAAACACTAGCACGAACAGTAAAAGAAGGTGACAAGACTTTCTATAGATACATTAGCGAAAGGAGAAAGTCCAGAGGGGTATTGCTAAGCTTAATGGAGAAAGGGAGCATGTGAGGAGGAGGACCCTGTAAAGGCATCTATCCTAAATAGATACTTTTGCTCAGTATTTACTGAAGAGAAGGTAGGGCAGGGCCCACAGCTCAGCATCATGGACACAGGGGAGGAGGTGAGCACTACTCCCTTCACAAAGAAAGGGTCCTACAAGAGCTTGCTAAGCTCAGGGTGGATAAGGCAATGGGACCTGATGGCATACATCCCAGGGTACTTAAGGAGCTAAAGAAGGAACTAGCAAAGCCATTAGCAGAATTGTTTAGTGAGTCTCTGAGCGCAGGAGAGGTCCCAGAAGACTGGAGAAGGGCTCATGTGATCCCGCTCCACAAGAGTGGTAGCAGGGAGGAGGCGGGGAACTACAGACCGGTCAGTCTTACCTCAGTAGTGGGCAAGATTATGGAGGCACTCCTTAAGGAAAGGATAGTGCAACACCTGGAATCCATAGGGGCACAGGATCCAAGACAGCATGGGTTTACAAAAGGAATGTCCTGTCAAACTAATCTCATAGATTTCTTTGACTGGGTAACCAGAGTGGTGGACCAAGGGGGAGCAGTTGATGTCACCTACCTTGACTTCAGCAGAGCTTTTGACACTGTTCCACATAGAAGATTGATAAATAAGCTGGGTAGGCTCAGGGTGGGTCAGAAGTTGGTCAACTGGGTGGCAAACTGTTGACCAGCAGAAAACGGAGAGTGGCGGTAAATGGTATACAGTCAGAAGAGATGCAAGTCACAAGTGGGGTACCTCAGGGATCAGTCCTGGGGCCAGTCCTCTTCAACATCTTCATTAGTGACCTTGCAGATGGACTAGAGGGTAAGGCTTGTCTGTTTGCAGATGACACCAAGATCTGCAACAGAGCAGATGATCCAGATGGGGTGGGCAGAATGAGAAGAGATCTGGATAAACTAACAGAATGGTCAGAAGAATGGCAACTGGGATTTAATGCAAAGAAGTGCAAAATCATGCACATAGGGAAGAGAAACCCTGAAGCCACCTATAGGCTGGGAGGGGAGTTGCTAGCAGTCACAAAGGAAGAAAGAGACTTGGGCATCATCATCACTGATGACTTAAAATCATCAAAGCAGACCTCTAAAGCAGTAGGTAAGGCTAGGGGTGTTAGGGTGTATTAGTAGGGTATCACAAGTCGTAGAGGAGGTAATAATCCCTCTGTACAAGACACTGGTTAGGCCCCATCTGGGTACTGCGTGCAGTATTGAGCCACACCTTCACAAGGACATTAACCAAATTGAGGCAGTCCAGAGAAGGGCACAAAATGGTGCAGGGACTGCATCAGAAGACATATGAGGACAGATTAACGGAGCTCAATATGTATACCCTTGAGCAAAGGAGGGAGAAAGGTGATATGATTGAGGCATTCAAACACCTTAAGGGCATTAACAAGGTGAAAGAGTCTAACATGTTTAAATATAAGAAAAATAGCAGGACAAGAGGACACAGCATGAGATTAGAGGAGGCCGATTAAGGGGGAATGTGAGGAAATTCTTTTTCACAGAAAGGGTGGTGGATGCATGGAATGGCTTACCACAATAAGTGGTGGCTATGAATACAGTGCAGGGCTTCAAACAGGCATGGGATAGGCATAAGGGAGCAATACAAATGACTATGAATAGATAGGCCACTGACAGAGCAAAGGCCGATGGCACATTTATAAGGTAGAAAAAGAAATGGGCAGACTGGATGGGCCTTGCGGTCCTTATCTGCCGTCAACTTCTATGTTTCTATGTTTCTATGTTATGCAATCTATTTTCAAGGCAGTGTTCTCTATTTGTCATTATTATTACAACACACAGCTAAGTACCACCTCTCCAACACTGCAATGAATATCTTTGAGAACATAACATGTTTTGTTCTCCCCTCAACAGACTATTATTTGCCTGTGTTTTGTTCAAGCAATCGAATTACATTTCCATGACCTTTAAACTGTGTCACAATAGTATTTGCAAATGGATGGATTTCTATATAGAACACTACTCTATGATATAGAATGTCAATTTAACATATTTTAAACAGAACCAGATTGTAAAATAATACACAAGACACAGAAGATAAGTTTTAAAGATTTTATTTCAGAAATTACAATTGAGGTGTTGCCGAATTGGATGGTTGTTCCTGGGGTGGGCAAAAAATCAATACTCCTGTACAAGATACAAAAAAAAATTACTGTGACTGTTGTCTTCCAATGTGTTTTGTGTCAACACATATAACATAGCTTTCATTATGAAAAAAAATGTCCTTCTTTTTATATGAAAAGATATGCAGCATGCCATTGTTCATATACTTAAAATGACACCTCTGTTCTGATTATCAATAAGATATTATCACAATATTACCCTCATAAAATTATATATTCTTTTATATTAAAGACTTCGTCAAACACATGTATCTTTATGTTTACTGAGCTAAGTATATTAAGGTGCTCAAAGTTTATTTTTAAAGATAGTAGAATCACTAAACATACATATTTATAGTTATAAAAAAAACGGTGGTATTGACCTAATTACCAATATTAGATTAACATTACTACTATATTCGTTATTTGCTTTCTTTATCAAATTATTATAATATATTACTCATTAATTTTTTGACAAATAACTATTTACATTAATGACAGATTGTTTTTTATGATATCATAGTTTTTTTTGAGAATAATGAGTTTCAATATCTTAATATGTTTTTTACAAGTTAATCTGCTGTACCTATTCATTATAACAGTGCTTTAACCAATTGAACTTATTTTTATTTTGACAAAGCTTAGAGATACATTATTATAAAAAAAGGACAGGACTTTAAACTACAGTTCACCGTAAACATTGCTGACATGGAATACATGTCAATGCGTGAAGTACACTGCATCAACTTATATATCACAAACAGTGTACAAAGGCTCTGCATATTAAATGCAATGCAGATACACATAAGATGGGTTGTCTTGCACATGTAGCACAAACAGAAACAGTACAGCACAAACATATTGTTGCACTCAGTTAGCAGTTACACTATTTGCTGCAGTGTCACCACACCAGGTACTGCATGACTTACATGTTGTGACATATCATAGTTCAAGAGTATGTTAAATGTACTTTGCATATAAGTACATGACAGCATATATCATATATGTAAAATGTAGCTGAGGTTTCAAAATCCTGTCCTGTGGTATTTAAAAGTAAATAGTTATTGAACTGGAAAATTCCTCATCTGACCCCTCAATAGAGGAGATCCTATAATCAATGATATTTTTGTTTGAGGACCATATCGTAGAGCTATCAAGCTTCATCATTGCATATTGTCATGAACCTACAGTATGACAGCGTCAAAGCAAAAGTCATACAATGGTTCAGAATCATACAACTACATGTGCCAAGATATAACTTATTTGCTGACATATAAGTGCCTTCCAGCTCCCTCAAGTCTGCTTGGACTGTGCTCATGTCAGTCTCATAAGTGAAGATATCAAGGTTGAGCATAACAGGAAAAGACATAGTAGTTTTAACTTTTAGCAAGTTGCAAATGTATTTGCTATGAGCAGGTATCAGTCTCCCATGTCTCTCAATAACAGCTCAGATACACAATAAAAGTGTGATATTGTTTCTGTAGTCCTCTAACTGTAACAGTATTATTCACACAAAGTGTGACATGCACCATGACAAGTGCAGTTTACCCCAAGAGGTGTTAGAGCGATACATCAAGAGTACCGCATACTGTATGAGTCGCAGGCACCTTGCATGTATCAAGACAGATAAGAAGCAGTCACAGAAATTATTCTGAACCATATGTCAGTGTTAAAGCAAAATTCATGTCATGGCACAGCATCATTTAACTACATGTGCCAAGATATAACTTACTTGCTGACACATAAGTACTGTCCAGCTCCCTCAAGTCTGCTTGAACTGTACTCATCTCAGTCTTGTAAGTAAAGACATCAAGGTCATTCATGCAAAGCGTAACAGTAAAATACATACCACTTTTTAATTGTTAGCAGGTCACAAATGAATTTGTTATGGACATATATGAGTGTCTTATGTGTCTTAATAAGAAGAGAGATGAACAAAGAAATTCCCCATACTGTTTCCATGGTCCTGTGACAGTAACAGTACTACTCAGAACCAATATGACATTCTTCACGGCAAGTGGAATGGACTCACCAAAAGTCTTAGAGCTACACTTCAAGAGTCCCACATAGTCTATGAGTTGAAGGCATCTTGTTGACCTGTAATAGATAACTTGTCACAAAAGTAACATGTCATTGTGAATGCATATAATGACAGCCTGCATATCATACCTGTTTGCATTCTGCCTGTGTGCAACCAGAGGTGGCATACATATGAGGTTAAGTAATCTGGAGCATTTGGTAGCATCCTAGCAGTTTCTAACTGAACTCAATCCTCAATGCATTTGACAGCATCTATATTACAGAGAATGATCACATATGCATCTTTTGGATTCCTAGGCAATCATTCTCTCATAGTACACACTGTATCATTGCACTCCACCATCCTCTTCTAAATCTATGCCATGCAACATAATGTCCTAACTGAATAGAAGGTCTATGATGGAAAATGATATCATGTGTGTCAAACTGAGTGCCTGAGAACATAGTTCTTCCAGCAATGAAATCAATAATAGGTGTGTTAACTTTCTATCATGTAATAACAGTGAACCAAAATGAGCAGCTGCAGAAACAGTGATTCATTTTGGGAGCTGTTATTAGAGCCTACCATGAACAATATCCCCTGGATGGGAACTCAACAATGGGGAAGGGCAAATGGAAGTGAAGAATAGCGAGGGAAGGGGATAGACAGGGAAGGGGTTTGGGGGGGATTTCCATATCTACTGCCACTGAGCTAGCCATGTGGCATGGTGGTGTGGGTTGGGTAGCTCAGATGCATCAGGTACAGGGTTTGGGACTGGGAAGCGACTATATTGTGCTGCAGCTACAAGCTACAGCACTTAATTTTTTCTGACATATGGATTTTTACCCCCTGACATGCACCTCCCGGAGTTAATAATATTAATTCAGGGGAGGTGAGAGAGGCAAAACACCCAGTGGGGGGCAGGGGGTGCAGCCCTCCCGCAAAAATACTTTTTTACAATCTGGATGTCAGGTTGCTTTTATGTGTATATCGCCGATGTGCTTTTCAGCAATATATACTCACCATAATAGTAATCGCTCTTTTTTGATCACTATTAAGACATGGAACCGTTAACTTTCAGGCCTTGTGAGTTGAATCGCTGAAGCACAATGATGATATATGAACTGAAGTCAGTCACCCTCAAAGAACATACAGTATTTCGACCACATCTGTGGCACTCCCAACCAGTGTTTTCATTTCTAAACAATCTGCAGAACTTAACAGATTTTTCTTCTGGAACGTAGAGAGAAAGCCATATCATGTCATTTGTTGGTTGTGACTCCTTGTGTCCACATGACAAACATGTGTACTTGCACACATAATTCACTGTGAAATACTGTCTCAGTGGAATACCATCATAGCTAAGTTATTTATCACACCCATCATGAATTCAGTCATATCCTGTTGTGCATTGTTAGCAAACATCCTCTGTCCAGGATAGTTTGACACAGTAAGCTGCAGAGGAGTTAAAATCTGCAAGCTAGGTTCTTGCTTTTGACTACCCATTATGACTTTTTCAGTGCATCAGAAAGAGTTGTTGACTTTGCAGCACTTAGTAGGTGAACAAACTCTGGCATATGCAAAACAGCTTGCATCACAGAATTGGCATAGCAGTTCACTCCAGTGAAATTGTCAAAGATAGGCAGTTTCTCAAGACCAATGCACTTCTTTGCAGGTGGTGACCTGACTTGATCACTAAGTGACTGATTGTTATGGACAACGGATGGTGAAGACACTGAAGTTTTACACAGTTTCCTTTTTAACTTATGTGTTGTATTCATAGACACATCTCACATGGGAATGTATCTAGGCACAGGAATCAGAGTTGCAGCTGGTTGGTATACTGTACATAGTTGGTTGTATTCCACAATACATTTAACATGAGCATCTACCTTACTCTCTGCAAGGTTCAGTATGTACAGAGCAGAAAGAGATCTGACTCATGACAAAGCAACTTATGACATGCCACCCTTGAAGACCCCCATACCTATATCAACAATTGCACTGTCAAAGCTGAGTCTTTGTAATTTGGGAATGGAGACAGCATAAGCCAGACACAGTGGAAACTGCTTACAAGTGACATAAATGTCCTTCACAATCTGAAACTTCACAGTGCATCTGTTAATGAGAAAAGGACTGTCATGGCTGTCAAATTTTACAATGACAAAATCAACAAATGTCTTCTGGACATTGTACTGAAACTCAACAATGTAACCCATTGCTCCATTAACCAGTCCATGATCAACATCAAGATTCCTCCACAGCATAACACATGCATTTTTCTCCAGTGTTAAAACTGTTTCCAAGCCAGCAGCTTGTGACACATCAGCTGTCAGTTCTCTTTGAGACACTCAACCATTTTTGTCACCATTGTGTGTGTTAGACTAATACCATCTATCGCATCAAGTGATGTCACTGTGACAATAGGTTGCTGTTCCCTTTGTAGCATAATCTAGTTAAACTCAGCACATTGGCAGCAAGTATACAATGCACTGTTCACTGCTCAGTAAGTCTGTAAATAACATGTATGCATCATGCATAGAGCTGTCTTTCGCACTGATAACACATGCTCTTAGCACTTGTAAATGAGAAGCAGACAAACTGCCAATGCAAGATTCATCACCTCTCTGTTTCATTTTCTGGAACAGTTCAACATGAGAGAACTCCCAGAGATTAACTCCACCTATGCACTCAATGGTCTTTTTAGCTTTCTCTACTGAAAGAGTTGTGAAGACATGTTGTTCATTGACAGGAGCTAGCTGGAGATGATCTCCAAAAACAACAATGTTTTTGCCACCAAATGTTACATCATAATCACTGCCTACTATCTCCTGCAGATGTAGGTGAATGTAAGAAAGAAGAACATTGGGAACCATTCTGATCTCATCAATAATCAATAGCTCCATGTTGTCAAACATGGCCCTCATTTCACTTGCGACTTCAAAAGACAACTTTCTGTACTCTCCAGTCTTGCTGTACTCAACTGGCAGCATAAACAGCCAATGGAGAGTGACACTGCCTATGTTTTAAGCTGCTAGACCAGTGGGCGCAGATACAATCACAGATGTTGGTGTGTCAGTAAGTCTACAAACTGCTGCACTTATCACTTCAGTCACAAAGCTTTTACCAGTGCCAGCAGCACCACTGACAAACATCCTAACTGGCATATGTTTATCACACAAACATTCCTTTTTACAATGTTTCATACCATGCTCAACAGCATGCATCACTGCAGCACAGACAACTAGTTGATGACTATTCAATTAATCTACAATGTTGACTGATTTATCAGTAAAGTGCGTGTTTTGCTGCATAGCACTTTCTATCTTTGACATCAACTCAGCTGGGTCATTTGCAGGCAGGGGAGCACCACGTTCTCCTTCACCCTCAGGATCAACTATTTCCTGTGAGTTCACAGGAGTATCCTCCTCCAGTTGTTTTCTTGCTTTCTCAAGTTGTTCATTCTTGAGGTCCAGTCTCTTGATATATGCAGTTGACACTTCAGTTTTTAAAGGCTCATAGCTCAAATTGAACTGTTCTTCATAAGTGTCACATGTACCTTTCAAAGTCTCTGCATCTCTACAAGGTTTGAACAGAAATAGAAGAGCAAAATAGCAGTGTTCTTTACTTTCTGAAGTTGCCTAGCTGAGTTTACAGTGATCAATTAACCACGGTTTATGTCTCTTCACCAGAGAGCTGTCTAGACCTGAGACCTTGTATATGTGCTTGACAGGGTCAGAAGGGACACCCCATTTGTAGTCATATGGTTGAGCAACCTCAAACAAACATAAATCATCCATAGTACTATGGCGTTGTGGATAGTAATCATCAATCAGGTTGTGCTTTAGTATGTTTATTGATATTGGTCTGGTTGCAGCAATCTCTTCAATTTCATCATGACTTCTAAGGACACAATGTCTATTCTCTTTGAAGCTCACATTCAAGTAGTGGATTGATTCAAACTTGCCATACAGGCAGGTATCCATAAGACAGTCACTAGCCTCATATGCTCCACACTCCTGGTGTGACAGAGTTTTCAATCCAAGTGACCACAGTTGAGAACAGATAAACATGTTTCAGTTAGACACACCATCCCTGAGTTCTTGTAAACAGGCTTGCTCATGCTTGGTGATGTATGAAGTAACATAACTCACCAGAGCCATTGAGTTGTCAGCAACATACTGGACATCAATGTTGGTCTGCCACTTCATCAACAGAGCAAGACTGTAGTCATTGATGTATACTTCTTACTCCTTAACAGGCAACTTGTACACTCGTTTTATGGATTTAGCCTTGAAATGATGTCACATAGCACAGAAAACATCATTTAGGCATGCACTCAGACAGACTTGTCTAGGGAATCCAAACTGGCATCTTCTTTCTTTTTTTACCAATTATTCTACCAGGTGAGACACACTAAGCTGAAAGCTTGTTTGCAGGTGCAACCTGGGAGCTCGAGGAAGTTAAGTGTCTTGCTCAGTGTCACACAGTATGCAAGTGAGGGCTGTGGGATTCAAACCCAGGTCTCCAGATTTGCAGCTCAGAGCCTTAAACCACTGTGCCATACTGCCTCCATCTTCTGTATCAGTTTCCTCTATTTTTCTCCTTTTTGTGACAGTATTTGCAGCACAAGTGTCACTGAAATTTCTGCACCAACTTCCACAACTTTGGCCTGTCACACTTGTCAGGAATCTGGCACTTTACATACCTCATATAAGGTTGAGAATGTCAGTCTCATCACTGTCACCAATCCGTAGAGCATCTTTTACCCACAACAGCATGTATATGTGGGGTGCTCCACATGCTTGGTATTCCATCCTCCAGAAATAGTGTTCAATAATACCAAGTGGTGGATTGGTTTTTGATAGTATAAACTGCAACAGTGCCTGAAAGTGATGTTGAAAGTACTGTGACACAGAGACTGGATTCAGTGAGCACCTCTCACCAAGAGTTATACTCTGTCTGCCATCCACATATCTGAGTTTACCCACTTAAGAAGGTCAGCCAAGTCATCCCAGTAGTACTCTACACAACTGAGTGCAACAAACCATGTTGCTGGACCAAACTCTCTTAACATGCGCATCACCTCAGAGTGCCATCTGTACCAATACTCTTTGGTGCCACGCATACTGGACAGAATTGAGGAAAGACTAGCTTATAGTATCTCATCTTCCTTCTTCAGCTTCTTAATCAACTGTGTAGCTGTCATGTTCTGAAATTCTGTACCCAGTCGCAATGTGTGTGCAATGCTTGCTGATAAAATGCTCAGTTCACTCTCCCACAAAAGGTGGAAGAGATATGATATATTTCTGTAAAACTTTCCATCTGAATGCAGCAGTCTTGAAGCTCTGTACTCAGCTCCAGGAACACGTATCTCGTGCTTATCCAGACATCCACCTGTGCCATGTGGAAACAGATCAGGAAAGCAACGTGCCTCAAGTGTACTCTCCCAGATACATACAGGATTCCTCTCTACCTGTTTCATCTGGTACAAATCAATATCATCTACAACTGGGTCCTTCCCATGCAATGGGGGATAGTGTATTGTTCATACACATTTTAATTGGTGGCAACCTCAACCTTTTCAATCATGGCCTTAGAACACTCAGGTATAACAACTTGCATATGAACATCAGCAAATGCTCCTATGTCAATGTCCACATAACACATACAATGGATTGTGTTCTTTAAGATACTGCAAAACATGCTTGTTTCAACATTCACAATCTGTTGCCATATTGTTTTGGCTTTAAATGGCACACAATTTCCAGGATGACAACACTATTTTCTCTTGAAATGAAGTGTACATTCTTCTGCAGTGGTAGAGGCAGGTACATAATAAAGCCCTTTAATAACTTAATCAGCTCTTTGTTCAGCAAATCTTTACCTTTAGTGTTCAGCCACAGAATTGGCTGAAATGGCTTCATTGCCTGAATAAAAATGCTCTCACACAAATTCAAGCCAGCAATTACTGTAGAGATATTCAGTACTTCCATTCCATTTAGTACTGGCCTAGGAGGCAAAGTGTCCGACTTAATTTTACGGTGACAGTACATGGCGAAAATGTGCCCTGTAAGTCAAAGTCTGTCTTCAGCAGCAAATGTGCAACAAATTGACCTCACATCTCTTTCCATTGTGAAATGTTGTATAGGTCTACATGAACTGACTGTTCCTTGTAAAACAGCTATTCACAGGAGACACAGACAATGTTACATTTCTGAGTTTTGCTAATTTCAGATTTGGCAATCTCAGTACCAAATTTCCTTAACAACTGTGTTTCTTGCAGTGTGCCAGTCTGTATGATGTCTATGGTACTATCAGTAGCAATACTTTGCCTCAACTTATTTCTTTTTTTTGTAATTCTTTAATGAACTCAGTGACATCATCAGCATCTCCATCATTCAACAAAGAATCAAAACATGTGAAGTCTCTCACAGCAAATCTTGCATGATACAGCTGTTGCACATATCTCTGCATCCCAGAGTTGTGCACAGCAATCATGTGAAAGTGATGGAATATACTCTCACATGCTCCAGTCTGCAAAGAAACAAGTGAATGTCCCATCAAACCAATCAGAGTTCTAATGTCACACTTGTCAATAGAGGCACACAGTTTGTGCCTTAAACATATCTTTGTGTTTAAAAATGTGTCAAGGAACATTTCAATAACAGAATGATTCTACCCTGATATTGCACATGTAAAAGCAAGGCAATTTCATAGCATGTGACTTTCTTTGTGGAATGCCTGCAGAAGTGTCATTATCCTCATCCATGGCATTATCATTATGTGACACAGGTAAAATGTTCTGTACTTTGCCACACACGTCCAGTGCCAAAGTCACTTTACTATCATGAACATTATATGTCTCCTCCCAAAAATATGCCTCATTATGCTCACAGTGCATCCACTTACCATCAAACACTAAACAAAGGTTACCTCTGTTCACATTTTCAAACAATATTAGTTTATCTCTCATGTTTTCAATGTTGACGCTCAGCTTATCAATTGCTGACATAACAACTGTGACTGTACGTTGATAGCCATATTCACAGAGTTTCTTGCTCTCAGACATAGTTTCATGACAGAAAGTTTCCTTTTCACTTTCTTTCCCTTATGTCTGAGAATAGCTGAAATGATACGTTCAATCCTAGCAGTATGTGCCATTCTTTTGAAGAAACAAGCTCTATTGTGATGGGTAGTACCACAACTATCAGTAATGACACTCTTTCTGGCTTTCACTGTACTAGCATGCATAGCCTTATGAGGCCTTAGTGCAGGTCTTTTCAGCAAGACTGATTTCTTCTTGCCATTCTTCAATGACAGTTTCCCAGAACTGACACATTTTTTTGCAAGTGTACATTTTTTAGAAACTGTGCTACTAGAAGAATGACATTCAGCTGATTTCTGTTTATGAAGAATACAAGTTTTCTCATTCTGACATGAAAGGCAATGATCTTCTGTGCCAGCCCGGTGGTGCTGAGGGTTGAGGTGCTGGACGCTACACCTTGCGCTATGCTGTCAGCCCAGGTTTGGGAATGAGCCTGGATTGGCAGGGGTCGGCAGGGGAGAGGGAGGATTAAGCATCCATAGACTGCTCTTCTCTCTCTGGGGAGGGATCCAGGGACCCAGTGCAACAGCAGCCCATGGTGAAAACTGGAGGGACGTGCACACATCTGGGCATGAAGTAGAGGGGCAGAGTTGAGGCAGACATCTCAAGATGCCATTGTATGACAGAACTCTGGGGGGGCAGAATGAGGGCCGTACAGCAAAGGAAAAATCCCCACCTCAGCTCACAGAGATGAAGGGTTCTTCAGGGATGCAGCCCACATCCCAACATTGGCCTGATGCCTTGGTGGACTCCATGCCCAACCCGACACCCAGTTAAGGCCTCTCTAATTTCAGATAGGCCACTGGGGGAGGATGGACTTGCCCCGGGGGTGATCCAGGGGGCTAGGCCTGCCTGGGTGGCCAGGAGAGTCCAGCTGAGGATAGTAGGGTTCAGATAGGGAGTAGAGGCTCTAGTCAAGTAAGCACCCCAGAAGGCAAGGCAAGGCAAATTTTATTTAAGAAATGCCCATTCCGGAGGCTCTGGGCACCGAACATATTAAAATTTCATACTGCAAATCATAATAAATACATAAACAACATACTATTGAACATAAATATACAATATCCAGCAATTATAACAACATTTTATATAAATACTACCCTCAGCAGCAGCAACTATTACTCAAAATAGCCGAAGGCTAACTTAAGCATAGAATTCTGAAAACAGGTAAGGGCTATAAAACACAATCTGGGAAGGCCTAACTATACCTCCACAGAAGGGGCCTACCTAACAGCTGAAGAAAGTGAATTCCACAGGGTGGGGCGGTGACACTAAATGCCCTGTCACCAGCTGTTTTTAACCTCATTCTGGGAATTGCGAGAAGGCCCCTAGAGGAGGAGCAGACCAAGACAGCTGGTGTAAGAAAATCCTTCAGGTAACCTGGGCCCAGGCTGTGTAGATCCTTAAAGGTGAGCAAACCCAGCTTGAAGAGGACCCTCCACCTAACTGGCAGCCAGTGCAGTTGATGCAGCACTGGAGTGATGCAACAATGCTTAGGCTGTCCTGTCAATAGCCTTGCTGCCATGTTCTGCACCAGCTGCAGTCAGCATAGGGTACCCCCAGAGACTCCAAGACAGAGTGCATTACAATAGTCAAGCCTGGGCATCACAAAGGCATGCACCAAGGTGGGGAGGTCCAGCAGTGGAACGAGGGTCTTTATCCTGGCAATATTCTTCAGATGATAAAAACTGGTATGGACAATGGACATCACGTGAAACTCATGTCAAGCTGTCAAGAATAACACCCAGATCACACACCCTAGAAGAGGCCTTCAATGGCACAGAGCCAAGAAAAAGCCCTGTCTCTGCACCAGAGACCAACCTATCATGCCCTCTGTTAGACTCTACCACCAGTACCTCCGTCTTATCAGGGTTCAGTCACAACCAGCTGGAGGCCATCCAGTCATTCATCTCAGCGAGGCAGCTGTTGAGCACTTCCACTGCGAAGATGTTCCAGGGGCAAAGGAAAGATACAGTTGAGTATCATCAGCATAGAAATGAAATCCCAGACTGTACTTCCTAATGAGCTCTCCCAGTGGCAGCATATACATGGCAAACAACATCATTAACAAGACCAAACCCTGGGGATCTCCGCATGACAGGTGACCAGGGGAGGAGGAGAAATTCCCTATCATTACCATCTGCCTCCTGTTTGATAAAAAAGACTCAAATCAGCAGATAGCAGTGCTGGTGAGTCTGCAGAGTTCCCTTAGGTGGTTAAGTAACACTCGATGGTCCACCATGTCAAACGCTGAAGAGAGAGATCGAGGAGAACAAGAATTGTCCCTTCCCCTTGATCTCTAGCCCTAAGGAGGTCATTATGCACCTGAACTAGTGCAGTTTCTGTGCTATGCCTTGTATGAAACCTGGGCTGAGGAGGTGCAAAAATAGAGTAAAAAAAAAAAGGGAACCATTGAAATAACTCCTTTGCTTTGAAACTGGCTGCACTTTTCGTACAACAGCCATTTTTCTAAGTCTTCTTGAACTGTGATACTGTTTTTGTTTTCAAGTAAAGCCTATAAAAAGAGAAAAAACCAAAAATTAGAATAAATGAGAACTGACATACGGCAAACAGCACACAGAGCACCCTTTCTTCACTTTAAATTTAGAAAAGAACTACACCTATGTTTCACAATTCTTATATAACACTGGAGCATAGCCACCCAGTCTGCTACCTATGTTTCAGCCAGTCTTTTATGGAGAGTCAAATCCTTGTTGACTGCCTTTCTTAAACAATAGTGTCATATAATGTGCACGTCTGCTACCCCCCAACCACTTCTGCACATCACTCTTCCTACTGATAAAGCACACATATTCTGGCAGCTAATTATCATTTCTGGCAGATTAAAATCTTTTGTGACCTAAAAGTACCTGTTTGTCAATAACCCTTGCATACTCTAATACAGACTACACACACCTCAAAAAACATTCGGCCCTATTCATGAAAATGGGTGAGGACACACATGAATTATACATACTGTACCCCCAAAAAAGAGCTACGCACCTGCAGAAGATTCATGTGGTCACCAAATACAGAAATGGTTGTCGCTGACCAGGTTCCCATACATGGACCCACCACCCACTGCACAAGCTCATGAGGAGCAGTCCAGTATGGGATTGCAGACCCAGCCATGCAACAAATCAACATGCCAAACTGGGTCCTATAATGGATGCATTCCACCTGCAGGCCACCACATTTTTTCAAACACACAGAAAGCTGCACAGGATGTTGTCACTGAAATCTTCAGCTGACCACTCTTACCCACCCAAACGCAGATGGGGACTTGACATATAGGTGGAGGCAATTCTACTTTGTACATCACACAGATGGGCTGCATTGTGCAGATCCACAAGCAAGTTAGCCATACACTTCTGTTACAGACTACAGAGCCCATCTACACATTTTGTGAATAAGACCCATTGTTTCCCACACCTTCTGTCTACTCGATGCACTGTTTTTCAGATAGATAAAAATAGTAATGAGTGACATTTTGCATAGTGGGACGGGGGTGTTTTAAAAATTATCAAAATTCCGTAGTAGCAAAAGTGTCCACTATGTTACCATAAACAGGAAACATTTTTTTAAAAGCATTGTGTAAGATAAAGAAAAAAAGTATTATGTAAACCAGACACCATTAATACATAAAATCCTCATTCTTGAGCTATAAAGTGACTAGTTCCATGTAAATAAACAAACTGACATGTTCTAAAAACCCATTCTGTAAAATTTGCCATGAAAGAGGATTTTGCATGCTCACTAACATGGATCTTTGTTTGCGATTTGCTAGCGATCAAGGATTTTGCATGCTCATGAACAGGGATAGTTGAGATTGCATTTTGAGGATTAAAACGTAACTAGGATAGTTAACAATGGCCTAAATAGCATAAACAGGCATACAGAACTATATTTATTTAATTCAATGTACTTGAAAAAATGTATTTTTTCTTTTAAAGTAGTAGTACTGTAATCACATCCTTCATGATAGTCTCGTGAACAAGGATTTTGACAGCTCGTGAAAGGGGATCCCCCTTCACCACTAGTCACAATCAAGGATTTTGCATGCCCATGAACAGGTATCATCGAGATTGCATTCTGAGCATTAATATTTAGCTAGGATGGTTAACAATGGCCTACATAGCATCCAAAGGTGTAGAGAACCATATTTACTCAATAAAATTAACTAAAACAATATTTTTTTCTTTTAACTTAATAGCATTTTATTCATGTTCCTCATGATAGTTTCACGATCAAGGATTTTGTCAGCTTGCAAACAAGGATCTTAGAGATTGCATTTTGAGGATGAAAAATGTAGTCAACATGGTTAACAATGGCCTAAATAGCATCCAAAGGCACACATAACTATATTCACCTAATAAAATTAAGTCAAAAATGTATTTTTTTGTTTTAAGCAAATAGTATTGTATTCTTGTTCCTCGCATTATTCTCATGAATGAGGATTTTGTCAACTAGCGAAAGGGGATCCTCCTTCACCACAAGCCACGATCAAGGATTTTGAATGCTCTCAAATAAGGATTTGAAAAATAACAGAAAATGAGCTTTCTACACCAATGGAAATGCAGGAAAGAATAGGAGATAGGCCATCTTGGATTACTGAGACAAACCAAAGGTCTTCTTTACAAAAAAAGTAAGTAACCTTTAAAATCATTTCAGTTTTTAAACATTTTATCCTAGATCAAGCAACATAAATCTTACATATTTCAAAATCAGAATTTATATGCTTCAGTGTGCTGCTTCTCACAATTTTGTAGTATCTGGTATTCTGAAGCTACAAGCAATTAAAATTGTGTATGTTAAATGGTTATAGTGTGGTATAGTTTTTAACTTTCATAACCACACTACACAAAACAGCACTTTTTAAAGATATTATTCTTGGATGAATTCAGATAATATCAAATATCAAAATTGGATTTTGTGCTCTCCCAGGTGCTTTGTCTTTCAAGTTTGTACTGTGTAGCATTCTACAGTTATATGTGTTTAAAAACTACCATTCAAAACTGTTTCAGCCTGTTGTTTGTTTTCCCCACATTAGTACAGCACAGAAAGCTATAGATTTTCAATGTATTTTTCTTTGATGAATTTACTTAAAAGTAGCATATATCAAACTTGGGTTTTCTATGCTTCAGAATGATGTATCTAACAAATTTTCACTGCCTTGCATTTTCAAACTGTTGAACATTAAAGGCAAACTCACCTGGTCATAAAGAAACAACTAATCAGCTCAATCAATTAGCAAATTAAACTATTTAATTTCTCTTAATGTTAAGTAACAGCAACATACTAAGTAACCATGCCTCAGAAACATGATGTGATAAACTACCTTTCCTTAGTAATATTTTTCAAAGATTTCCAATGCAGTAAAACAGCATTTTAGTAAGAATAGGTAAAAAGGGTTCTCACCACAGAGAATATTAGTTCCAAAAGAGAGGGAACTGAGGGTCTGCCACACTCTATGGAGAATGAAAGTGACCAACAGAAATCTTCCATATTGCTATGCAACAACATGTGTCCAATCAAGCATCTACCTTATCCCACCAAAATAAAAAGAATGTTTAATAAACAAAAGGTTAAGAGCAAACAATTATATAGACACAACAACAGTTATTTACCTGATGGGTCATTAGATACAGTAAGAAACCAATGTTATGTGCCCACATTATGTGTTGCTACATGACTCAGCTATTTTTTTACTCTAACAGTTTCATCCAATGGAAATACCAGTCACTTGGTAGAGGGCTGATCAGAGAGAAACACATTTTGGAGACTGCTGTCTTTACCAGGATCTTGCTTAAGATTCAGAATGGCAGAAGGCTCCAGAGCCTGTGCTTGGATTGTGGGGAGCAGCCTGGTCTGAAAGGCAACTGCATTTACTAGGCAAGTTATTTTGGCAATGACTTGCAGCTACCAAACTGCAATGTCTTGTGGTTTGGCAAGGGTGGCATGAGATGGGAACAGCTTATGGCAACTGTGTGCCATCTTCTAGAGACACAGCCTGCACCAGAAATACTCCTCATCCATCTCGGAGGTAATGATTTGGCCTACAAAAGGGGGAATAGATTTAATTGAGGCTGCACAACCAGACTTGCAGGCTCTTATTGAGATGTTACCTGCCTGTAAGATTCTGTACTCAGACATTACAGAGCGTATGATCTGGAGGGGTGAGAAATACTGTCCTGGACCTTAAAGATCATGTTGTAAGGTCAACATCCAAATATCTGAATTCCTTTACGTTATGGGAATGCATACTATACGTCATCCCCAAATTCGTCATTTTAAACATTAGCTACACCTAGAAGATGCTGCGCATCTCTCAAATGCTGGCAACACTATTTTCCTTGGGGACCTCCAAGATGGAATTCTTGCACTTCTCTGAATGTGTACCTCAATATGTCTGCAGTGCCTACTATGCATGAAACCCAAACAGCTCTTTTAAGAGCCACAAAAATGTGGTAAAAAAATAGACTAACTGCACATACACAATGCACACTCTCAAAGTCACAATATTTTCTGATAAAATGGTATGTCTGTTGCTGGCAGTCTTATTGCATGTTAAATGGGAAACTGTTCAGATGAGCTGTATTTCTTACTTCAGGATTACACTGGCAGGATTTTTTTGTGAAGTCTTGGCATCTTGTGACTCAATCTGTGCAAGATCCCACAGTTTTTTTTTGTCTAGCTGTTCCCAGGGAGGTTCACCGTGAAAAATAAATTATTCGGTTTCCATGTGTTTTAAATTTAGTATCCAGTTGTTTGAAGTGTAGCATAGTCAAAATTGACTTGTGCAACCTTACAGAGCTGAATGTTCTGTCTAGTTGTTGTCATGGACATTAACCATGAGTGTTCACGTGTTCATTTATGATATGATCTGCACTTTGGATAGGGTTCCTCATGTTGGAGGAAGGAGAGGGGCAGCACTATAGTGGAACCATGCAACATCCCATAGTTAAATTGTGTTTTTACTTGCTGTTAAGCAGGTTATACAGAACTAGAAAAGTGTTCACTTGGACTAGATCTCTGACTCTAGAATAGAAAATGTGGTGTTTGGGTATGGTTGGCCATTGTTAAAGCAGGTTTGTGCAAATTGCCAAACATGAATATTCTGTCTTGTTGTTGTCAGTGTAAATGTAAGCGTACTTACTTCAGATGTGGTGTTACCTTAGGATCCAGTCCCTCATGCTTTACTGAAAGGGAGGGGGAATGTCACAGAGGAGTGATGCAGTGTCTCAGAAGTTAATCATGCCTGTAGTTTCTGTGAGGCAGGTTATAACTGTCTATGACTGTCTTACCTGTAGATGAACTGTCTATGACTGTCTTACCTGTAGATGAACTGACTTTTCTCTCTGTTGATGCTCTCCACTGTGCTTACACATGATGCTGTGCTGTAATTATGTACTGTGATGTGCTGTAATGATGTACTGATGTAATGATGTACTGTGATGTGCGTAATGATATACTGTGCCCTGTACCCCATTGTTGTAATCTCCTGGGTCGTTCCTGAAAATAGGCATACTACTTGTCTAGTGTACTTACCCAGTTACCAAAAGCTAAATAAATAAATAAATAAGGGAATAGGAAAGTGTTAACTTAGGCTGTGTGTCTTTAGAATATACAGCTTGGTGTTCTGGCAGAGAAGGACATTGCCACAGCACATTTGTGCAATCTACCACAGTTGCATCTTCTGTCAAGATGTTCTTGAGGAGGTTAGCCTTAAAAGTTACATTGTTCATTTGTGATATAGTGTAACCATAGGATCCAGAACCTCATGTCTGCTGTGTGTGTGTTGGGGGGCAGTCTCATAGTAGCACTATGCAATGTGACAGATGTAAATCATATATGCGCTTGGTGCCACAGAGACTATACAACAATGAAAAAGTGTTGACTTGGGCTATGTTTGTGACTTTAGAATACACCACTTAGTGTTTGGATAAGGTGCAGCATTGTCACGGTACATTTGTAGAAACTCAGAGAGATGATTTTTCTGTGCAGTTGTTGTTGGGGATCTTACCTGTCATTGTTCAGATATTCATTTGTTAAATAGTGTGATCACAGAATACAGTTCCTCCTGAAATGAGTACTTTTGTTCTGTGTTCATAAAGGAAAAAGGGGGCAGAGACCTCGGGGAGGAGAGGAGCTGGCAGGGAAGGGGAGGGGGTGACTGATATAAGGATTACAGAGGCCAGGCGTCTGGAGGGGTTAAGGACACTGAGGGTAGACAAGGCACCCGGTCCAGATGGCATTCATCCTAGAACACTAAAAGAACTGGCAGAGATCCAGGCAGGATCACTGGCTGACCTGTTCAGTACCTCACTGGACACAGGATGTGTACCAGAAGACTGGAGGATGGCCCATGTGGTGCCCATTCACAAAAGTGGCTCTAGGAATGAGCTTGGGAACTACAGACCAGTGAGCCTCAGATCAATTGTGGGAAAGCTCATGGAGACAATCCTAAAGGAGAGGCTAGTGGAATTTTTAGAGGAAAATGGACTCCAGGATGTTCAGCAACATGGGTTTGTCTCGGGAAGATCATGCCAGACAAACCTAGTTGAGTACTATGACTGGATGACCAGGAAACTGGACAATAGCCATGCAGTGGATGTCCTGTATTTGGATTTCAGCAAGGCCTTTGATTTGGTACTGCATGGGAGACTGGGGGGAAGCTGGAGGATACCAGGGTGGGAACAAAAATCATCAAATGGATCACCAATTGGCTGAAGGGAAGGCAGCAGAGAGTGGTAGTGGGGGGGAGCTCTCATAACCAAGGGATGTGACGAGCGGAGTGCCACAGAGATCGGTACTGGGACCGGTGCTGTTTGGGATATTCATAGCAGATATCTCACACAGAGTATGGAGTTAGATCAGTCTGTTCACAGATAATACTAAAATTGGAACTGTGGTAGATGAAGTCAATGGGTGGAAAGGGCTGCAGGATGACCTGACTAAACTATAGGAATGGTCAGAAACATGGAAGCGGGGGTTCAACACCAAGAAGTACAAAGTACTGCACTTTGGAACTAGGAACCAGGGGGTGAGCTGTCAGCTTGGAGGGGTTCAGCTGGAAAGTACAGGGGAGGAGAAAGATCTCGAGGTGATTATAAAGGGGAATGTGAACAACTCAGCACAGTGCAGGAAGGCGGCAGCAAAAGCAAACAAGATGCTGGGGTGTATACTGAGAGGTAACTCTTCTAAGAACAGGGAGGTGATCCTTCCCCTGTACACATCACTGGTGATATTGCACCTGGAAAACTGTGTGCAGTACTGGTGCCCATTCCTGAAGAAAAACATCAGATTATTAGAAGGGGTACAGAGCAGGGTGACAAAGATGATCTGGGGTCTGGAGGGTATGACCTATGAGGATAGGCTGAGTGAGCTGAACATATATTCACTGGAGGAGAGGAGGGATAGGGAAGACATGATTGAAACTTTTAAATACTTAAAGGGGATAAGCAAAACTGACATAGAGAGGATCCTCTGGATTACAAGTGGGAGGGACATGAGAGGGCATACATTGAGATAGGTGGGGGGAAGATTCAGAAGGGAAATCTGGAGACACTTTTTCACTGAATGGGAGGTGGATAAGTGGAATGACCTGCCTGAGGAGGTGGTAGCCTGTAGTATGCTGGGGGGTTTTAAGAGTGTTTTGGACACAGTGAGGGGAGGGATAATTAAGAGGAGTGGGAGCGAGGGTCGAGCAGGTGCAAGTTGAGGCTCTAGCTGCACAATTGAGCAGACTCGATAGACTGATAGGCCTGTTTCTGCTGGCATTTTTGTATGTTCATATGTTCATATGACAAAGGGGTGGCAGTGCTATGGTGACACAGTACAACACTTCAGAGTTCAATTGTTTCTGAGGTTGCGCTCAAGCAGGTCACACAGTAATTGGAAGGTGTTTTCTTGGGCTTGGTGTGTGACTCTTCACTACACAAACATGGTGTTTGGGTAGGGTGGTGCATTGTCATAGTGAGTTTGTAAAAATTTGTTTTCTGTTTTTTTTTTTTGGGTGGGGTGTCAATGCAATGGAGTCACAATGCAACAACACAAGCTTAATTGTGTCCATGCTTTCTGCCAAACAAATTAAAGAAGAATAACAACATTCTCACTTGGCCTTCATCTGTGACTTTGTGGTTAAAAAAGTTGGTGTTTTGAAAGAATAGGGCTTAGCTATATGTACATGTCACATGTTTTGTGTCTATAGGACACACTGCCTCATGTACGTGTGTGTGGGGGGATGGGATACTGCTATACTGTCACCATCTAACAGTCATTAACTATGTAACTTTTATTTAATTTTTTATTTTATTGAAATCTAGGATTACAAATACCTTTGAGCAGGAACTGCTGTCCATGTAGCTCTGTCCATCAAACAGGCACAAAAAAATGCTGAAACTGTGGTCAGATGAGGATGCCCTTGCCCTCATCCTCAGTGCAACAGCATGCGAATTCAATGATTGTGATGAGGGCTACCAATCTCACCCTCAGTTGAACTTGGAGGAAGGTAAACAGCAAATTATCATATTACCCCTACAGTGAAAGTGGTACATAGAAAAGTATAAACTAAGTATTTTTCTTATTTTTTTTGTTCTACAATAAAATGCTATCTTGTCAAAAGTTGAATCGTAATATTGTTAAATTGAAAACATAAAATACTGCATCGCTATATCTACACATGTACACAGCTCATGAAATAACACTTGTTTTCAACAGCAAGTCAAAGCATCATACAGTACTGTGTCTTGAAAATCATATGTAATACCCCCCCCCCCATTAAAATAATTAGTGTTAGGCTAACCTTTTTAACCAATGTTTTTAGCAATATTTTTCTTGGTGCATGCTTTCTTTGTGAGGAAGCTGGTATTGCAATTGAGGTTAGAACAATGATTTTTCTCTAACCATAGCAGTGTAGGTGATTTTAACCAAATAATATACATGTAAGTAAAGATATTTTTTTTTGTCTTAAAGGTTGACGACACCTTGGGGGAGAAAAACATTGCACACACTCCAGATGAGTGCAGGAGGAAGTGGAAGCTTCTCTGGCAGATGTTTTATAAGAGCAAGGTGGCCAAACAAGTCCACAAGGGAAACAAGGATTGGTATGAGGTGCCGTACTAGATGCAGGAGGCAGCAGGGCAGCCAGACTTTGATGACTGATACCATGGCTGTATGTCTGCTCATAACTACAATTAATAATAAAACTGAATAAGTTTGGAACTGATTGCCTGTTCTGACAGTTACCAGTGTATTAGAAATCACTAGCACATTAACAGTACTTGAGTCATCCCAGTGCAATCTCAGTTTCTAGCTTACTATGGGCGAACGCATTATTACTGTCATTACTCTTATCATGGCAATACTGACCTCAGACTTGGTTACTTCTTTCTGTTTATTAGCCATCTACATGTATGCAGTACATAAAGAACACTGTATGGGCAACCATACATAACAAACATATTGTGCCACAAAGCATTTCTGATTTCCTGTGGCCTTGACAGCAAACCTTAAGATCTTAAAGGGAAATAGGACCCTGATGTGATAGAACACATTCGTCATGCATAAAGTTGTTCATACTGTAGTTGTTATGGTGCATACTATTATGTTAAATATGGGCATTCTGTTTGTTTTCTGTCTCACAGTGAAACTGATTTGTCAAGTCTCTAGAAGCTTCAAAATCTTGTTCTGTCACATAACTGTATACAGAAAAGGAAATTTGTGACAGCACTTCAAGTAGTTCTGGTGCAGCAGTAACATCACTACATCAGCAGAACAACATAATGTTGAAATGCCAAAGAATAGGAGTGGCAAGGGACGGGGGGTAATTCAGCCCCCCACAAGAAAATGCATAATTGGGATGTGCTGGCATAACCACTGGTGGTGTTGGTAAACATCTCGCTGGATACAGATAGGGTACTGAAGGACTGGAAGAAGACACATGTGGTACCAATTGATACAAGTGGCAACAAGGAAGAAGCGGGCAATTATTATCTGGTCATTCTTACATCTGTGCTGTGTAAAAGTAATGCAGGAAGTTTTGAAACAAATGATGCTTACATATTTAGAAGAGGAGTGCCACAGCACATTCAGCAGCATGGTTTCTCTCACAGATGATCATGCGAGACAATCCTGAACAAATTCTTTGATCAGGGGACAAGAGTAGTTAATCAGACTGGGGCAATGAACATGATCTGCCTGAACTTATGGAAGTCGTTTTACATGTTGCCCCACAGAAGGATAGTTAATAACTTCATGACTGAAGAAATGGGTAGAAAATAATAAGATGGATGGAGACCTGACAAACAGGCAGCAGCCAGATTATGGTGGTCAATGCACAACACTATGAGGGAGACTAAGGTGTCAAGTGGGGTCCCTCAGGGGTCAGTGACCAGGCCCATTCTATGTAACACATACTTCAACAACCTAGCAGAGGAGCTTCAGGTGAAGGTATTCCTTTCATGGCTAACATGAAACTCAGTAACAGGGTGGATGCCCGGGTGGGGGGAGTAGACCATGAAAAATGATATAAGGTCACTGGAAGAGTGTTCAGAAACATGTCAGCTGAAATTCAATGCCAGTAAATGCAAAGTGATGTGCTTGGGGAGCAGTAATCCAAATAACACTGGGGACGGGGGGATGGCAAGAACAAGACAGGAGAAGGATCTAGGGACCATAATCACAAATGACCTTAACGTGCTCACCCAGTGCAGTAAAGCAGTGTATAGGACTAACATGATGCTGTCGTGCATAGGGACAGAAATAACCAACAGAAGCAGGATGGTACTGGTACCACTGTGCACCTCCATGGTGAGGCCACACCTGGAGTATTCTGTGCAGTTCTGGAGGCTCCATGCAACAAAGTACATAGATGGCATGGAAAGTGTGCAGACAAGGGTCACTAAAATAATGCATACAGTAAGAGGCATGGCATACGAGGAGAGGTTCATGGAACTGAATTTCTATACTCTGCAGACAAGAAGGGAAAGAGAGGGCATGATTGAAACATTCAAGAATGTAAAAGGGATTAATAACGTGGTGAAGAGCTTATTTACAGGGAAGGCAGACACAAGAACTAGGAGACATGGACTGAAGTGGAGGGTGAAGGACTAGGTTAAATGTTATGAAATATAACTTCACAGAGAGAGTACTTGAGCCTTGGAACACACTAGGAGATGATGTGGTGAGTGGTAGTACAGTGAAGAAATTCAAGAGGGCCTCAGACAAACACAAAGACATGTCAAGGGAAGGAGGCAGTGAATCTTATGGGGGGGGCAGGTACAGTGAGGGAATGGGCAGACTCAATAGGCCAGGAAGGTCATTTTCTGCCATCAAATGCAGTAATCTATGAATCTATATTGTTCTTTCTACTGCTTCATGGCAAAACAATAACAAATGGTACTAAATAACAGATATTATTTCTTTCATGTGTTTTCTCTAAACAGAACAACCAAGCATCCCTGATGTCCAAGAAATACGGCTCAACCTCATGCCAGTCCCAGAGGGTCAGAAGCGTGCGGTTCCTGTAGTTGCCGGCTAATAGTGGTTGACTCTACTGGTAAGTAAAATCAACAACACATATTACGCAAGCAATAATACCCTCCAGGGTGGGCAGTATTGGGCAATAACAGACTACCCAGGAGCATAATGAGGCCCGATGCCACAGAAAGATGGCTTTATGGCCCCTGGAAGGTCTGGTATTGCCCATACTAGCCATCCTGGAGGGTGTTATTGCACTTAGAAGAAGACACAGAAGTAACATTTAAAAAAAAGATCTCATTAAAGATTAAAACACTCAAAACAATGAATGAAGACTATCCTAACTTTACCATCATTCTAAAATACATTGCTGTTATCCACTAGTGTTCCCTTCACAGGTGCTAAAATTAAATGCTGCAGTTAGTAACAAAGGATGCACTTTAAGCTTGAATTGTTTTAAGGTGAACTGCTCAGTTCAGGAAAGTAAGTAGGTACCCGTTGGCTAATGAACAGAGCAGCTCGCTTTCTGGAGAAGAAGGCAAGAGAGCATGGTACAGAGAGTGTTGCTGTTACCATTGATAATGAGGCAATGGACAAAGCTGCTTGTTTCTCTTGCTCTCAGATCTTACAATTATAAAAGTGCACTGGGAAAGCAAGTGGGTGGCAGAGTAGGGGCCCCTCACAAATGAACAGAGTGGCTCGCCATCTAGAGAACGAGTTGCAAGAGTACGGTCAGGAGAGCATTGCCATTGCCATTCAAAATGAGGGCATCTATTCAAAGTTAATGTCCCTCCCCAGCAACTCACAGAACTTACAATTATAAAAGTACACCTGGAAAGCGAGTGGGTGGCAGAGTAGGGGCCACTCATAAATGAACACAGCAGCTCGCTATCTAGAGAATGAGTCACAAGAGTACTGTCGGGAGACCATTGCCATTGCCATTTGAAATGAGGATATCTATTCAGAGTTAATGTACCCCCTGGCATGGGTACCACCCAATCAGATGCCAGGAACTATGTCAGTCATGGTGGCAGTGAGGGCCCCAAATCTCTCCTGCCCTCCCCCAAGCTGCTGGTCACCAAATCCACAAGCAGTCAGTCATGGAGGTTGCGAGGGCCCCGAATCCCTCCTGCCCTTGCCCGAACTGATGGTCACCAAATCCACCAGCAGTCAGTTGTGGTGGTTGTGAGGGTCCAGAATCTCTCCTGCTCTCCCCCAAGCTGCTGGTCACTAACTCCACCAGCAGTCAGTCATGGTGGTCATGAGGGCCCCAAATCTCTCCTGCCCTCCCCCAAGCTGCTGGTCACCAAATCCACCAGGTACGAAATTCACTCAGAGCCATGCTCTCAGTGGGTGTACAAACAGTGGCTGAGGAACTCATTTCAAATCTTGGCACCAAGAATACTAAGGACTCCTACACTGACTAAACTAATTTCTGTTAATTATCAGTCAGTACAGCAGTACAGATAGCTTTTGGTTCTGTGTTTTTAGTGATGCAGTTAATGTTTATGTTCATTTATTAAGATTACTTTAATTGTTTAAATCAGTTTGCAAGTATTTGACACCTTTCTCTTTTTTTCCCTCCTAACTCCCCTCCATATCTGACCCTTCGGGGGCACCTAGGGAGTCATCTCTCTGCCAACCAGCCTACCCAGAACTTACTTTTCATCCCATGGAGCTGCAGCTATCCTCCCTCTGTGCGGGGAATGAAGTGGGGCCTGTACACCCCGTACAATCAGCTTCTTGTCGGGCAAGGCAGTCTAGGTGACTGGTGGCGCATTGAGGGCATGATCCTGATACCCTGTCTTCCCAGAAATGGAAGGCTTTTTCTCCATTTCCTCCCTCATGTGGTGTGTGTCCTGACATCAAGGCACAATGCACCAATGTCTACCACGTGTCATGCCTGGCTCCTCCTGCAAGCAGGACTTGCTATACCCTGAGCCTCCACTCAGGTCAGGCAATCTGTGTGCCTTGGCCCCCTCCCTCCCCCCAGAGAAGGCGAGCTGTCGTGGGATGTTCCAGCCTTCTCACCCGGCAACCCTCAATGACTCAAGTCCACTCCCAAACCTGGGTCGCTGGTGTCGCAAGTGGAAATCCAACAGCTGTGCCGATGGACCAGCATTTTATACCTTTCTTAAGTTTACCTTAATGTACTAATCCATTGGATTTCTGCCAATATTTCCTGAGGCTCCTTTTTGCTACACAAGCTACTACAATGAGTTAAAACTCTCTAGCCCTCTCCGGAGTATCATTTTGGCAATAAAGGGTACCTGCATTTAACCCAGGAATTTTTACAATTTAATCTGCACCACCGGCTACCCTGATTCTATTGTAAAAATTCCATTTAAATTCATTCTTCCAGTCTGCTGAGGACCACTTTTCTATAGTCTGCTTAGGCATAACTCCATTTGAGCTTATCTCTTTCAGTCTGTTTAGGCACCCCGCTCCCTCTGACTGTCTCTCCCCTTGTCGTACCTGTTTAAATTTTGACTCTTGTAAACTTTCTCTTCACAGCAGTCAGTTGTGGTGGTCATGAGGGCCCCGAATCTCTCCTGCACTCCCCTGAGCTGCTGGTCACCAAATCCACCAGGCATGAGCTTCACTCTGAGCCGTGCTCTCAGTTGGTGTACAAACAGCTGCTGAGGAACTCATTTTGTCCCTCTGACACTTTACGTTGGCTACCCCACTGCTCCCACCATCACCCTTGGTAAACAACTCCCTATATAGTGAGGGTCATGCTCACATGACATAAAAAAAAACAGTCAGCCTAAACTCCCATCTGCAGCTTATCTTTCCTCACCACTAGAGGTTCTTCTCCAGCATTTCTTACCTAACTCAACCAAATCTTACAGCACCTATTCTGGACAGCACTACCTGCACTCCCCCTACTCCCCCATCTACATGATCTCACACTTCCATCATCCCTTTGCACCATGGCTCTTTTCCACATCACTGTCCTCATCCTCTGAATACCCTTGATGTCACTACCTCCCTGCACCTTCCCAGTGGCACCGGACTGTCTACAATTAGTTCACCCCATGCCTCCACCCCCACCCAACTCCGTCACCTCCATCCTCATCTTCCTGCCTCCCATCATCCACCCTCACTCCTGGGCACCTGACCCCTCCATATTACCCCCTAGCTTCCATGCTGGCCTTATTGCTCTAAAAGTCTACCACACCCAGACTACCTCAATGTCTCTAAACAACTCTCCCTCCCCTGACAGTGGTTCCAGGTTAGCCCTGTCCAAGTTTCTGGTAACCATGCTGCTGCTGATGGCAGGGGACAGCGAACCAAATCTGGGTCCAGTCCCTCCCTCCACAGCTCCCCTGTGGCCTTAGGATGGCCCACTTAAATATCTGTAGTCTCCTCTCTATAATTGCACTGCTCCAGCCAATTGTCCTATCCCTAAAATTGGACATTCTTATCATAACTGAGACCTGGCTAAAACCCCACACCAAGGATGCATGCATCTCAATCCCTGGCTACACAGTAATCCATCATGATCAGGTTAGTGGCAAAAAGGGTGGCGGCATTGCAATGTATATCAATTCCTCCTTCCTAGCAACCACCGTGTCACTACCTCTCCAATCAATCAATCAATCAATCAATCAATCAAAATCTTTATTTATTCAGGCGGACATCATTGAGCGAAGCTCATTTACAAGATGGACCTGATAGGTCAAGATCAAAATAAGGTACTGTAGCATACATAAACAAATACAGAGAAAGAGACAAAGACTTAAATATAAATAAACAGCTACAATAATAAAAAAAACGTATATACAAGCAAGGTAGCTAATGATTTTGGACCACAAAACAAAATAATTCAGACAGGTTTGACCCAGATGACTGTAAGGTATTGGGATTGTGGAATTGGTCAGGTTGTGTTGTAATTGGGTAGATACTTAAGCAAGTAGAAATGGGGGGATAAAAAAGAAAGGGAATGGCAATGGATTTTAGGGTATATTGTAGATAAGTTTAGAAAAAGTATATAAACTGTGATAGAAAGAAAAAAAGGGGGGTAAAGGGTAAGAGGGGATTAGGCTTAGTGAAAACAGTTGCATCTCTCAGGAAAGAGACTTATAAAGAGCTTTTTAAAGGATGCTATAGGGATGAAGGTGTTCAACTTTAGGGTCTTCTGCAGAGAATTCCAGGTAGATGCTAAGAAGTAGCTGATTGCAGATCTCCCATGCGGTACAGGCTTTAGGTATCTTCAAGGTGATAAGGTTATTGCTTCTTAGGGCATATGATCTAGGTGTAGCCAGGTAAAGCAATCAGAAATATAAGATGGAAGTTTATTTGACAGAGCTTTGTAAATCCATAGTGCAGCATTTTTATTCCTTCTAAGGTTTAAGGATGTCCAGCCAACAGCATTATAGAGAGAGCAGTGATGAGTGTTGAAGGAAGATCTGTGATGAATCTTAGAGCTCTGTGATACAAGGTATCCAATGTACTTAAATAGGACATAGTACAGTGGCCATAAAGGAAATCTGCATGTCGATGAGAGATAGAAATGATGCCTGTATTAGCCTTTGTTTGGACTCTATGGTTAGATAATGTTTGATTCTGAAGAATAGGCCGAGCCTCTGTCTGAGTTTTTTAAGGAGTTCCTCAACATGTTGAGTGTAATCAAGTCTATTATCAATCCATACCCCTAGATATTTGAATTTATCCACATAATCCAGATTTTCTCCAAGGATGGTGGATAGTTGGGGAAGAATGTTTGATGAGAGAGTGGTAGAATATATATTGGTGGAAAAGAACATAGCCTTTGTCTTCTTGGCATTTAATAGTAGTTTCTTTTCAAGTAGTTGATGTTGCAGCAGGGAGAATTCTGATTGTAATAACTCACATGCCTTTGTTGGTGAGGGGTTACTGACATACAAGACAGTGTCATCAGCAAAAAGGTGGACATTGGCAACAGTGAGGTTGGAATAAATGTTATTGATATAGACAGCAAAGAGGATAGGGCCCAGGATGGATCCTTGCGGTACTCCCCTTAGAAGTGGTTTTGAGGAGGATAGGGCACCTTCATCTTTCACCTGCTGTATTCTATCAGTGAGGTAACATCTGAACCACCCAAGGGAGGTTGAATCCAGGCCTAAGGAGTGCAGTGAGGAAATTAGCAGTGCATGATCCACTGTATCAAAGGCTTTACTTAGGTCTAGAAATACAGCACAGATGCTGTTTTTTTTGTCTAACTCAGTTTGCCAATCATTTGTTACTTTTGCTAATGCAGAAATGGTACTGTGGCTGGTCCTAAACCCAGATTGAGCAGGGTTAAGTAGGTTATTAGCATCGAGGTAGTCTCTTAGTTGGATACTCACCAGCTTTTCTAACATTTTAGACAGCACAGGTAGGATGGATATAGGTCTATAATTGTTGAGATCCATGGGGTCCCCTGATTTGAGGAGGGGAAACACTTGTGCTGTTTTCCACAATGTAGGAACAGAACCAGTGGATAAGGACAGATTAAAAAGATGAGTTAGGGGAACTGCAATGGCATGTAGAGCAATTTTTAAGAAATAGGGGTCCAGCAGAGTCTGCACCTGCACTTTTCTTGGTGTCTAGATGTAGCAATAGGTCTTCCACTTGTTTTAATAAAATGGGCTTGAAGGAGAATGAAGAGGCAGCCTTCTGACCACCAATAGACTGGAATTTAAGTTGTGACCGTAATAGATTTGCTGGGAGGAGTCAAAAGCTAGGCCAGCCGTGGTGAAATGATTATTGAATGCATCTAAGATTTCACGCTTATCAGTGATAACAGCATTGTTAAGGTGTACTTGGGATGGCAAGGAAGTACTGAGTCCTGCCCTAGGATCCCCTTGATGGTGCCCAGAATCTGGCTGGGTTAGGTAGGAGGCATCAAGCTCGGCTGTATAGAAGGCAGCTTTGGCTTCTCTATTATTTTGGTGCAGCTGTTTCTGGCTTTTCTGAACTGAAGCCAGTCAGGACGGATCCTTGGTCTTTCTAGCCCTTTTCAGAGTTTATCTCTAGCAAGCAGTGCAGATTTAAGATCGGCAGAAAACCAGCGGCAGGATTTGCTTTTTATTCTAACGCTAGTGAAAGGCATGAGTATTGAGGTTTATGATATTGTCATTTAGCACCTTGAGTGCTGATTCCACAGAAGCTGTGGATAGAATTCTGCCAGCGTAAGGAATGATATAGGTCACGGAGATATCCTTCGATGTTAAGGTTTTTAGACCTTCTTATAAGGAATTTCACAGGGTTGGATAACTTGACTGATGATTTTATCCTGCAATAAGACAGTGGTCGCTTATATCACTGAAAAGCACTCCAGCATGGGAAAACAGGTGCGGTTTGTTTACCAACATAATGTCAAGTAGGTGCTGTTAGTTTTGTTTTTGAGTTAATTCTTGTCGGTTCATTTATTAATTGAGTGAATCCATATGTGTCACAAAAGATACTAGAGGTGCAGATGCGTTGGAGAGCCAGTTAAGGTTCAGATCACCTAAAATGATGGTGTCCTCGGGCCCAGATTCATTATATTTCCCAAGTGATTTAGGAGCTGAAGGCCGGCAGAGGGGCCTGTAGCAGCCAACCAATTGAAAAGCTGTCATATTGGGAGAGCTATTTAAGGGATAAACATTCAATTCTTTGGGCACTGATGATACACTGAGGCAAGATGCAGAAATGTTTGATTTAACATAGATAGCCACTCCACCCCATGTCGGCGATCCGATCTGAATAGCTGGTAGTTGGGTAGATTTATTTCCTGTCATGTGTAGCAGGTTTAAGCCATGTCTCAGAAATTACCAGAAAGTCTGGCAGGGTGTGGGTGACCCAGGCCTGGATTAATGAGATCTTTTTAAGGAGGCTGCATGCGTTGATGTGAAGGAAGCTTAAACCTTTAATGGAGGCTAGGTCTGATGGGGAGGTAAAGCCTTCTGGGGGTCCTGGATTGATTTCAATATTGCCAGCGCAGATCAACAAGAAGAGTAATAGTTTAATGAGGGCTTCAAGTGATAGCATGAGGGACCAAAAAGAGGGTTTTCTCTTCCTGCTCGGGGTCCAATCTTTAGAGACGGTCCAGGATGTGTTGAGGCTTAATAAATTTTCACAGAGTACCAACTTGATGGACAGGTACAAGGGGGCAGTATAGAACCAAGATATGAGCAAGGGGCGTAAGGGATACATGAATGGTTGTGACCCTTTTTGAGAGCTACCCATGGATTATAATGAAACAACAGTAATGCATAGTTGAGAAATTGATTGGCATCCACTGGGGGTGAGACAGGGAGGCCACCCTGGCAAGCCACATTTTTCAAGAGGGCATGAACTGGAAGGGTATCATCCTCAAGATATATTATAGGTGAGAGAAAAAGAAGCAGTAGGAGAAGCATCAGCATGATTACGGTAACTATGGGTTAATAATAGTGAAGGCAGTGGGGGACTGATTCCAGATTATTGGCTAGAATTTGGCTATGGGCGGAGAGAGGAAATTGGGCGGGAAGGTGTGTATAAAAGAAACACCCAAGAGGGGGGGGGGCAGGCAAAAATTTTGCGGCTTTCCCGTACCTTGCTGGCTGTCTCTCCCGGCCTCCTGGTTCTCCTTTCGGCCCTGCGGTCGCCGCCCGCCCGCTGGCGGCTCGGAGCCCCTGCGCTTACTGGGTGCTCGAGGGCAGGGTTGGCTAAAGTGAAGGAGACAGAGGAGAGGACAGTCAGGAAAGCACAATTGCAGTAATCAAGCGATTCTGCAATGAGGTGCTAAACAATTTTGCACAACAAAAGACTGGGGGGACGCCTTTAGCCTGGGCCCACCAGAAAACCCACCAAAGGACTGTATCACTTAGACATTTACAAGGAAAGCAACATAAAACCTAGAATTTTTAAACAATTTGGTAAAAACAGCTCTTTTTGAGAAAAATTAAGGTAAAAACCACTATTCCCAGGCAGTATTTGGAAGTGCAAGCTTGAGCAAAGTCAATGAAGAAGGAGGACCAATCGGAAGCAAGGCTGAGGTAGCGCTCGCCCTCCGATTGGTCGCGGCTTTCCCGTACCTTGCTGGCTGTCTCTCCCGGCCTCCTGGTTCTCCTTTCGGCCCTGCGGTCGCCGCCCGCCCGCTGGCGGCTCGGAGCCCCTGCGCTTACTGGGTGCTCGAGAGCAGGGTCGCCTAAAGTGAAGGAGACAGAGGAGAAGACAGTCAGAAAAGCTCACAAGCTATAGAATCCCTTATGGTAAAAATCTCCCTACCTCACACTATCCCTATCTACATAGCTAGCTGCTACCACCTCCCAGATTCCCCTTATCCTCTATCAAGGACCATCTAATGGCCCTCAAATCCCACACCCCGGGTGGGGAGCCGCACATCATGGGAGATTTCAATATAAACTGTCTCGTCTCCTCCTGCTCTAAAATATGACACGAGGTGGCTGCACTAAACCCGGCCCAACTGATCATGGAACCCACTTTTCTAAACCCCAAATCACAAAACCACTCCCTGCTTGACTGGTCCTTCACCTCACACTCTCATCACATAATCTCTGCTTGCCTCCTGCCTGACTCCCTAATTGACCACCATCTAATATTCTCAATAAGGAAGGTCTTTAGACCAAAGGCCACCACCACCAGAACCCTGATGGTTAGAGCCTATGAATCTCTGGAGCTTGCATCCCTTCTAAATGACCTTGCAATCGTCGACTGGACTGCCATCTCTCATGCTTCCTCCTTAGACCCTGTGCTGTACTTTTTCAAGTCAAAGTTCCTCGTGGTCTGGGATTCCTATGTCCCCCTCAGATGTACCCGCGTATTGGGGGGGGCTCACCTGCTGTGGATCTCTGCTGATGTCATGACCTGTGTACACTGGTGGCATGCACAACCAGCAGTCACCTGGCCATGGTCCTCTACCCCCAAGGCACACGGATATGCGCAGGTTCATGCAGCGTGGCAGTGGACAAAGCCACACACCTGGGTGAGCATCTAATAGGATGCCCATCCCCGATCCCTCAGTGAATCACTACGCAGTGGGGGGAGGTGCATTGGCTGCAGCACCACACATATGTCCACATGAGTGGCGGCTGTCGAGGTGAGAAGGAATGAGCTGCCAGTTATGCCATGGCCCCAAATTGTCACACATGCAAGGGTGGAAGCGTTGCCAGAAGCATACGTGTGTGTGTTTGTGTCTGGGATAGGGAAGGGGGGAGGTACTGGGTTACTACAGCCCACCACATCATCTCCAAGGGGGCCACAACCCAGACCAAAGGAAGACACAAAGGTTGTGCTGTATGGGGTGTAGTAGTGGGGTGGGTTCTACCATCCGAGAGCTGGTGTCCTCCCCTGTGAGTGTGTTGTGGGGAGAAGGGGAGTCAACTAGGTGCTGCAGTTGGTGACCTTGGGCAGCCTGTTACTATAGTCACAGATGGTGTGGTACATTGTCATATTACACATAGGAGACTTATAACAAAGTTTTCTCTGGCATACCGGCTACCACCCTACACATCCCCAAGTGCAGCTGTACATGGCAATGTACATATCATAGCACACTGGCACATTCCCTCCCCACACTTTGCATGATGAAGTCCATACAAGAGGGAGATCAAGTGAGTACTGGCTGCATACCCCTATTAATGAATTCCACACAGGGGCACAATGGATGCAGACTGTCTTTACACCTCATGTACACATCACAGAAGTAGTCCACACCTTCAAACACAGAGGCCATAATGTCGAAACAAACAGTGTATGTAAGTATTTGTACCATAAGTATTATTTTCAGAAATGTTAGTGCTATCTAGGTATGTAGGTTTCTTGGGAAGTGATAATATCACATTGGTAAAAACAGCAACATGTAACACCCACCACTCACTCCCCCATACCCTCCAATCACATAACAGATACAGCACCAGCAAACCCTGCATCCCAGCTCCATGACCAACCATAAACTGAAATGTTATTTTAGCATGGTACTATGTAATATATGCAAATCAGGCATATAGTACATAGTGCTATATGCAAATCAGGCATACACTATGTTCTAGACTAATGTAGTACAGCTGAAACATACAGACACAACAGTGTGTATATTCTTAGGTAACCTTGGCAGTGGCATCAGTAATTATATGGGGAGAAGAGCAGGTGACAATTATATAGATAAATAATTCTGGCTGGATAAGGGAACATATATTATTGAACTTTTATTGATGATTTGGTACAGCTGCATGACAAACAAAGTTCAACAACATATCAAAAATAAATGTCAATGACTGCATCAATGATCACACATTAGCAGCCTCATAAACAAATGATTATGGATGCATCACAGTTCAGAGAGTAAGGCATAATATTTGCCATAGATTACTTCTGTATAAGGGACTAAGGGTTTCAAAGTAAGAGTAAATTATGGCAGCATCAGAAAATGTAAACATTACAGTTATGCTGTCATGCATTCTGTCACTGTCACATCAATATCCAGCCTACAGTAAAAAATAAATACCACTCAGACACACCAAATGAATCAGTTGTCATGAGTATTACACCTCACAACCACATACAGTGTGAAATCCTGCAACTGTACATGTACGCAAGCAGTCAAAGGTGCTAAAGTAATCCCTTCACATCAACTTGTAGGACACTACTATAAAGTGAAAAATTGTTACCAAAAACTTCTCATTACTATCACATGAGTTAAAAGTAAATTGAGAAAAGTAAAAATGTAGTATGTCTGTTACCTACAAAATGCTAGTACAGGATATGAAAATGCAAAGTCATAAGAGGGTGAGAGGATGCACTGGGAATACTTTTTCCATATGATGAAATACCACGTTACATGTTAAAACAAATCACCACTGAATGACAGAACCTGTAAAACTCTATGTTTTTCAAACTCAGACCTTAATTTTTTTCTTTAAAAAGACCAATCCACTGTGTGGGACCGTATCTTGGCTATTCTAGAAGGTAAGAGGTTCATCATTAACTGTTTCTGACTATGGCGTATGCAGATGAATTTAGGAAGTGGACAAAACACACAACATTACCAGCTCCAGATCAATCACAAGACACATTTGCCATCAAAACTCCTGACAGAAGCATTTTTCTTTGTAACCTGCACTGCTTCCCTGATCAAGGAAGCCATGCCCCGCCCCAACACACCTTGTCCTATACAGAGCAAGTTATTAACCATTTTGATTTCTCCTGTTACACTTTGTCCCCTATTATTTCCTAGAGATTAATGACTGGCTGGGGGAGAGGGGTTGGCCTGAGGCACAGCAAGGGCAAACTCCACCCAGCCAGTCATTAATCTTAAGAAAATGACTGGCTGCAAGGTCTTTATTGTGTTAATAAGTCTAATTGTTTTCACTTGTTCTTACTTTTTTGTGCTCTGTGTGTCACCATTTCAGGGGAAGCACACGACTAGGTAGGCACTCCTACAGCATGGCTCTAAACTGCAGCTTATCATTATTCATAAAGGGTGGCATTTCAGTGAGTTGCACTGCAGGAAAATTTACCTGGTCACACACACCTACTGAAACATTGACTACCAGGAAAAATACATCACAATTTGGGCAGGCACTGCCATATAATCAGCTCTTACTATGAAGCAAGTGTTACTTGTCAATAGTGTGTTTCTGTCACTTGTGACTGAATTAAAACAGGAACATTTGAAGTTTTAGTTGTGTAGTATGTCATTAGCTAATAGTATGCAGAATTATTTTTCAACCTGTAAACAGTCAGAACAATCTTCATGTTTTTCTCTTCTTGTTTTCATGAAAGATTACATGACAAGTAGAGTAACACACTTCAAGGTGTGCTGTCACTTGGCATGATTAAATATTATCCTAATAAGGCACCTCAGGGAGAGTATCATAGTACTGCAACATCCCTTCTTAGGTATTAGAAACACCAATGTAAGCTTCACACTACAAAAAGCCACAGTGCAAAATTGTCCCACTGTAACATCCCCCCCATCATGCCTTATCCCTTAATTAATGCACAGCTGGCCACTGTGAAAACAGTCATCCTGCAGGATAATGCATCACAACACACCCCAGGTGCCCATCAATGCACAGTAACAGTGCACCCTGCCATAGGTTGCATATACCAAAAGATAAGTAATTTCATAAAACCGTTGCTCATCGGTGTACATAAATCCCTGTCTACAAAAGTGGGCCCCGAGACAAACTGGGAACCTATAGACCAATCTCCCTACTTAGTCCCCTTGGGAAAATCCAGGAAAGACTAGTCTCTAACCAGCTTCAAGACTACCTTGAGCAGCACCTTCTCATGGCTGACGTGCAGCATGGTTTTTAGAAAGGGCCATGGTACCGATACTGCCCTCATCCGGCTCACTGAGGACATCCTTGCCTCTATGGACCAAGGCTCCCCAACGGGTGCCCTCTTCATTGACCTGTCCAAGGCCTTTGACTTGGTCAGTCATAACCTCCTCTTATCAAAACTCCTGCACTTAGGACTGGATCACCACTCACTCTCCTGGTTTGGGAGCTATCTGAGTGACCATACCCAAAACGTCCGCTGGAAGGGTGCCCAGTCTGTCCCCAGATCCATTACCGCAGGGGTGCCCCAGGGCTCAATCCTGGGCCCCCTGCTATTTTCACTCTTCCTCACTAACATTGAGGGAAGCTGCCCCCTCAGCAAATTCATTTTGTATGCGGACGACACCGTCATTTACTGCAGTGATCCCCAACCTAGTGTCATTGCCTCGAAACTGCAGAATAGTCTCTCAATACTTGAGGCCTGGTTCTGTGCAAACTCCCTTAAACTCAATGAGGAAAAAACTAAAGCCGTACTGTTTGGGTCAAGACGGCTGGGCCCTGACAGGAGTCAGCTGCTCCAGATCTGCACAAACCAAGGAAAAAGAGTCGAGGTCATGGTCAGCTTCAAATACCACGGGATCCATCTTGACCAAGAAATGACCTACCAACCCCATATCAACTCCATAACCAGGTCCACCCACCAAAAATTTGGCCTCCTCTACCATCTCGGGAATTCCCTATCCTCAGTTGCATGCCGGGCGATTGCCAGCTGCAATCTCCTCCCCTCCATCCTATATGGAGCTCCTTTACTGCAGTTCCTCTGCGAGATCGAATTCAACAAACTTTCCATTCTCTATAACCATGTGGCTCATTTTGCCACAAACTCCTCTCCTAGGAGACATCATTGTGAGGCACTTAAGGAACTAAACTGGCCCACTCTTCGGCACAAACTAGCTTACCCTGTCGCGTGCCTTGCCTTCAAGTTCACTACCCTCGGTCCCCTTCCCCATCTTAGAGGACTACTCTCCCCCACAGAACAAATCTGAACCCTGCGATCATCTGCAAGTCATCCCCTCAACATCCCAAAGATTCGCTCCAACCAAGGCAAAAGCTCCTTCAAATTTGCTGCCTCCCACCTATGGAACTCTCTTCCACCTAGCCTAACTGTCTCTACCACCCTTACCCAATTCAAGTCTGGACTCAAACTATATCTTCTCAATCTCAGTCTCTGTGGCTGTAACCGTTAGCTCCCTAGCCCAGGTCTCTTTCCGCTGCACCGCCTTGAACCTCCTTTCTTTCCTGGATGCATCTCCTAAACTTTGATGTCAATTTACTGTTGTTGTTTAGTTGATGAAACTCAATGTCATAAGAGTCTGTCTGTGAAACCTGTATACTGGTTCTAATTTACACTTGTGTATCTAATGTAACTATTGTAAATAATGCTTGAGCCTGTATTGTGAATCCTTACTTTACCCCTGTATACTGTCACTAATGTCTATTTGTGCAACATATGTAACTACTGTAAAAAAAAAAAAAATGTTTCTACATGTCTCTTTCTGTAACTAATTCTGGGTAACTCCTGAAAAAGGGACCTCTGGTCTCAGTGGGCTTACTCGGTTACCAAAATCTAAAGTAAATAAATATCTGGTAGTTTTACTTAGTACTCATCTATTTATAGGACTTTAGCTGAAAATTATTATTCCATTTATATACCAATGACAAAGTCCTAAACAGCCTAACATTTTTTCTCTCCAAATTAAAATAGATACAGCTACACATCACCATGATGTCAGTGTGTGAATACTGACACTGTATGAAATAGTGAAGAGTGACAACTGCTTATACAACTCCCGTCAACAATTGACTTTATTCTATTCACTCTTCTTTCATTCACATTGTAACAGTACTATGACCCTAGTAATCATATGTTCAATATTTATGAATAAGCTTACGCACTGGAGAAGTATCATTTTTAGACAGTATTACCTTATTTGATGCCCTAATCAAAGTGCTACAACTAAAGCATTAAGCTTATATTCAGAAAAAGTAATGCTTTGTATTTCAAAAGATGTATCTCCACTGACATAACCATGTTTTATTTTTGTTCTTGTGTTTAAAATGAATATATTCATCTACTGCACCAATCAACACCAAGAAAAAACAGAGTACGCCATTTCAAACTCACACAAATTGCAGTGGTGAGTTGGTGTGCAATAGCACTTCTTAATACTTCATACTGCGTGATATGATTAAATCTTGCAACTGCATGTGCACCTCTTTTCTACTTTCTTTACCCTATCTTGTTTCATGACCTGCACCACAACATCATAATGTGCCATATAGCCTGCATGGCAACACAGTGGTCTCTGTACACCCTCCTTCTCTGTCAATCATCCAGAGTCAGTACTCCAACTGTATGTTTGTTTGTTTGTTTGTTGAATTTTGTTGACCTGGTAAGCCCACTGGGCCTAGAAGTCCCTTTTTCAGGGTCGACTCGGGGAAGGGGATACAGATGGTAAGCAACTGAAATAGAAGCAGATTAAGCTGTTGGTGGTCTTTTTAGTGAATGAGGGAAAGTTGGCCAGGACACCGGGGAAATTCCCCTACTGGTCTGTAGGGGACCTCGCTGGCTGAGAGCATGGCCAGTTCTGAGAGCTCTATGGTGTGGATGGAGGTAGAGGTGAGGGAGAAGACCTCTTCTTGAACCTTGAATATGCCAGAGGCTATACAAGCTGGAAATGATGCTATGATGTTCAGTTCAGGCTTAATACATGGTGATATGGAGCCTGAGGTACAGGAGATCTTTCTTTCAATGGAGGATTTAAGTCAGCCATCTACTGACTGTGATCTTTTACTGCCCGGAGATATTGGTACACTAATTCAACAGGAACGAGCATTGCAAGCTCAACTAATTGCAGAAAATGAGCGACATTGTGCAGTGCAACTTCGCTTGGAAGCAGAAATCACACAGCTTCATTTCTTACTGGCTGCAGCTCACCAAGCGGGCCATCCTGTCAGTGTCGGGTGTGATGCAGCAGCAGCATCAAAGGGTCAGGACTTGATGGTTGAGTCATCCTCTACTGACAGTTTGGAAGTTCAACCTGATGTCAGACCTGCTCCTCTGGTTGAAGGGGATGTTTCTCAGGGACAGCCTGAGTACAATGCATAGACTACTAATATGGGACATGAGAAAGTGAATGCGGGTGAGGGAGGGAAGCAAGCAATGGTCTGATTTAACCCCTGTTGCCAACGAAACTGCCTACAACACTCAGATAGCATCTGAAAAATCTATGCATTTATCTAGACAGTTGGGGTTTGTTTTCTCTGCAGATTTTAAGATGGGGCAAGGCGAGGCTTTACAGCAGCCACCTCGCCAAACTATATTTCAAACTGATAATGGGAATCAAGATAATGTGTCCATTTTTTCTTCATGACTAAAGGGAAAGTAACTAAACTGGGGCACAGAGAAGAAGGGAAAGAGAAGAGAACTGCGTTTACTTTTGCAAATCTCAATATCAATGCTGGCCCTGGAGGGGCTAAGGTTAATAGCCTTTCCAAGTGGGGGTACTTCCACCAACTATAGCTACTGGTTCTGATGACCCCCTCACTCTAATTGTCCCCCTGAAGAGTCCTGGTGACCCCAAAGGGTGGAAACAGTCCCCTTTGGGTTCATGAATTTCAGATCCTGGGTGGGACATGACCTTGAATTTTTTGCAATCCATGCCAGAATAGAAGCCTGTGATTACAGAGACTGGGGTTAATAAAGCAGTGTCTGTGCAACCAGGACTTGAGATGGCTGATGAAGGCCTACCTACACATATAGTGACTGAGTCCCCTAAACCTCCCAACCAAACTGATATATCAGCAGATAAGACCGTGGTACAAGAAACAGTTGTGGAACTGTCAGGTTCAGAGACAAACTTAATAGAGGGAGAACCCATTAATCCTCCACAGAAGCCCCTTCTATCAGACCTATTTACTAAAACCAGGAAAGAGGCCACTCCCTGTAGGAATGCAGTCTGGATTGGGTATAAGGGCGGTCTTGAAGAACGGCCAGACAGGTTGTATGTTGGCAAACACCTGCTAAAATACTCAGTAGATTTCTCCCCTAGGGAAGTGTATGCTTTTATCAATATTTCTGGGGAGGACAACTATGATGTTAGTTTTTGTTCTTCCTATGCCTTAGACCTGTTCTGGGAACAATATAATCAGCTCAAGTTTTCTCCCACATGGACCCCCTTTTTGTCATACCTCTCACGAAACTCTTGAATAAATTTGTTACCATAATGTTTCGGAATAAAGGGGTCCATGTGGATGATATCAACTATTGGTTGTCTCAGCATTGTGAAATATTAAGTGAGCCAGAGGTTGTATTGGATTCTGAAATGTTTTGGACTGGGGGGGTGGAAGTATAAGGTGAAGCTTCGACAAACGGATGCTGGAATTAGTCATGTGCCAAACTCCTTTTTGCTTGGGGGGGATAGAGGGGTTTGTTTTTATTCTGGACAGCCTAGAGCTTGTTATCGATGTGGGGCCAGAACTCATTTGTCTAGCACTTGTGATAAACCCCATTGTGGCAATTGTGGGGAGGTAGGACACATAACTTTACAATGTGCAAACCACACAAGGTGCAATCTTTGTGAAGAGTATGGTTATGTATTTTCCGAATGCTCTTGGGCAACTAAAAACAAAGCCACTTTTAGTAGTCCTGAATTACTTATCCAGCAGGCTCAGGATAAGGTTTCAGAGCAGGACCGTGTAGTTTCTTTGTCCAAGGCCCCCTCCCCTTCCTGCCCCTTCCTCCCTTCCAATTCTACTCACAGAGTTGGTTCCTCCGGTTGTGGGTGCAGTATCTGAGGACCCCTCAAGGGAACTATGTGGGAACAACCTTGGATTGGTCACAGTATCCCTTCCCCTGGTCTGTTATACAGAGCCAGTGAGCCACCAGGCCAAAACTCCTCCTTTTGTTAGACATTCTACCAGGAAGACCAAACTCCCACCCTTGTGGTGCAGTTTGAATCAGAGAATTCCTATGCTGCTCTTTTTCTCAAGAAAGCATGTCAGACATGCAACAAGAGGAGACTGCCTGTCAACATACCATTTCTGACCATGTTATTTTGGATCAGGAGTTGGTAGGCTATAAGGGGAGAGGGGAAAAGAAAAAAAAAGAAAAAAAAACCCTTTGATTGCCTTAAATATTCCTGATTCTGGCTTCCTTAACCATTGTTTCTCTAAACATTCACAGCATATTGAATGCAGTGAGATGTCAGATGATCTTTAATTCACTTCATGCCCAGGGTTTGGATATATGTTTCATTCAAGAAACTTGGATGCATTCTGTATACCAAATTCATTCCTTTAAGGCAGAATGGTGGTGAGGGCCGATTTATTGGTCCTTTGGACTGGAGCGTGCCGACGGTATTGAGATTTTGTTTAATGCTTATAAGTTCACTTTGCTAAACTTGATTGATTTAATACCTGGAAGAACTTTGATATTGGATGTAAAATGGGAGAATTCTACCTTTAGGCTGATTAATGTTTATGGACCACAATCTAAAGCAGAAAGAATAGAGCTTTTGACCATGATACAATCTTATTTGGTGTCCTCCCATAAAATTATTTTGGGGGGGGGGCTTTAATTGTAATGTCCTAAAGGGAGGGAAAGACCTGGTGTCTCAGAAAAAGATTTATTGTGACTCTTCCACCTTGGCTAGAATAGTGGAAACTGCTGAACTCATTAATTGTGGTACCAGGCTGACCCAAGGTCCCAAATTTACTTATAAAAGAGAGAGAGAGGCTCACATCTACAATAGACCATGGGCAGGATTTACTAACCTCAGAAATGTCCCACAGCTGCAGGAAAACCTCGGCTCAAGAGGGTTGCCACTTGCTGATCTGCAGGTTACCCGCAGAGGTGGGTATTCACAAAGGTGAAGCCAGATTATAACCTGCTCCATGAATTATGGCAGCATTAGGGTGTTGTTGCCAGGGATAGCACCGCAGCTGTGGGAGGCAGCTACGGCTAGTGGGACTGACAGTAACACCCTCCGCAACTGCTGCGGCTTTGAATTGGATGCTCCGCAGTTGCAGGGATTTCGGAGCGCCACTGGGGTTGCAGAGTGGGACTTAGTCCTAGAATGGTTGTGAATCCTGTCCCATATTTTTATTTCTCATAACCTTTCTAATTTCCAGTTTTTTTAATGAGCCTGTAGAATTTTCCAACCATTCCATGTTGCTACTAAGGGTAACAGATGAGCACAAAGGTGTTAAAAGTGCTACAAGATGGAGATTAAATATATCTGCTTTAGATGATCCTAAAGTTAAGACAGGCTTGTCATCTTTGCTTAAGGCCTGGGAATCTGTAATGGTCCTGTATGAGGATAAATATGAATGGTGGGAGGACTCAAAATCAGAAATTAAAGCCTGGTTTATGATGTAAGGGAAACATAGAGAACAAGAAATTTTTAAGGTATTTATCCTTAAGGTCACAATTATAGCCGAATGTGTTCCCTGGTAACCACCACTAGGGCAGATTACTCCTCCCAAACTAAAGTACTTAAAGAGGAACTATTACTCTTTCAGTATGATAAGGCTAAATCCATTAATGTTGTGATCCAATCAGGTACACAAAGAACTCCAATTGGAGATCCCTACCTGGCATGTAAGTACCTCCAGAACTCTATGAATATTGATTTTTTAGTGGATCCCACAGGGATAGTGGTGGATAAACTGGAAATTCTCCATCAGGTTTTAAAAAATTATATGATGTCCCATAACCCCTTGATGAACTCATCAGAAGAGGAGATACAATGTTTTTTTTTACTGTCAATCAAGCTCCCAATAGTATCAATCAATACCGTAGTAATGGACTCAGATATTACAAAGGCTGAAGTCCTTTTATTGATAAAATCCTTTAAATCTGGCACACCACCAGAAGTGGACAATCTCCCAGGTAAATTTTATAAAGCTTTCTCAGAGGCATTGGTGGATAAACTGGTACACGTTTTTCAATCTTTCTTAGTACAACATACAATTAGAACATCTTTTTAAGATGGTCTGTTGTTTTTTTTATATAAAGCAGGGGATAAATCCAGTATCCATAATTGGAGACCAGTCACAATTCTGAATATGGATTATAAGATATTGACATGTATTTTAAATAATAGAATCAAAGAATATTTTAGTTTGATACTTCCCCCCACTGATATTGCGGTATTCCTGGAAAACACATTCAGAATGCCTTGATGATAATAAAAGGTGTGAGTGAATATCTTTCATTGCATGGTAGGTCAGGAATCATTTTTTCATTGGACCAGGCCAAAGCATTCAATAAAGTATCCCACACTTATTTATTTGCCACCTTGCAATATTATGGGATTCCAACAGTTATGAGACAGTACATTATGCTGATGTATATCAAGGCAACAGTGTTTCCGGTTATACAAAGACAGGTTTTGGCTGGGTTTCACATCTCTACAGGTGTCCGACAAGGGTGCCCACTGAGTCCCTTACTATACATATGTACGTTGGGCCCTTTACTACGGATGGTGACCCAGGCACGATTATGGGATGGTTTGCATTGGGAAGACTGTGATGAAAGTCTTAGGATACAGGCCTATGCAGATGACATTTGTTTATTTTTTTCTAATCAGTTTGACCTACCTGTCTTCTTCAGATTAATGGAACAGTTCTCAGCAATTTCCAATGCACACCTTAATGTGAAGAAGTGTAAGGGTCTGTATATTGGGGAAGGTACTCCTTTGCCTTTACAAATAGAAGGTATTCATATCTCATCCCAACCACTTAAAATTCTAGGGATATTGTTTGTGCCTCAAAATCAAATAATAGTGAACTGGGAAGCAGGTATTGCAAATATAGAATATAAAATTAACAGATGGAGACATTGGAAAATGACCAAAGGGAAACAAATTCAAATTTTAAAACGATTCATTATTCCAAAATTACAATATGTGGCTATGATTTATCCCCCCCCCCCCATTTCATTGGAGACCAAACTGTACAGCCTGTGCTTTCAGTTATTATGGGGTAATAAGTTGAACCCCATTAAACAGTGTTTTACTTATTTACCATGGGACAAAGGGGGTCTGGGGATGCTTGACCCGATTACCTTTTTCCATACCCTTTTTATAATCTAGACTGTGCAAAGTGGTCTAATAGTTACAGAGGATCTCCATCACAAATGGGTACTAAAGGTTTTGTATAAGTTCTTTCAAGCTTGGATATTGTACTATACATGCCCAAAATGTGAATGAACCATCCACATTTCTGGCCTGTGTAGTACAGTATGGTCTGCACACCCATTGGCCCACGCAGTGGACCAATAGACATACAGACCCTACTGTTTGCTGTCAGTCAGCGGGTGGCCGGGCAGCTTGTGGGTGGGGTGCTGCCATCTGCTGCTGACTGGGGCGTGCAGCGTGGTGGGGGCCTCAGTGGGTGGGTGGGGGGGGTATCATTGGACCTCCAGGATGTCCTTCATTCATTCCACCCATAATCGGCTGCCAGGGAGAGTTCCACTGTACCACCAGGGTTATACTTCACTGAAGCCCGTGATCGGGTGATGGATAGCAGTCCACTGGACCACCAGAGATTTATTAAACTTATTCTTGTGATCAGGCATAGGATAGAGGTCCACTGGACCACCAGGGATTTATTTAACTTATGCCTGCAATTAGGCATATGATAGTGGTCCAGTGGACCACCAGGAATTGATTTAACTTATGCTCATGATCAGGTGTAGGATAGCAGTCCACTGGACCACCAGGGATTTATTTAACTTATGCCTGTGATTGGGCATACAAGAGTGGAGCCAGCCTAGGATCAGCAGGGCGTCAGTCCCTGATGGCTGCAGCCTGGCAGGGTGCCAGGTGTAAGTCACCGGGGATCGGCACACTGCATGCACATGTGGCCATAATGACATGCAAATGGCCCCATTTGTGCCTTGCATGCAAAATGGCCTCATTTGCATGCCCAGTGCTGAATATCATGGTTGATGTGTCTAGCGCAACCGCACTTGCGCTGGCGCATCCCCCTGCTCCCCTCTTGCCACTTGCGCTGGTGCAGTGCCACTGTGCTGTGCACTGTGCATGCACCCTCAGTGCCATATTCAACGGTGCTGAACCATGGCATAACACCGTTGAATATCACCTGGTCCATGCCCTGGGGCAACCCAGTTGCACTGCGCCCAGGCTTGTGCCCCTGCCTGGCACAGTCTGAATATCCCACCCAGAGTGTACAAATGTAGTAGAAACCATAGAACATTATTTTTTAGAATGCTCTTATTTACAGCCATTATGGGACTTTTTAGCGCAAAAATGGGGAATGAGTTGGTTGACTCAAATGATGTATGCAGCTCTAGTTTTGGGTAAGATTCATGCTGGAGAGTTTATGTATGATATTGATGTTCTTAACCTTTTTAAATGTTGTCTGATGTATTATTTATGGCAGGCACGATGTCAGTGGGTGTTCCAGCAAAAAAGGATGCCATATTATGTCTATAGTACCCTAGTAAAACAAATGATGGGTAAGGCTTATACACAAGATTTTGTAAAGCACTCTACGTTAAAGGTTGATAGGTGGTGGAAAGGGTTTAATTTTTTTATTAAATTTAAATAAGGGACAGAGTGAAGTATTTCATTTTGCATTAGGATGCCAAGTTGTATAGGGTGTCTACTTGATGATGTTGTTTTCTTTTTTTTTTCCTTTCCTCTCTTGTATGTAATAGTGTTGTGAGTTATTTTTGTGAATTTTGAAACAATGGGCCAGATATTCAAAGCTTAGCACAGCGCACAAACCAATAGCGTGGGAATAGCGCAGGACTAGCATGGAGCAGTGATATTCAAAGGACCGGTTAGCATGCACTAACCACAGTAGCATGGGGCAAACTGATAATGCATGCAAGAGGCAAAGGTGGTGTGGCCTACATACACACACTACGGGATATTCAAAGCCATAGCACTGTGCTAGGACATGTAGCGTGTCGCGTAGCACTGCGCTAGCTACCGCCTATAAAAGGCTGGTATTAACCCAGAGCAAGCCACCTAGGGGGAGTGACCACACCAGGAAGTAAAAATGTGTGTTGCACCGATAGCAGTGATGCTGCCACTGATAGCAGCAGTAGTAGAGGAGGAGAAGAGGGAGCACACCCAACATGGGCCACAATGCAGGACAAGGAGACGGTATGCTGCAAGCAGGTGGTACCGGCCCAGGGTCTCCTTCGAGACCCTGCCAGATGAGCGTATCACTGGCCGGTACAGGATGAGCAGGGGTATGTTGAGGCAGCTATGTGAACTCCTGCATGAGAAGCTGTGCCCCAACACCAGACACAGCTATGCCATGACTGTAGAGGAGAAGGTGAGAGCAGCGATGTGCTTCCTAGCCACAGGGATGTTCCAATGACCAACGGGGGACACCATCAGGGTATCACAGTCTGCCACCTCACGCCTCCTGACCCAGTTCCTTGAGGCTTTCCTGTCACATGCTGGGGAGTTCATAGTATTCGCCAGCACAGCAGCAGAGTGCAGAGAAACTATGCAGCAATTCCATCGAGTTGCGCACCTAGCAGCGGTACTAGGTGCCATTGACTGCACCCATGTCCTCATCCATGCACCATCTGATGATGGCAGTGAGGTATATGTCAACAGGAAGGGGTACCACTCCATCAATTGCCAGGTAGTGTGTGATGCGACTGGGTGAATTAGCAATGTCTATGCACAGTACTCTGGCAGTGCCCATGACACCTTCATTTGGCACCAATCCCAGCTGTGCCAGGCATTCAAGGAGGGCAGAACACCCAGTGGGTACCTAGTCAGTGAGTAGCAGCAAACAAGGCACACACACACACCATAGCAGGGTGGGGATAGGCACGGGAGGCCAAGGAAGGGGTGTGGGAAGGAAACACAGGTGGTGCAAGACAGCAATGGGCAGACAGCAGTACATCTCTAACAGGTGCACATCTCTCGACAGGGGACAGTGCCTATCCCCTGTGACCCTGGCTGCTGACACCTGTACCCAAGCCAGCCACAGTGGCCAAAGAGATGTACAATGAGGCACATGCCAGCACCAGAAACATCATAGAGAGGGTGTTTGGCATACTGAAGATGTGCTTCCGATGCCTAGACATGTCAGGCGGTGCCCTACGGTATAGGCCTCAGAAGGTATGCCGTATCTTCCTAGCCTGTTGTATGCTGCACAACATGGCAGTGAACCATGGGATACAGGCACCTGAATCCTAGTTACAGGCTAACAGTGACCCAGTGCCAGTGGTCCGGGATATAGTGGAGCAACTCGAGAGGAGGGATTCTCACATGGGCAGTAGAGCCTTAGAGCACAGGGCCGCCATCATCAGGACACTGTCACAAGCCAGAGGGTGAGTACAGACTGCACGGCAACATGTTACAGTACAATGGTGAACAGTTTAACATGTACAGACATCCACAACAGTGCTGACAACAAACACAACAGGTGCACAACACAGTGGCACTGAATGCATGTGTGAGGGCAGAGCAATGGGAGGGTTGTACAGTTCACACATGTAAAGAGGACACACAGCCATGGTACAGTGATGTGAGCAATGCCTGATATGCGGTGGCAGTGTGGGGAGGGACACCATGGCCGTGCATGTGAGACTGTGCAAGTGATGGCGTGTGTGAGTGTGTGTGTCAGCATGAGTGCAAGTGTTAGCAGTCGTGTAGGAGTGCTAGTGTGTACATGGGATTGTCAACTCTGCACAAGTGCATGGCAGCCATGCCTATCTCTGGCAACAACCATCATGCACACAATGTATACCACATGTGCGGAACACAGATTCATGGTGCCCAGAGCTGAGGACATAGTAGGGGAGGACCATGGTGAGGCAGGTAGGGGAGACTGACTGTGCCCCCAGCAACCAGCGGAGCTGGACAGGGTGACCAGACAGCCACAGTGGCACTGGATGCCTGTCAAAGCACATGATGCCGTGGTGCTTAAGCCAATGCCAGTCCTGCGGCCATGAGTGGCCCGTCTGTGGGCCCCTGTGCCATGGGCACATTGAACCCCTTGCACAGCCTGCTGCCTGCCATGCATCCCACACAGCACTGTGGTGAGGTTGACCACCGCGGCCATGAGCCCAGTAAAGCCGTGGTCCCTAGTAGCAACCATGTGGCCCATCCTGTCCTCGGCCCGCTGTTCTGCCCATGCAAAGCCCAGGGACAGTGACTCCCACTTCTGTGAGACCTCATGGCTGAGCTCATGCCACAGGCAATGCAGGTCCAGTTGTGCCTCCTGCTGGGATGTTAGTGCAGCCTGGAGCAGAGGGTGGGCCCCCTGGGCATCTGGCTAAAAGGCCACAGCACCCTCATTGGCAGCTGGCGCTGGTGTCTGCAGCTCACCAGGGTGGGGATGACATTGCACCAGTGGCCTGTCCTGCCACTGCAGGACAGTGTCAGTGGGCCGTGTTCCCTGCAGGACCTGCACCCCACCCTGTGGGGGGCAATGCATGTTCAGCAGGACACATCCATCCTCCATATGGCCAACCACCGACTGCACAGGTACATCTATGCTGGAATGGCAAACAACACCCCTGGCACCCATGCCATGGACTGCACCCTGCCCCACCCCTGTGCCCCCCTCCACTGGCCCTTCCATGGGCTGGATTTAACCCTCTCTGACACATCTATCTCCATGTTGCTGGTGACTGTAAGCAGGATCATTTGCCCACCACTGAGATCCTCCACCTGGCATCCTCCAGAGCAGCACTGAGGTCCAGGTCACCACCATCATTGGAGCCCCCCCCAGCAGCTGTATCCCATGTCCAGGTGTGTGCCACAAATGGTGTGCATCTGAGGGTCCATAACCAGCACCAAGTCCTGATGTCGATGGCAGGTTCTCATCCTCCACCTCTGCCTCCATTCCCAAGACAGCGATCCCAGCCTTGTCCTGGCATGCTGCAGGCCCTGCACACACTGCTGTGGAAGAAAATGGGACAGGGTCACTGACTGGTACATGCATGGTGTGCCACACCACCACCAGTACATGCACACCCTAGGAAATGTGCCACCCACCGCAGATATGCGCACCCCACACACCAGCCCCACAGCCATAGACTGTGCCCACATGCATGCACCCACCCCACAGTGCACATACCCTGGCCTGTCAGCTGTGGAGGCAGCCATGCCAGGTACTGTTTGCATGCAAACCCACCCCAGGTGCACAGTGTGCACAGCAGAGCACCCCCACAGTGCACCCCAGGCACAACGCCAACGCCAACACCTAGCACCTGTGCTGGCACACCATGCAGGGTGCACACATGCGGATACAGACCTATCCTAGGCAGTGTGAGATGCGTCTCACACCCACCTCCTGTTACACCAGCAATGGCCACCGGGTGCAGTGTGGATGCCACCACGGCCATGAGTGAGTCCTCCTCCCACTGTTGTGTGGATTGTGGGCCACCACTGGTATGCAGCCTATCGTGGAACTGCTGTGCCTCCTCCTCCTTAGCCTGGCACAGCAGGTCACTCCAACGCTTGTGCACTGCATCTGTCATCCTGCCATGTCCGCTGATGGCGTTCACTCCTGATGTCACCTCATCTCATGCCTGGCACACCACCGTGTCTGTTGCCTTGTGCTGTCAGAGCACCTGCTCCCTCTCCATCACACTATGCATCATCGCCCTCAGCTCATTCTGGGAAAAGTGATGCACACGTATGTGCTCAGGTCATGATGCACTGGCTATGGGGGAGATGGACAGGGTCATGTGTCACCAGCTGTGGCAGGCCTGTGGTGCGTGACACAAGGGCAATAGTATGTGCACCTTATGCACACATATACTTTCACTTTTGTATGGCTTGACTCTACTGCTGTGTTTATCATGTACCATACTGTTTAGTGGTCACTAGTTCCCAGATAGCTACCCACTTGTAAATCTGTGATCCTCTCCCTATCTCCATTTGAGAGTACTAGGTCTAAGATTGCTCCCTCCCAAGTGGGTTCCAAGTCTAGCTGTCTAAGGCATGCCCCATGCAGAGCATTGAGAATGACTCCACTCTTGGATGTGGCTGCAGCAAATGTGCTCCAGTCAACATCTGGCATATTCAGGTCCCCTATCAACAATATCACCCCAGTGTGGACTGTGGTGCCATTGCCTGTCTCCAAGTTGACACGCAGTACCTCTTCTCCTCCCTGTTTACCCTTTAGTTCTGTTGCTTTGATCCCTTCCCTTATATAGAGAGCTACTCCTCCTCCTCCTCCTCCTCTTTTACCCTCTCTGTCCCACCTATAGATTGTGTACCCTGGTATGTTTACATCCCTGTCATGGTTCTGTGTGTACCATGTTTCTGTGATTGTCACAATATCCATGTGTCCCTCTTTCATCAAGGTCACTAGTTTAGGAAGCTTGTTACCCAAACAACAGGCATTGGTACTCATTACTCTCCATTTTATGATGGCTTTACCTCTTTTAGGCCCATCCATGCCCTTCCTGACTGTACCTTCTCCATTTACCCATGTCCTGCTCCCTATTGGCCTTTCTACCTTAGTGTTTACCTCACTAACTACCCTGTTTTGTTAGGGGGAGACTAGGAATTCCCTGCTTCTTATCAGTGTCTCTCCCCTTGGCTAGTGTAAAAGCTTGTCAATGAAACATTTAAATCTATCACCCAGGATACTGGTTCCCCTCCAGGACAGATACAGACTATCATGCCAGTATAGGCAGGTATCCCTCCAGGTGGAACCCCATTCCCCAGTGAAGCCAAAACCCTGTGCTCCACACCAGTTTTTCAACCATTCACTGAATTGCATGGTGCGGAGTACCCTCGCCTCCCCCATGCCATAGTCAGGTAGCACTTCCCAGAAGGATACTGTGTGTGTGCTACTTGTCTAAGGCCCCTCCCCAACTCCACAAACTGCTCCTGTACTGTTCTGATCTCATGCCTAGCCAAGTCATTTGTCCTAGGTGGACAATGATGTTTGACTCCTCTCCCATGCAGCTGCTCTTGTGATTCTGAGGATTCGCTTCCTGTCCCTCCAAGCCATGGTGCTAGGCAGACACCTTACTTCACTTTCCCCTGCCTCCCCCAGTTCTACCCCCATAATAACTGAGTCCCCCATCAGGAGCTGTTTCCTTCACCTGTGGTGTCTCATGCCACCTTCCTTTGGGCCTCCCTTGTGGTGGTTCCCACTAACTTCCTCAGTCTCTACTGCAGGTGCCTCAATGGGGAATTATGCTCCACCAGAATGGCTTATGGATTGTAGAGAGGTACAACTGGAGGGATGCACCTCTGTTCCAGCACCCTCACCCTCTCTGAGCCCACCATGGTCCAACTGCTCCTCTTTCCTGGCAACCTCTGAGGCAGCAGTGGTGGTTCTGGTGTTCCCTGGGTGGGGGGGGCCTTACTCCTGTCCAATTCATCCTGGAGATGAGCAACTTCCTCCCTCAGAGCAGAGAGTTGCTTGCAAGTAGAGCAGCATTGCAGCTTCCAGAAAGTCTCCTGGAAGACTGTTGCTCCATAGCCAGTGCATTGCACTTCTCCCCACATGTCTGTCTTCTTTCCTGTTTATTTAAGGTTTCTTTTTTTTTTTTAGTTAGTGTGTGTGCATGCGTTTACCCTCAATACAGTGTGCTGGTAAGGATATGACTGTCATGTACCCCTTGCCCTCTTGCGGAAATGATGTCAGAACCCCTGGTATAAATGAAATGACACCCTGGGGGGGGCTCAAGCCATGCCCTCCAGAAACAATCAGCTATAAGCTCTGACCCACAACTACGATGAAGGTTGACCTTCCTTTCAGCAAGACAACCTGCACAACAATTCAATGGAGAAAATACCCAGCAAAAAAGACAAACAATTACAATCAGAAAAAAATCAAGCAGCTGAGCCCAATACCTGTGATGTAAGCCTCCCCTGACCTAATACAACCTGGTGTTCTGTGCTCTGAAAGCAATCAGGGGAAAACCAGTTTCCACCACCTGAGGCACTGTCTGGGTTCAAATACACAAACTTCAGGGTTTACAATGACAACTCCCCAGCCAATAGTAAATTATGAAAAAAATGGTTTGATGCAAACTGTCACAAAATACTAGCAGACAATCCAGCTAACCACAAGGGAAAACCAATTATGCAGTATTTCAATCCTTACAAAGTTACAAGATAAGCAGTTTTGCAAGCCCCCTTCAAAAGAAAGAAAGAAAGGAAGAAAGGAAGAAAGGAAGAAAGAAAGAAAGAAAGAAAGAAAGAAAGAAAGAAAGAAAGAAAGAAAGAAAGAAAGAAAGAAAGAAAGAAAGACAGACAAAGCAATACCAAGTGCAAGAGTTAAAGTAAGGTACACCTCCCTCAGATTTGAGCAAGAGTGAGCTTTCCTGAAGTTTGCTAGTTCAATACAGTGTCTACCACACAGCTCCCAGTTATTTTGAAGCAGCTTGCTTCCCACTTCAAGAAGATGATATCTCCTGAACTAAAGCACTGCAGGACCCTGACTAACAATCAATCCCTATCTCACCGCTAACCATGTTACTAGCTTACCACATATATCACTACAACAATGTTAAAACAAAATGTTAAAACAAAAACACTGTCTCTCACTGAGTTTTAACCAGTGACCACATAATTATCTAAACTGTCTAAAATGTCAGAATTCTCTTTCATTATAGAAGTTCACAGAAGAATTTAACAAATATTTAGAAGCTCACTCAGAGCACAACCAGATGGCAGCCCAGCTTAGTGACCATCTTTCCTCCAGTCCCTGTATTCTCTGAAGGCATGGAGGGAGAGGGGGGCAAGATCAGCCTGTTCACAGATGATAACAAGATGGGAGCTGTGGTTGATGATGTGAAGGGGTGGAAGGGGTTGCTGGAGGACCTGACTAAGCTGCAGGAGTGGGCAGAAACATGGCAGTTGGGGTTCAATGCCAAGAAATGCAAGGTTATGCACTTCAGAGCCAAGAACCAGGGGAGGGATTATCACTTGAATTCAGTTCAGTTGGGGAGCTACACAGAGGAGAAGGACCTAGGAGTGATCATTATGGGGAGCATGAAAAACTCTGCTCAGTGTAGGAAGGCAGCAACAAAAGCCAACAAAATGCTGGGATGCATTACAAGAGGGATCACCTCCAGAAGGAGGGAGATCATTGTGCCCCTGTATAGGTCATTGGTCAGGCCCCACCTGCAGTACTGGCATCTATTCCTGAAGAAGGACATTAGATTGTTGGAGGGGGTGCAGCAAAGAGCCACGAAGATGATCCAGGGATTGGAGAGCAAGCCCTATGATGACAGACTGGGAAAGTTGAGTATGTATTCACTGGAGGAGAGGAGGGATAGGGGGAATATGATTAAGACCTGTAAGTATCTGAAGGGGATAAACAAGATCAACACAGAAAGGATTTTTCAGATGAGAAGTGGGAGGGACATGAGAGTGCATTGACCGAGACTGGAAGGGGGAAGCTTCAACAGGGAGATGAAGAGACATTTTTTCACAGAAAGAGTGGTGGACAAATGGAACTCCTTACCAGATGAGATAGTGTCCTATAAGATGGTGGGCAGTCTCTAGAGGGGTTGGGACAGGGAAAGGGGAAGGGATACTCTGAAGGGGAAAGTGGGAGGGGCAGCTGCGTGATGAGGTGCTAGCTGCACACTCCAGCAGATGCGATAGACCATGAGGCCTGTTTCTGCTGGCAATTTCATATGTTCATATAGAGACATTCAAATACCTCACTGGTATGAGCAGAGTACGGGAAGGGAGCATCTTCCAAAGTAAGTGATGCTCAAAGACAAAGGAGCACAGTATGAATTTGGAAAGGGGACAGCTCATGAGTAAATTGAGAAAGTATTTTTTCTCAGAGAGGGTGGTGAACGTGTGGAATGGCCTCCCAGAGGAGGTGTTGGGGGCTAAAAGTGTCACAGGATTTAACAATGAGTAGGACAGAACAGGGGCATCCAGGAAGCAAGAAGGGGGTGCTCCAGAGTGTAGTTTGTGCATTGGGCCTTATAGTAGGTAAGGACTGATACGGCGGACTTCATGGGCCAAGAGTTCCTTATCTGCTAGCAACTTCTGTGTATCTGTATATCTATGTTACTGTCATATGACTTACTTGTTTGTGGCATGAAACTTTACCTTTTTTTCCCTAATGCACTTGTTTTTTCACCCACTTCAGGAAAAAAAAGTATTATTCCAGCCTAATTCAATTGCCATTTTTCAAATAAACGTTTTGAAATTATGGAATTTACCGTGTGTCTTTCTTGATAAATACTGATGAAATCTTTCATGCTGCTAATACAATGAAATGAAATAGAGTTCAGTAAACCTACTTCAGCTATGAACATTATATGTTAAATGATTTAGAAAGAGGAATTTACTTGCAGAGACAGACAGTAAGACTTAGATTATTTATCATTTATTGTTGAACAAAAGTGTCAAACTCAGTACCACACATAGTTAGGATAACACTTTATGAAATATGATTATTTGGTCATGGGGTGTAATAACTAATGCACACACTGTTTAGTACTCTAGTACTGTGAAAATATATACAACAAACAAGAAAAAAAGAGTTGTGAATGTATTCTCAAAAAGTAAGGGAATTCGTTTCATAAACATCATTAAAACTTCATCCCCCATGACCCCAGTAGCCTCCTGGTAGGTCTCTAGGGAGCGCATTGGGATGTGGTGCCCACAGTGGCCCTTCCCCATGGTAACCAGCATGATGTCATCCATCCAACACACTGGCATGGCAGTGGACCTCATACGCCGGGCAGACCATGATGATGGCTGTCTCTTGTGTTATCTTGAGAGAGTTGTATGTTGTTTACTTATCTGACGAGAGCTGTCTCTGCTTGTTTGTTTTGCCATGCCCCTTCCACTGCTTGTAGGTGGGGGAATATGGAGTTAGGGTTGGAAACTCTTATGCTGCATTACCCTACTTTTGTTGCTTCAATAGCAACCCTAACTGTTATATTAAGGAAATTGTATGCAATGAATATCTATCTATCTATCTATCTATCTATCTATCTATCTATCTATCTATCTATCTACCTATCTATATGTTATAGGAGCACCCCATACTTAGGGTTGTACTGGCAGTTCTATGTTAAACCCCAATTTTTGTACTTTAATAACTTCTCAGCCTTTCAACAGATTTGCATGAAAATATGCATGTCCAGTCTCATTGGGTAGATCTTTGGGATGGGCCAAGTTTTGCTCTCGGTGGATATGTGGTTTCCAAGTTGTGGATAAAGCAAATAGTAAATAGTAAATATTTGTGTTTTTCCATTGGTTACAATGGGATTTAATTTGTTACTTGTAGTGTCCAGATGGTTTGGAATTTTGGCCTGAAACTTTCTGGGTAAAAAGGGGCTGACTCACAGATATGCCTTTTGTTGGTTTGGTGAAAAAAAAATTGAATCCATTCCAAAGTTATTTAATTTCATAATTTTCATAAATTGGTTCTGAGCATGCTCAGTAAGCATTTCAAGATATCTGTATGAACTGAAAAAAGAATCTTCTTTTGTTTCTGATGTCATCCTTTTTCATAAGTGGAAAACCTTTTTCAATTGGCCACCATCTTGTTTTCTGTTTTTTCCTAAAATGTCAAATGTGGAAATCCACAACAATTACATTCTGAGGAGCAAGCAACAGATGTACCTTGCTTATTGGGACCCCTTAGCCAGACTCTGCACTTTAATGTTCCAGAATTGCCCTTAAAATGTCTTTTATTTAAGATTATAAATCTTTTCTCAAATTGCATGACATGAAAAAAGATTCCTTTTGCATATCACAAGATCCTTTTTCATGAAAAGAAACTGCTGTTTTCTTTGCCGGCATCTTTTCCCTAGGATATAGTGGCAACCCCAACCCCCGATGGCATCCCCATTTGTTCCTCAGTCTTATTTTTTACAACATGGTGCTGTTAACCAAAATGATTTTTTTTATAGTGCTAGACAGCTAAAGACAGGTGAGTAGGGAGAATTCGTAAGGTTACCTCCCCCCCAACCCATAATTTTCAGGACTTAGCATTCATACTGAAGAGAAATGGAATACTTATAAATAATAGTAGTGGTTTTGTGCTAGAAAGGATGGTTGTTGTTGTCTGTGATTGTTTGTCACTAGGAACTGATTTAACAAGCTTTTGGAGTGAAAACCTGGCAGTTGTTGTCTGTTCCGGTTGCGTTTTTTTCATCCCTCAATCACATTGTAATTACAACATTCCCTCTCCCTTGCTTGGCTCTGTCACTGTTCTGGTTCTCTCCCAGCACTCAATACATCATATTTATATGTGTCATTTGAGATTTATATTGCCCCTGTAAGGTTAGAGTGCCTGCCTACCTGCAAGGAAAAGCGTGATTCACTTGGATGTAAAACCACAGTAAAACAAAAACAAAACTGTCTCTTGTAAGAAGGATTGGCCATATTGTGGTATTTGTTTTACCTCATGTGGAATGGGGAGCATTTTTTATTCTTCTCCTCCTTTCACTGATATCAGCATGCATGTCCTTGCCAGGATTTTCAGAGAGTTTGGGGTGGCAGGTGGCTGCTGCAGCAGGCAAGATTGCTATACAGTTGAACAGCTGTGTGAGGGGAAGGTAGTGCACTCACAGATTCCAAAAGCTTGGGACCCACCAAGCTCCTACACTGTGTCTCAAACCTTCAGCTCCAGTGTAATCCACATTGCTGTGCCATATCTATGGGTCTCGAATAGTAGTTCTCTGCTGTGTGCAGCTGCAACTGCAGATGCTTCTGCCTTGCTGCTGCTCCCCCCCCCACACACACACAGTTCATTATCTTACACACCTCTTTCACTTTTATTCCTGGCTGCCATCGTATTCTATGCAATCTGTGTTGGGGATCCTGCAACCAGTAACTTCATCATTTAAAACATACATTACTGCTTGATAATAGATAAGGGGGAGATTTATAAGAGAAAGTGAATCTATGAACAGTGTTACATTTAACACTATAGGTGGTGATCGTACTTTCTCATACTGTTTAATAGATGATATCAAGAATCATGTAATGTAATGAAGTTTACTGAAATGTTATTATATTATATGGAATAGATTGGGGAAATGTGATAGACCTGCGTACCTACATAAAAGATGATTTGAGGGACACCTTTATTATGTTCTTTCTTCCTGCTTTAAAATCTGTTGCAACAGTATCTTCTAATCTTTCCTTTCCTTCCTTTTTTTCTGAAGTAGGTTAGCCATGTAGGACACTTTTCTTCTCTATCCCTAAATTCCTTTATTCCATTCTTTGTTTCTGTTTGCCCTTTTCAGTCCCTCACTATAGGTTTGTATGCCTTGCTATACCTGGTTGGTAAATAGCTATATCTATAGAATAATACAGTGTACAATTGTGTGGATGAAGTCTGGAAATAACAAACTCTGATAAGCACCAGTATGGCTACTCAGTGTGGCAAGAGTACATCGAGAGTGAGTAAAAGAATACTTGAGCTCTCACCACACCAGAGTCTGACACTTCCAAGATGGCAGCACTGACAGAACTGGGCATGTACGATACTGGCACATGTGTCATTTGAGTTGGTGCCACCATCTTGGAAATGCTGGCCGTTACTTCTGCAGTTTCAGAAGAAAAAGTAGAGCCCAGTGAAAGAGGTGTATTTATGTTGCCCATGGAGGGGAAGAGCCACATAAACAGCAGCAGTGGACATTCACCAGTGCACTGTGGTGGCATACCAGACAGCGACCCTGTCACATGCTTCCACAGTGCTCTTCTAAGCTACTGATGGCATAATGTCTGTGGAGCTCCGCCCACGCAGCTGTAAAAACAGGACCCCTCAGTACCTGAGTTGGCAATGTTTCAGCTGCCTCCATGCAGTGACTTAGGTAGTAGTAGCAGTCATTTGTTTATACAGCACCATTCTAAAGCTTAAAGCTCCTTACATTTGCAAAAATTTAGGAACATACAAACAAAGCGGAAAACAAATTTGATAGATGACAGCCATATATCTACAAAGTCCAAGCATCAAGTGGTACAATGAAGTGCTAGGTTCTCACAAAGGGATCAAGAAAAGTTTGTGTGCAGAAATGCCAGCAGAGTCTGGATGTAAGCAAAGCCACAGAGGGGCACTTCTAACCTCCCAAGGGAGGGCATGCCACAGAATAAGTTCACAGACTGAGAAAACCTTATCCACAATGATTTCATTCAGGAGACAGGAATCTCAAGCAGGCCATGCTGTGATGCCTTTGTATGCAGTGGTGTAGCTAGGAAAATACCATTTGCAAGCCAGCTCATGTTGGTTCTACTTTGACAACCTCCACCCCATTGTAGACATTCCCATATTTGTCACCCATACTCCTTATTCTCCCATATTGTGTTTTAGGAACTGCATTATGCAAAGAAAAAAAATCAGCAGTACTTACTGTAGTTTTGTGCAGTTAACATTTATATTTAATTCAAATAGAGCACAACAATCATAGTATAACACCAGTAGGGATAGATGTCAGACACTAGTAGGAGAAACCACCATTAATGATTAAGTCCCAGAATGCACTCCCCTCTCAAATCAACTTGCATGCTATGGATTACTTTGTGCATGCATCCCTACCCCATCGAATGCCTTTTGCCCATGGATGTGTGACTGAGGCAAAGTTACCAAGACTCTTTACTGCCTTACTGCAACTGTAAAATAGATAATAAAGTAAATAAAAAATACAAATAATATACAGTTTAGAACTATATAAAAATATATATGCTTACATGTAATGTAAAATAGTTCCTTCACTATTGGGCTACACAAGAGGAAGCTAGCAGGTTTTCTGTTTGTGTGTGGGTTATTTGCAGGAAAAATATTTCTGTTTAAAAAGGGGACAAGAAATGTGTACTTACTGGCAGCAGCAGGTAATGCTCCTAATTATAGAAATCAAATTAATTCATTAATTCCAATAATCCATATCAAATTGTACCTGAATAAAAAATTGAATATGTGAAAAACTGTGTTTTCAGCTATGAGAATTTCTGTTTTACTTTTTATTGGCAACATTTTGATCATTTCACTTCATAGAACAACTTATTTTGAGCTTACACTGTTTCATGGTCTGTGTGCAAAATGCTAAGACAGAGCTGTTGACATTTCAGAAGCCTTCTTACAGTTCTATACATAAACTGTGACACGGCTAGAACTCCAGATCACTGGTTCTATGAAGAGAACTGTACCAGAATGCTACCCATAAAAACAAAACAATGGAGAACACTTTTTTTCACATCATGTTTTACTCAGCTTCAAGTAAATATGGATATTTTAGGGATACGAATATCATTTCTGAAAATATGAACATTATAAACAGCTGTCAGTTACAAGTAACTTCCTGTCCATGTCCTCCTTAAAATCTGGACATGCTAATGGTTGTTAGCACATTAACTTCACCTGTACTGTGCAGAGGTGGTCAGTCCCTAATTTTTGCAGCTGCTGCTAGTGGTCTTACATGAATGGCTCTGGATCAGTCAGGTAGCAGTATTTACCTGCTTATTTTATAAATGGGAGTAACACATTTTAGAAACCACCATAGTACACAAAAAATTAGAGACGCAAATAAGACAGTGAATAGATATAAAAATGTTACCTAGTTGTTTCAATGAATTGATATAAATGTAACTGAGTATGTATAGTGATAGATATGCATGGCCTTTTTCGCTGTTGTACGGTATTTTTTTTTTTAATTGGCATATGTCATAAGATATAACATTTACAAGTATGCATTCTGGTTTGAACTGTTTCTGTTTCCTACATTCCCATGTTCAATAAATCAGCACAGTGAGGAAAGCTGAACTCTGCAAAAAAGTGATGTATAGTTGCAGACATTGACACGGTCAGATATTTCCAGATATTTTGTGATATTTCTATAGAGGTTCTCTCTGGTGGCCCTAAAGCAGTACTGCATGCAGGCAGGAATTTCTCTGGAGGTATCACAGAAATTTCAGGATATATCTGAGTTATAGCTTAAATTTTCAGTAAAGTCAAGACAGTCTTTACGTTTGTTAAAAATGCCTTTTAGACACTTTGGAGCAGCATTGGGCAGGGTATTCTCTTTCACCCAGATTTACTGTTCTTTCCAGTAACTAATAAATTGTGATTGGCTTTTTCATGCAATATGCCTTCAGAAGATTTGGAAGAAACAGCATTCTTTCCATTCTGTTCCTCAAGCCAAACCATTAAGCCTTTTTATATTGTGTCTTTACCAGCATATTTTCCTGCTCTGTGTATCTTTTCTGATTCCCTCTGTATTCCAAGCTATGTCACTGATGAACAAAATCATTGTTATAACCTCAGGATGATATATACCACCCATGATGCGCTTTGGTGTTTGACTTTTTTAACAGTGTTAAGTATTGTAAGAATTTTGGGTATTTTCAAACACATGCTCATATTTCTGTTTTTGCTGTTATGGGGAGTTGGGGATAACTCTCATAATTGGGACTACCAATAATCTTTTCTGGTCAAATACCTCTACGTTACTGTTTTAAAGAAATAACTCCAGAATGATAAATCCTGCTAGTGTGTCCTTCAAATCAAGACTGGGGTTGTTTTAATTAAGAGCAATCATCTTTGACATTAGGATGAACTTTCTGGCTATTTCACATTCTGTTACTGGTCCACTGTCAGAGGGTGAGTGTTTCTGCCCATTAGAGAGCCTCCCACACCAGAGGGACATCAGCTAAGAAATAAAATAAGTAGGCATAATCGAGTTTGTATTCCATGTATCTTACCTTCCTCTCATACTTTCCTCATTCATGACATGCACAATAAATTATCATCTTGTCATTTGGCCTAAGTCTGCCTAGGCTTTATATCTACAGGCATACCTCTCAACCTTTAGTAACTCTAATCAGGGCCACAGAGACACAAAATGAGAGGCAATCTGAGACAGGCCTTCAAAATGAGGGATGCATTCTATTGTAAATGCAAGCTTACAAGATCATGGATACCAGTATTTTAATTTGTTCAAAGTTTAATGTTGCTCTAGTATCATAGACTGTTAATTTCTTCTTCAAAGCCTGAATCTGCAGCACTTTTTGTATGTGGGCAGCACCATTCTAATGAGGCACAGAGCACTTCAGAAGATTAAAATAAAGGACATCCATCCTACTGTAAAAGGGGACAGTTGAGAGGTATGCCTGCAGCTCACATCATAATCCATTGCTTGAAGTATCACAACTGATTGCATTAGAAATGTCTGAGTCACAAGTAGAAGTCTATAACGCTAATTATAGAGAAGCAGCCACAGCAGAGGAAGACAAAGTGAAATAAATCTGATTTGCATGCAGATGTCCCTGGTAATAGAACACAGAAAGGTGAATACAGTAAAGAGATGAATTATTTGTTGAACTTGAGCATTAACATTATGTTTTCCAGTTTCCTCAAAAGTGACAAACTTGCATTGTATTTTTAAACTCCCTCACACCCAAGAGCCACTTTAGTGACTCACTTTGCATTGGCATCTATCTAACTACCAGGACTGCCAGTTTGAGATTAGAGCAGGTACAGTATGTGCACCAAAACTATGTATTCCACAAAGGTGAGTCTGGTTTGTTTTGTTTAAAATAAAGCATAAAGAACTCAACTAAGCAAAATGACCTTTAGGACCATATAATACCTCTCTTTTTGTTACTCAAAGGTGGGGCATTGGCCATCAAATAGTAACTTGAGGGGAAACATAAAAATGGGATACTTCATCATGTTTGTGAAGAAACGCAGAGCACCATGGAAATGAATGCATTTATATTGGTAAATGTATTTATTTATTTATTTGGAAAATGTTTCAGCAGGAAAGACTAACATTAACTATAAACAGCTCATTTACAGAAGTGTCCCGGGGGGGGGGGGGTTACAAGAGTTGGGAGAGCAAGCAAACCCATAACATTAAAAGTGCATTACAAGTACAAATATTATTACATAACAGTGTAGTACAGTTACAGAAAGTATAACCCAGACCATCATGCCAAGGTAAACAAAACCAAATGCAGATACATAGATGCACATACACTGTCACCAAATAAAGGTCTATGACCCACCCAGTCTGCCCATTTGAGCTTGTAAGTTCACTTTATGTTTTCCTAGAAGTCTGTTGCCCCTTACCCCTGACCTCCAGAATTCCCTTATGTCTATCCCATGCATTCATAAATCCTGTGATTGTTTCAGCCCCCACCACTTCCTCTGGCAGGGTGTTCCACTTGTCCACCACCTGTTCTGTGAAGAAATTCTTCCTCACATTTCCTCTGAATCACCCTCCCTCCAACTTCATCCCATACATTGTAACAACCCAAGAGCAGGTGATCCGGTAGGGTATAGGCCAGAAGATGGATAACACATTTTAAGTGCTAGAAATAGTAGGCTGTGCACAGGTTTAGTAAGTGCTAATGTATACCCAAGGGAAGGCAGTTATATCACAAGTGGGGATGTGGGAGGGAAAAAGATAGAGAGTGGGGGGATGGAAGGGGGAAAGAAGAGAGACAGCCAAGAGCTATACCCTTTCAGGATGCTGAGAACCCTGCAAGGGGGACAGCAACAGGCAAGAAAGGAGAAGAGAAAAAATGGGATGGGGAAGAGTATGAGGGGTGGGTGACAGGAAAGGAGGAAGCAGATAGAAAACAGGGAGGCTGGTGAACAGAAGTAACCTAGAAATAGAAAAGGGAGGGCAACAGTGGGGGGAAGAGGGGGTAGTGTGGGGGAAAAGGAAAACCAGTAATGTGTCGATCTGGTTGTGGTAGGGGGTGAGGGAAGGGGGTACAATAAGTGTTAGCTGTGAGGTAATAACCAGAGCATAGGTTTAATTTAGAAGACTAGGAGGTGAGTCAGGGATAGTGGGTAGAAGATAATGCTCAAGGGTGGGGAGGGTTGAGAAGGGGGCTAAAAACAAATACATTTAGGGGAATATAAGTTATGAAAGTCTTGACTAAGTAACTTAGACTGACGAGAATTAATGGGTTTAATATCCCATTGCATATTGTGGGCCACATCGCCTTCATCTGAGCTAGGGAGCTCCTTATCAAAATAAGTGTGTGCCACACTCCTTCCTAACATGTGGGACAGTTGACGGGTATGATTGAAGGAGGAATCTTGCCTGGGTGATGTCTACACTGTTTAGACCACAAGGAAAGCTGAATGGGGAGTGACATATTTTTTATTTAATCAGCATGGTACACCACTCTGTTCATTGTTTCTCCTGTGGCCAATCAGCATAATCCTGCTGGGAATTTGATGGGGATGTGCATGTGCGTGTAGAAAGCATTGGGTCTCGAACATAGTTACTGCACCTTTGTGGCTAAGGTTTCTAATTATAGACACTGTCGAAATCTACACTCCGCAAAAGCACTTTTTATTTAGTTTACTCTTTGGAAACTGGGTAAGGCCCACTAGGCACAAGTGCCTGTTTTCAGGGGAGACCTGGGAGCACAAGAGAGTTTAAGTGACTTGCTCAGTCACACAGTATGCAAGTAGAGGTTGTGGGAATCAAACCCTGGTCTGCTGAATGTACCAAGCCCATTCCCAGCTCATTACTCTAACCTCTAAGCTATACTGCCATCACCACTTTAAGGACATAACCCATTCCTGGGCATCAGACCACCTTTCTGAAGTATTGCTTCACAACTTTCCATTTTAGTGCCACACATAATTACAATTTAAAAGAATAATATAATCGAGAGAGCTGGGAAAATTGTAAAGTAATGAAGCTACCTTACATATCAACATCATACTATATTGTATGGGCTTTCTGCCTTCCCCATGAGGGAGCATTGGAAACAGCAGATACCAAATTCTTTCAAATGGTGCAGATACATCCCAAGGGAAAGAATGAGAAAGACCCACTCAGTGATGCCTGTGTCTAAGGGTCATTCTGTACCTTGCAACTCTCCCCTCATGGGGCACTTGCTGTCCATTGTTTATAATTGCACATCACCTTCTGTAACGTCACCCTTTCCCACTTGGTCACTGCTTTAGAGCAATACAATGCTGCTTGCTGCCCAAAGTCTGTGTGCTGCAGTCTGCTGCTATGGCTATAGTATATTTAAATGCTAAAATATAAACACGTGCCATCCCGAGATAACTACTTGTTCAATTTTCACTCAAATCAAATGTATTTTATTGCAATAATTCTCATAAAACAATGAAAGAAATTAAAGTTCCAATTGCAGGTATAAAGACAGAACATCTGTTATTGCCAGTTCAAAAGCAGCCCATTTGCTCGGCACATCAGCAGATTACATTAGTAGTCAGCAAGGCGGACATAAAAAGGTCCTTTGCAGCTGTAAGTAATGGTCCACATGAGTCTGGTGTGTTCCTCTTGATTGCATCTCAGGGTTGACAAATGCAGCACTAGTGCTTTGCAGTCTGGAGCTGTGGTACTAGTGATGCTTAGATGATGCTGCTTTAATTCAACATCAGATAAAGTGTGATCAGTTTCCCCCTGCTGGCCCACAATCACAATCAGATCATTCCTTCTTTCCATCACCATCTTAGGGTAAAGTTCCTTTTTTTATCCCCACTGCCAGAATCATTTAATAGGCAACCAATCTTCTACTTAATGAACCCTGCTGGTGGTGTTTTCAGGAAAAAGAAGGGGTTTATTTCTGAATTTTTTCCTCAAGTTGTGTACATGCCTTTGCTTTGTCAATTTCGGGTAAGGAACTGAATTAAATGGCTGAAGGAAAATGAGACAAAACATTTTAAAAATAGTGTTCCTATTTGTGATGGGTCTTTCTGGAGAATCTTTGGGAAGATTTCCTAATACAATAAGTATTGGTAAGTAAGGTGTTCCAATTTAAAAGATTCAGTTAACCCTTAATATTTGATGTTACCCTTTTGCACTGTTTTAAGTGGCAGGATGTCATGATAAAAATAATTACAGTACCTTTGAGTGGCTATGACTTTTATAAACGGTCCTCAAATGTGGTTAGATCTAGATCACAGGAACAGTATGATGTACTCTTATGGTAGCAAGGTCCCTTTTCCTCACACATGAGCAATTTGCGTTATCACCAACTTGTGCGGGCGGCCATCACGTCCTTTTTATGGAAGATAAAGTAGTGCTCCATGAAGGGGGTGTGTTTCTATGGCCAAGGGAAGGGCCATAGAAAGACAATGCAGTGCAACTGTGCCCCAACACTGTGGAAGCACGCTGGAGCACTGTCCAGTCATGTACTTCCACAGTGCCCTAACAGAGTAATTGCAAAACGTCTGCAGAGCTATGCCCACGCAGCCATAAAAATGTGCACATAAAAAAGGAATTTAAAGTGCCTGCTGTGCTTAAATAAATAAATGAGTATATGGGTAAAGTGCAGCGTGCATTATTAGTCAGAAATAGATAACTGATTGTTAACCTTTCTGAATATTCTGCAGGTTGCAAAAACAAAACCAGCACCACTCAAATTGAGGCAGAAAATGCTTTATTACAAATATTTTTAAAACAACTATATTAATTCAGCAGTGCAGATCATAAATAATTACCAGGCCATAGAAACTGAGACCCCAAGCAGTTTCGCAACTCAGTGCTTAGTCATGGGGATAGTCTCATGAATCACATGTTTTTTGAAAATACTGTATTTCTTCGATCTGAAGTCACCCTCTTATAATCACCACCCTCGATCTGTAGCCACATAGCAATACTGGAACTTAGTTTAAAAGCCGCCCTCCAATACAAGCCGTAATGATGGCAAGTGACTTCGAATTAACCAAAACCTGTGTGCCACGAATACAAGCCATAATGACGGTATGCCAAATCAAATAAAAAAGAAGCATACAAACATGGTTTTATGTACCTTCACAAGCTCACCTCACTAATCTCACTAATCTCATCCAGTCTGGAGAACCTCATGCTTGGTAACGCTAACATGCTAACTGACTTGCCAAGCAGGAAGTACGGGGTTACCATGTTAAAGAAGCTGAGGCACCACAATGAACAAGTAATCGATCAAATTTATTTTGTTTCAGATTGTAATAGAGTGAAAAAGTAAGCAAGTAAAAGTGCTTCCGGTTACTCGATCTCCGAGTCAGTTCCTAGCTCATTTTCTGAGCAGCTGACTGGTTCATCCATGTCAGTTTCAGGTGTGTCTGTTTCACTGCAGTCCAATTCAAGGACAGTGGGTACTGATTTAACCGAAGCAACATTTTTTTATCAACTCCCCTCGAACACCATATGCGACTCCTCCATCTTTGGTGCAGCTGATTATATCGGGGTCAGTACTTGTGATGGCACAGACCTGAAAAACAAAAAGAGTGTTGTTAAATTTGTTTTTCATTAAGACATGCTGTTTTGGGCAGTAGTAGTGGTATCATATCTGGAAGGATTTAATGATAACGTCTTTGGTAACTGAGCTCCATGCTTGCTTTAAACACTGAATGATCCGCTCTTTACCAGGTGCTTTGTGGTTGCCAGCTGTGGTCCGCTCCCACTCCTCAGTTGATAGTCAAGTATTGTAATGCTCTCGACACACTGATATACAAGGGGCATTCTAACTGATGTCCGCTGGCTGCAATATTTTGGTACAACCACCTGGTATCACAGAAATGACAGTGTTCTTTCTCATCACAGCCTTTTTTATATTTGGAGACAAGTGACATCTAAAGGCATCCCATACTAGCATGCGCTTGTTTAAGGCAATAATGCCCCATACTTTATCAAGCCACATGTCTGTCAGTTCCTCGTTCATCCACCCGTTTGCTGACATAGCAACAACAACACCACCACTAACTCCTGTAACCTCCTTTGACATTTTTTCCCCCTTCAAAACTGGCTCCTCTCATTCACTCTCTCACATCTACTGCTCCCCCTCAAAGAATCAATGTAAGAGTGTTCTTTTAAGCATTGAAAACAGGTGTTCTTAACTGACAATCTGAAACTGTATTTTTTTAAAGTGCAATACGAGCTGCCTCTTAATATAATCCGCCCTCAATCTAAAGCCGTTTACTTAATGTTGCAATCGCGATTATAGGCCGCAGCTTTAAATCGAAGATATATGGTAGTCTATATTCTTAAAGTGACAGTGTGCTTTAAAGCAATCTTTGCCAGATACAAAAAGGCTTAAAGTGCCAAGTGCTCAATAAATTAATGCACCTGCCCCATATCATTGTAATACCAATATAAAATAATGTGACTTTAAAATGATGTGACTTAAAAACAGAAAATTTGCAGAACAGCAGCAGGACATTTTATGAGGAAAACAAATCCATTTAATAATATTTTAAAACCTCTCATCTTATTCCTCAAAACTACTAGACATAGTCCAGCAGTGGTGTTAATTCATATGAAGGATTCAACTTTTTTCTTTAGCATCTGCAAAAATACATGGAATAACAAAACACCATGAGAACTGAAATGGTGGTGTGTGTCCTCACATTGTATACAGCCAAAAAGAAATAGAGCAAAAAAAGGCATTTCATTTCTTTCTAATACATGACAACAATTCTGTCCTGTCGTTTAAAGTTGGTGCTTTTAAAGCACCCAGGGTGAAAATCCAAAAAGATTTCCTTTGTTTCAATTTCTCATTTAAATAGAAACATAGAAACATAGACTTTGATGGCAGTTAAGAACTGCTTGGCCCACCTAGTCTGCCCATTTCCCTACCTAGAGGATAAGCTGTAGATCCTATTTAACCAATAGCCTATTTCTTCCTACCCCAACAAAAATTGCCATATGTCTGTCCCATGCATTCTTGAATTCTCCCACAGTTTTAGACCCCACAACCTCCTCAGGAAGGCTGTTCCATGTGTCCACCACCCTCTCTGTGAAAAAATACTTCCTCACATTGCCCCTGAGCCGTCCCCAATCTATCTTCAAATTGTGTCCCCTTGTTTTTGCACATCACTTTTTCTGAAAGATGCTACCCTCTTGGACTTTGTTGATTCCACTGAGGTACTTAAATGTTTCTATCATGCCCCCTTTCCTCAAGGGTATACATATTAAGCTCCTTTAGTCTCTCCTTGTATGGCTTCTCTTGCAGACCCTGCACCATTTTAGTTGCCCTCCTCTGAACTGCCTCTATCCTGTCTATGTTCTTGCGGAGAAGGTGTCTCCAGAACTGGACACAGTACTCCAGATGTGTCTGTACAGGGGGGGATACCAACTTCCTGTTTTCTGCTGGTGATTCCTCTCCCTATACATCCCAATATCCCCCCAGCCCTCCCTACCGCCTTCTCACATTGCTTGCCAATCACCCTCTCTTGGACCTAGTGTCACTTTCTCAGTTCTGCAGAACAAACAGGTGTGTGCCTCATGGCCAGCCAGCCTGTAATGAGTTGCAAATGCATTGCTGGTATCATTTGTGGCAATAGATTTAAGGTGTTCCCCTATTCTGATCTTAAAATGTCTAGTTGTTTTACCAACATGAAAAGAACCACATTCACATATTGCAAGATATATTAAGTTCTCTGTATTACAATAAAAAAAAACTCCCTACATTACTATTACATGTAGTGAATGTGTTAGTTCTCAAGACAGAGAAACGAAACTTAATTGCCACAAGTAAAATTTCCTGTTGGCAATGGGTGGAGCCAGTTCCCACTGGAATTACCTGATGTATCTTTGCCACAATAGCTATGAATCAACATGTCTTTTAAATTCCTGCCACTCTTATAAACCATACATGTTTCTTCTTTATTGGCTTCCCTCAACACGGGGTCTGATGTTAGAATGTTCCAGTTGTTATTCAGGATTTTCTGAATTTTAGAGCAATGCTATGTATACTGTGTGATAAAATTCAGCCCTGGGGTGGGGCATTATCTTTTTTTTTTAATTCAAGTAAGCTGCTTCTATCTAATGCTAAAGTCTTATCATAGGCCTGAGCTAATACGTCACTACTGTAACCTCATGCTGCAAATCTCTCAAACAATTCAGAACCATTTATTATGAAGTCCGTATCCTCACTACAATTCCTCCATACTCTCATCATTTGGGCCTTGGGTATGTTATTTACCGTATGGTATGGGTGGCAGCTCCAGGCTAATAAGAATGCATTCCTGTCCGTCTCCTTCCTAGAAATATCAGTTTTGTACATACCATCACCTTTTTTGATAATGGTAAGATCCAGGAAGGAGACAGACCTGACATCACTCAGAACTGAAAATGTAAAGTTCACATTGTTTTTTTCCAAGTAGGAGACAAAGTCACCCATTTCTTCTCTGCTGCCATGCCACACCATAAATATATTGTTTATAAAAAGATGCCAAATGTCAATCTATCATAAAAAGGATTGACCTGGCTGTCATAGACTATTTGTTTTTCCCATCTGCCCAAGAACAGGTTAGCATAATTTGGGCCAAAAGTTGCTCCCATAGCTGTCCCTTTGATCTGGAGGTAAAAAGATTCTTGAAAGAGAAGGCAGTTCTTCTTGAGCACGTGTTCTGAACATTCCAATAGAAACTCTTCTTTACCTTGATCCATGTCTGGATCTCTATCCATCCAATACCTTAACGCTGCTAAGCCCTCACTATGGGGTATGTTGGTATAAAGGGAACAAATATCCATAGACACTAGAAGCCAGTCTGGTTCAGATTGCATCTCATTTAATACCTCCAGGATATGCATGGTATCCTGTATGTAAGATGGCAAGGTATAAACATACTTCCTAATATGCGCATCTACAAATGTAGACAGAGGTTCCACCAGGGTGCCTATACCCGCCACTATGGGCTGCCGTGGTGGGATCTGCAGATTTTTTATGTATCTTAGGAAGTATGTATAAGCTGGCTTTCACTTAATTTGATACTGTTAAATGCATAAGTTCATTGTGGTCAATAATGCCCTCTGATTCTGCAGAGAACAAGACTACATCAATATATGTCTTAAGCTTCAAGGTAGGATCTGCTTAAGTTTACTGTAAATGTTAATGTCAGATAACTACCTCTTGATCTCTTGAATGTACTTATCGGTGGACATGACCACAATAGAAACACCTTTACCAGCTGGCTTGATTCTGAGTTGCTTATTATCCATAAGTCCCTTCAAAGCCAGTGATTCTTCTTTTGTTATGTTGACAAGGTCCAGAGTGCTATCTGTTGCCAACATAGTCATTATTTCCTGTTCACAGGCCCTCTCAAATACCTTGACAGTCTTATTGTATAATGGCATGAAATTGGATGGAGGTTTAAAAGGCATTACCTCAGGATAGTTGGTTTCATTGTCCCCTGGTGGTGTTGACTCCTTGACACATTTTTGGTTTTTCAAAGTGTGCATTCAAGTTCAAAGTTTGGGTAAATCTGTGCAGGTCAATATATATGTTAAATGGCTTAGTATCTTAATGTTGGTATGGATGATAAGCCTTTTTGTAGAACAGTTAATTGTTCTGATGTCAGTTCCTTGCCAGAGATATTAAACATCATATTTTCCTAGTTTATCTTGTTCTTTTGCCACAAGCTTTGCTTGTCATATTTTTAGCCTCCCCTCCTAGTGCTGGCCTGCTTCTTGGTCTCGGCGCTGGTGTTGCCTGGATTTGTCCTCTCAGTAGTCTCACCTCCCTCACTTGTTCCTCAAATAGCAGAGTCCTGTCATTCCTCCTGCAGTCTGACTGGATATCCTGCTCTTTCTCTAAAAAAGCTCTTCCACCTCAGACTTGCTATTTGAGGTATATATAGGAGAATGACTTCTATTTTTAAGAATGGATCTGGTAGGTTGGGATGGGCGGGTGCTATGTTGCTGATTAGGCTGTTGACCTTCCTGGTTCTGCTGACCCAAATTTACGACTCTAACGTCTGCCTCTACTATTCATTTCCCTGCTATTAGTTACTTTATTCCAATTGAAAACTCTGTCCTTGAGATAGTCCTGCTTATCCCCTTCAAATTTTTTAATCTTTGTTTTCCTGATTTTGTTTTCCTCTTTTTTAACATTGTTCTTTAGTTCTCTTTCTAAATTGCCAAATTCAGGGTGTTCCTTAAAGGTTGAAACAGTAGCTTCATTTAACTGGATGTCAGTTAAAACATCAGGCTGTTGTGCCTAGTAATCTTTAATGACAGTATTTATCAGGGCATCAGTGCCTATTTGTAGTGAATTCTACCAGCCTCCCATAAAAATCTCCCTGTCCCATTCGTAGCCAGGTTTATTCATGCCTCTCAGCCCCTTTGGTGATCATCCTACTTTTAAATATGCTTCCAATGCAGTATGCCTCAATAATGTCTGCGGCCTTAATAATTGCTCTCTCTGATTCAATAAAGGCAGTTTTTATATCTCATACCTGCTCCCTATCAGGCTGTTCCTCATTTATTTCATTTGTTTTGGCTGCTTCTCCAAAAATGTCCTCCTCAATTGCTGCCAATAGAAAAACATGTGCTGTGAACGCACCCACCACCTCCCCAAGCTTAATTCCATCAAAAATATCAGTGGATGTAACTGGGTCAGAGGACCGCTGTCCTTACAGGAAATGCATTGCCTTACTCAGTTTGCATGTTAAAAGTCTCGACTTTTATTTAGGCCAAACCACAAAAAAACACTGGGTTTGCTTGCCAGACGTTTCTCTCCTGCAGACTCCCACCATCGAAAACTCTGTCCGTATCAGGACTTAATACATCACAAGGCTTATTTACAACTAACGAGTATTAATGGGCCACACTGCAAAAAAAAAGGGTGCATTTTCCGGTTGTTCTGCATTTCAGCAGGCTCCCAACATCGTAACTGTAGTACAGCAAAAAGGACGGTTCAAAAAAAAGCAGAAGTATGACCAAACACCGTGGTATGTAATGTATGCAAGCCTACCAACAGTCACAAGTCAGAAAAAACTGGCAAAAAAGAACAAGACTGCTCCACTGAAATGGAGTGTGCTAGATAAAAGGTCAAAGGCAGCAAAAACGAAACAAGCATCACTTCAACTGAGGCAGAAAATGCTTTGTTACAAATATTTTTAAAACAAACATACCACATTAGCAGTGGAGATCCTCAATAATTACCAGGCCATAGAAACTGAGACCCTGACTGGTTTCACAACTCAGTACTTAGTCATAGGGATGGTCTCAAGAATCACATGCTGTTTTTTTAAATAGTCTATATTTTTAAAGTGACAGTGTGCTTTCATAGAATCATAGAAGCTTGATGGTAGATAAGGACCATACTGGCCCATTTAATCTGCATTTTTTCCCCCTACACCTCCCACTCCCTGCCAGCCCCACCTCAAATATTCAGCCCCATATGCTTGTCCCATGCCCTCTTGAATTCTTCCACTGATTTAGCCCCCACCACTCCATCTGGTAGTCTGTTCCAGGACTCCACCGTCCTCTCAGTGAAGAAATGCCTACTCACATTGCCCCTGTATCTTTTTCCTTGCAGTCTGAGGCTGTGGCCTCTAGTTCTGACCCCCTCGTTCCTCTTAAGTAAACCCTCTTCTCCAACTTTATTGGGCACCTTTAAATATTTATAAGTTTCAATCATGTTTCCCCTTTCCCTCCTTGTCTCCAGTGTGTAGAGATTTAGCTCCTCACACCTCTGCTCACATGACTTTCCCTGCATACCCTGCACCATCTTGGTTGACCTTCTCTGAGCCCTCTCCAATGCATCTATATCCTTGTGGATATGTGACCTCCACATTTGTCTTTAAGGCAATTTTTGCCAGTGACACTAGGTCCAACAGGGGATGATTTAGATGAGAAATTGAAACGGAGGGAATCTTTTTGGATTTTTACCCTGGGTGCTTTAAAAGCACCAAGTTTAAATGACAAGATGGAATTGTTGTCATGAATTAGAAAGAAATGAAATGTATTTTTTTGCTCTATTTCTTTTTGGCTGTATACAATGTGATGACACACACCACCATTTCAGTTCTCATGGTACTTTATTATTCCATGTATTTTTGCAGATGCTAAAGTAACAAGTGGAATCCTTCATATGAATTAACACTGCTGCTGGACTATGTCTAGTAGTTTTGAGGAATGAGATGAGATGTTCTAAAATATTATCAAACAGACTTGTTTTCCACAAAAAATGTCCTGCAGCTGTTGTGCAAATTTTCTGTTTTTTAAGTCACATAATTTCAAAATCACATTATTTGTATTGGTATTACGATGGTATGGGGCTGGTGCATTAATTAATATATTAAGCACTCGGCACTTTAAGCTTTTTTGTATCTGGAAAAAATTCCATAAAGCACACTGTCATGTTAAGAATATAGACTATTTAAAAGAAACAGCATGTGATTCTTGTGACCATCCCCATGACTAAGTACTAAGTTGAAAAACCAGTCAGGGTCTCAGTTTCTATGGCCCGGTAATTACTTTGGATCTGCACTGCTGAATTGGTATGTTTGCTTTAAAAATATTTGTAATAAAGCATGTTCTGCCTCAGTTGGAGTGGTGCTGGTATTGTTTTTGCTGCCTTTGACCTTTTGCCTAGCATACTCCATTTCAGTGGAGCAGTCTTGTTCTTTGTTACCTGTTATGCTGCAGGTTCAAAGGAAAAACAGTAAACCTTTTCTGTTATACCTCTATGAAAACCACAAATGATGTTACATTTGATGGAAACTGATATACATTTCATTTCAAACATTACAGTAGGTGCCCTGCCAAAAGGAGCTCCAGGCTAAAACACTGAGCGGCTTTACTTTCTTTTTTTTTTTACAAAAGCCACTCCACAAGTAAAACCTTCCCCATTTGCCTCAGTAATCACATAAATAATAAAAAGGATTAACTAAACAGGGGGAAATGTTTGTCTCATTTAGTAAAGGGATTTGTGTTCATAGAGGACTGGACTGGACTAAACAGAGTAGTTAAAAATGAAAAACAGATTAACACTGTCCTGAAGCAGAGCAGGAATGGGAGAGTTGCTCTGATAAGAAATGCCCCTCCGACTTGGTTTCTTTGTATCAAGTGATATATTTTTCTTTAGTATCCTACCAGTAGCCATTAAAGAGGGGAAAAAAATAAATAACATGATAAAAATGAAGAACATAGTTTTTTTTGTTTGAAAACGTTACCATCAGCTCTGTGCTAAATTCATATGCTTCCAACTGAAAAGCTTTGCCATATGTCTCTAAAATCATAGACAGAAGGAAAACAGTACTTACCAAATAGAATTATTCTTTTCTTCCTTTTAAAAACTGAGTGCCTGATTATTCAGATAAGAATAACTGATGTATGCATGTTTTGGAAGAGATAGAGAGCTCTTTATTCTGCAAACAGGATCACTTCTCTCTCTCTCTTTCTCTCTCTCTCTCTCTCTCTCTCCTCTCTCTCTCTCTCTCTCTCTCTCTCTATTTGGCATCATTCTCTGGTACAGCAACAAAGCAAACTGCAACTCAGAAAATGGACTGGGAGAAAAATGTCCCGTGAAAGGTATGCCTTATTTTATTTTATTGATTACCCAAAATAAAATGAAAAAAAAAGAAAAGTTAACCATACCAAAGGATTGCGGGATTTAAAATAAATGGTTGATGACATCCTGAATGTCTTTAGAACTTTCCCTCTCACCTTCTTATTTTTAAGCCCCTATAATATTCCTTTAGATTGCTTCCTGTTATAAAAGCAGTGCACTATGAAACTATAAAATAAAACAAAGCAAGCTGTTTAAAATAAAAATAAATGAAGATCTTACTAAAGGAGAGGAGTATTGAAGATTGTTCCCTTTAGGGAGACAGTGGCCTCTTTGGGCTCATTTTATACAAAGCAGTATGTGAGTCATCCTGAAAAGGGGGAGGAGCTAAATGGCATTATTATCCATTATGTATTCATGTTGTTTTTCTGAGGAAATACATGTTTATCACTTCTTGTTTCAGTGAATAGAGATTGTCTTATTACAAAGGAATATAAAAACCTTTTCTTTCTGTATCTCTATGTTGATTTAGCCTAGAAAAATCATCATATTAGATAAGTGGGTAGATCACATGATTGGGGAGGGGTACAAAAACCCTGTGGACAGTGAGATGAACAGATTAAATGTAGTTGATCTCAATTACCTGAAGTCAAGGTGAGAGAAGGACCTACAGGGAGCAGGCTACTGGATATACACAAAAGGAAAGCATCTGAGCATTGAATATGCTCAAGGCTGTGTACACACTGCTGGGGATAGTGTATTTGTCTGTTTATGTTTGTTATTTGTTTTCACTATTTTTGTGAAATAAAACCACACTGCTCTGTGTTGTACCTGATATATGTTGCAATGAGTTATCCTTTTCCCACATCTTAAGGCAGGAAAATCATTAGTTGATCCACCTGCCTTTCTGTTGTAGTGATGGATCAAGTGTGCTTTTCTAAACTTGCAGTTTCATCCCCCTTTTTACCTTTCCCTCACTATTCCTGAATTTAAATATCTGTCACAACACATAATTATTCTGTACCTTAAGTGACTCTAGTGTGTACAGAATTTGTGTTTTTTCAATTTGGTGCAAGGTGATTCAGTACCCGATCCAATAGGCAAGAGGGATATCCACTGTAATGCTTTCATAAATTGTAATACAGAGGGTGAAGTGTACATGCTGATGTGTAAGTGCAGTGCATTTTATATAGGATGCACCATTAGGAGTTTTAAGATACGTATAAGAGAGCATGTAATGGTGTGGAGGGATGGAAATATAAAATATGCAATTGCAAAGTATATAAATGGGAAAGATAAAAATGAGCATACAATCAAGTATTTTGGAATTGAAAAATGCATAAAATATAAGAGGGGGTGACTGGGAATAATATGTCAGTGCCAGGGAGATCAGGTGAATTTTTCAAACATGTGCTTGTTATTCACCAGGACTGAATGCACCATAGAATTAATGCACCTGTTGTAAATGTATTGTATGCAGAATGATGACTATATTAGAAATGTGTGACTATGATATAGTATGATATAATACTGTAATTGTTAACTTCCCTGCCCCCCATACACCTTCAAGTCTATGGCTTTAAGAGGGACCTTGAGCTGGATTGTATTTTGATAGGTGGTCTTTTTCATGCTTTTTCTCCCTCCGGCTACATACATGTATAGGTTACCAGGAACTGGAAAGAACACTGAAGTAATTCTGCCCCTACATTAATTATCAACCGTATGGATCTTTCTTGCTCTAGTTACCATTTGCCTGTCACTTCCCCCCTGCCCCCTCAGAATAGTCAGCATGGAGGGAATACATGTTATGTTTACCAGACATCAGCCTGGATTTTTGTTAGATAGAGAGATTTTGTATTGATGAGCTAGATATCAGAATAGTACATTAGAAAATGTCTCTATCATCGATTACTTAAAAGTTAATATGTGCTGTATTCCCTGCCTAGGATGGGTCTGAAATGGTGTTTAAAACTTAAGGCAAAAACATACTCTGTGGGGGAGTGGTGTATCGTAATATTGACAAGTACATTGTAACATGCAGATGCATTCTTGATAAGGGTATACTTAATGTGTGCTTTCATTATTTTTCTTGGAGTGCATCATTGTAAGTTATTGTTGTCAAGCTTTGAAGTATCAGCACTACAATTTGGAGACCAATAAAAAGATCAGAAGAACACAACTTAAGTGTACCGCTAACAACATATTCAAATAGACAATTTATAATAGAAATTGATGGTCCTTTTTAAAATATTAAGTGCAATATTATAAATAGTGTAGTACAGAAAGAAAAAGATTGAGAGATAAACTGTACTTAGGCTGCTAGAAATAATGAATACAGTATTTAGCATGTTTTATAATATTTAGTATGTATTTATGTAATCAATGTTTTTTGTTTTGGTGACAACTAATTTATAGTGCACATGCACTTATAGTGGGTTTGTTTCACTAATAGCATCTTAAATGGATGTGAGTTTTACCTGTGTGCACACCTCTGAGGAAGCCCCACCCAGTTGGGACGAAAGGTGAGGTTTTTCTTCCCCAGACCTTCTGGTGTAACTGGTGCTGCTGCCTTTTGGACTGCTGCTATCTAATGTTTTGCATGTCTGTTATCAGTTTTTAAACTTCAATTTATGTGTTTTTTTTTGTATGCCAAGATGAGCAACAAATAAAATATGTAAGTAAAACGTTTGTTTTGACTTCAGTATGCTGATACTTTGGGGTCATGAAATATAAAGTGCATATGGATCTTAACTTGTAGGTGAGTACACAGATTATTGTTTGTTGTGTAATTTTTATTGCAATGGACAATTTTGGAAATAGGAAAGCCGCTTGTATTTCTTTCTCTAAAATTTTTAGGACAAAGAGGGAAAGGTCCAGAAATGCGCCTTTTACTGGATTGGTGCAAAAACTTCTGCCATTCAAAAGTTATGAGCTAGAATAGTAATGAAAAATCTAATCCTTTTTTGTATTGCCCAAAGGGATTTCTCCTATTGGGTGCTCTTTTGAGACCTGTAGCACCCAGGTACTTTGGAATGTTCAGGGTAGAGAGGCAAAGGTCCATGGATGTGCCTTTTACTGGTTTGGTGAAGAAATCTTTGCTCATTCAAAAGTTATGCGGTACAATGCAAATGAAAAAATAGTTTATTGTATTCTTTTTTTGTTTGTATTGTACCTCATAACTTATGAATGTCTAAAGATTATTTCACCTACCCTAGAAAAGGCCCATGTGTGTGGACCTTTGCTTCTCTACACTGAAAAGTTCAGCTCAAAATTCTGAAGTACCTGGGTGCTACATCTGTCAGAAGAACAGCACCCAATATCAGAAATGCCTTTATACAATACAACAAAGGATTCTATTTTTTGTTTGCTTTGTAGTACATAACTTTTGAATGATAGCAGATGTTTGCACCAAACTAGCAAATGGCACATCTATGGATCTCCCTTCTGTACCATGAAAGTTGCATCCCCAAATTGTAAAGCTCCTGGGTGCTACAAGTGTCCAAAGAACAGCACCAAATAGCAGAAATAGCCTTGTGCAAAACAAAAAAAGATTATTTTATCATTTGAATTGTACATCATAACTGTTGATTGAGTAAAGTTTTTTGTACCAGACCAGCACATAGCTCATATGTGGACCTTCCCCTCTCTACCCTGAAAATGTCAGCCCAGAATTCCAAAGCACCTGGGTGATACAGGTGTGAGATGAACAGTACCAAGTAGAAGAAATACCCTTGTACTTTGTAGCATAAAATTGCCATTTTTGGATATTTTGACCTCACATTTTCTACGTGGCCTTTTTGGGACCACACTTCATGAACAATGTTGGTGGAATTACACAAATCTGGCTGGAAAGGCAATTTCACAGTTGCTTGGCAAAATCACCTTTTGAGCAGGATTTAAAAATTTTAACCACCCTTGCTCATCTAGTGGGGTAAGAAGAAGGCTATGTTGAAATTTGGGGGCCAAAATGTGTAAAAATGTGAAAGCTATGTACGTAGAATACACTGAGATTTTGCTATGCTCCTTCATTACTTTAACAATTGTAAATATTTTGACTCCAAATATTCAACATAACCATCTTTTACACTACCTGATGAATGTGGCAGCTATAATTTTTCAAACCCTGGTCAAACGGTGTCTTTGCACCTCCGGCACGCAATGGTGTTGCAGTGGAATGGAATCATGTTTTTGTGTGGATAGGCTATACTGACAATTTCATTCTTGTTTTGCTACAGATGAAGGCACAGGGCCCTCTGGGCCTGGTGCTTCCACAGTAACATATATCTACACATCTAAGGAAGGTTGGGAGTGCAGCCTACACTCCTACAGACAAATGAGGATTCAATTATACTGTGTCAAAAAAGTAAGGAAATTCTTTACAAAAATCTTTGTTAATGCACTAGTTAGGGCTGAAGTGACAAAAGTAGTGAAATGTGGCATTATGGTTTCCAACCCTAACACCCCAACCCCACCCACCAGACAGCTACAGGAAAAAACATTGCTGTTTCATCTCTCCTGCATCTTCAATAATCAGACATGGGGTGTGCCTTTGAGTTGTCAGCCCTAATGCTTGCCCCATTCTAATATACTCTACACATCTCAGCTCTCTTCATGGTCAAATGGAGTGAGTGTTAGTGCTAACAACCCCGAGGCACATCACATGCCTGATTAACAAAGATGCAGGAGAGGTGAAACAGTAATGTTTATTCATGTTTCTGTCTGGTGGGTGGGGGTGGAGTATTATGGTTGGAAACCTTAACACCACATTTCACTACTTTTGTTGCTTCAACCGTTACTAGTACTTTAACAAGTTTTTATATATATATATATATATATATATATATATATATATTTGCTTCAGTCCATCATGCACTGTGACATTTTCCCCTTGTATTATCCTGCTCCAGCCTCCCTATAATTGGAGTTGTCCTGCTACATCAGTCATCTGAGGGGAGGGAAGGACATTATGTAGTCTACAAGAACTCTCCAAATCCATCAAAGGTGGTGCTTTCATTGTGAATGGTTGCAAACTGCCCTTTGTGGTCTGAGAGTACTGCCTTAACAAAACTTAAAGACTACTCCAGCCATAAGCTTGGAGTTAGAAATATGGTGTAAACTGGGGTCTACCACTTGGTAGCCTAATTTGCTACTTCCAGCAGCACCAGGATGTGCTTAATTTCATATCTTATGTGTACATTATTCCAGGGTTCTTAAGTCTGTTATTCCTACCTTGGTGGTCCAGTGGATGCATGGGAGCTATAGACGTGTCTCCAATATGATTCTCTGAAGCCAGCATGCAGCCATTAAGTGCATGCACTTTCATTTAAAAACTCACCTGCCCTTGCATAATATTAAAGACCATACCCTTTCATGGAGGATTGGAGTGAGCATAAACAAGTGTTGCTGCTCAAGTTTAGGGATCAGTAGAAAGAATACTTAAAATCCAATATGAAGATCATACCTGTGCCCCTCTTATGGCCACAAAATTAGAAAAGTTTCAGATTTACTTTGAAAATTATGTCCACAGGATTTGTTTGTAGATAAAGCACTTGAAAGCCCTCCATCAGAGACACAATCAGCAGTAAAGAATAAATGATTTCTACATTAGTATGCCATGCTTCAGTGCATAGTTGGTATCATGGTTATGAACATGTCTACTTGTCCTTAAGAATAAGAAAGTTAAAAATGGTAACAATAAATTAAGTCTATTCCATGAAGGATTACAGTATAAATTCAGACAAACCTCATACTATATAAAGATGCTGGCTTACTTTTCTTTATTGCTCTTTTTCATCCCATAATCCTGAAGGCAAGTTTTCCATTGACAGGCAAAATACATGGGTCCCATTATGTTCATCAAAAACTGATCCAAAATGGTGACCAATTTGCACCAGCTATAGCATTGCAACCTAAATATTCAATGCATAATGGGGTGGGGGGGGATTGCTCCCTTTCCTACTGCACCACAAACTTTTAAAAATGCTAAGGGAAGGGGGAAGGGCTGTCATGTCCTGTAATGTCATTGTCAGAAAACTGTGTCCCATCCACTCTTTTATTTACCTACCCCTTGACCTGTAGAACTTTACAGGAAGGCAGTGTGTTTTGTGTGTGTGTGTGAAGGGGGTTGCAATGCTACCACAGGACCCAGAGAGCTGGTGGATTGGTGGAGTTTAGTGAAAGATAAGGCTAATTGGGACATCTTTTTTTGGGACGCAGTCTGAGAAGGATTTTTTTTTTCTGGAAGCCATAGATTCACAATAACATTGTAATGAGGCTGTGGTCACTGAGCTAGCAGAACACATTACAGGCAACACTTGCCTGACCTAATGGGGCCTTAGGAAAGGGGCTTGGGTAGTGGGCCAAATTTATAGGTGGAACTGCTTGACTACACAGAATCACAGCATGGCACAGAGCCATTTGACTGTCATCATGCTATGTTGTGGCTCTATGTAATTCACAGTCCACCATGTACTGTGGTGATGGTCAATTCAGCAAGATATCTTCTAAGAGTCTCTGGAGATACCTAGAAAAAAATATCTCTGGGACTACCTGTGCTGCAAAGATATTTCATGACAATTTCCTTACAGCTTCAGAGATTTTGGAAAATAACTTATTAAATCAACTGCTGCTGTACTGCTATGACTAGAAGCAAACACAGTGTGTTTCTGCTAACATCTGGCAAACTAATGTACATTGTGACTTAATCACAGGGGGACTCCATCCTGTGATTACTAAGTCTGTTTGTGAATAACGCAACATGGGGATGGCACAATGGGGAAACAGTTTGCCCATATTTTGTGCCACTACCTTTTACAACTGTGAATATGTTGTGCATGACCTAACCTGTTCTGTGTGGTGATGACCTCATAGTAAAATAAACTATGGCCAGAACTGATAGGGCTGCAGCTGAGGTCATGGAAGAGGGGTCTGAGGAGTAGAGATGCAGAACTGCTTTTAGCTGCACCAAGAATGTGCAAACTGAGATGCAATATTTAATTTTCAATTAGTCCTGCCTTTATCCATTTTTACAATGTATTTACCCAGGATAGGGCAAAGAGGGGCCTCATACACAGAAATGTATGCAGTTGTTGACATACTTGTACTAAGACATTGATTGGGCTTTGCTTAACAGAGCTGGGCAATTTGGAAAGATTACACCAAGGGAGAGATCAGATACCAGTACTATGTTGCATACACATGTCTAGTTTTGTCTACAAGAAAGAGTCTGGTAACTGCAAGCCACCACTGCATTTGACTGGTGTCAGGTTTATGATAGGATGTCCTGGGGAGGTTACCATGACACAGGAAGGTGTAGAGGAGAGACCTTAGTTAAAAAGAAAACATTGCTTAGAGATAAATCTCAGACATATTCAGTATTAGTGGCAGTGTTGTTCATCTGACCAAATCTGCTTTTATGTGCCCCCAAAGCTTAGCGATGTTCTGTTCCCTCATGAAATGCTGATCTCTACTAATTTATTTAAAAGGCATTCAGATGATGACTAGGAACAGGTGCACCATGTGAGTTATGTATTACCAAAGTTAGTAGCCTGTGTGTGTAAATTTGAACATAGGCTCATAACTTTGTTATGCTGTAATATTTTTGCCACAAATTGTCAACATTGCCTTTTTATGATCCCACCTCATAAAGAAGTGCAAAGAAAATTTGCAGGTCCTGTCTGAAGAGTGATTTCTTGAAGGGACTGCAAAATCACGTTTTGGGATGAAAAAACACATTTTGGGCAGGAATTGAAAAATGACAGCTGTCACATTCATGATGTGCTGTAAAAGAAATGGCTATATTGAAAATTTGGGATAAAAATATTGAATATTGCCAAACTTATGAGCCTATGTTTGCAAAATTCAACATATCCTCATAACTTTTATCTTTTTAAATATTTTTACACCAAATGTATAACATAGCCTTCTTATGACCCTGCCTCATGAACAAGGGCAGAGAAAATGTTTAACTTTTGACTGAAAGGTGATTTTGTGAAGGGACCGTAAATAATCTTTTGGGATTAGAAAAAAACATTTTTGCCAGGATTTGAAAAATGACAGCTGTCACATTCATGTAAATATATAGCTATGCTGTAAATTTGGGGTAAAAATATTGAAAATTATCAAAAGTACGAGCCTGTGTTCACAAAATTCAATGCAGACTCATAATGTTATTGATTTTTAATATTTTCATAACAAAAGTTTCAACATAGCCTCCTTATGATCTCACCTCATGAACAAGGGCAGAGAAAATTGTTAACTCCTGCCGAAAAGGTGATTTCGTGAGGGACCATGAAATCACCTTTCTGGACAGATTTGCCTAATGTCAATGCAACTGTTCATGAGGTGGGGTCTGAAAAAAGGCATGTAGAAAATGTGGGCCACAAATATGCAAAAATGGCCAAGTTATGCCACTATGTTCAAAACACCATTGAAATACATTGACCTGCATACCTATTTCTTCAGTTTGCAGTTGGGCTTTGAATAGTGAAGACATGTCTGCAGTCCAGAGAGGATTATAGTGTTGGACCCCTGATGGATAAGTAAGGGCTTGGGATGTACAGGATGGTGGGAGCAGAGTGGGATGGTTGGGTGGGAGGACAGTAATGGCTGCAAAAGACATAGATGGTTTTCTTTATACAGGTTAAAAAGAACTAGGATTCGTAATCACAACACTGGGGGATTGGGCACCTGATTGGGCACCCCCAGTGTCACTGTTATGTTTCTTAGGGGTGGGATGAGTGTTCAGAGGGAGGGTTGGGTGGACAGAAGGAAAAAATATATGTATGAAAAAGAACATTTTAAAACAACAGTGCATGCATTGTAGTGGATGGGAGTTCACTTAAGAGTTGGTGTCTTTGCGACACTGGGTGATTGGGCACCCCAAGTGTCAGTGTTACATTTGTAAGGAGGGGTGTGGGGTGGTCTCAAATCATTGCATGACTTCTGCCATGGAGGTCACGGCAGAACACGGCACAGTCCACCATGTCCAAGATGGCTGCTGAACTCTATTGTACATGCACAATACAGTCTAGTGGCCATCTTGAACATGGAGGACTCCGCCATGTTCCTCTGTGACCTCCATGAGTGGAACTTCACTGAGTGATGAAAAATAGTGTTGCTGCTGCTGAAGTCAATGGAGAGAGTGAAGTGCTTCATAGAACATGAATGAGACTGTGATGGAACTCCAAATTGTTCTTTGGTTGGAATCCAGTGAGTCCTTTTTAGATCACAAGAGGTCTGCAGGGCTCCACCCACTGCAGCCCTAAAAAAGTATAAGTGAAAAGTAGAGATGTTACCATTGCCATTATTGTAGTATGTAAAAAGCTGTTTTTCAATATTTAATTTTTACGTTGAGTGCAAAACTCATTTCTTAAGTAGCTAAACAGCAAACTTCAGAAATGCTAATACACTTCTGACCTGTCTTACATTTTGTACAATTATTTTTAATTTGAGAAATGGGTTTAATGAAATGTACAAAATGTTTGCTATTTTTTAAATTTTCTCTAATAGGGATATTTAATGATGAATTTAGTGCTTAGAAAAAGAAGAAAGGGAGCTTATGTCACTGGAAACCATACCCATTCTGTTCACAAATCAGAAAAGTGCATGCTGGCTCAAGGTGCTATAAGCTCCTTTATACTTCTGTCAGTACACTTCGCTAGCAACCTTTGAGGGAATGTGCTCTATAGCAAGAGAGGAAAATTCAGCCTTTGTACTTATTCAACTCCGGGCCCATGGGAGCAATAGGGTGACAGTTCAGCTAAACTGTGCCAAACCAAGTGTGGCAATTATAGAACATGGACCACTGTCCACTGAAATTGTTTGGAGATTACTACATGTATTTGTCTTGTATCTTGGTCTAGATTTAAACCAGTAAACAACCCAAGTCCTTGTTGACTTCTATATTAGGCATTTTTCTGTTTTATTACTAGTTATATATTTTTTTTAATAGTGTTCAATCTTTCATGCTTAGTTAGCAAATATTATCAACATTTAAACTGGGTGATTACTAATGAAAATTGATTACTGTACATGCATCATTACTTTTTTTGCTAAAAAGTGGACAGCTACTAGCTTAATTATCTTGTTTAATGAACGCAAAATATGTGCATTCCTGGGAAGAACTATATGATTTACATTTAATTGAAGGATTCTAAACTGCATCATATACTACAAAAGAGAAATATCAGGGAGTCATGGAGACTATCATATGTAAGCAGCCAACCCAGCATATAAATGAGGCCTCAAAAAGCAATATTGCTTCTTTACACGCAAGTACTGTACTAGGCTTGCATTAGCAGAATCTCTTTCATGCAGAAGTGGTCTTCTCTGTAATTGTCAAGTGTTAATGTATACATTTGTATGAGTTCTTAGTCTTTTTTGATCACAGGCTGCCCCTTCCTAACCTCCTGGTGTGACTCAGGGGTCACGTTTGAAGAGAATTACACTCCATTCTCCCAAGAACTCAGTTGCAGGTTATTCCTCTTTTATGTGTCTTGCACTTCACTAGGGAGAACTCTTTAATCCATCCATTTTGTATGTCACAAAGAAAGGGCTTTGCTTCTCTACTTACTTCACTTTCAGTCTTTGTAGGAAATCAGAGCCCTTGGCTCTACTGATTTTCCAATTTTGGTCTATGCGATTCTGAGGCAAAAATCAGTTCTCTAATGGAAACTAAGAGCCAAACCATTTTTGTTTTGGTGCTTTAAAATTACAAGTTATGCATTTCAAAGCCCTTTGTTGTTAGTGTAATACAACAAATGAGATAACATCAGAAGCAGTGCAAAGTAACAGAGCCTTGTTTTACAGAGTAAAATATAGAAGAGATGACCTTTAGTAATCCAAATGAAAAAAAGGACAGAATATGCATAAATATTGTCTATGAAAACCCAGCAAAACAATAAACCTTGGAATCATGTCATGTTATATAGTGCAATGTATCATCACACGAAACTGAATGCATTCTAAGTTGCAGGTTCTGTGTTTTGCAGGTAATGCATGGAATTTACTACTGGAAAAAAGTGGCAGAATGTGTACTGTATTCTTTTGTTTACAAAAAGGAAATCTCACAGGGCATGATAAAACAGATGGATTTTCTTGTGTTCCATTCTCCAACAAATGATTTATAGAAGATGCTAAGTACATTATTGTTATTTTTTGTGTTTACTTTAGATAAAGGAAATTTTGAGTTTGTGTGTGTGTGTGTGTGTGTTTCAATAAGCAGAATGCCTATCACTAAGGGTTTATAGTCACTTCACTACCAATGTCTGTCATTGTTTGTAAAGTCCTTTGGGTTACAAAGTGCTTATAATGTGCTTTATAAATGAAAAGTCTTCTTTTAAACAGGTCCAGCAACCAGATCTCTTTACATACCAAGAGATTTCAGGTTTTGCTTATTCTGTGAACCTGAGGATGTTGCACTTATTTGACATTGTTATGCTGTTCTTTCCTGCTATACAATTGAACTGGAAAGAAACAGGGTCTCAACAAAAACACATTTTGTGTCTCTAGTTGGCTATGTTTAAAAATACTGTGCAACAAAGAAGTATTAGTTCACTGACATTGTTTTAGTGGCACTTCAAACTGTGAAAAATCCTGACTAGTTTCTTTGATGACTCTCATCTTTTGACATGTCCTTTAGTCCTAGTCCTTGGACAAGTGTTCCAGTGGTCTCCCAGCCCTGTCAGATGCTTACTCAAACCATCACTCTAGTGGGGTCACTGAGGTGAAGGGCCCAGGATTAACATCAACCATCACCTAGCCTCCAACTTGGTTATAACCCCCTTCATGACCCTTGGTTCTCCCCTTAATGATGGCTAACTGGCCTGTAGACAGCCTCCTGGCAACGCACCATGCCCCATAAAGAGGTGTAACCTTACTGGCTCACTTTGGGACGTGGGAGGTGTCACTACAGCAGCAGAACAATACAGCAGCATAATGTAATGCCAACCTATCTCAGCTGAAACATGCTGCCATTAGTATTTCTCTTCCCAGCCAGCTGCTCAATTATCAAAGTTTGTGGTCTACCCCTAAGCTGGTTCACCAACATAACAGTACAATAAACTGATCTTGCCACCATGCAGCCCTGTACTTATTAGTCTGAAGATATTTAATACTACAAAATATTCCAAATGATCTCTTTTATGGACAAATGGGCAGGACTTTCATCCATGTGTTGCCCAGATGTGGTACTTTTCTCCCACATACCAGCATAGTACACACCTGAAGGTGCTCTAACTGGTGTTGTAACATTGCCAGCACATGCTGTGAGTTGCAGCACTTTAGGTACAACTGGTATAAAAAAAAGTGACACTTGCATCACTTTTTGGATGCAAGTGGCCATAAAGCAGGTAAACTATCACAAATGCACCAAAACATCTAGAAATGGGACAAATACATTTTGATGAGTTTTGGAAAATACAGTTACATAACTCAAAATCAAGGGTTGTGACTATATCATCAGTTCTTAAAAAAAACACACACGCAAACATAACATGCTATTAGCACAACTATAGTTTTTTTAATGTATGCACTGTCACCCCTTGGATGAAGAACAGTGTAATATTTTCAGCCAGTGGTATATTGAAGGATACTTTAGGAATCAATGTATTCCAATAGTACTTACTCCAGTTTATCATATAGCAATTTGTGACATCTAATTGCAAAGTGTTTCATTCTGGTATTACTCTATATGATACTTACATGTGAATAATTCCTTCCTCCTGTAGACAATTTATTTACTCCTTCTTCATGTGTAACAGCAGTATATGTATCTGTAGTGTCCTTTATTTGGTTAAACTATAAAATGCTATTTTTATTCTATCAAGAGGTCCTTTTGCTTGTTTGACCCATGTGATGGAAATATTTTACAAGTGTATGGCACTTTCCTGTCTTTTGTTTTATATTACAAATATTTGGTCTCGACAAAATGACTTGATTTTAAGTTTCTTTATAGATCTTAATAACTTTGCAGCATGGCAGGCATTATGTGCGAAGAGGACATTTGGTGGCATGGTCATTGCTGCTTGCTAAGGTCCATTTTCACACTGGTCAAACATTATACAAATTCAGCAAATGCACATTTTGTCCAAACTGTATTTTTTAAAACATTGATTGTAATATAAGCACATTTGAAATCTGTGTGTGCAAACTACATGAACATGTGCTGTTTTGTCCATGTTTTTATTTTTAAAACCCAGTTTTTTAAAAATGTGTATGTGCAAAGTATCTGAAACTGCTCCTTTCCCAAATTGTACATATATTTTAAACGTAACATATAGTTTGTATTTTGCATGAACAAATATGTAAAATGTGCAGTTTTAAACACAAAGGCCGGGATATTCAAAGTTTTGCACCGCACGCAAAGCATTTGCATGGGTTAGCACTGAGTTTGTGCCGGACTGGCATATTCAAAGATGGAAATAGCGCCAGCACAAAGCATTAGTGCTAGCGCAAAAAGATAAAGTATGCAAGGTGCAAAGTGAGGGGTGGGGACCTGCATACTGGTGCAACGGTATAGTCAAAGTGTTAGCGCTGTGCTAGCTGACTTTCAGCAGCACATAGCACAGTGCTAACTACTGCCTATAAAAGGCAGGTCTAATCCCAGGGCAAATCGCAGAACGGTGTGTGAACACAGCTGCAACCAAAATGGTGGTTGCAAGCAATGTTGTGCTGTACTACCTGATGAAGGCTGTTGTACAGAAAGAGGAGAGGGACCATGCCCACCCTGGCCCATACTGCAGGCCAAGGAGAAGATACGCTGCTAACAGGATGTACCAGCCCAGAGTCTGCTTCAACACTCTGTCTGATGAACACCTTGTTGGCCAGCACAGACTGAACAGGGTCATGTTGAGGCAGATATGTGAACTCCTGCTTGAGCAGCTGCAGCCTAACACCAGATGCAGCCATGCCATGAAAGTTGAGGAGATGGTAATGGCAGTGCTGTGTTTTCTATCCACCGGGACACTCCAAATCACAGTGTGAGACATCATCGGTATATCGCAGTCCACCCCCTCACACCTCCTGAAACAGTTCCTTGATGTCTTCCTAATGCTTGCTGCTAAATTCATTGTATTCCTCAGCATGGCAGGAGAGTGCAGAGCAACCAAGCAGCAATTCTATTGAGTTGCGCACCTACCAGCTGCAATCAGTGCCATGACTGCACCCACTTTGCCATCCATGCACCACTTGGTGATGGCAGTGATATGTACATCTACCATAAGGGATTTCACTCCATCAATTGCAAGGTGGTGTGCGATGTAACAGGGCGCATCAGCAATGACCTTGCACAGTACCCCAGCAGTGCACACAATGCCTTCATCTGGCATCAATCCAGGCTTTGCCAGGCTTTTGAGAATGGCCAGATACCAGTGGGCACCTTATCATTGAGTATCAGCAGCAGGTATAACACAACCCACACCAATGGGGGGATAGTGCCAAGCAACAGCAGACAAGGGGAAGGGGTAGACAGGGAGGCAGGATGACATCAACAGAAATGCAGGAAACAGGAAATGGAAGCAACACAGGAAACAGCAGCTAACATTTCTATATGCATTCACGGGGGACAGTACCTATCCCTTGAGACCCAGGCTCCTAACACCCATTTCCCAGCCAGCAACAGTGACTGAGGAGCAGTACAATGAGGCACATGCTGCAACAAGAAATATCATAGAGCAGGTCATTGGCATGCTGAAGATGCATTTCTGCTGCCTTGACCATTCTGGCAGCGCCCTACAGTATAGCCCTCGGAAGGTATGCCGTATATTCCTAGCATGTTGTATGCTGCATAATATGGCATTAAATCATGGTATACATGTACCAGAACCAGAGAAACAGTCTGAAAGTGAGCCAGAGCCAGAGGTCCAGGGGATAGCAGAGCAACTCTGGAGGAGAGATCCTCGAATGGCCCAGAGATCCCTGGAGCACAGGAGCAGCATCATAGGAACCCTAGCATGGAAGGGCAGGTGAGTGAATACAACACAGACAACTGACATGTGAGCAAATGTGTATTTACTCTATGTAACATGAAGTGCAAATAAAGAACAGTAACAACAGTGCAAACATGTGGTACAGCAGAAGTGGTGCATGTGTACATGTGATAGTGGTGGACCACGTCAGTGTGTTGTGTGTGGCAGTGATGGGTGTGTGACTGAGGGGTGTGCAGTGTGTATGTGTGAGGAGTGTGTGTATGCAGAATGTGTGGAATGGACAGTGTACTTGTGGGTCATGTGTGTGTGCTGGTGCAAAGAGGCTATGGTGTGTAAATGCCAGAAAGCATCATTGACGGCTACCACTATGCACCCAATGAGTCACCGGTAGGCAGGCCTGGGAGTTGGGGTTGCTGTGTGTAGAAGATCCAATAGATGATGACGGTGGGGATGTGCCTTACCATGGCCAAGGAACTCTGCCATCCATGGCACCATGCCAGACCTGTGGAGGACTGGAACACAGCAGTGGATGACCCCAACTCAACACCCCATTTGCTGGTTGCATGCCAGGTGACACTGGTAGAATGCTGGCATGTGGTACTGGTGCCCTGCCATCCCCCATGACTACAGCCCTTGCTGCTTTCATGTGCTCCCTAATGACTGCAGTGTGGTCACCAAAACAATGCTCTACCATATTGAGGACATGTGTCATGCACTCCTCAGCATGCTGCTTTGTTCAGAGCACACTGGTACTCACTGCCTCCCTGAAGAGGGACAGTTTTTGCCGGACCTCACAGTGGAAGGCATGCAGGTCCTGCTGAGTGGCAGTTTGGGACACCAGGGCTGCATGGATCATTGGCCTGGAACCCTGGTCATCCTGCCCCTGTGGCAGCAACCCACACTGTACTGGGGTGGTGGTGGTGGTTGTGTCCTGGCAGGAGGCTGCACATGTTGGGTAACCTGGGCAGCACCTGCTGGCCTACAGCACATTTCTATGGGTGTCACCTGGAAATCCACCTGGGCATCCACAGGCCCCTGCACCCTGGGACCCTGACCCATGTGGACAACCTGCTGCCCTGCACCTGCGGTGTTACTGCTGTGTGTGGTCCCTGTAGTGTCATGCCCACTGCAGCTGTCGCTCAACATGTTTACTGATGCCTGGCCATCACTGGATCATGAATTCCCCCCATAAGGCCAGAGTACATGTGTTAGTTAATGACTGGGTCACAGGTCAGGCCCTTCACCTGGGCATCCTCGGGGTACTTCATATCATCATCTTCATCACTGGCACTCTAGTCCAGGATGGCAGTGTGTTTTCTATCCCCATGCTGCTGTGCAGCTGCCATCTGTATGCCAACCACAACCATCCCTAACATCGATGAACCCTCCTGTGCATCATCCACATCATCGGCAGGCTCTGGATGGTCTTCTGGGCAATAGGCACCTTGCACTGTGGAGTGACAGGAACAGTGTGAGTGGTCTGTAACACACACAGGTATCCTAAGCCACCACTGCAATGTACAATACACAACAGTGTTGAACATACAAACAGTCCATGCAATCCCCCAGTGCTGACCACATGCAGAATGGCAAGGCCTGTCTGTGCACACACCCACAATCAGAGCATGCAGTACCAAATGAGGCTGAACCCCACTTCCGACTGTGCACTACCAATTCATGTACACACACATGGTTCATGCTACCACACAGGTCGTGGCTATCCACCGTCTAAGACGGGACCCGCATAGACTTTCCACATGCCATATGCCAGTGTGTCCGGCCACACACACTGGCTGTCTAAGGGACATCTGACAGGTGCACCTGGTAGCAGCCAATATGTGATGCTTTGGCACCCCAAAGGGGTCCACACAAAATGGTTGTAGAGTCACACCCAGACAACATTGAGCAACACCACATGCACACGGGTGTGTTCATGACCAACAACACATGATCAACAACACTGTAAGGATGACCAGTGCCCCCTGTAGGTGACACGCATACCATGGTGCAAAAGTGTCTGTTGCTTACATGGCCAGGGGTGTTCCACTTGGTTCTTACATCCTCCACCCTCGATACCCTCCAGGAACACTGGCCTCAGCATTGACGACACCAATGCCATGATGGGGTCTGCCTCCCTCTGCTCAGTGGGCATCGGTCCACCCCTGTCCACAGCTGTTCATGAAGCCAGAGTGTCTCCTCCTCTTTGGCCCTGTGCTGAAGGTCATTACAACTCTTGTGGACAGCTTTGACACTCCGCACATGGCCACCAATGGCATTTACCTCCTTGATAATCTCTGCCCACATCTGGCATACCACAGTGTTGGTGTTCTTATGGCACCTCATCAGCCTCTCCCTCTCCTTGAATCCATGTACCAGGGCCCACAGTTCTTCTGTCGAAAACTTGTGTGCCCGGAGTCATGCCTGGCTGTCTGCATCACCTGTATGGGATAGATGGGATGTTAGTATTGAGGTACAGGCAGCATATACATGTGTATATGTGTGTCTGTGTGTGTGCATGTGTGTATGTGTACCTGATAGACACATCATAATGCAATTGGACATTCCATGCCATTGGCTGTGTACCTGAGATGTTGGACTTTAGGAACACATATTGGTACACACTGTCCATTCATGGCCACAGTGTACTAAAGCAACGCTGTCGATGATCTTGACAGTGAGCAACACAGCACCACAAACATGGCCATACTGTGTGTGCAGCATTGCTATCCATGTTAGCCCTGTGAGCATCCAGCTGTGTGAGTGTTGTGATCCACACAAAGGTGCAGTGCAGGCACATGGCACGTTGCTTTCATGAGGGCTGTGTGCATGGCTTGTTGGGCACACACACATTGCTGTGGACATCGGGATGGTGGCATTATATTGTGGCATTACACCAAGGCACTGCCCGTGACATGTGCAACACACATGTTTACGCACCCAAACACACTCCTCCTACCCCCTTCACTGTGCCTGTGCACATAGTGCATGTATTTCCTCACACAGCTGGCCATCAGGGCAATGGACTACTGCCACATGCACTATTGCCAGCCAACATATGCCAGTGTGTTGGTGCACCATGCAGCCAGCTGCACCAGTCCTGCCACAGTCTGAATTCCTGGCCAACACAATGACATTCCATGTGCTGCTGTATGGATGCATGTGGTCCAACATGCCTGGCAGCCCTCCACAATGTTGTTGCAGCACTAGTGGCAATATACATGCATCAGTGTCCCACCATGTGGTCTGTCAGCGACACACACAGTGACCCCATGGCCTACTCTGTGTTGATGCTGTAACACTGTGACAGTGTGTGCCCTCTTGCAGGCATGCTGCATATGGGCATACAGTGCAGTGTAGACACAGTCCCAAAATGACCACTACAAAAGTCCCATGATATTTTATGTTGCGTATCCCATAAAATGTGAGAGCAGTGTGTAGATACAGCATCACAGAGGCATGCTATGTGACCTGTACTCACCTGCTGCACCATGGTTTTGGTCCTGCAACATCCTGCTTTTTGTTTACACTCACACAGAGTTCCTCCACACCTGTGCAGTACCTTTCAGCTGCAGTGGGGGAGCACTGTCAACCCTTAACTAGCCCAGCTGGGCAATCCACACAGTAATCCATGCAAATGAGGCTATAATGATAAGCTAATGTATCAGATTGCCCAGCAACTGCACAAGTAGGCTCATCAGCATGCATTTGCAAGCAGCCTTTGAATATTGCAAAAGTTAGCACTGGGCAAATCTGTTTGCACTAGGCAAACAGGTAGCGCAGGGCAGATTGCTTAATGGGGGGCAATAAAGCTACTGACATGCACCACACTATCCCATTGGTGCTATGCTACAGGGCCATTGTGCAAGTGTCTATCATCTTGTATCTTGGTGGTCACAATGGGGTCGCACTTGCTCAGTGCATGTACTTCCGTTTAATGCTGTGCTGTGTTTGCACAGCCACTGTACTGCATAGTGCCAGGCTATGGTACACGCAGTTTACTTTGCAGGCCTTCATTGCAGGGAATAGCAGGAGTGAGAGTGAGTTATCCTGTCTGTCAGTGTACTCTTTGTTTTGTGTAATCACACTCATACACAGGACAATGCCATACAGCAGGAGAGTGAGGGCAGTGGTCCAGAGTGACCATAGGTGAGGGAAGGTCGAGCTGGCCAATCTGGTGGACCTTTTCATGGGAAGGGAGAGGCAGCTGCTTGGACATGTCTAGGAGGGGGACAGGCCATGCAGGGAGGTCTGGATCTCCTTTGGGTGACAGCTGACCCAGTGTATGAGCATCACAAGGGATGGGGAGCAGTGATGACATCATTATGTTAACATTCAGAGTTGGCAGGCCCAGCAGCTGGAACACTACAGGTGCGTGGTCTGGGAACTGACTGTGTCCGTGCCAAGTAGGTGTTTTCCTATGCCACATGTATGCATGTCAAGTGTGTGTGTGGGGGGGTGGTATGGGTCTGTCTCTGTGCAAGTGTATGTGTCCCATTTCATTTGCATGCCAATCTTGTGTGTTTGCACTGCCCTTGGGTATGTGCATAGTCACTGCCATGTAGCCATGGGTGGGGTTCACAGTGTCGACACTGCTGGACATGGTTGGGTCCACCATCCCTCTGTCTGTGGTTGTGTGTGTGGTGCATGCTTCAGTGTGTCCATGCACTGCTCCGGGTGACATGTTTCACAGTGGTGTGCTATGTGCCATGTGGCATGTGGCAACAGGGGGGCTGTGGTTTGTACTACCCCTGTGTGACACGAGCATTAGTGGCGCTTAACATGGCATTCCTGCAGGCACTTATGGTGTTGTTCCTTCTTTGCCCTGCAGACTGCAGCAACATGATCCAGAACAATGGCAGGAAGATGCCGGGACACACTCAGCACACCAAGGAGAGCAGTGATGGACAGTGGGGTGTCTTGAGTACATATTAAACTTTGTTTGCACACTTTCCTGCATGTGCTGATGGTTGTTAATACACTGTTTGCTGGTGTTGCCTTGGAAATCACACATATGTGTCCATGGTACACTGTGTTGTTGCAATTGGTTGGGTTGTGTTCCTGTCTTGACCTGAGTTACTATGCCCATGGTGTGGGTGGATGGGGTATTGCTGTCCTGCTATGGGGGGTTGCATGGACGGGGCTGTGTTACCGTATTGGCCTCTGTTACAATGTCCATGATGTGGGTGGATGGTGTACTGCAGTCCCGCCGGGGGGGGACCTTTGGATTATGTGCCTTCGTTGCATGGGGTGATCTGTGCACTGCACATCCACATTGTGTAATGCTGCCAAGGTTCTGGTGTTTTGGGGGGCCTGCCACATGTCCTGCATCTCTCCAGTACAGGTCACACTCTGTTGCACTGTAGTGTGGCTTGGGCATTCCCGTGGTGATTGTGCATTGCTGTCTGCATCTTTGCACTGTTCCTTTGGGCAGCATGTCCCAACCAGTTTGTCATTACATGGCTTCTTTTGTGCTCAGGGCTGCTGTACCAATCACGTGGGGTGTTGCCTATGTGCTTGCACTGTATCACTGTGTACTTCACTGAGCTGTGTGGCTTCCTCTGGTCTGTGGTGTTGTTTTTTACCTTCCATGCCTTCCTGTGTACATTGGCTGGGTGGGTGCAGCCTGTGGTGTCCTGCTGCAGCATGCAGGCTTCTACCAGGTTGCATGTGCAGTACTCCAGTGTATCTCTACATGGCCATAGTTGTTGGGCGATGTTGTCTGCCCCAGGGCCATCAACCTGGGGTGTGCATTATACTTCATTGTTTGTGTACCATCCTGACATGGTTCTCCTTAATCCTCTAGGTCCATGTTGGAGCTCATTGTGGGCCACATGGCCTGAGGAGATGGATGGGAGGGATGACCTTCTGTGCCACATGGTCCACCAGCAGAGGACTATCATAGAAAAGCAGATGGTCTTCATTTTGGAGACTTGGAGCATGGCTGCAATCCTAGAGGCCAGGCAGCTGGACCCATCATGCCAGCAACATTAGGGCTGTTCCCATGTTCATTTGCTTTGTTCCCCCACCCCATTGCTGGACTGCTAGTTTTGTTGCTACCTTGTATTCCTTTTTTTTACTGTGTCCCCTTCCCCTTTTCCTCCCATTTCTTTTCTAGTGGTAGTAGTAGTATTAGTAGTAGTAGTAGTTGTAGTAGTAGTGTTAGTGGTAGTAGTAGTATTTGTAGTGGTAGTAGTAGTGGTAGTAGCAGTGGTTGTAATAGTTGTATTAATGGTTGCTGTATTTATTATTGTTGTTGTTGTTGTTGCTATTCTTGTGCTATTGTTGTTGTTTCCTTTTTTTCTTTGAGTACATTAATACATTCCACTTTCTTGACTTTACTGTGTCCATTGTCATTATTGGGTGCTTGAGGTTTTTCAAAGGGTTCTCATTTGCTGTGGATTCCATTCTTGGGTCCAGGGAATTACTAGCCAGTGCCATGGTTGGGGGTGTGTGTCATATTCTGGGTTGTACACTGCTGTCTGCTCTTAAGGTCATATTCAGCGCTGTACATCTTTGCATGTGCTCCAGATCATGGCAGGCTCACCTCTGCACTGGGTTCCTGTGGGTGTTTGCCCTACCTGACTGATTGCTATATTCAGAGCTGACTTATTGTCTATATTCAGTGTTGTCTTACTTCCCAGGCTATTTTTACACTGCGCCTCTGGCCCAGTTGCCTGGCTTCCTTAGCATGCTATATTCAGCATGTTTAGCACTGGGGCTATCCCTTTGAATATAGCGGGCTATTGCCTCCAGGCTAATTTAGCATGCCGGTCTGTGCTAATTTTGCCCTGGTGCAAAGTTTTGAATATCTGGACCAAAGGGTGTTATTTGTTTATGTAAGAATTTTAGGAATGTAAAGTTATGCATTTGAAAATGTAGTTGCTGAATTTCTGACATTTCTTGAAAATTGTGCACATTTCATAAATATTAAGTTGTACAGACCTTTTTGATTTCACCCAGCTCTTAATGAAGGTGCTATCAAAAAATTATTTCCTTTCATACCTGTAAATGTTTACATGACGACAACTGAAATGTTTGTATTGGGACTGTGACAACTCTCGATAAATCTTTCTCTGCCTGTGTTCTGTTATGATTTTAAATTTTCTCCATTTCATTCTAGGATAGTTGAACCAGTGGTCAAGTGCCAGATTCCCAGCACTAACTACCTGATTTAGGACAAATGCAAGAAAATGTGTTGATGTAAGACAGTAGTATGACTAGTGTGGGTAGTATACCAAAGTAGAGATGCAACAACATTCTATTTCACTGGTGAATTATCGGCCAAGTCACCAAATTCACCTCTGTGGATCATTTCATGAAGCTGACCCGCTTAATGAAAAATTTGCCATTTGTAACTTCACCTTGCTTTGGTTTTTTTTTAAATACAAGCTGCACTTAAAAAAAAAAGCTAAGTAAGTAGAAGTTATAACATGAAGAATCCCCTAAATCCCTGATGTCTAGTGCCCCCCACTGATCACTGTCCCCAATTTAAACAAGCATTTGTAAGTCCCGAATGTTCTCTTGCTGGCATTGGCATTGGTAGTGCAGGAGTTAGAGAGATGCATAATAGGAATGGCAGTGAAGTATTGAACTGACTCCAACCTCACTCCCACCCTGCAGAGTCTGACAGATGTTAGGGTGTGCCTTTGGGTTGTCGGCCATAACGCACATGCCATTTCACCTCACCCTACCCTGCAGACACTTACAAGTGTTGTGGTGTGCCTTGGGCTCTTCAGGCCTTAAGCTCATCCCATTCCATAAGGCAATACGCTGAGATGGGTGCAGTATTGGAGAATAGGATGAACTTTGGGGCTGAAGACTTCAAGGCACACCTCGATGCCTGTTACTGGCTGCAGGGTCGGGGTGAAATGGCGTGAGCATTACAGCTGATGATCCCAAGTCACACCACTGATGCCTGTCAGTCTCTACAGGGTGGGGCGTCATGGTTGGAAACCTTAATGCCCCAGGCATTGGTTGGTATTTTCACTCCACATTTTCAACATGGACTTTTTATGACCCCCCTCATGAACAGTGGCACTATCAGTTCATTAGCTGAAAGCTGATTTTGCACAGTGACTGCGCCATTTTGTGCCACAGGTGCGAAAACACATTTCAGGCATGATGTGAAAAATGACAGTTGTACTGTTCATGAGGAGATTTTAAAAATGGCAATATTGAAAATCTGGAGTGAAAATATGAAAAATTGGTGATGAAAGGTGATTTTGCACAGTGACTGCGCCATTTGGCGCCACAGGTGAGAAAATGCATTTTGGGCAGGATGTGAAAAATGACAGCTGTACTGTTCATGAGGAGGTTTAAAAAAATTTCAGTGTTGAAAATCTGGAGTGAAAATATGAAAAATTGGTGAAGTAACGAGCTTGCGTAGAAACTGCACAATGCACACCCATAATACAATTATTTTTTTGGATTTTTTAATCACATTTTCAATATAGGCATTTTGGGACCTACCTTCATTGACAGTTGCACTGTGACTTTGTTAATCTGTCCCAAAAGTTGATTTCCCACAACCACCGCGCCATTGTGTGCCATAGGTGCAAAAACACATTTTGAGCTGGATGTGAAAACTGACAGCTACACTATTCATAAAGAGGTGTGAAAAATGGCAATATTGAAAATCTGGAGTGAAAATATTAAAAATTGTCATAGTTATGAGCGTGCATTGAAGCTGCATAATGTACGCTTGTAACAGTCATTTTTTGGAATTTTTTCACCAGATTTGCAAGATGGGTTTTTTGGGACCACACCTCATGAACAGTGGCACTGTCATTTTGCTAATTTGTCATGAAAGGTGATTCCATGCAGTGACCGTGAAATCATCTTTCAGGACCAAGTAATGAGAGAACAGTGCATGTGTTCATGAGGAGGGGTCCCAAGAACCCCATGTTGAAAATCTGGTACCAAAATTCCCCAAAATGGCTGAGATATCCACCTAAGTTGAAACCTCCTATTGCCTGCCATTATAAAGTTTTCTGCATTTTGTTCAGTTCCTGGGCAGCTTTTGAAGAGTTCAGACGTGTTCCCACTCCACTGAAGATTGCAGCACCCAGCCCTCTGGAGGTAAATATGGGGTGAGGAGAGTGAGGGGAGGTGGGGTGTGCAGAGAGTCGGTGTGGGTTGAGTGAGAGAAAGCGACGGGATGACAAGGGACTGTTTTTTTTTCTCACAGTTAAAAAAAAGAAACTGGACTTCGGGGGACAGTTTTCTTTATTTAATGATTTTGGGCACACTGGAGTGGGCTCCCAGTGCACCACGAGTTTGGGTGGAGGGGACATGATGCTGACGGGGACTGGGCACTCCTGTCGGCAAACAAACTGAACTGGGTGGGACATGCCGACATGGGTATTGGGCTTCCCCGATGTCAGCTTTGTGGGGATTGTGTGGTGGGCAGCGCCACCATATTAATTGGAATGTTTCACCAGGCAAGGCACGTAACAGAGCCTTGTTATCTGATGCTTCAATGAGGAAACTGCACCTCATTGAAGTGGCAGATTTCTTTCAACTCTGTGGATCTCTTTGAAACTGCTGTCATCACTAGCATGGTTGCTAATTGTTGGCTGAGGGATGCACCCACTAGAGTGTTCCCTGCATCCGCCAACACTGACACACCTCTGAATGTGCTACTACTGCAAGATGTTGCTTGCGCACATGCAAGACAACATAAAAAATATATGTGTATATCAATTAAATCCTTGGTGTCAAGTGCTCTCCCCCACTGACCAGCAGCACCAATTTTTAAAAATACATATTTCAATTAAATGTAATCCCTGTGTCTAGTGGCACCCCCACCCCATGAATTGCCTGCCCTGATTTGAAAAAATATATATTTATTAAATCCCTGGTGTCTAGTGCCCCCCTCCACCGATCGCCGGCCCCAAAGTCCAAAAATATGTATATAATTCATGGTGTCTAGTGGTTCTCCCCTCCCCCACCACCGACCATTGGCCCCAATGTAAATATATATATATATATATATATATATATATAATTCATGAAATCCTGGTGTCTAGTTGACCCCCACCCCTCCACACCCATCAGGTAGTGCTACACCCAGCTTCTCCCCCAACCCAACCCCAGACTGGGCGACCAGCACAGTCTCCACTCTCCACCGTGGCTGAGTAATTGATGAACTTGGAGAATGAATGAGTGCATGCTTGCAGCTGGGCATGCACTCATTCATTCCAGGACAAGGGTGGGGAGTAGTCATCTATATACACAAAATATTCAGTCCAAGGAAATTAGAAATATAAGCCCAAATCTGGAACACATTTGGTTAAAACTTTCATCATTAAATATACCTAAAATTATTTTGGGTGTAATTTATAGACCCCCATCAATAATAAGAGAAGATGATTTACTATTAATAAAACATCAGCAGGAATTAAACCCAGCTGACAGGTTATTGATTATGAGAGACTTAAATTTGCCAGGAATAAACTGGACAATGTTAAAGGGGCAAAGAACATTGCCAATATTTTCACTGAGACATTCGATCATATAGGGCTGGAGAAGAGTGTTCAGAAACTAACAAGAGGGTCAAATACTCTCGGTCTGAATCTAACAAACTTGGGAGACACATTAACAAATTGCACTACAGCACCCCCCTCCAGCAATAGCAATCATGAAGTTGTTTAGTTTGAGGTATAGGAAGCACTTCCCAAACAGTTGGGCTCAACTAAGGTTTTTAACTTTGGTCGGGCAAATTTTCCTGAGCTGAAGGTTAGCATGGCTAGATGAAACTGGGCAAAGTAGTTTCAAAATAAATCAATTTAAGAGAAATGGAACATTCTCTGTAATAAACTTGAACAGGAAACTTCTAAATGCATACCTGTCAAATTAAAATATAGCAACCAGAGAAAAACGCCAAACTGGATGACTCCTAAAATTAGGGGTCTAATTATAAAGAAGAACAAGCTGTTTATAAAAATAAAGCTAGAAGAGGCAAAACAGGGTGGACTATTTACAGGGATCTTAACAAAAAGGTGAAGAAAGGAATCATAAAACCAAAATCATCTTTTAAATTAAAATTAGCTAACAAGTCAAAGGAAAACTATAAAACGTTTTATGCATATTATAAATAAAATCAAGGGAACAAACAATTCTATAGGCTCCCTTAGAAATCAGGAAGAAAAGACAATAAATGATTTAAAACAGATGGCCGATATGCAAAATGAATTCTTCTCCTCAGTATTTAGCTCTAAAAAGCCCATTAGCTCGAATCCAAAAAACAGTGAAACAAGCAATCTGGTCTCTCCACAAAGTATACAGTTACATAAGGTAGAAAATAGATTAAAACAAGTAAACCCAAATAAATCCCCAGGGCCAGATGTCATTCATCCGAACATAATCAAGATGCTATCTACTGAATTGGCACCACCTGTAACCCACATCTTCAAGAATCCCTGTTTGAGGGGGTAGTGGTAGAGGCCTGAAGGATGACTACTGTCATTCCACTTTATAAAAAGGGACCTAGGACAGACTCGACAAATTATCACTCTGTTAGTCTAACATCTATATTGTCCAAAATACTTGAGGGTATCCTTAAAGACTACATCATTAATGATTTAGAACAAAAAAACCTTCTAGACGAAACTCAGCATGGGTTCACCAAAGGGAGATCCTGCCAGACAAACATGTTGCATTTCAATGACAGGGTAAGCAAATCAATGGATCAGGGAGCCTCAGTGGATGTGGTCTTTTTAGATTTTTCTAAGGCTTTTGACAAACTGCCACATGCTAAATTGATAATTGCAATTCAGAGACTAGGAATACATCACAGTCTGGTATCTTTTGTCCATTCTTGGCTTTCAAACAGAAAATAAAGGGTGTGTATAAAGGGAGTCTTATCTGGATGGAGGGAAGTGACAAGCGGGGTTCCCCAGGGTTCGGTGAGTGGCCCCTGCCTTTTTAATATATATGTCTCTACTATCCAATATGTCCATGATAAAATCTGATTGACAAAGTTTGCCGATGACTGCAGGTTGGGGCAATAGTAACAAATCATGGACAACAAATGAGGCAGTATAGCGCAGTGGTCTAAGGCTCTGAGCTGCAAATCTGGTGACATCCAGCAGACCAGACCTGGGTTTGAATCTCACAGCTTCTACTTGCATGCTGTGTGACCCTGAACAAGTCACTTAACCTCCTTGTGCTCCCAGGTCGCTCCTGTAAAAAAGCTTTCAGCTTAGTGTGCTATACCTGGTTAAAAAAAAAAAATCAGGAAGATGTTGCTGCATTTCAACAGGCTTTAAACTTCATTCAGGACTGGACATATAATCATAAATTGTTGCTGAATCAGGACAAATGCATGCTTATGCATATGGGAAAAAAAATTACAACTATAAACATACATTAAAAGGAAAAGAGCTTTGTACTACCAAGGAAGAAAGGGATCTGGGAATTATGATTACACAGGATCTGTCATTTAAAACCCATTGTAGTAACAGTGCTGAAAGCGAATAGAATCCTAAACTTTATATTAAGACACATTGAGAGCAGAAATAGGGAGGTGCTGATCCCCTTGTATCCATCTCTGGTGAGGCCCATACTAGAATATGAAGCACATATCTGGTCCCCCTACAAGAAAAGGAGAAGTCCAGAGGATTGAGAGAGTCCATACAAGAGCCACTAGGACCATAGAGGACCTCAGAACTATGTCTTACCAGGACAGGCTGAAGGAGTTAGACATGTTTACCTTGGAGTACAGGAGGTTAAGGGGTGACATGTGTTTAGTTCATAAAGCATGGGTAGATAATGAGCTGTGGGACCTCTTAGGCCTACAGACTAAGATGCAATCCTATGCTACCAGATCACATCCTCTGCAGCTTGAGGACAGTCAGTATAAACTAAGGAGAAGTGGTGGGTGGTTCAGTGAATGAGTTGTGCCCATTTGGAAGGCGCTTCCATTAGAAGTGGTAGGCAGAAAGGCAATCAATCAGTTTAAATTAAACGTAAACAAACACTTTGGGAAAAAAACACACTGTCCTTATGGTCAGAAAGCAAGCATTATGGATGAAAGTCTAATAAAACTCTGTAAACCTATGATACCTATGATATTACAAGCACATGCTCATTTATTCCAGGACAGTCAGGTGGCCAGCTATGGTGCAGAGTGGAGGGTTATGCTGGTTGCCCCCTCAGGGGTCTGGTTGGGGGGGGAGCAGGGTGGCGGGGTACTACCTGATGGGGCTGAGGGTCCACTGGACACCAGAGATTCCATTTATTACATATTTTTTTACACTGGGACAGCAATCAGCAAGGGGAGGAACCACTGGACACAAGGATTTATATATATATATATATATATATACACTGTATATGTATATATTTTGACACTGGAATGGTGATCGGTGGGGTGACCACTAGATACCAGGGATGTGCATTTTAAAAGATAATAGACTACACTCAAGATCACCCAAATCCAAGTAGTTTCTATCCTACATGTCACATTTTGTGCCATGCTCACCTTGAGTAAGCTTTCTTGAACAGTTTGTTAATTAACCTTTGTGGATTAAGCTGTTTATTGGCTTCAACATAATGAAATAGAAAGTTTGCATTTCAGGTTTGTGAGTGACCACTGTGTTTCACTGGCAGGAGGTCTAACAACTTTGATCAAGCTAAGATGATATTTTTCTCTTAGAAAGAGAGATTGTTATTCTATTTGTAATGAAGTGGTAAGTCTGAGTTTAATGTGTATTAGTTTTTTTTTTATGCAGGGCAAACTGACTTGCTGTACAATGTGCCAGTAACTGTGTGCTATTGTTCTGGGACGGTGTTACAGTTGATTATTTTTTAGAATCAGAAGGCACTAGAAATTGATAATGACCAATTCACAATCTTTTTTGAATTTGTTGCAGTTGTGCAAAGTTCTTAATTTTTCTATGTGCATTTGGGTAAGACTGATTAGCTATTAATTCCATAAGCCCCACACTAAGGACCATGTGTAGGGATATAAACTAGTAATACTTGTACCTATATCATGCTTTATGATTATATTTTACATGCTGTTCTGTATATTTACTTAGAACCTTCCCCTTTCATATGGGCTTGAAGTATATTTTATCATTTTAAACTTTTCTTAATTACCCATCTTGTATTGTTTCATTTGCACAAGTAAAATAACAAAGCTATAAACTGATTACAGTATGGAATGTAAAAATTGCAATAATTGAAATATTAACATAAAGAAATAAATACAGTTTTGATTGGAGTATTTAATGTTAACACTGTACATCACTCTGAGCCACTTGCTGCAGTGTAAGAGTAGTTTTATTTGCCTTTAGTGGGTGAGAGACCGATGAAGTGAAGCAGAGCTGTTCTTTCTCCAAATGGATGCAACTGAATCCAACAAGTGGCTCCAAGAGATGCATTAATACATTATGCACCAAGGGAGTACTGCAAGATTTTTAAATAAAAAAATGAACAAAGTCCCTCCATGACTGTACATTTACAGTGCAGCTGCACGTGAGACCCTCTTCACCAAATAAGAGTGTCTCCCAGATAGATTAATGGAGAGCTGTGATTTTTCAGCTGTGTGCTCTTGACCTGTGATATTCAGAACTAAATATGTTGATCTGTGCCTTGAGTAGAGAAGTGGAACCAGCACATTGCATATATTAGTATGCAGATATGTGAAATGTGACATGTTTTATCCAATTAAGGAGCAGTATATGCAGCATCAATCTTGGCCAGTTTTATAGTTCTTTTCATCTAGCTACTTCTACATATCTTGAAGTAACAAGAGGGGTTGTCTAGTGGGTAAAGCACCAAGTTAGAAAATAAGAGATCATTGGTTGAAACCCTACTGGAGCCAAAAACTGCATGGCATTGGGTAAGTTACTTAATCTACCAAAGTGGATATCCTGGGTAAATCTTTTGCAATTATTGAAGCAATTTACAATCCATTGTCAGAAATAGTTACAGTGAAACCCACCAGGATGAAGCACAGCACTGCAGAATTCTGCAGTAGAGTTACTGTAGCAAACAATGCAATTTCAATGGGAGTTAATCCCTTTTGTCATGCAGTAAGCCTGTGACACTGTGCTTCATCCTAGTGGGCTTCACTGTACATATACACAGAAATATGTAAGCAATAATACCCAACAGGGTGGGCGGTATTGTGCTATACTGGACCGCCCATGAGCATAATGAGGCCCGACACCGGAGGTATAGCACAATACCGCCCACCCTGCAGGGTATTATTGTGCTTAGAAAATGGGCACTGTAAAAAAAAAAGTTTAATTAAAAAATGTTGATAAAAATGTGTTTAAAATAATCTGTGTAATAAAATAGTTCCTCAGCTGCCAGAATGTGTGTGGTTATGTGTTTTAGGCTAGGGACTTTTGAGCTAACAAGCCTCTATATTATGCCTTGGGACCTGGTTGTCATGCCCTCCCCCACCACACACACACTTACTTGCAGGTTTTATATAAGGGATGGGAACATCAAGCAGAATAGAAGCAGTATAGGGGGTCAGGAACTTGGTAAGTTACAGCTGATCAGGCATGGCAGTTTGTGGTCAGATGCAGTTTAGCATGTCAGGGATCCGGAGATGTGAACGAGGTAACTCTGCTACCAACAAGGTACCATACATGGAGTCAATTTCATCTTTATCTTAAAAACACTACGTGTCTTACTTTTTGTCAGACGGGTTGCTCATTGCTGCTGTTAAGGCAAGCAGGATGACGGAGAAAGAGCGGTAAGCACGCGACGTGCTACCGTTGCTGTTTGAATACAGAAAAAGATTTTTAAAAAATTACATATGGCACAATAGAAACTTTGGCAGCCTGAATCTGCAACTTGGTCTGAAGCTCCTGGCTTTGCCAATGAATCTCAGGGTACTACAGAGCAGGATTCTGCGGGGCTGCAAACAGCAGTAAACACAGCTGATCTGCCATCAGGAGGGGTGGTGCGAAGTGCATGGAGAGTGGTGCAGTTAGGGAGAAAGTCAATTCTTCTTCTTCTCTCCCTAACCGCACAATAAGAACAGGAGTGTGCTTTTTCTGGTAGCTTTCTTTCTGTTTTTAAAGAGCTGTTTCTAATTTCATTCTGGATTCAGTCAGCATTGGGGGCCAGTATGTCTCATAGCGATACAAAAATAATAATGGGACATTTAAAGGTAAGAGGAGTTTAGCCAATTAGAGAAGTGTCGCCAGCAGGATTCTGGTGATGGGGTTGGCTGGGCTGGTACTTTTAATAGCTGGGCATCTGTTGTCTGATAGATGCCCAGCTAGAGAAGTGCCTCAGCCAATCAGAATGGTGATTTACTTTTACCCATTTTCTAACAAACAATGTTAGAGGCTACTTTAGGTACAGAGAAAGAGATAATTAGCCACAAAGAGGCTAACTGACTTGTTTAGAATCACATAATAAGTACCATGCATTTCAGTTATGGGATTCAGACCTGGATCTCTCCAGGATGATAACTCTTGTGCTCAAACCACTAGGCTGTACTGCCATTTTCTGCCATTTCCAAACTCAAGTTTGGTTTTATTGTTGGGATGGTTAAGCCATTACAATATTCTTTAAATGCAAACATACACTTACACAATATATAACAAAGTATTACAATTAAACATTCTATACATATGAATATAAATATTCATTTCCAACTGGCTCAGACTATTAATATAAAAGAAACAGAAACATTATTAATAATAAAAATCATTCCATCCTGAATTGGATAGATTTCATTTTAAGCACTTTACCTATAAAGTTTTTAATTTATTTTGAGTTATGGTCTACAAATTAACTATAAACTATCACTGTAACTTCCCAGGTCCTCCTCCAACCATTATTATCCTATAGCCCATTGTTTTACCAAGTCAGGTCAACCAGGCCAGCAACAGGGCAACTTCAAAAACATGCCCAGGAATCCAGGTCAAGGCCCTTCCATGAACCAACATTATGTTATCACCCACATAGAACCACTCAAAGACATTATATGAACAAAGGATATTAAATGAAACCATATTTAGAGGATAAAAAATAAAATGTTAAAAGCATTACTATAGGCATGTGAAATCTGTTGCTAAACAACGTTTTCTCCCTGAGCTGAAATGTGTATATTTATTTGAATAGCTTGTGTGTCTAGATGTTTACAGATTTTTAAAACATTTGTCTATTGTTTTTTCCCTTTTTTCCTCCCAGCCCTAGTGGTGTTTATTTGATTATTTATCAAAGGATTGTATACATATGTATTATATAAAAACTATGCAATATTGATTTTGAGAGCCTTTATTCATTAATTGCTAGTTAAGTCTGGACCAATGAATTTGAAATGTTTTTTGGTGATGTCAAAGGGTTGTTGGGTATTTATGGTGGCAGTTACTTTTGTGTGTTAGCTTTTGACAAATGGTAGTTTTTTATCGGAAACACATCAAGCATAAACGTCTGTATGCTTTTTTTTTATTTTATAATTGAAATGTTTATATACTAAATTTATGCCGTGGGGTACTTATAAAGAAAACTGACACTGTGCTCATTCTTCTGGGTGTGTTTCTGGACTATTCGAATTGGAGTACCATCATCCAAATGTGCACTTTCTCTCTGTATTTTTGAATGAACTGTAAGTGATATGCACAGGTTGCGGTTTTAATTTGAAAGAATACCATGTGAAAGCTATCATCAAGACAAAAGTAGCAGCAACATATCAAAACCAGCAAAATGTCTGTTGAAGCCACAACAAATTTGATGTTTAATACAGAACCTACAAACCCAATGGATTATGTGAGTAAATTATTAATGACTGCAAGAAGAGTGAACCCATTTTTACTAGAGGAGACAGAACCAAATAATGAAATACCAGAAGCTAAATCACTTTTAAAAACTTGAAAAAATGTACACACCAGTTCAGGAGAATTTATTGGAACGTTACAAGTTTTGAGGTACACTTGTTAGGTCAAAGGATATCTAGACAGCTGAAACTGCAGAAGAATCCAACTTTTAGGATGGAAAATGTAACATTTATGCAGAAATGAGAAGCTGTGCTAACAGAAGCAACTTTTAAGCTGATGAGACTAATTGTGAAATATAGCGAGGAAGGAAAGGCTGCCCTGAGGTTGGATCTTAAGAAGCAAAAAACTTGAAGTTCTACAATTTAAAAATCTCATTGAATTTGATACACAAAACAACAAACTTCAGGAATCAATTGCAAGACTAGATGCTGAACTAAAAAAAGTGAAACGAACAAAGTTTACTAGAGATAAGAATGACTGGGAGAAAAGCAGGTATACACCTGGAAAAAGGATCCACAGAGAGGCAATTTCCCTGAAATAGATAGGTTTAATTTGATTTAAGTGATTCAGAACAAGAAGAAAATAACAGGGGCTAGGAAAATATGGCACAACCTCCACCCCATCCAGTGACCACTCAACAATCATAATCTATTCTGTGAAGGAGCCCTTGCCTTTTATATATTTATTTTTATTTTAGCTTTTGTTGACCGGGTAAGTACACTAGACAAGTATTATGCCTATTTTCAGGAACAACCCGGTAGAGTACAACATAGGGATACAGACATTTTTACAGAAGAATGTAAGTACATCATGGCAACATGTAGGAATAGTAACATTGTCCAGGGGTATGGAAGGCCATAATAAAACTTATAACTTTAAGGTTAATGTACCCCCGGGGTGAGTAGGTCACCTACAAATTCTAACAAACCATATACACATTAGAGACAATTTAGAAAGGCATGTCCAGGGGACCTTGGCATTGACAGTATGCCCTAGGTCAGGTACCCTGGTAATTGGTAGAATCATGGAAAACAGCAGGAGTTTCGGGCAGCATCTATGGGAGGCAACTTTGGACTGGAAAGACAACCATTGATAATTACTCTAGGGAGGCTTAGGGCAGTCACATACTGAGGCTTGTTTCAGGAAACCCCAGAGGGAATTACGAAAGCACTGATGGGAAGAGGCCAAACGAATATGCACAGGAAGGGAGTTCCAGAGTCTGGGCGCACATGCGGCAAGGTCCCGGTCACCCATGAGGGTACGGGTGGAGGGGACTTTGAGCATCCCTGAGGCCTGGGACCTAAGGTGGTAGGTAGTAGTGTCAATTTGCGGCAGAAGCAGGGCCAGCTCCGGGGAGTGCCGGTTATGATCACTTTGTCCATGAGACAGCCCACCCCGAAGTCCAGGTACCTAGCTGGGGAGAGCCAGCAAAGTTTATCGTATAGCTCACAGCGATGGGTGAGACGGGGGACAGCAAGGGCAAAGCGACAGATGTTGTTATATGTCGTGTGCCGCCGAGTGAGATGAGTCTTGAGAGAGCGAGCGAATAGGTGCAGCCCATAGCGGAGAGAGGGAAGAAGTACACCTCTCACGAGGGCGAGTCTAGCTGCTGGTAAAAGGTTGTACCTAGCCCTGTAGGCCAGGCCCAGCTTGCAGTTCACTGCCCTGCAGATGATTTGGATGTGACTGCCCATGTCAAGTTGGGGGTCAAGGGTGACCCCTAGGTATTTGGCAGAGTTCACTATAGGGAGGGGAGATCCGTCAGGACTGGTAATCTTTAACAATGCTGACGAGGCTTTGATTTTGGCTGTTGAGCCAAAGAGCATGGCCTGTGTTTTTTTCAGGTTCAGGACCAGTTTGTTTTTAGTAATCCAGGTTAGGACATTGTTAAAGTCTTCAGACATGTGCTTGTTAAGAGTAGCGACATCACGGGTGTGTGCCAGGATCACCAGGTCATCAGCATAGAGGGTGGCACTGCAGGTAGTTGTCACCACAGGTAGCTGGTTGATAAAGAGGGAGAAGAGGAGAGGGCCCAGTACCAAACCCCGAGGGACACCGGAGGTCACTGGAAGGGACTCTGAGAGGACTTTATTGAAGCTGGTCCACTGCGTTCTACCATGCAGGTAGCCCATAAGCCATTTCATGGCAAGTGGAGAGAGACCAAGTGACCACAGCTGTGAACCGAGCAACATGTGGTCAACAAGATCAAAGGCTTTGGACAGGTCAATAAATATGGCTCTGGAGAGTTTGCCCTGATCCATGGCTGATCTGATACTAGATGTGACTGAGATCAGGGCTGTAGTGGTGCTGTGACCCTTGCGAAAACCATGCTGGGCCGGGGACAGCAACTCATGTGACTGGATGTGCTCCGAAAGCTGTTTGGCCACTACCTTTTCAAGGAGCTTACTAAGGGATGAGAGAATAGCAATCGGGCGATAGTTATCCAGTAATTTAGGATTGCCCTGCTTCAGTACTGGGACTATCCTTGCCTCTTTCAAGATATCGGGGAAGGTACCGCATTTGAGGGATAGGTTAAAGATGTGGGCTACTGGGTAGGCAATGTGAACAGCACCAAGCTTAAGGAGCTTTGATTCCAGGTTATCTGGGCCAGGACTGGAGTACTGGGAGAGGCCAGCTAAGTGCCTCTGGGTGTCCAATACAGACACACCCCTGAGGTTAAACATTAGCCGCGGGGGGTGAACCTCTCTCTGAGTCGAGGGGGGGAAGGGAAGGCAAACTCTTATCGGATGAGAAGAGTGAAGTGAAGGCTGAGAGATCTGTGAAGTGTGAGTTTAGGGAGTTGGTGATGGTGTGGGGGTTCATGCAGGAGACCCCATTGATAATCATGTTGGATACCCCTGGTTGGGAGGATCCATTGACAAGATTTTATATTCTCAGAATCTCCTGGGGGCTGGGTGCTAAGTAGGGGCGGACTTGCAGAAGTCACTTTTCGCAGCCCTAATGGCCTTTGCAAGTGTTTCTAAGGTGTCTGTATTTTTGGAAAATGGTGGGATCACTGGAACTTTTGAAGTGGGCCCAACACTTGTCTCTCTCCCGCATTTGGGCTAAGAGATTCCCATGCAACCAATGAGTAGCAGACCCCCTCACCCTACGGGTGACCTTGGGGGCATGCTTATCTTGCAGGGTCCCAAAGATGGTGATGAAGGTAGAGGCTGCCACTGAGGGGTCAGTGGCCCCTAGCACCTTGGACCAGTCGGTAAGCCGTAGGTCCTCCAGGAACTCCCCAGGATCAAACCTGGAGTAGTTTCTGACATGCAGGATTTTGTGAGGAATTTTGGGGGAGGAAATTTTCCATACACAGTAGACCGGTGAGTGGTCTGAGATAGAGTCTGGCAGTGTACCCGCTAAGGAGATTCTGTCAGGGTGGTTGGACATGATCCAGTACAGTAGGGTACTGGAGGATCCATTCGCTAGCCGTCTGGTTGGATCCTGGATAAGCTGAGTCAGGGTAAAGTTAGCAAGTAGGGACTCATACTGCTTCACACAACCTCCAGCCCAGTTGAGGTTGACGTCCCCTAAGATTAAGAGTTCATTGTCCCCAACATTGGGACCAACTGTGTCCAGGAGGTGGGTCAATCTAGAAAGTCCACTCTTAGGTGGGTTATAAGTGCACACTAGGTGCAGTTTCTTTGTGTCCCCAAGTAGGAGCAGCACATGGAGTACCTCGCATGGGGACACGTGGGATTGATGGTGGGCAACTTGGGAGACTTTGAGATGGCTCTTGTGGTAGATCAGTATGCCTCCCCCCCCTCTTGCTCCCCGCTCTGTCCAGGCATGTGAACTCATACCCAGGGAGGATACAGGCTGTGTCAGGGATCGAGGGTTTGAGCCAGGTCTCAGTCAGTCCGAGGATATCGGGTTTGCAGAGCGCCATCCACGCAACTAGCTCATCACAGTTATGTAGCAGGCTCCTGATGTTGAGATGTGCTACTTTTAGACCCTTGCCCATGCCCCATACAGAGGGGATATTCTGTGGGTTGTACGGACCTGGGTTAGTTACTATATCTCCTGCCAGTAGTAGTGTTAAGAGGAGGAGCCATGGGAGATGCCACTTCATGGTGGATTGGCCAACTGAGGGATTGAAAGCATGGATACACTTAGTCTTGGCAGAGAACATTAGGCTCCCGGAGGTCTAAGCAGCATGTGAGACAGCATTGAGACTTGGAGGTCACAAGGGTATTTGAGAAGGAGAAATCTGTTATCTCACAGGAGGAAGACCTCTCCCAGTTTCCCCCCAGTAATATTGGGGGGGGGAGTGGCCATTTGGAGCAAGGTGAGCCCTAGAACAGGACCAGCTAGGACCAGCGTCCTGTAAGTGGCAGGCAACACACCCTTGTCCTTTGTCAGGGAGGTATCCCCACCTGCCTTGGGCAGGGGGGTGAGTGTGCCTGGATCACATCCGGACTGAAGACATTGGACCAACTGGAGAGTTTGTACTAGGTCCTTTCGGCGCCAAGTTCAAAAGTTCAAACAGTCAGCCGGAGGGGCTCTGAGGGGAGAGGAAGGGGGCTTGAATCTTGGTAGGAAATAGGAACTTGGCACAGTTGGTGCAGGCTAGGTAGATGGCAATATGAGCAGGACTGAAAGCTAGGGGTCAGAGAGAGGCCAGTCTAAGCTTCAAGAGGGGCAGCACAACAGGACAACAGAAATTTTCAGGAAGAAGAGAACATGGAGGGGGAAATGACAGAGGACTAAACTATTACCAAGGACATCAGCGGGCTTACAAGAGAAGCTAAAATGGCAGACACAACTTCTGGGGTCAAAAGAGGAGGTAAGAAAATGTGAACGACCTAGCTGTATAATAAACCTTTCTGATCATGTCCTAAATGAAGATGAGATATCAGTTCTTAGAAAAAGCGTGACGTTTGCTCCAACAAATTATGCTAATAAAGCAAAGACACTGAGTGTTACTTGTACAAAACTCTATCTTAAAGCATTTTATGATAAAAGTACCCCAGATAATTCTAGATCTGCCACAGGGTAAGGTAATTTTAGGAAAAAATCAACATTTTGTGCCCCCTACTTCCTGACTAAAAGTTTTTCAGGAACTGGTAGAACAAGATTTGCAGTAACTGTTTTCAGATTTACAGTACCAAAAGCCTCCTTTCAAAATGTAACTAAAAGGGAAATTGATGCAATAATAAGTTTACAAAATGAAATGAATCTGATTACAAATAAGGTGAACATGGGTGGAAGTGATGTGCTGTAAAGAGAACTACATAAAAGAAGTAATGAGGCAACTTAAGAACCTTGTTTTTTACAAACCTTTGGTGACTGATCCAACCACAGATTTTCAGTTTTAAATAAGGGAAATAGCAACAGATGCAGTTAACAAAAACTGGGTTGACATTAAAACCAAAGAGTTTTTCTTGAATGAACACCCCACCATGGCTATGTTCAACACCCTCCCTAAGGTGCATAAGGATGTTAAAAACCCTCCAGAACCTCCAATAATAAAGTAGAATAGGGTCCTTAACAGATCCCTTATCCAGATACTTGGACTACCATCTGAGACCACATGTGGAGAATTTTACATTGTACATCAAGGATACAAAGAACATTTTAAAGATGTGTGAAACCTTAAGAGTGGATGAGAACATTAAACTTGTGATGCTTTATATAGAATCTTTATATTCTGATATCCCCCATGAGGGGGCACTTGATGCTGCATCCATGGTTTTGAACAAAAGCGTGGATAATGATGGCCCAACAGTAGAGTCTCTTGTTAAGTTGCTTGAATGTGTCTTGAAATTCAATGTTTTTTTTACTTTTGATACAAAACTTTTCTTGCAGGTTAATGGAACCATGATAGGGGCCACTTGTCCCCCTCTAATGCAAATATTTATGTGGCTTTGTGGGAAGATGTATATGTCCTTTATGCAATTATGAATCCTTTCCACTGTAAAATTCAGTTTGGGGGCAGGTACATAGATGATTTACTTCCTCTATGGAGAGGCACTGAGATAGAACTCAATTATTTTGTGGATTATATGCATAACACTAGCCCACACTTAAGGTTTAGTCATAAAAGTGACCCTCAGGGCCAGATATTCAAAACTTTGAACGGGGCAAAAACCATTTGCACAGGTTTAGCGAGGGATTAGCGTGGGTCTGCTATATTCAGAAAGCAAAATAGCGCAGGCAAACTGCATTAATGCCAGGCAAAATCATAATGTATGCAAGAGGCAAACTGACATGAATACAGGCACAATGCTATATTCAGAGACTAGCACTGTGCAAAGTGGTTTTATGTGACTTAGCGCGACACTTAGCGTGATGCACATAGCCACCCAGAAAAAGCTTGTCTTAACTTTGAGCAATCAGCTTTGATTGACACTATGACTTTGCATGGTGTTTGTGTGGGTTTTGCGTGGGCTTTGTGTGACTCTAACAAATAAATATGACACATAGACAAAGCCAAACATAGAAGAAGCATGCTGCTAACTGATGGCATCAAAATGATGCCATCATCTGCCACCAGTCCCAGCCATGCCAGGCAGTAAGTGGTGACCCTGCCACCAGTGGACAGCATGGCAGTGTGGCCATACAGCACACACCTGTGGACCACACTTCTGTGGACATCAACAGATGCCAGCACACACATGCTGCACTGTGGGCATGGAGGATGTTGAGGGGAAAGTGTATGGGTGGCCAGGCTGTGCCACAGACCAGGTGTGGCCACAAGGCTGGGACACATCATGCAGTACACATGGTCCAGTATTGGGAATACCCCAACACCAGTGTGCCTTTCAGATAATATATGCCCCCCCGCCACAGCTGTACAACTGCCACAGCACACAAAGCAGGGCATGTATTTGTCACTGTGAGCATCCCATGCCAGAGGTGCAGCATCTGTGGGTCACACAACAGCGTAACAGTAATGTCCACTGTCAGTAAACACCTGCAGGTTGGGCCTCTCACTGTATATAGTGCAGTCAACATCACTGCCCTACACACCATAGGCATTGCTGTGTCCACACACTACTGGCACCCTTGCTACTGTAGTGTCTGCTGTGCACTGTAGAATGACCTACAGTGTGACAGTTGCATGCAGCACCACCACCATCTGTGCCTATGCTGTGTTGCCCCAGTATAGCTGCAGGCAGCAGCGCATGTGGAAGTAGTGTTCAAAACTGTATAATATTCCCCAAGCTGTTTGCACAGCGCTAACACATTTGCATGGGTTTAGTGCAGGGCTAAACAGTTAGCCCGGCGCAAACTGTTTGCAAATCAGGGCATAATAAGATGCTAATCTGGATGTTTGCCCACAGACTACCTAAGTAGGCTCATTTGCATGTCACTTTTGAATATGGCAAAGTTAACTCCGGGCAAATGCGTTTGCACTGGGCTAATGGTTTAGCCTTTCGCTAAACCCGCACAAACATGTTACCACTGCGTAAACAGTGCAGGGAATATTTTACAGTTTTGCACACTGTACTTTCACATACACTGCTGCCTGCAGCTGTACTGGGTCCACGAATTTGCTGGCACACACATTGGACACATAGTTCACCTCTACCTACCTTCACATCGCTGGGCACTGTGTTGTTGTTGTGGTTTGCACTTCCTGGTTGCCATATTCAGAGCTGTCTTATTCCAGGTCTAAGTTTGCCCTGCACTCCCAGCCCAGTTTGCCCGGCCTCATTCCCATGCTATATTCAGTAGCTGTTTGCCCTGGGCTATTCCTTTTGAGTATGGCTTGCTTTGTGCTCCAGGCTAAGTTTGCCCGCTGGGCAGTGCTAATTTAGCACCGGGGCAAAGTTTTGAATATCTGGCCTTCAGAGTATTACATTTCTTGATCTGACTTTAACTAAAGATGGAGTGGAGGGAGTTAAAACTGACTTATACTGGAAGGCAGTGAATGGCAACAGCTTGATGTTTGCATCTAATTGCCATCCACGCCACACCATTAGGAACATATTGAAAGGGCAGTTCCTAAAATCCAAAAGGAACTGCAGCACGGAGGAATCTTTTGCTGCAGAACAAGATATGCTGTCAGGGAGATTACTGGAGAGAGGCTACAGCAAACAAACTACTGGTATTTCTAAAGCTTTAACTGCAAACAAGGATAGAAATAGCCTTTTGCAGGATAAAGTGGAGAAACATGCTCAGGTACAGAAATATAATTTTGTTACAACCTATTCTTGTCATGCTACAAAAGTTAGCAAAATTGTTAATAAGCATTGGGGGGGTGGTAGCAAGTGAACCAGCACTGAAAGAAATAGAGGCCACTAAACCCTGTATGTCCTATAGAAAGTCACCCACTCTCCAGGATAAACTTGTTCACCGCCATTATGTAGATAAAAAAAACAATAATATGGTTACAAAATCAAAAAGGCTGGGTTTGTTGTAAAAATTGCTTATACTGTGAAAGTGTTAACACATGCAATACATTTACTAGTGTTACTGTTGACCTTAAATTTGAAATTAGGCAGTTTTGTACTTGTAACACTTCAGGAGTAATTTACCTAGTGGAATTTTGCTGTACAGCCTTCTATGTGGGTAAACCAACCCTCCCCTTTAAGCAAAGACTAGGGGACCACCACAGAGCAATTAATAGAGGAGATCCCTTATATGATATGGTGATGCATATAGCAGTCTCTCCATAAGGTACAACCCGCTCCTTTATAGTCACGATTAGAGACAAAGTGAACCAAAACTCCAGAGGGGGTAATTTTAATAATCTATTTTTAAAAAGAGAAAACATCTGGATCCTCACTCTAAGAGCCACTCAAAGACATGGTTTGAACAAAGGCTATGAAATGAAACCATATTTAGAGGATGCAAAATAAAATGTTAAATACATTACTATAGGAACGTGTAATCTGTTTGTTTAAAAAATATATATATTTTCCCTGAGCTGAAATATGGATATTTATTTAAATAGTTTGTGTATCTAGATGTTTACAAGCTTTTTAAAATATGTTTTTATTGTTGTTTCCCTTCCTGAACCCTCGTGTTGTTTCTCTGAATATTTATCAAAAGATTTTATACATACGTATTATATAAGAATTGTGCAATAGTGATTTTTAGAGCCGTAATTAATTAATTGCTAGTTAAGTCTGGACCAATGAATTTGAAATGTTTTTTGGTGATATCATAGGATTGTTGGGTATTTATGGTGGCAGTTACTTTTGTGCGCTAGCTTTTGACAAATGGTAGTTTTTTATCTGAAACGCATCAAGCACACACATCTGAATGCTGATTTTTTATTTTATAAAGAAAATGTTTATGCACTAAATTTATGCTGTGGGGTCCTTATAAAGAAAGTTGATGATGTGCCCATTCCTCTGAGTGTGTTTCTGGACTATTTGAATTGGAGCAGCATCATTCTAGTGCACGTTTCTTCTCTGTGTTTATCACAAAAAAGAATTTGGGAAATTTTTTTTCCAGTTCTTTTTTTGTGAGAAGGGATCCTTTTTTGTTTGATATTTTCATTCAAATAGAGCAAGATCCCTTGTCACAAAAAAGGATTTTGGACGTAGTGCTATTTTGCATGACAAGGGATCCTTTTTCGTTTGATATTTTCCTTTAAACAAAAAATAATCCCTTCGCATGGAAAAGGATTTTAGACTTAGTTTTTACTGATTCTTTTTTTGTTTGAAGGAATTTTTTGTTTGCTTTTTTATTTGATGCAGAAAAGAATTCCTTCAAATGAAAAAAAGGCTTTTTCAAGTACTCTTTCTAATTGTGTTTTTCTTTGGTGTCTAGTGGCATCCCTCCCTCCCATTGCTGTCCCCCCCCATTTTATAGGGTTTCCCTGGTGTCTAATGGTGCCCACCAACATCTGATGTCCCACCCCATATGTTTATATTTAATGTATAATGTATTTACATTTTTTCCTGTTGTCTAGTGGTTCCCCCAACTTTTGATCGTGGTCCCCAAAGGTCTGTCATTTACCCTGTTGTCTAGTAGAGCTCCCAACTGTCCGATTACCACACCCATAATTATTTATAATTTTCCTGGTTTCTAGTTGCATGCCCCACCCTTTGATTGCCCTTGCCTTAATATTTCTTCCCTGGTGTCCAGTGGAAACCTCCACCTTTTAATTACTACCCCCCTCTTTTTATACATTTTTGCTGGTGTCTAGTGGCAACCCCCACCCCCAGTCCCCTATTCTATACCTATAATAAAGAAAACCTTTCTCCAATGTCTTTTTTTCCCTGAAAAAGGAAGGTCCCTTGGTGATCTGCCCCCCACCCAGCCTCCCACTAAGCACTCACCACCCCACAACCCCCCAAGCCCCCTGACACCCTTACTCACCTAAACAGGTCCCAGGTTGAAGACCCACTCTCCCATTGAAGACACATCTTGCTGCTGGAACTGCTGACTTCTATTTGACAATCTATGGTTAGTTCAGTGTATTTCAAAGAGGTTTTTAACTTTGATGCATAACTTTGTAATTTTTGTATATTTTGACCCCAGATTTTCAACATGGCCTTTTTGAGACCCTACCTTATGAACAGTGTCAGTGAAATTATACAAATCTGGGCCAAAAGGCGATTTCAAGGTCAGCCAGTGCAATCACCTTTGGGACAGGATTTGAACATGTTTACCACCCTTATTCATTAGCTGGGGTCATAAGAAGGGTTTGTTGAAAATTTGACATCTAAATATGTAAAATTGGCAAAGTTATGTGTATCCATTTAAATTTTGTTATTCTCGTTCATAACTTTGGCAATTTTAAATATTTGACCGTACTTTTTCAACTTAGCCATTTTTTTACTCCACCTCATGAACATGACAGCTGTCATTTTTCAAATCCTGGCCAAACTGTCTTTTCATACCTGTGGCATGGAATGACATTGTGGTGGCATGGAATCATGTTTTGGTGGGAATTTGAAAAGTTTCAGTAAAGTGTGCATGAAGTGGGTTAGTAAGAAGGCTATGCTGACAGTTTGGTTGCTGTTGTCATTATACTTTCTCAGAAAGTAAGGAAATTCATTTAAAAAACTTTGTTAATAAACTAGTTAGGGTTAAAGTGAAAAAAAGTAGGGAAATGTTGTATTAGGGTTTTCCGACCCTAACACTCTCATCCTCCTGCAGGCAGCAAATCATCATGTAGGTGTCTTGGGATTGTCAAGTCTAAAACTCACCCCATTCTTATATATTGTACACATATTAACTTATTTACTGATGGAATGGGGTGAGCGTTAGGCTTGACAACCCCAAGGCACACACATACCCGACTTACTGCCTGCATGGTGGGTGAGGTATTAGGGTTGGAAACCCTAATGCCACATTTCCCTACTTTTTTTTGTATTAACCATAACTAGTGCATTCACAAAGTTTTTTGCAATGACTAATTAATAGGTGGTTAAAATAACGCATTTAGAAATTTTGGAATTCCACATCTGGTAGAAATATTTAGAATTAGGTAAACTTTCTGAAATTCTATGAAATTCCTTTGGAAGCAGAATTCAAAAATGTTGCATTGCTCTAGTGGCCTGTTTAATTTGCATATTGGGGGCTATTCTCTAAGGTGTGGAGTGGCTACGCGCTGTGTATCTGGGGCACATAGACACTCCTCAGCTGCTGCAGCCCCTGCACCTGATGCTCCATGGAGGCACAGGACTCATGCGTGATGGATCCCCCGACTCGTCAGTGATCCCTGAATGGGGGTGGTCTGGGGGTGCAGGGCACATGCCTGTGCTCCACACCATTCTTGAAAGCATGGAGTGCTGAGCAAGGGTGTGTGTAGGATACACCAACATGCCCCAAATTTAGCCAGTATGCACCACACCGGGATGCCACTGCTGGCTGCAGTGGTGAAGTAGGGGTACATGGAAACCCCCCAACACACTGCCCCTGCCCTTGGGTTCCTCATGGAGGGCCAGGGTGGCTGACTGGCCAGCCATCTGCCCTAGTGCCATGGTTGCAAAATGGCCACCTGAATGATGTGGCACCCCATAGGAGCAAGTGATCCAGTGGTGGACCAGGTCCAGGCATCCCATTTGATGCCCACACATATCTGCAGAAGGTCCTCCATGCATTAGTACTCTGGGGGGCAAGGCCATGTAAGTGGGCTGCATAATGGCCAGTGGATGTGAATATGGCCACTGCACATCAGTCCATGGGTGCGGGACTCCGCAGGTGGGTTACATGCCTCCAGCATGTTATTCCCCCCCTTTAGAGAATCACCCCATTGTGATCATGATATCATTTATAGTATACTTGGTATTGTTAGGCAAAAGGAGACCAAAGGCCTATCTAGATTGTCTCCCACTCCCAGTGGGTAGATTTGTGACATCCCTTGTTTGCTAGTAAGTAGTCATTAAGCCCTTGTTTAAAGTTGTCATAGGATATTTTATGTACCAGGACTTGAGTGAGTTTATACCACTTATGGGTTGAGCTACAGTAATGGTGAAAAAATGGTTTCTTTTGTTTGAATGTGCCCTCAGGATAATTAATTGTTTTTTGTGTGATCTCAAGGTTATGTTTCTGGAGTTGAATTCCAGGCCACACTGTTCCATTAAGTTTGCATTGTTTAGGATGTTGTAAAGGAGCAGAAGAGTCCCCCTACCTCTCCTGTCCTCCAAACTATAAAGGTTCAAGTATGAGAGTCTGTCCTCTTAATTCATCCAATCCAGTCCACTTATGATTTTTGTAACATACCTCTGGGTCTTTTCAATTTGGCAGATGACTCTTTTTAGGTATGGATTCCAGAATGGGGACCCACAATCTAAATTTGGGATTACGTATGTGTTGTATATTGGCATGAAACACTATCTATTTCTAGAAATGAATGAGCTTTGGATGGATCTTAAGAGTCTGTTTGTAGTAATGGATACCTGACTGCAGTGACCTGATGATGTTAACTGATTATTTCCTATAATACCTAAGTCCCTTTCCTTAAATACTGCTCGAAGTTTTACATCATTCAAGAAATATGGATAATTGGAGTATTTCTTCCAAAGTGCAGGAGAGTGCATTTTTTCAGGACTGAATTTCATCTTATTCAGAGATGCCCATTCTTGTAGTGCTTTTAGGTCCCTGCTTAGTGATAGGTATTTAACATGTGTGTCCATGTCACCATTTAGTTTTGTGTCATTGGCAAACTTTGTTACTGTATTGGTAACATTCAGGTTCATATCTTTTATGAATAAACTAAAGAGGGATGGCCCCAACACTGATCCTTGAGGCACCCCACTACCAACCTCACCCATTTGTGATACTATGCCATTTGTCTTGACACATTGGGACCTGACTGTCAGCCAGTTATAAACCCACTTCACTAAATCATGGCTGATCCCCATATTATAGAGTTTGACTGCAAGGAGGTTGTGGGGCACTGTGTCAAATGCCTTCCCTAGATCCAACATAATTTCATCGACAGATTTGCCGTTGTCCAAACTACAACTAATTATTTTCATAAAATGTTATCAGATTTGTTGTGCAGAACAGGTCTCTTCTGAATCCATGTTGGGTGATCTCTTCTTATCCTGCTATTCATGTTACACTGTCATGCAAAAGGTTTTTTTAGATTGTTAGCAAAGTTGGCAATGCATCAGCAACTTACAGTCTGTTGTTTTTCAACACTAAACTAACTCAGTAGCAATGTTTATAAAGTATATTTGTAGCTTAATTGAAATGCATCTGCAGTTCTGTCACAGTGCCATGCGGAACTGAGTTGTAACTCTTGGGCAATATTTTTTGCACAGCTTTGTGCTGGATGAAGCAACTCACTGAGAAATGTAATAGCACTATATTGGTATTTGAATTTATTGCAAACTGTACTGTACATGTCCCTTGCTGTGTGCACTCCCATCATGCACCATGCTTGCTAATAGTTTTCTATAGCATAATGATGAGCTGACTTCCCATTTGTCCTGCACTGTTTTGTACTAACATCACTGCATGTTTTTGAGAGATGCCAATTACTCCTACTGGAGTAAAAAAGACTCACTCACCAAATCATAATTCAAAAATGTATTTTTTTATTCATAAATCACATGGTGTCAGTACTGCACAACCTGCTAAGTTTTCAAGTGGAAATCTTCTCTTCCTCAAGGCATACAGTTACTTGTTTTTAAAAAACGAAAATGTTTACAAAATTTAAACTTATTTATACATTGTCAGATGTTACATACTGTAAGTTTTATATTTTCCCTTTCATAAACAGCAATGAATGTTTTAATTTTGTCTTTGTAATTATATCAAAAACACATTTCCCATAGTAATTTCTGTATACCGCCTCTCAAACAAACACACAAACTGTAATCAAAAACAAACCTTATTCCTCCAAGAAAAAATAAGACAGGATGAAAGGAAAAATAAGAAAAGAAAGAAAGTTATGATGAAAGAATGAATAATCTTATACACTAAACTGCCTGGTCTGGTAGCAAGAAAAGTGTAGCAAAATGTATTTCTTATTTATTTATTGAAATGTTTCACCAGGAAGACACACTGAACAAAAAGTTGCTCATCTCCTGGTGCGACCTGGGGGGGGGGGTGTCACAATTGGATGAAGAATTAGACATACACTTTAACATTTCAAATATACAAGAAATTAAACATTTAATTACATTTGTAACAAGACATAAAGTTAAAACAATATCATAAATAATCATACAGTTGCATTTTTAACATAACATACAATTAATTATATTATAACTGTGAAATATGCATTTCATTTCAAGTGACATATCTGAGGAACATAGTACATAGCGGTGAAGGGAGAGGAGAGCGTGCTGAGATGCAGGCTGGTGGGGTGGAAGGTTTAATACATGATGTGAGTCATGGAGAGGAGCAGAGGCATAGGATGACAGCTAAGGAGGGTTAAAGCAGGAGCAGTTAGATGAGAGAAAGTTATGTAAGGCAGAGGCAAGAGAATGGGAGGAGGAGGAATGCCATATTTGGGGGGGGCAGATTTGCCGGAAATGATGGGTAAAGCCTGACTGGCCAATGAAAGTGGCACAACGGGGGACCAACAAAGAGTGAGTGTCAGAAGATCTGAGGGAGTGGGAGGGGGGAGGTGGGAAGAGAGCAAGCATAAGAGGTAGGAGGGAAGTTCTCCTAACCAACATTTTGAAGTGAGTTTGCACCAATGAGTGAGGTGCCTGTTGGCAAGTGGGGGAAGGGAAATGATGTGGAAGAGGTCACAGTGATGAGTGCATGATGGAGCATGAAGAGCAAATTGACAGAAGGAGTTAAATAGAGTGTCCAATCTGGTTAGGGAGAGGCACCATGGACTACATCACAGTAGTCAAAAATAGGGAGGATCATCTTTTGGACTAGTTCACATTGCGCTGTAGGAGGGATGCAACTACAGTTCCTGAATAAGGCACCAGGCTTGGGTCATAATTTTTTCAGGATGGAGTCAATGTAGCTAAAGAAGATGAGGTGTTAGTCCAGCCAAACCCCAAGGTATCTGAATGAGGAGGTGTCCTCTAATATTGTCCCATCAAGGGTATGGAAAGACGGTGAAGGGTGGATCCTAGAGAGTCTCTGCCTAGTTCCAAAAGTCATGGAGACAGTATTTTTGGCATTTAGGAATAGCTGATGTCAGGCAAACCATAACTGAACCTGGTGGAAGTCAAGCTGAAGGGCGGTTGCAACATCAGCAGGGTGTTTACCAGATGAGAAAAGGACAGTGTAATCGGCATACATTTGGGTAGAGGTGGAGTGGAAGCACACTGAGGCAAGTCATTTAGGAAGATGGAAAAAGGAATGAGTCTAATCATTGAGCCCTGTGGGACTCCAGTGGAAATAGGGAGAGGTGGAGAGATTGTATCCTGGATCTTGATTGATTGTATTCTGCCAGAGAGGTAAGCTCTAAACCAGTTTTGGCAGAAGTAGACAACCCAGCAGCTGTAAGGGAGTCATGAAGTAGGGCATGGGAGACTGTATTGAATGCCTTGGTGAGGTCAACAAAGATGGCAGAGTTAATGAGGCCATTATCCATCCCAGTGAGGATGGAGTCAGTGAGCCTGAGTAGGGAGGTGGTAGTGGAGTGGTTTTTCTGCAAACCACATTGGAACAGGTAAAAAAGGAAGAGTCATCAAGGAAAATGGAAAAGAGAACAAGTCCAAGCACTGAGCCCTGTGGGACTCCAGTGGAAATAGAGAGGGGTGGAGAGATTGTATCCTGGATCTTGAATGATTGTGTTCTGCCTGAGAGGTAAGCTCTAAACCAGTTTTGGCAGAAATAGACAAGCCAGCAGCCATAACGGAGTCAAGAAGTAGGGCATCAGAGACTGTATTGAGCACCCTGGTGAGGTAGACAAAGATGGCAGAGTTAATGAGGCCATTATCCATCCCAGTGAAGATGAAGTCAGTGAGCCCAAGTAGGGAGGTGGTAGTGGAGTGGTTCTTCCACAAACCATATTGGAATGGGGTAAAAAAGGAAGAGTCATCAAGGAAGGAGGTTAGCTAAGAAAGGACCAGGTGTTCTTGGAGTTTAGCAAGGGCAGGGAGTAGGGAGATTGGGTGAACATTTTCAGGGGAGAAGGAGGAGTCACCACCCTTTGGGAGAGGGAGGACCACTGCATTTTTCCAGGATGAAGGAACAGATAGGGATGAGAAGGAAAGATTTAAGATCAAGGAGAGAGGGTAAGCTATAGCAGAAGTTAAAAGGTAGAGGAGTTAAGGGTCAAGGTCATCCGGTGATGAGCCTTTGGAAGGATTATGAGAGAGAAGGGCCTTTAGTGTTTCTTCTGGGGAGACCGCAGAAAAAGAGAAGGAAGGAAGGATGGGCATGGAGGGGTTGAGTACTAGGTGTGGGAGGATGAGGCGGAACAAGGTTAGAGGGGAGTGACTTTAGAAGTGCTGTGGTGCAGGAGGTATAATAGGAGTTAAACTCTTGAGCCACTGAACATGGTTTGGAGACCAATGAGTTGTTTATTGTAAGCATGGGGGTGGCTGTGATGGGGTTGGGGAGAATAGGGCATGGACCACTTTCCAGAATTTGGACTGGGAATTAATGTTTCTTTGAAAAGATGAATTAAGATATTCAGACTTGACAAGTCTGGTAGCTTTTGTTCAGGCATTTCTTAACATATGATACCTGCATGGTCTAGGGGAAGCTGGGAGGTCTTATGTTTCCTCCAAGCTTTGTCCCATTCCCTGAGACTGGTCAGTAACTCAGGGGAAACCCAGGGATGGTGGTTGCCATGAACTCTAATGTGTTCGAATGGAGCGTAGGAGTTCCATGTAGTTAGAAATTTATCTTTAAAATAAGTGAGGGCTTGGTCAATGGAAAGTGCAAATGCAATAGGGAACCAATCAGAGCTGGCCAGTTCATTAAGAAGGGGATTAAGGTCTAAGGAGCCGAAAGATCAGAGTTGTAGAATTTTGGTAGGCGGTTTAGGTCTATGGACTTTCCTGACTATGAAGATTGGGTGATGATCACTGAGGGCATCAGGGAGGATGCCTGATATAACGACTTGGTGGAGGCAAGAGGTGAGAGCCCAGTCTATCAGGGAGTGGTTAAGAGTTTTATGATTTAGGTGGGTGGGTTCCAGGATGAGTTGGGAGAGACTGAGGGCCATGATGACATTTTGTGTCTTGGCAGTTGTTGGTGACAGCCAGTTTCAGTTTACATCACCCAGGATGTGTAGCTTACTTTTATGTGACAGGGAGGTTATGGAGGTAATGAGATCCAAAGTATCAGATGCCTTGAAGCCAGGTCAACAGCAGATGCCAGCTATGACAATAGGGGAAGAAAAAGGCAAGGTAATGTTTACGACAAGTGCTTCATAGGTAGAGGGTAATGAGGATGATAGAATGGTTGAGAACTGAAGTGAGGACAAGATATACATGGCTACTCTACCACCCCTGCCAGTCCTATCCTGCCTGATTATGGAATAACCTGGGATATTATTGGCGAGATCAGGTATTTTAGGTTCTGTTAAAAGTGGTATAGTAGGTGTGAGAGAGATTACCATAGGACGTAAAAGGTAATTTTTTGACACAAGACTGCAGATGTGTAAGTGGAGGATTTTCAGGCCCTTGGGGAGGGCAGAGGGGGTGGGGGATGCTGTTACATTAGTGGAAGAATTGCAACTGGCAGGAATGTGTGTAGCAGGACCAGGATTGAGATGAACATTTCCTGATGCGAGTAAGAGGAGTGCTATTATGTGTTTTAATTAACTGTTTTTAAATTTTGTGAAGTGCCTTGATAATTGAAAGGTTCTCAATAAATAAAGATATTATTATTATTAGTGAGTGGAGTTTAGGGCATTTGTGATGGGCTGAGGATTTTGGAAGTATTTGGGGGGTGGTTGCTAGGTGAGGTGAAAATAAGATGGTGAAAGAAAGTTAGGAGGCTAGGGGTTGAGAATAGAGTAGCAAGGGGAGGTGATAGAAGTGAGACCAGAGTACTTGAGGGGGTGTAGGAGTTATGGCAAGGATAATGGTTGGGGATAAGAGAGCAGATTGGAAAGGTGTGAAAGTTTTACTGAACTGAGGAGAGTGTGGAACTGAGGTAGATAAAATTGATAGAAGAATTAGAAGGAGGGGAAGTGGTGAAGGAAGGGTGGGCATATTGTATGGATCGGTGGAGCAAGAATGGAACAGGGTATACTAGTCAATAGTAAGGAGAAGATAAGTGGCAGTGACAGAGGTAAACTAACTGTAAGAAGAGGCAGACAGTGACAGTTGCCAGAAGCAGCAAATGAATTGCGTTGTTGCCCTCTGGTGGCTATGCAGTATAATTTTCAAATGGAAAAGTAGACAGATGTTAAAGCAGGCTGTCATTCAGATAAGCTTCAAAATAATTAAACCAGGTAAATCAGATAGAAAACAGGCTGAGGAGGTTCAAAAGTCACCAGGTTCAGAATGGGCTGAAGGAATAGAGGGCTGTAGAGTCAGTGCAGTCAGGAAGATCCGGGTTCAGCATACCTTCGTTTGTGAGTGGAGAAGATGACAGGAGTTTCATCCAAGCGGCACAGGGTGTGGTTCCAATGCTTCATTTGTGAGTGGAGAAGATGACAGGAGTTCCAGCCTGGCGGCGCAGGGTGTGGTTCCAATGCTTCATTTGTGAGTGGAAAATGGAAGTTGTTGATTGAAAGAATTCAGGAAAAATGAGTGTCAAAGCTTCAAGTGATGTTTTTATTCTAAATACACATCACCACAAATGTATATTTATTTGAGAGGTGGTATACAGAAATGATTATGGGAAAGGTGTTTTGAATATAATTACAAAGACATGTGAAAAAGTAAATTGCTAGTTATGAAAGGGAGAATATAACATTTACAATATATGATATTTGACAATATATAAATACATTTTAAATAAAAACAAAAATTTCAGTTTTAAATACCGTAATTATATGAGGGAGAGTGGATTCCCACTCAAAACATTTGCAGGCTGTGCAGTACTGACACCTTGTGGTTTATGAATAAAAACACATTTTTGAAATATGATTTGATAAGTAAGTCTTCTTTCTTGAGTAGTAGTAATTGCCAATTGTAGGTATTATCTGGAGCAGACTCCTCCTTGTAGTTTCGTTTATTACATGTAGTTTCATTTACTACAGGTGGCAGATCACACTGGACTTCCACATGTATTTGAGAAATGAACAAGAAGATCTGCAGCAAATTATTTAGAACTTAGAACTGCAGACAAGTTGATTTTAAAGGGTAATCGTTATATTCTACTTCTTATAAAGCTCAGAATGGGTACAGAAAGTGATTGGCATAAATTCAGCATGTTTCAGCCGAGACACACCGGTGAACCTACTGCTCAACCTCTGGCCAATATCCCAAGGTGATCTGTGCTTTGTACATTTTCCATGCACCATACACTCATTCCACTGACATTTGCTTAGGTTTTTCCAATTTGCACATCATGATGAGGTGACTTGACAAACATGTGGCCTGTACTTATGAAAAGTTCTACTCTATGTGCTTTCCCTTTAGTACTGGAATTTTTCACCCCAGTACATACAGTATTCCTCTGAGTATTCTTTAACTTATCATTTCTTTTTGTATTTCCTTGTGTGCATGCATAAGGAACGTCTTGCAACAGTACGACTTTTGGAGGTGTGTGAGCCTCCTCACAAATGCAGTGCTCGGTGTATCAGGCACGACCCTACCGGACCAATACATGCCGAGATGTGTATGACAGAAGTACTGCTGTGTTGGTCTGCACTTCTAAGAAAAGGTCCACTGCAATCAGCGGTGGTAGGGTGTGTGCAATTACCATAATGAGGTCAGTCGAACTTCTGTCATATGCAGCTCGGCATGAAATTCCTCCCACTTCCTCCCTCTGCTAATGTCCCCCCTCCCTCATTAGTGTTCTCCCTGGCCCCCACACATTGTGTGCCGAGGGGGGATGCCCAATCCCCCTTAGCGCATGTGCCCCCCAGCAAACTGTGTGGCTGATGGGGTGCTCAATCCCCATCGGCTGCAGCCCCCCCCACAAACAACCAGTTGACACGCTGGGAGCCCACCCCAGCATGCTCATGCCTCCCCATGCACACTGTATGGCCAGTGGGGGTTCCCAATCCCCGCCAGCTCCAGTTGCCCCCTAACAAACACGTAGGTGGCATGCTGGGAACCCATCCCAGCATACCAAAACTGTCCTTCCGTCCGTCTTTTTTTTTTTTAAATTCCTGTGAAAGAAGAAAACGGTCCTTCGGTGAGTCCTTACCCCCCCCGCCATCCCGCACCCACCCTCTGGGCACCCACCTCCCCACACACACTCTCATCCCATACTTATCTCCGAAGCTTGGCGTGATGATCTTCGGTGGACCGGCAACACGTCTGCACTCTTCAAAACCGACTGCGATCTGAAGAAATGCTGGTAAGCTGTATAATGGCATAAATAGGATGTTTTCAACTTAGGTGGCTATCTCAGCCATTTTGGGGAATTTTTTTACCAAATTTTCAACATACGGTTCTTGGGACCCCACCCCATGAACTCAGTCAGTGTCATTTTGTTATTCGGTCCTGAAAGGTGATTTCTCGGTCACTCTGTGGAATCACCTTTTGGAGCTGATTAACAAAACGACAGTATCAGTGTTCATGAGGCGGGTTCTCAAAAAGCCTATATTTCAAATTTGGGGAAAAAATTCCAAGAAATGACTGTTTTATGAGTGTGCATTGAGCAGTTTCAATGCACACTCGTAAGTTCACAAATCTGTAATATTTTCACTCCAGATTTTCAACATAGGCATATTTCCACACCTCCTTATGAACAGTGTGGCTGTCATTTTTCACATCCTGGCCGAAATGTGTTTTCATGCTTCTGGCGCTGTTTTGCCAACTCAAACCAAGCAGCTATTTGCCATTCACACTCACATACATACAATAACAGTACAATAAGTATAGCAAGCCAAAGCTTTATTTTGCCAAGTTACAATAGAGAAGGAAATTATACATCACCGATTCCAAAAGAAAAGTCTACATCCAAGCCTCTCTCCAATGGCTGGGAAGCCCCCTTGTCAGCCTGGCCAGGAGTCTCGTGAACCGGGAGTTGGTCCTACAGCGATGCGTCCATCCTGCAGGTGAGGCTTCCAACCAGGCATCTGGAATACATCACCGATTCAATAAAGCAACATCCAAGCCCTCTTCCAATGGCTGGGAAGCCCCCTTCAGCCTGGCTAGGAGTCTCAGGAATCGGGAACAGCTCCTGCAGCAATGCGTCCACTCTGCAGGCGAGGCTTCAAACCAGGCATCTGGAAAGTCCCATTTTATATGTTTTATCTGGTATTTAGAAATGCTAAACCACCATGTCCTAAGCACTGGCCAGGTGCCCAGAACATCACGAGTTCAGCATGACAAACACCACTTAATAAATATTTGGCATTCGTCAGATCATCATGCTCTAAACACTGGCCAGGTGTCCAGAACATCATGAGCCAAACAATGCCAGAGATTACAAAAGAAAAGTCTCATAACATCTTGTACAAAACATCTTATATAAACATTAAAAGTCTCATAACATCTTGTACAAAACATCTTATATAACTATGATTAAGCATTTCAAAATGGAATAATATCATACAAAATGGAGTGACAATAATCAACACAATACATTTATTATATTTGTATTACATTCGGTCCTTTGATTATTGTAAATACGATTTGTATGAAAATGTCATCATAAAAGGTCTATTGTCATATATTTTTCGTATACGATATGACAAGTAACAATTCCATATTGTTAATTGAGAATGTTTTCCACACCACACCCCATCCATCGTCTGTGAGCATAAACTTAAATCGTGCATCCTATTATTACTATCTATATAGTCCCCATTAAAATGTGGTAACCAAAATTCGGGATCAAATATTGGGGGGCCAAATATTATGGGTAATACTATATATTTACACATTAATTGTGGGTATCCAATTAGTGACTGGTATCCATTGCTTAAACACGGTCCTCCATATAAATTCATTATTACTCATTAAATCACTTTGTGCTTTCGTAATCTAATGTTAACTTCTGCGGATTAAAAACAGTAGGCATCCATTGCGCTTGTAAATTAACTAAGCTAGATACATCTACTCCTACTGTTTTAAGCTTGTTGGTTAATGTTCCACGTCCATGCTGTTTAAAAATCCTACACCAGCACCAAGGCCACCTAATAATATATCATACCAAGCTCGTCTATTTTTACATTTATGACTAGGAGCAAAAGTTATATTAAAATTAATAACATTCTTTTGATACTGCTAGCTACTAATATACAAGTAGAGGGCACTTTAACAGCTATCATTACTAACAATAGGATGATTTCTTAATACAGTAATATAGTCTACCCAAGTAGTTCTATTTTCTATTACAGTTTGCATTCATGCAAAACAAATGTTACATTAATTAGTTCAATGGTTTCGTTAAAAATGTCTGATTGATTCATGCAACAGTCTAATCCTCGGTGAGGAGTTATCATGCACATGTCTGATAAGTTGCAGCATTTAATAGCAGTCTTATTCTGCAAAGAGACTTCATTAGTATCATTGGTATATTGTACATATAATCATCCTGGGCCACCAGTTGTCATCCAGAGATTGACCCTGGTGAAAATGTCATGTTCAGTACCACACACTTCTGTCGGATGGGCAGCTAAAGTTCCCTAGGGTTCTATCTTTGGTATCATTTTTCCAACTCAGGTTCCTTTACAACCAGTGTCATTACAGTTAACCCTTTGAATCCTTCCTCCAGGGGTAACTAGCTCTGCCAAATGGACTATAAGACACACCAGCATTCCTTTCAAAATCCATTGCTGGACCTAGAAAGATACAAATTTCATTATTCTCGAAGATAACATTTATGTGCAGTCGTATTCCATTTTTCTTTCCTGATCGATGACTAACTAGTGTTGTCCTTCCCCATGGCTATCACTGCAGCCGGCTCCGGCAAGGCCATTGGGCTAGTGATCCACACCCTAGCTCCATTATTAAAATTGTCGGTGGATCCAAACCCTTGTCTTCTCTTACTGTCAAAAGTGCGGGGGCCTCCCCCTTAGTAATCAACAACTGTGCAACCTTGTCACGTGGCTGGATAAGAAAGCTGAAAAGACAATCAAAAGAATGAATATGTGTGGACATACATACATAACTCTACCCTCCAGCGTAACTGATTACTTGCTGAGGGCAGAAACCCTTGTACCAATAATAGGTGTGAGATTCAACTGTTTGCACTAGAGAAAACAGAAGGACTTGGGCTGGGTTATGCTGTTAAAATACCTTGGGTCTTTTCTAAAACCTGTAAATAAGAAACAATTATTGGCAAATACACATTTTTTTTTAATACCCCTTTGGAGGAACAGTGATGTACCTTGCAACCTTTGTGGGTATTACACTGGAAGGATGGAGGAAGGGCTACTCCCCCCAAGCTCCTACTAGTGGAAGAGACAGCTTGAGGTGCAAGAGACAGCTCGAATACTGTAGCAATAAAAAGGTAAGCTGTGGATGGTGACATGATCCCCACCTACTACACTTTAACTTATAACAAGATAATATTACAATACTATAAAGATGGGGAACTTCTTTTTCTCTAGAAGAAAGAGAAGAAACACAGACAAACAACAAAAACAAACACACACAAGTTTAAAAATAAAACAAGATTATTTCCATAGGATAAAAGAAGCCAAGCGTCCCTGGGTTCCCTTATCCTAAGCATGACAAAATGTCAGCTGAGTTTATAAAAAATCCAGGTTGATGGTAATACCGTACATACGTATCTCTTAGAATGCATTTCAAAAAGACAAAAAAAAAAGATTACACCATGGTCACACATAAAAACAAAAGCCATTGCTTTTAACTGTAGATAGTAAACTCTCAAAAACAGCTGTAATAGTCCTTTTTCAAAAGTGTACTATATATATAATAAAAATATGGGGAGATAATGAATAATTCTCCCCTTCCAGCTGGAGTATTGCCTGTGTTGGCTGCAAGTCAGAAGCAGTGAGACGAGAAGAAAAGTTTGTTCCTCTTCACTTAGAATACTAGTTTTGCAATAAAAAGTCAAATTACATGGTTCACTCTTGGTGTGCTTTCATGAAAACATACATTTTGGGTGAAAAGTTGTGCTTTAGGCATGGAATACACATCAAGTTTGAACTGGTAGTAACATAAAATGTTGAAACACACGAAGGTCAAATAACGTGCAAAAGGTCACAGTGTGCATGCAAGGGTCGTTCAAACCCAGCCATTCCTGTAGTGTCCTTGAACACCACCAATATTAAAATATCTTTAAATAACAATAGAGCACACAATAAAACTGCTGGCCAAGACAGTACACACATACACATACAAAAAAATACTTAACACAAAATAAGACTGACATTGTTTCACACCAATTTGCTGAGGTAATGCCCATAGTTCCATTAGAAAACTGTACGTGGTTTAGATATATGTGCTGCCTCCTGCCTGTCTTGTAACACTGACAATTTTTAAACCAACACATTTATACATATTGCCATGCCAAATCTTTCTAGAACAAAACACTTAAACACATTTTAACTCCGTTAAAATGCAGTACAACATACCATCTGTAAGTGAACACATCTCGTATAACATGATTACACCTTTTGGCACATAACTAAAATATGGCACTCTGCCATTTTGCAAAAAGTTTCTGGTTTTAACTAGAAGTATGATAAAGCCATTTATAGCTGTTAACACATTACATTTTCACCTAGCAGTGGCTTGGCACGTTGCTTAACACAACTCTTTCTGCACATTGCAATCTATATGATGTCATCACTCTTCACCATCAACACTACCTGCTCCACCAAACAAAAGTTCTTCACTGACCCTATCTAGGCAGCACAAATGTTCCATTAAAAATAAAGCCAATTAAAACAGTCAGCTATGAGGCAAAGAAGCTTCTTCTTTCTTTTTTTTACTGTAACATGTTGTGCACTGAAGGCAGTCAATCCTATCTCGCAACCTTGACAACAGAACATAATTACAGAACACAGATATAAGCTAGAAAATATGCACAAGAAAGACGGAGCATTACCTTGTTTAGTATATGTATTACAGAAATAAAACAGACAGACATAAAACAACTTTAAATAAAAAATTCAGACTTACCCGGTGCCAAGGTATTTTTCTTCTTCTTTTCCGATACACTAGTCTGAGTAAGAAAACTGACTGCAGGACCTTCATGATAATTTCCAAACACTGCAGCTATCAACCCTTTCAAAGGTTTTAACCCTTTCAAAGGTTTTCTTTTGGCCATTTTAGTAACCTGCCAAACCAAGTCTTTTTCCAGAGCTCTGGTTTGCAGTTTAAAAACAAAACAAACAAAATCTCTAACAGTACTAGGTTGAGATCCATCTGGTAGAGGTCCCCAGTACTTGGGTTTGGGATCAAATGTTTCAGCCTCTATAGGAGGCAAGGGAACTTGAAATTGATACAGAAAAACTTGAAACTACACAGATAGGCAACATGGGAGATTTTCAAATCATCCATCTGTAGTCACCTACTGTGCGTACATCAATGGTTTATTTTTCTTTTCTAGATGTTGCTTATCTAACTTTACTTAACCAGCCGCTGCTTTTCTCCTAAAGCAGCCTGAACTATGAAAGCCATCATTGGCTCTAACAGTATATACTTGCAGCAAGCACAAATTACAAGTACAAAAGGCAGTGCAGTTGCTTGTTTGAGAGACTTTTCCTTAATACATCTTTCCACATATTCTTTCACAGTTTCATCAAAGAGAACTCATCCTGCCGACTACACCAAAAATGTTTCGCCAACTCAAACCAAGCAGCTATTTGCCATTCACACTCACATACACACAATAACAGTACAATAAGTATAGCAAGCCAAAGCTTTATTTTGCCAAGTTACAATAGAGAAGGAAATTATACATCACCGATTCCAAAAGAAAAGTCTACATCCAAGCCTCTCTCCAATGGCTGGGAAGCCCCCTTGTCAGCCTGGCCAGGAGTCTCGTGAACCGGGAGTTGGTCCTACAGCGATGCATCCATCCTGCAGGTGAGGCTTCCAACCAGGCATCTGGAATACATCACCGATTCAATAAAGCAACATCCAAGCCCTCTTCCAATGGCTGGGAAGCCCCCTTCAGCCTGGCTAGGAGTCTCAGGAATGGAAACAGCTCCTGCAGCAATCGTCCACTCTGCAGGCGAGGCTTCAAACCAGGCATCTGGAAAGTCCCATTTATATGTTTTATCTGGTATTTAGAAATGCTAAACCACCATGTCCTAAGCACTGGCCAGGTGCCCAGAACATCACGAGTTCAGCATGACAAACACCACTTAATAAATATTTGGCATTCGTCAGATCATCATGCTCTAAACACTGGCCAGGTGTCCAGAACATCATGAGCCAAACAATGCCAGAGATTACAAAGAAAAGTCTCATAACATCTTGTACAAAACATCTTATATAAGCATTAAAAGTCTCATAACATCTTGTACAAAACATCTTATATAACTATGATTAAGCATTTCAAAATGGAATAATATCATACAAAATGGAGTGACAATAATCAACACAATACATATATTATATCTGTATTACAGGCGCAGAATAGCATGGTCACGGTCAGAAATCAGTGTTTGCTACAGAGTATGACAATCACAGTGACACTGTTAATGAGTAGAGGTCCTAAAATGTCTATGTTGAAAATTTGGTGACAGAAGTCCATAAAATGGCTGTGTTACAAGTGTACATTTTGCAGTTTCTACGCACACTCGCTAAGTTCATGAATTTGTAATATTTTCACTCCAGATTTTCAACATTGGCATTTTCCCACATCTCCTTATCACAAGTACAGCTGTCATTTTTCACATTCTGGCCTAAATGTGTTTTCCCACTTCCGGTGCAGAATAGTGTTGTCACTGTGGGAAATCAGTGTTCGGCACAGATTAAGAAAATCACAGTGACACTGTTCATGAGCAGATGTCCTAAAATGCCTATGTTGAAAATTCAGTGAAAAAATTCCAAAAAATGAGTGTTTTACGAGTGTGTGTTACAGTTTCCACAAGCACTTATAACTTCACAAATTTGCAGTATTTTCACACCAGATTTTCAACATTTGTATTTTCCCACACCTCCTTATGAACAGTACAGCTGTCATTTTTCACATCCTGGCTGAAATGTGTTTTTACACTTCCTGTGCAGAACAGCACGGTCGTTGTGGGAAATCAGTGTTTGGTACACAGTAAGAAAATCATAGTGACAGTGTTCATGAGCAAAGGTGACAAAATGCCTATGTAGAAAATTTGGTGAAATAATTCCACTGAATGACTGTGTTGTGAGTGCATGTTGTGCAGTTTCCACACAGGTTCATAAACCTGAGCATGACCTGGGCGTTAGGGTTCCTAAGACAGACACTTAACAAGTATGAGGCTGAAATGTTCATCAGATACTAGAGGAGTTGCAGAGAGGTACTCTGCTGGGGCATGGATGCTGAAGGGACATGGATACAACTGGGGGAAGGGGCCTGCATAAATGCCAAACACCACTGCACATACCTGCAAGTGAACGTTCAGCATTGAGAAATGCTTGTTGATGTTTGTGTTTGCTTTACCATCAGTTTCTAAGATTTGTTTTTCTGATTATTCTTCCTCAGTAACTAGAGTAGCGACTCACATACTATGCACAGTTCTGATGTTCTTGCAATATTTAATTGACTATTGTAGGTATTGATTAACTTGGATCCACCAACATTTTGCAGTGTAAAAGCCATTTCTTACAGGTTGTATGTTGCAAAATCCGAAATACTCAGAATTATTTTTTTACTGTATGTCTCTTTATGTCTCTCTCTATGTTTCTGGTGGAAATACTCTGAAGTGCTGTTTGATTTTAAATATTTTTTCTTGCAGGACACCTTCTAATAGAATTGTTTCTGTTAGGTTTACAACACCATAACATGTGCATCTCTGGAACAGACGAGGCATGCTGATGAGTCCTGGTAGGATGAAACACATGTCATATAGCCTTGAGGAAAAGAGGGAGGGGGGGACATGATACAAACTTTCAAACACCTCAAGGGAATCAACAAAGTCCAAGAGGGTAGTATCTTTCAGAAAAAGAGATGTGCAAAAACAAGGGGGCACAATTTTAAGATAGAGGGAGGACGGCTCAGAGGTAATGTGAGAAAGTATTTCTTCACAGAGAGGGTTATGGATACACGGAACAGTCTTTCTGAGGAGGTCATAGAGTCAAAAACAGTGGAGGAATTCAAGAATACATGGGACAGACATAAGGCAATTCTGGTGGGGTGTAGGAGGAAGTAGGCTATTGGTTAACTAGGATCTGCAGCTTATCCATTAAGTAGGAAAATGGGCAGACTAGGTGGACCAAGCGGTCCTTATCTGCCGTCAAATTCTATGTTTCTGTGTTTCTATATTTCTGTTCCTCTAGGCCCAAACAACTCCGCTCTTTTCACTCTCTCTTGTTTTAATGACCCTCACCTACCAGTAGATCTCTATGTCCTAGTTAAAATGCTCCAGCCACATCTTCTGTTCTTTATATCAACATGTTCAAGGGTGGGCAATGAATATTACTGCAACTAATATTGCACACAACTTTCAATAATGGTGAAGTAGTACTTTCCATCTCAGATACGTCTTGTAGAACAGCTCCCATGTCACTAGTACCAGTGTCAGATATTTTACCAGAACTGACAAGAAAAAAAACTCGAAAGAAAGAAGTCTCCACCTCCCCATATAATAAAGGGCACAATGTTCCAATATGGATATTGGATTCCCATTAGTTGTACACAAGTACCTTCTTACAAAAAAATACTTAGTGACTATTCATACAGTGCATGTGGCTTCTAATACCTTATATTCTTTATTAGACTAAAAATTAGACTGAAAATAAGTTAAAAAAGTAAAAACAAGCCAGACAATGTGTTACTTCCTAGAAATGGGCATTTGGGGCAAGTCAAACTAGGGAAGGGATCATACTGAAAAATACATGTAAGGGCAGGCATTGTAATTAGTGGCTTCATTTTAAATTGTTTGGGAATGATTTGAGTAGAGGGTGAGACATGACTAGTGGATGACTAATGAAATAATTAGTGAAATGACTAGTGAAATGACTGGACTAACCCTGATTACCTGAGGAGGGATAACATTTGTTTTTATATGTTTTTCCTTTATATAATATTTTCATTTCCTGAGTATGACTACCTTTAGAAATGGAAGATATTCAACACCCAGCATCAAGTAATACATACTCCATTACTTGTGGTATTTGGGATGAATATGTCTTACAAACATGGGAATTCAGCAAGTAAGAAACTATAAACTCCATTGGTCTAAACACGTAGAAACATAAGCATTGCTGGCAGACAAAGATCAAGGGTCCATCCAGTTATACCCACAAAGAGTTTACTGCCTATCCCCTTTGCCTACCATCCCAAACTGCTTTTGGCCATGCTTTCTTGCCTCTGGCCTTTTCCCTCTCCCCCATCCCCCTCTCAACCTCCATAGATCTTCCTACTAGAATGATCAGCCTTCTTTATCTGTCCAAGATATTTCTAAACCTGTTAATACTTGTAGTCCCTGACCCCACCACACCTGCTGATAATTTCTTCCATGACTCCAATACCATCTCAGTGAAACAGAACTTCCTCATATCCTTCTAAAGTTTCCACTGACCAGCCATAATTCATATCTTTTTATGATTGCATTGCTGCTTTTAGTGAACAGGTCCAAAATGTTCACTCTATTATTTCCCCTTAGAAACTTATACACCTCTATCATGTCTTCCCTCTCCTTTCTGACACCAAGCCAGTACATGTTCAGTGCCTCCAGCCACTCCTAATATGATCTGCCTCACTGTCATTCGATCATCTTGGTGACCCTGTGCTGCACCATCTCTAACCTACCCTGTCCTTCCTCAGGTACAGACTCAAAAGTCATGCACAGTATCCGGGTGAGGCCTAATCAGGGACCTGTGTAGTATCAACATTTTCTTGAGTTGACTCTATTTACTACAACTTACTTTTTCTTCCCCCCAAACAGTTTCCTTCCCATCTGACCAATTCACTGCCCACTCCCAGATCTTTCAACTTCTTCAGCAGCATCCTGTGTGGAACCAAGTTAAGGTTTTTGCTGAAACTGACATAGAATAAACCTTATGCCTGCCCTTTATCAATTGCTCTTGAAAGACAGTCAAAACATTGTATTGGGTTTTTCTGACATGATCTCCCTCTCATTGGGGTTTCCTTCAGTTTATCTGTAATGGAGCTAAGTCTAACCATCTGCTCTATGTAAAGTAAAAAAAAAAAATCTACAATTTGTGTCTCATGGAGCATAGTGCCACAATTCACATAGTAAACTTTGTGAATTTCTACTCTAAGAAAGGCATTATGCTGTTGTGGATAATTTTCTTATGCAATTTGCAGCAAACATTGCTGCAAAGTGTGAATTGTGGCAATTTGTATTGTAAATTTGCCTCAACTGTGGTGACGTGCATAGTGTGCACTATGTGAATGTTATGCATAGCGCAGCTGCACATAGCAGCTGAAGTCACCACAATTAGCAGGCAAATTAAAAATTCACAATACACCTACTGATACAGTAAGTCCATAGTTTCCCCTGTCTTCCCTGCCACCAACTTTACTGAGCAAAACTGCAGTACTCCAATACCTTGCACCACAGTGAACTTGAATGAGCACCTGGACAACTCAGTCAGGGGCTCTGCCAGCTCAGAACCCAACTCTCTAATCACTCTCAGGTGTAGACTGACTTCTCCCTGTGCCATACCTACCTTGAGTTCTTCCAGACACTTCTTCACCCTGTCGACTGTGACCACCACCCTCCCCATTACCCACCCCTCCATTGCGTAGGCCTTTCTGCAACACTCTGGTAGTGGTCCCTTGTCCTCTTCCATCAATACCAAACAGAAGTAGCTGTTGAAAATGATAACCTACTGCTCCTCATCCTCCATTGCATTCACCCAGCTAGTCAGATAATTCCCTCACTTTGATTTAGTTTTTTCTGATATATTGAAACAATGTCTCCCCCCCCAACACCCTTGGCAATCTACACCTTTGTGTTTGCATTTGCCTTCTTGACTATCCCTTTGCCTCCTTTAACTTCATCTGATACACAATCCCAGGCTATTCATTAATCTCTTGTAAATGCACATTTCTTGACTAACCTACCTTAGTCTACCTAGCAAAAGCCTTCTTAGTACAAAAAAGTCACACCATCTCTAACATCCCCCTGCCCAGCTCAACTCCACTACCCCTTAATCAGGGCTGAAGCCAGGGGCAGAATACTTGTTTGCCTGTCCTCCACCCAAATGCAATCCGTCCAACAATATTTCTGCCCATCTTTAAAAATGTAAATCCACCCCTGCACATCTCAATTCCACAACCTTTCCCACCCATGCACATCTCAACTCCACAACCCTCCCCATCTGTCTTTTAAAAATACTCTTAAGGTACTTATTAGAAAAAAAAATTATAATTAGTGAAGTGGGGTGTGACAATTCTTATATTTCCTATATGACTGCTGACCAAGTATGCCAGTTTTGCACCCCAGTAATAATTTGTGCAAAACTACAAAGCACTACTAAGACAAAAAACTGACTGTCGCAGTAATCAGTTGTATAGAACACGCAAAAAAATTTCTTACACAAAGTGGATCAAAGACAAACACCACTAATCCAAATGTCTGAATGAAAAACTTGATATTTTTTCATTTAAAATTAGCAGACACATATTTTTTAACCAGGAGAGGCACACTAAGCTGAAGCTTGTTTACAGGTGTGACCTGGGAGCACAAGGAAGTTAAGTGACTTGCTCAGGGTAAATCAAAAACACAATGGAGTTAGCACTAGGATGTGGTGCTACCATACGGGCTGAAATTCATGAAAGACATAAAAAAGTAGAGCCCACACACCTCTCATTACAAAGGCACAGGTCTATTAAAAAAGAACTTTATTAACAAATGCCACCAACCTGATGCATTTCGGATGTAAAACACATCCTTTCTCTTGAGAAAGGATGTGTTATCCGAAATGCGTCAGGTTGGTGGCATTTGTTAATAAAGTTATTTTTCAATAGACCTGCGCCCTTGTAATGAGAGGTGTGTGTGCTCTACTTTTTTATATCTTTCACTTGCTCAGGGTCTCACAGTATGCAAGTGGGGGCTGTGGGATTCAAACCCAGGTATCCAGGTTTGCAGCTCAGGGCCTTAAACCACTGCACTATACTGCCTCCTTCAAGGGTCATGTTGACCAATTAATCAAGATGCTGAACCAGAAGCTTAGTCTCCTGTATTGTCTGAGTACGTTCCTCACTCAGGCATCTAAGTTAAGGGTTGCCACTGGCATGCTCTTGCCCACACTGTTCTATGGGGCCCCAGTGCTACAATCACTAAGAAGCAAAGAGATACAAAAACTGAGAACATTATATCATAGACATTTGTCTATAGTGGATCATTATGTCCCTAGATCAAGTTATTTATTTAAATTTTGGTAACCTAGTAGGGCCACTGAGACCATTACAGTCCCTTTTTCAGGGGTGACCTGGGATTAATTACATACAACTGGAGAAAAAACAATAAGAACAACTCAAAGCAAATGGAGTAATACAGACATTACAATAAAGGACATAATAGATGGTACAACAGGCAGGTTGGCTACCATTGATAATCATCATGAGGAATAAAACAGTTACACAGAAATAAAACAGTTTCACATAGCTTATCAAAATCAGTAAGGGTCCCAATATGAGAGTAATGGCAAGCCAAGAGACTGACAGTAGCTGCTGAGGTAGCCCTTTGGAGTGTTCTGATACTCAGCAGTAATATGAGCAGAGACTCAGCCCAATGGGTGGGTCTTGAGGTCTTTTTTAAAGCCTCCAAGGGAGCTGCACATCTTAGAGATTATTAGGGAGGCCATTCCACTATATAAGCAGCGAATGACCGGAGCCCTTGAGACATCCGGACCCTGGAGACATAGAGGAGCTGCCAATCAGAGGACCTTAAAGTTCTTCCAGTCTGTTTAGGTATTATAGTACCACCAGACTAGGGGGAGCATTAGTTTGCTGAAGCTTGAAGACCAGACATAGGGAAGGATACATAAATCTGCCCTCCAGAGAAGGCCAATTTAGTGAGTGCAAAACTTTGCAGTGGTGTTCTAGGGGTGGTACACCTAGGGCAAAACATCCAATCCTATGATATAATGTTCTCAGCTTTTGTATCTTTGTGCTTCTCAGTGATTGTAACACCAATGCCCCATAGAACAGTGTGGGTGAGACCGTGCCAGAGGCAATCCTTAACTTAGATGTCTGAGTGAGGAACCGGCTCAGACAATACAGGAGACCAAGCTTCTGGTTCAGCATCTTGGATAATTGGTCAACATGACCCTTGAAGGAACAATCTTGATCTATATACAAACCCAGATATTCAATGCAGTCTACTACCTGTGTTTTAGAACCATTGGACAGATAGGGGGACAATAAGCATGACCTATCAAGGCACAGGCTTCTAGGTCCAAATAAGATAGCTTTGTTTTTTTTTCCCATTGAGGACTAGCCGATTGGTCAGGAACCAGTTCTCCAATATAGAGGAGTCCTGGCTGAGAAGTTGATTTAGCTGAGCTGCACCCTGAGATGATTTGAACAACATAGTGTCATCAGTGTAAAGGGTCACCTTAGCACCCCCACAGTGCTTGGGCAAGTTATTGATAAATAGGGAAAACAAGAGGGGCCCCAATATTTAACCGTGGGGGACCCCATTCAAAATGATGCATTTGTCAGCCTTCACCCCCAGCCATCTGACTATTTGAGATCTACCATGCAGGTAATCCATGAACCACGACAGTGAGTGTTTGTCCAGTCCAAGAGTTCTGAGCTGTAAAATAAGCAGCTGATGTTCCACCAGATCAAAAGCCTTGGTGAGGTCTATAAAGATCGCACCAGTTAGTTAGCCATTATCCTGGGCTGCAAGGATGTCTGATTTGAGGCTAGCCAAAGCAGTATCAGTGCCATGTTGTTTTCTAAACCCATGTTGACAGGGAGTGAGAAGGTTATGTTGTTCAATATATTCTTGGACTTGCTGATAAACTATTCTTTCCAGCATTTTGCATAGTGTGCACAGAACAGAAATCGGTCTGTAATTCTCAACCAACTCACTTGCCTGCCCCACTGGGAATGGGAGTAACCAGGGCAACTTTCCACACTGTGGGAACTTTACCTTCAAGTAGTGACCTATTCAATAGCCACGTGAGTGGTGTGGCAATTACTTGGGCTGCTAATCTGAGTAGTCTTGGGTTCAAGTTTATCATACCCTGCTGAACCAGTGACCTTAATTGTTTTGAGCAGCTTTAGAACCTCACATTTAGACACCAGCTTAAGGTGGAAGTTAGCTGTCAGGGGGGCACTGTGTAATTGTGAGAGGTTAGGCTAGAGCTGATGGGGTTAAGCAATAATGCCTGTGTGTGTCGTGCTGGGATGATGTCATGCATCTGGTGGTTGGGCACTGGGCCACAGGCTGAGTGCATCCAATAACTGAGGCGTGATGTTATCCCAAACGACACACACCCTGGAGGGCATTATTGCTATTATGCAATGGCTCGTTGTTATACAGAATAAAAAAAATAATTTTAAAGATGTTTTTGTGTGGAAAAATATTTTTGTTTTTTAAGAGAAGATGAAACAATCAAGGAGATGCTCAAGCAAATGATCATCTACAGGTTCACAGTGAGGCTGAGACTAGACCCATGATGTTGTGCTGGGATAACATCACAGGTCTAGCCCAAGACTGACCAATCAGAGTCTAGGATTTTTTCTTGCCATTGTATAATGAGCCTTATATTTACCCAGGTCTGTGAGAAATGCATTGAAGGCATTTGCAGAATCATGAGGGTTTGGGTGGCATATCCCACCTGCAACAATGTCAGATATTCTGCGTGGCATGCCCCTTTAGAAGAACATTAATTTGGGTCCCAAACTTTCTGGGGTCAGAAAGATTCCTTGTTTGCAAGTTCTGGAGGAACCGTTGCTTGGCATGCTTTAATTCTCTATTACATTTATTCCTGAGTTCTCAGTACTGGACCCAATCATTAGACAAGTTAATGGATTTGTACCTACCTCAAACCCTATCTCTTTCTCTCATTAATTTTTTCAAGTCACATATCAGCCACCTAGACTGTTGTCCTTTAACCCTCATTTGTTTAAGGGAGGGGGTGTGTGCTTCTGGGCTGCGGAAAGGAAATTATTGGTGAAAAAGTATAAGGCTTTGTCCAGAATAGGGACAAGTTTGATCTGGGCCCCGTCCACTACCGATAGGGTACCAAGGAAGGAGCCTGAGTCAAATTTGGAGTAATCACATGTCAAAAAGGTTCTAGGGGTTCGGGTGGGATAATCATTTTTCCATATTCCAAACATAGGGGTGGGGTCACTTAAGGAGTCACAAAAGTGCCAGCCAACTTGAATCTGCTGGGGTTAGACACAAGGATCAAATCCAGTGTGGTGTGGTTCCCAGATTTTAAATTCAGTCTAAGTTATTGGATAAGTTGGGCCAAGTTAACCTCTTGCAGGTTGGACTTAATGTCACATTTGCTAAACGGGCCCCAGTGAAGGCTGAAGTCACCCAGGATAATTTTCTCACAGGAAGGCAGATCAGGAATAATTCTGGTAAGGGCCTTTAGCGCATTCACTGTAGTCATAGAAGGGTCATATACACAGCCTATTAGTAAGAGCTTAATACCATCTATCAGGAGTTTAATGAACAGTGCTTCACAACCTGAATCTACCAGTGCTGGTGTTGCTACCACAGAAGCTGTTAGGGACACCTTAATGTATATAATAACCCCTCCACCCTTTTTCCAGTTCTGTCCTGCCTAAAATATTTGAATCCAGGGATCTTAATCTCATACGTTAAGATGCTAGGTTTAAGCCAGGTTTCTGAGATGCCTAGTACATCAGAGGATTACTGGTCTACCCAGGCCTCAAGTTCTTGTAATGTGGGTCTACATCTACTAACATTCATATGAACCCTTTTCAACCCTTTCACACTGGCCCAGATTGGCAGGGAGGGAGTTACATTTGGGATATTAGTGCAAGGAGGACCAAGGTTTGTTTGGATATGCCCTGCTTGCAACAACTTCATAATTACCACACCTTCTGGAACGACAGGAGTGGGGAAAGGAAAATCTGGCATTTGTGCAACCTTCAGTATACCATACCCACATAACAATTCTCCCCTTTTCTGAGACAATTCAATGTAAGGAGGATGGGGTAGGAGTTGATTTGGTCATGCAGTTCTTCCTTTCTGCTGCAAGCTCATGCTTTCATAACAAACAGAAGTGGGATTGATATAGATAATTTTACAACCACTTGCCTATACAGTACATTACTGCTAAACTAGAAAATAGCAAATGTTTAACCTGCAACACCAAGCTGCACATCCTGGGAACAGCATATATAGTACATGATAAATCTTTTTAAGAACAGTTTCATAACTACATCAATTACATATACAGTTTATTTGTTTCTATTTCTATTTGAAATCACTTGAGATAGCCTCATTGGACAATCATCTCATTTTTTGAAGGTCTTAGGAAAACAGAACGCATTGAAGTAATCTTAGAATTATGACATATGACATGCTTAAATACTGTACAGTATGTATATACACTATTTAAAAGGTTTTTTTCATTACATGCAATGCTTATCTATGCTGTTCAGGGTGATATTGCATGTGAATTATGTGATGTGGAAATAAAAGTGTTCTACAGTAGAGCAGCGAGAGTAATAAATATTTGATCATTAATATCCTTTATTACAAGTGTATGAAAAACCAGATGTTCTGACCGATCAGAACACTAGTACAGCAATGTGAGTATGTGCCCATAATTATACCCCTGCACTTCTTTCAGGCTGACAGTCCTTGCACATGACATACAGTATCATTACATTACTGAGTGCAGACACTGCAGCATCTGCCTCTCACTGGAAATAAAATTGTCACTGAACTCCTGCTCACTCTTGACTCCACAGGGGTCCCTTGCAGAGATCACACCACCATCACAGATGATCATCTTAAGTTTAAAAAAAAATAATTCTCCCACCACTGCAGGGGAACGAGGAAGTGTTGTGGACATTGAGGGATCCGTGCTATCAAGGGAGCCATGCAGCAACTTTTTTTATAAGTGCAATAAAACACTCCAGGAATGAGTGATTATAGTCAATTAAATTCAAGTTTATTGTTCAAAATATATTGTCATTACATACACAAGATTAAAAAGAAACAAAATAATGTCAGTACAAATATAAAACAATCCTTTATACATTAATATTAAAAAACAAGACAGATTAATAAATACACACATATTCATACTTTCAGATTTACATTACTTATCACAATGGTTTATAAGTACTTCAAAGACTTTTAATCTCTTAGAGTCATTATCATAAAGTACACCAACTTTCTAACCCTATCATTCTCCAGTTGATTTGTCTGTTCAAAAGAAATATAATCAATATATAACACACTTGTTTCAAGAAGTACATCCTAGTTCTGAATCCTTATATAAATACCTTGGACAGGAAAGACACAAAACACTTAAGTCTTAACAAACTTCTAAATCTTTGGCAGAAATAAGGAATGTAAACAAAGCAAATGGGTTTGGGTCTGATTACCTACACCTCCAGATTAAGCAGTAATCTCATATCTCACAAAAGAGGAAAGGGATCCTACTGTTGGATCAATTAGGGCTCACTCATTATGGTCTTTGTTGAATGTATTTCAATTTTATCTTTTTGGCAGCAATAAGAAATTCTGCTGTATCAGTAAGAATTTGTGGATTTTCAGAATTTAATAGAAGATCAAGAAAGCAACATGAAGGTATAATATATGAGAATAAATACTTAGCTAAGTACTTCTTTCTTATTTCTTCATACCATTGACATTTTATGACTATATGATGTAAATCTTGAGGTTCTCTAAGATACCATAAACAATTAGAAGAAGCAGAAGTTTGTCCAGAATATCTAGCCGTCAATATACTGCTAGGAAATAATTCAAATCTATAGAGAGACAAGATTTGCTTATGTATTGGGTTAGTTAGCAGCAGTAAATACTCTTTGAGAGAGAGTTCCTGTATATTGTTTTTTAACCACTGTGAGACTTTTAATTGTTTGATTTTTTGTAAATAATTTTCCTTATCCTTTTTTGAGACTGCTGTGGTGAGAACTTTAGTGTACATTTTATGTATTTTTACTGCATGGTCAACCCAGTGTCAGTGGCTCAACAGGTTGCACACTCACATCTGAGGCCAGAAGATCAGAAGGTTGTGGGTTCTATCCCCACACCAAGCACTTTGGTTAAATTCTAATACTGACACTGTAGTGCAGCATGAGGGGGTTACTGCACTCCTGAGGTGCCGTCTTTCAGATGAGATGTTAAACTGAGGACCCATCTGAATGTTCTGGTGATTGTTCAGGTGAAAATTAAAGATCCTATGGCACTTTTCGAAAAGAGTAGGGGTGTTTTTTTTTTATTATTAAAGTAAACAATACAATATAGGAATAGAAAAAAAGAATATAAAAATATGAAATAAATTGGTCATGCCATAAAAATCATAAAAAACAACAAAAAAAACCATAATTCCTTCATTCTTTAAGAAATGGACCACCAAAAAATAGATACTGAAAAAAAAAACTAATACATTTTATATCAAGACCGGAACCTTCAACCTATAGTATGGGAAAAAAGGGAGAAAGAAAACAACAAAATAGGAAAATCAAAACCACTCTGTTTCAAAAAATTATACAGTCTGAAAAAAATTCATTTAAACTTAATAAAGGAAGAAAGCCGTTTCCATTTTAAATTAGTAGTGGATGGTACATACTTCACTACTTCCTGTGCCTTAATATGACGTAATGCATTTTCACACAGTATTTGAAAAACTGTAAAATGCATTTGTTTCTGTCTTAGCACCCATTGGACCCAGGCATTCCACAGATAAAATCTCAAAACTGCAAACACCACCGTTAAAGTGCCCCCGTCATATTTTAACAACCTAGAACTGTAATCATCCAACACCAAAGCACCATAGGTGAGATTCTGCAGCCAAGGGAGTTTCCAAGCCATAGCCAAAAATAGCCATAGGTTCTTAGAATAGATGCAGTGAAAGACAATGTGATCCATTGACTCCTCAGGGGAACCACACCCCTGATATGGGCACATTTGTGCTTCCACTGGCTTATGTTTATTATTTCCCCTCATGTACAGTCTCCCATACGCACTAAGTCACATGGTTTCCCACATGTGTTCCGGGATTCTGGCTTCATTCAACATTTTCAGCATTTTGTCATTATCTCTAGGTAGACAATGTTTAAATTGTGGGGCCATAGGACCCACAGTGTCCAACACAATTTTGTACAGTTGCGCTCTGGAATGCTCCATTAAAAATTGTTTCAAAATCTTAAATTTATTCAACTTCTGGATAGTAGATTTCATGGAGTTTGGAATGGACAAGGTCAGAGAAAATTTTGGAGGGAGATCAATCCATTTGGAGGTGTATATGTACCAGTTGTTCATGAACCATTTATGAACCAATGTATCAGCCATGGCCCATGGAGCTTTAATGGAGTGCACCCAAAAAAGTGTACGAAAAATTGCAACCAGGTCAATAATCCTCAACACCCCCACCTCTAGGCAGATAAATGCACACCCTTTTAACAGGGTTAAGCTGACTCCCCCAAAGCATAATAAAAAAATTGCTATGCACGTGTGTTTCCAAGGATAAAGGTACCAGGAAAATGGTGGCAATATAGGTCACTCTAGGGAGGAGATATTTCTTTATGATAGAGATTCTCTTTAATTTTGACATTGTCCAACACTTCCAGGTCTGTATCCTTGCCTCACAGTCCGCTAATAAGAATTGCCAGTCAGTTAGTGCCAAGTCAGAGGGTCCAAAGGTAACACCCAATAGTTTAACCAGGCCTGAGGCCACCAGGAACTGTCCTATTACCACTGGGGGGTTCACATCTGCGCCAGCCAGACCACCCTACATTTTGCCAGATTCAGGCTTGCCCCCAAAGCTGCAGAATAACCCTCCAGTTCCACACTAGCTTCCAACACACTGGTAGTATCCTAAAGAAATGAACAGGTGTCATTGGCGTACGCCAGAACTTTGATCTCATCCCCGCCACTTGACCTGTCAGTCCATGGATTCTAGGGTTATCCATTAAGTGTTGAATTAGGTGGTTCAGGGAAAAATGATACAAAAAAGGACTTAACAGGCAGCCCTGATGGACTCCTGTATGTGCTGCCACTTCAGGCCCTATCACTCCCCTGACATATGGACTCTAAAATGCTCCATGGTACAGCATTTTTACTTTATCAGTAAAAGACGGGAGATCCCATAGGATTCCATTATTTGAAAAAGAAAGGAATGAATTATGGCATCAAATGCCTTCCTTTGATCCAAGGAAATATTCCATCCCTTCTTACCCTGTTTGGAATACAGTTCCCAAAGTTCCCTCAAAATTATCAGGGGGTGGTGAATGGATTGATCTGGTAAACTACAGAATTGAAATGGGTGAATGATATGTTTGGCCAATGTCCATAACCTGAGGAGCAAAATAAAAGTCAAAATCTTTTTTTTTTTCCAGTTGGTGCTTTTTATTATAGTTGTAACACATTACAGATAACATCCACAGACAAGACACTGTAAGCAACAGTAGCAGTAGCAGAGAAGAGTACAAAACAGTGTTATAGCCATATACTTCAAGTATTCACTTATATGCACTAAAAAGCATTATAGGCTTATAGCAAGCGAAGGAGGGGGAAATCCCCCTTCTTCCCTGCCCAAAATGGTGCTAACACTACACAAATATTAGGTGATCATACAATGCTGAAAAGTCAAAATCTTAAAATCTTCATTCAGCAAACTGATTGGCCTCCAGTTGTGTAGTAAGGATGTATCCTCTGATTTGAACAAAAAAAATAGTTAAACTCTTGGAGAAGTGGGCGGGCACCGAATATTTTGAAAAAAAATATGCAAATGTCCTTTCCAGACAATATGCCAATTCCAAGGTGAAACATTTATAAAAATCAAAGGGAAGATGATCCAGGCCTGGGTCAGTGCCTGATTTTCTGGTACGTATAGCCTCAAGGATTTCTTGGTAAGTGATATCCTGTCTCAGGGAAGCTAACTCCTGTTCAGAAAATGTATGTTTAGTCAAGGTTGAGATATAAGGGAACTGTCCCTGTGTCCATATGACCCCAGGCTGTGTAGAGTCTGTAATAATATTAAATAGTCCTTGGAGGGAGGTGACCAGCTTACCTTCCTGATGTTGTAGACAGGAAATGGAGGAGGACTGTCTCCTAGATTTACATGCCGCTCAGGGGTCTAACATAGGAGTTTTGTGTGTCCCGTATGACAATTCCACTCTAAGCAAGCTTGCCCTGTCATATTGTAGTGTTTGTAATTGAAGTTTAATGCCATCAATCTGAGATGAGACACTGTCTCCCTTTGTTGCTGGAAGACAGAAAAGATACTGGAGTTTTCTCCACAAAGTTAAATACTTGAAATATTGGTTTCTGGACTTGTTGCTGGAAGAACATTGCAATGTCCTCTTTCGTTTGATACCACCACTCTCCAATGTCCTCGTAAAGATCAAATACCAAGCCAAGTGATGCCAATAGTTATTTGATCAAATGTTGAATATGTGGAACTACCAATGTCTGAACATTTATTTTCCATCTAGATTTTAAGACTGGGTAAGTTTTATCTAAAGACAATGTTGTAATGATCATCTGATGATCAGAGAACTTGACCAGGCAAAGGGTGGTAGAGGCTACTGTCAGATGCTTGGAAATAAATATGTAATCAATCACCATAATATTATATGCTCTTCTATATGTAAAATACAGAGGGGTGGAAATGTGAGAATTACAATTGACCAAACCTGCTGAAGTAATATACTGTTTAAAAGCCAGGGAATCACAACAGATCTTTGCTCTGGGCCAATAGCCCCTTGGGACTCCCAAGGAACAATTAAAGCCCACCACAAAATATAGCATTTGTGCAGTAGAAAGGTCAGACTGAACCTGGGTAAACAATTTAGTTCTATCAGCTTTAAGCTGGGGAGCACAGATGTTTATAAATCTGCACAGTTCACCATCCAAATACCCATCTAAAAGAAGGGCTCTGACCGGAATTAAATTAACAATCTGGAAAAAAGGGAAACTCAAGAACCTCTAAATGGAAAAACAACCCGTCCACCCTATCAGTCCCAAACAACCAAAAGGATGGATCATAGGGTCATTCTGATTTACAAGCTTGTAACTGAAACACTGAGGACAGACACGTCTCTTGGAGAAATATACAAACAATTTCGGAAATCAGCTATCATCTGAAAAATATCATGTCTACATTTTGAATTACACAGACTGTGGCAGTTCAGCGATGCCACTACAGTGTTCGAAATGATCATACTTCAAAAAGGAATTTAATTTGTTTTCCTCTTTTTCTTCTTCTCGCCTGTATAGAGTTTTTCCAGGAGAGAGGAAGGGGCCTCTTCCATGTCCATCAAGTCATTTGATTCCTCCTCATGCTCTGAGTTTCCCCATTCAGATGATCCCAAGACCTCAAATGAATTTTTTGCTTCCACTGGGGGAGGAGGGTCCATTTTTGGCAGTCTCCGAGAAGGTCCCCTCTGGGCCAGTGGAACGCAAATTGGGGAGTCTGGCTGTACCTGTGGGCTCCCAGGAAGTTGACTGGACTCAAGGGGATCAGTGCAACAGATGGGTTGAAGGCAAATATTCATCCCCACATCTGGTAGATGAGAGGAAAGTAATTCTGGAGTAGGGGCTCCAACCATATCCTTCAGATCCCCTAGAACAGTTCCTTTAGAAGTTACCCTGGGATCAGGAGTGGGTTGCCAAACTGAGGGGTGGGGCAGGCTCTTGATCATCAGAGTCCTGGGCCTGGTTCATCAGGACTTCTGGGACAAGTGATGATCGGGTGTTTGCAGCTGCCTATGGGCAGTTCTTGTACACATGGCCTATCTCTTCACAGAGTTTACAACAGGAAAGATTCAAACATTGGGAGTTAATATGTCCAACTTCTTTGCAGAAGCTACCGCACAATTTGTCACATACACTTATGGGTGCATGAACCACAATGGTAACAAGCCTGGGGCTGCCCTGGATAGTAGCAGACCCCTCAGTCCTGGCCCAGAAAGAAACAGTTCAGAATATGGACAATCCTTTCCTCAATTTGATGTTGCTTAACCTGAAATTTCCAACCCCCAGTCCAGAATTGATCTTCATCTAAGACTGACGTAGGCTTACCCAGAACTTGGCATTTTTGTTGGAGCCAGTGATAAATGTCCCCAGGTGGAACACTCTCGTTCTGGAACACAGCAGTCACTGTTTTGGTCAGAGGCTTGGTTAATGGAACAGCAAAAAATGGTATCCATAATGGGGAAGTCTACAGCTGGTTAAATTTCCCCCAGAATGCTTCCAGCAGAGCAGCTGATCTGAAACTAACATTGAAGATATCGTCACCTGAAATATGTATGAAAATGAAGACGTCCAATGGGTAAAATCGCAGGGACTCCTTGATCAGTATCTTTCCCATCATATTGGCAGTCAGAATGAATTTCTAGTCCACCTTTATACTTCAGATGAATTGTGTATTTTCTGGGGAGAGGTTCTGTTGTGTTAGTCTTAAACAGATCAGAAAGGAGTGGTCTTTGGGGTGGAACCTGGTGGTCAATAGGTTCAGATGTACCAATGACTGGAGGGTACCCTGGAGCAGAGTCCATCAACAGTTCCTTCTCCATGATTACTTTCTTCTGCCTATCTTGACCATGCTCAGAGTTTGAATCCATCATGGGGGGCAGCGTCCCTATGCCTGAACCCCCCAGAAGTGTTGTAACATTTGGCTACACTAGGCTGGCTCAATCTGTGCCTTGGGGACCCTCGCCCCTCACCAGGCATTGAGGTGTCAGGGTGAGGAATTATTTTTTTGTCCATCAAGGGAGGTTGCCACTCCAGGGAAGTGGAGGACTGGGAGAAAACTGTGGTATCCCATGCTGGGTCAGAACCCAATGCCCTTTTGCATCTTGAATCCACCCCACTCCTGTAGGGCCGAATCAGTCCAAGGTAGTTCTCCAATAGCTGGGGAGACTAGCCCAAATGCCTGTTTAAGTGCTATGGTCATAGAAAGGGAGAGAGAGAAGTTGAAAGGAATGTGTTCAGGGGCTTGCCAAAAGGTTCCATTTACTGGATATTTCTATTCTGAAGAACCACATTTTTCCTTTTCTTAAATCTTCTGTTTTACATTTTGCCCCTGTATCTACCCCTTGTGTATGCACTGTAGCTCTGCCTCCTTGCTTTTGGTCTGGAGCAGGCACATCTTCTACTACACCCACCTGATTTGACACCCCAGGAATGGTAGCCCCTGGCAAGCTAGATGCTGTATGGGTCTGTCTTAGGCCCAGGGAAGGGAGCCCTAACGTGGCCATTCCTGATTGCAACTCAAGCACTATGGTATCTACTTTATTCAGCTTTGCAGCCTGGAACACCCCAACATTCAGCTTCTGGGTTACTGCGGTAACCATGGTACCAGAGGACGGGGTGAAATCCACTCTCGAAGGCTGGCTTACTGGCACTGTCAACACAGTATCTTCATCCGATTGTCCTGCCCCACATTGTTGCCCATGCATCTCCTGTCCCACAGCCAATGGATTTTCTGTAAAGGACATCCCCGGGAGTGAAATAAGAGTCCGCTACTGGCTTGCCGAAATATACATTTTTGGCCATATACTTGAAAACGTAAATGCAGTAGCAGAGTCCTGATTATTAAAGTCAGTTTGATATAAAATAGGTTTCAGTACTTGCCCATTTGAAGAAGTGCTAATCAGTGGTGCATCTCTGCCAGTGTCAGGGACCAACATCAGAGATTTGGCAACAGGGCATTGAAATAGACTGGCCTTCTCTGGGACCATATATTCATGCTGTAACTGCTGACAGCGCTCCTGATATAAGGCCTCTTCCTGCCTTAATTTCTTGGCTAATTCCTCCAGTATAGTGCTTTTAATTTCTGCTGCAGAATCTGTAACAATTTCCTCGACATCTGATTTAACATCCCTGATGGGTAAATCCACCTCCGTGGGATCTGTAGCATCAAAAAAGACTTCCTGATCAACCATTGTAGTCTCAGGCACCACCGTAGCTATGGTAGAGACCAGGATCTCAGCCACCGTCACATACATCTCGCTATGATCCTGGGCCCAACTGGCCATCACCCAGGCTAGCAGAAACTCCCCCTGCAGGATGAGTAGGGGACTTTTTTATTACTAGAAACTTCAATACAAAATAAAAGTAAGGAAAACAGTGTTAATTCACACACACAAAAAAGAAAATAACAAGAAAAGGAAATAAGAAATGCAAAACAAAGGGTAACAAATGTAAATAAATAAGGATCAATTCAATAATCCAAAGAAGTACAGCAAACAAAATAGAAAAAGAAATTAAGTAATGGGGACATCGGTGTCCATAATCCATGGCAAGTTCCTTCATTTCAACAATAAGAGATTAAGAGCATACTGTCTTGCTTCAAACTGATATACATGATGGAGCTCCACTGTGACCTATTGAAGGAGTTCAGTATGAAAAAAAGCTTTCTGCTGTAATGTAAGAAGACATCAACAGTTCCAAAGAAACCATTTAAAAGTTGCAAAAATAACATGTAAAGTACTAGTATCCCATTTTGACCAAAGTGAAGACTAGGATCCATACATAGTATTATCATTGGATGCAGTCAAAAAGGCAGGTTCATGACAGACATCAGCAACATATGACCAAAATGAGAAAATATAGGAACAAGAAAATTATAAATGATGCATAGATTCAAGCTGTTGAGAACATCCAGTGCGGGAACAATTACGTTCGTCCAATTGTTTATGGTGCTGATTACCTTTGACATTGAATTTTTCATGACAACATAGCCATGTGACATCAACAAAGTTTAGGGGAAATTCGTTTCTCAACCAAAAGGGTCTGTAATGCAGAAAGGTGTGGGGCAGGACATTTTGGAAAAGTAACTAGTTCAGTAAAATGGGAATCTATCACAGCTTGATAAACCAATTTCTTGGGTTTGGAAATAATCCAATCACTAGTGACACGCCACTGTCTTAATTTAACAAAAACCGCACAAAGATAAGGAATCACCAAGGGGTTAGACTTAAGACTCTTATTCAGACCCATAGTCCACTCCTGAAACCACAACCCAGTAGAAGGCCAGAAAAGACCAGTCCATAATTTATGGAAGAGCTTTAATAAGAGTGAAAATTTGGTAAAAAAGAATTGACAATAATAAAATAAGAGAGGATTCACTGTATTAAGGCCACCTCTAGAGACTGGTAGGTACAACAAATTATGATTAAGCGGATTAAGGCAGCTACCCCACACAGCTTGAAAAAAATACTACATGGGACTGGCCCAGTTCAGCCTGTGCAACCTCTGAATATGGCTCCATTTGTGCCATGGCGCATCAGATTTGCGCTGTGCCAGACTTGCACTGGACTTTGGCGCATTTCTGAATATCTGGGCCCTGGTGTAATGGATTAATTAATTAATTCTATCAAGATACAATTTATATAAAGATTGAATAGTGTCGGTGCCAGCACACATCCTTGGCGAACACCAGCATTGGTAGAAATTTTTTCCAAAAGACCACTGTTATTATTATATCTTATCTTGATCCAAGAATCATCATAAAGTCTTTTTATAAAATTTATTACATTAGAAACTATGCCAAGAGCCTCCTTACTAACCCATAATAAATCTCTAGAAATTGATTCAAAAGCTGACATAAAATCAATAAAAGCAATGAATAACAGTTGTTTTTTTTTACTTTACAGTACTTTTCAATAATATGTAAGAGAATAAAAATGTGTTTATTTGCCCCATTATTTTTTGAAAACCTGCCTGTAAAGGCGATATTGTCCTATTGTGTAGGATCCATAACTGTAACCGATTTAGTAGAACTTTAGAATATATTTTAGCCATATTGTCTATTAAACTTCTTGGATTATAATTTGCAGAAATACCACTATCTCCATTCTTAAAAATTGGAGCAACATAACTGCCCTTCCAGGAATCTGGAGTGAAGCCATACGTTATGAACTTGTCAAACAAGTCTGTAAGAGTAATTGCCCATCATTCTGGATCAGCTTTGTAGAAATCAATTGACATTTGATCTGGGCCGGGGATTTATTTGGCTAGCTACTGTTAATAGCAGAAAGGGTTTCATTTGTGAACCAAATATTCTTGTCATTAATTAAACTTGTGATAAATAAAGTTTCGCTAGGCCTGGAGAAGACCTTACTGAAAACGTTTGCCCATGTTGTAACAGTGATAGACGCCTCATAATTTGCTTTATAATTATTTGTCCCAGTAGCAACTAGCTTCCAGAAGGTATTATAATTTTTTTGCTGCATTACAATCAGCATTTTCTTCAACAAGTCTGGCTAATTATTCTGTTTCTGTTTCTGTACATGGTCTGTCTATTTTTTCCTACTTTTATTTAACTTCTTAATATTATCTCGAGTTCAGTGAGTTTCCTACATATCTAACCTGATTGGTCAGCTGCTTTTTCTGAACACAACAAGTTTTATAGAACCAATTATGATATCTTAACTTATCTGGTTTATGAGTTGATCTGTATTCAGCTAAAAGACAATCATACTGCTGAACTATTTTGTAATAAATATTCTCTGGGTTAGAGTCAGTAGAGACTAGATCATCTACTATTTTGGAAAAAGTTCTAATATTTTTTTCCAATTTGTCCTTAGGAATCTGGCTCCATAGGATCATTTTCTTATTATTATTGATTTCCAACTGATCTGATTTATCTCTACTCAGCCTGTCATCGAGTTTCCTGCTTCAGCAGAGAGGCAGGTGATCACTCTCAGGCCTAGTATTTATATTAAGATCAATATATTTATAATAATTAAATGGAGAGACAAAAACATGATCAACTATAGAATGACCTTTATGAGTAAAACATGTGAAGTCACTCAACCTATCTGAAGGTAATTCACCATTTAATGCAATTAGATTTAATGGATGTAAAAAAAAATAGTTAAGTAGTTATTAGAGTATGTATTTCTAGAATCTTGTGACATCCTCGGGTCAGTTCCATATATCTCCTCTTGTGGTTGGACCACTGAATTGTCCAATTCACTGTCCTAACCCAGTCTGATATTAAAATCTCCCATGACTATTATTTCTAAATAATTATAATAGTTATTCATCTCTTCTATGGCCTCTGCAAGTTTTGGCAGTAAACTATCATCCGAGAGAGGAACATTTTTAACCGGATAATAAAGATTCACAGAAAGAACCATCTCATTCAAACTTTTGACCCATATCAGGAGGTAATTATGAGTAAGAACAGTGTTATACTGATAAGGATATGATCATGAATCTTAATATAAGTCAGTAGGCCCCCAGCAAAGCAAACTCATATTTGCTTTTTATGATAGAAGGGAAATGAAAAGGATAATAACCATTAAGAAATTAAGTGTCTAACATATCCAAGGTATGCCAAGTCTCCTGTAAATTAATTACATCATGCACCATAAGATAATTCAGATATTCAAAATCCGCTAGTTTTGTAGCAAGCCCTGATATGTTCCATGAAACTACTAGTAATGCATTCTCAGTGTCATATAGAAAATTGCTAGTCTGCTCTATAGCAGAATCTGATTTGTTACAGGGCCATGTGTATGGAGTAGTAGGTACAAGTTGCCAGGCCTGAGGTCAATTATTGTAATCAGTAAGGATCTCAAACCTGTTTACCAAAGGTAAGGGGGTTCCAACTGACTTTACATGATCAGATATCTGCTTTGGAAAGTGGGTTCTAGAGGTCTCACTTGAATTCACTTTATTCATGAGATTACTATCATCTTCGAAAATATCCTTAGGTTTTACCAGACACAGACCTGGGGTATCAGACTTTTTAGCATCAAATACTCAGAAAGCACTGTGTTCTTAACCCATATATTAATCTGTGAACTTGTTTCATGTCTGGTAACCCTGAGAATGCCTCTGTTGCCCAACTGTACCTGCAGGAAATTTTGAAATAGATTGCAGAGAGACCCTTGGAGTCTGTAATTATTTCCCCCTTGCATACTCTCAAGATCAAACATGGTCAGAAGTGTGAGGGGCTCCCAAGGTTAATTACTAGGGGTGTTATAGACATTAAAAACTGATCTGATGAGAAATGAAAGAAAAATCACTTTTTGAGTAAATCTCTCTGCATTGTACCACAAGTGATTTACCACAAATGGAGAATATACAGTTTATTCGAAAGTATTCCTTCTGCCATCAGAACTTCTGTGTACATCACACACATCAGTATCAATAAATTCCAGCTGTAACTCTCTATTAACAAGATCAATAAAAAAAAAAATTAGATTATCATCAGGGATATTAGGCCATCCCTTCTCAGCTGTCAAATGTAGTAGAGGGGCCTCCTTGGGTCTGAGATCAGGTGGTGGCCTTGCCTCACCTGGTAACATACATTCATGAGTAGAGGACTCCAAGTGGATGTTACAACTAGGGGAGACCCTCTAGTGTCATTTTCTTTTGTTAAGCTCACCAGAGAAGGTCAATTCAGTTCCTTGTGTGAAAAAAGATCCCATTTGTGTCCCCAGGGATTTAATCTCATTTTCCAACAGCTTTAACTGCTCCCTCAGATCAGTTTTTCCCTTAGGAATTTCAAAAACAGAGGGCTCACCCGGCTGCTCTGCTTTGTTAGACTCATAATGCATTACTATGTTATCTAAATTTTCAATTTTAGGTGCTGTGAATTGAATTATGTTCTGCTGAGTAGAAATTAAGCTCTGTGGCAACTGATTAACTACTTCAGTAAGTCCAGATGATTTAACACTAGTCTCTTCTAATTTATTTTTTCCCTGTCTTTTTTTTCTTTTGCTTCCTTCTTTTCTTTTTATTGTGTGTAACTAGTGAGTCAGGAATTGTTACAGGACTAAACTTTGTCCTGCTCTTAGATGGATAGAACACTACACGTGTGTCTGGCAAGATAGAATCAGATTGGTTAGTGGGAGAATTTCATCCAGTTTAGATAAAATCCTATCAAGTTTTGCTGTATTGACTGCTGTATCAAACCTGGAAGCACTATAATTTGTACCATTAAAAGTACATTAGCTTAATTTTGATTCTTTAATGTTAGTATAAGATTATCACTTAAGCAAGTAGGCAAATGCCTCACTTGGACAGACTCAACTTCCTGTGATGATGATATACTATTTTTATCAGAAATTGAGATAATTTTCCCCCTTTGCTTAGTCTTATCTTCCTGTAATAAAATATTCAACTTATCAGGAGTTAATGTATTTTTTCCTGAAAGAAGACAAACTTTGTCATGTTTAGATTCCAGAGTTTTAATACTTTTAGTTGTCTGCTGCAGCCTAGCAGACATTTCTCTAAGTTCCTCCCCTCAGACAATAACTTTGCTGGATAAAGTTCTAGGTAAAGTAATATTTATAGGATGTTCAGATATCTCCCTGTAAACATTATCAGTTGGTAAACTCAAATAGCTGTTTTCATCGGAAACTTCATTTTCTTCAGCGATTACCAAATTACTGGGCTCAGAAGTTTCATTAGAAGAGTAAAGTATAAGATCTGGGGGGTTCTAAAGACTATTATTGAAGCAAGTTTTGCTCAGAAGATCATGCAAAAGAGGTAAAGAAGCTGATAGCCTCCCTTTGGGAGTTGAAGTTTGCTGTCCCATTAAATAATTTTTAAGGAATAAATTATCTTTAATTTTGGTTTGCTTAATTACTTTACATTTCTTTTTTTTGTGTTACTTAACAAAGTATGACTCAACAGAGGTGAGCAATCACCCTGCAATTCTCTTTGCTGTCTTGTAATAACCATCATTTTTCTATATGCTGGACTACTGGTAGAAAAAAGCAAGGAAATCCCACCTGGAGGCTGATTGGTTAGCATTCTGTACCACTAGGAATGCTTGTACCAAGCTAATTAGGTCAGAAAAAGCTAGGTACTTCCAAAAAGAACTAGAAGACAATAAAAACAACTCTGCCAAATATTGGAGCATCCTCAAAGAAGTCGAAGGTCAGTTCACTGCAGCACCCCTTCCAAACAAAATTGTGTTTGATGGTACCACCTATACGGACAAAGCTGATATACTAGAGAAGTTTAATGATCATTTGCCACTGCAGGGCTTGCCTTTGACACCTCACCTATCAGCAAACTTAGCCCGGCAAGAGACTACACTGTTGGCTTCACTGATATTCACAACAATAACCAACCACATCCCACCCCCTTCAGCTTCCTCACAATTACCTTCAAGCAAGTGGAGGACCTCCTCCTTTCTCTGGATACAAAAAAAGAGTGTTGGTGCAGATAATATTGAACCTTACTTCCTAAAACTTGGCCATACCTATCTGACCACCCCCATTACACACTTATGCAACACCTCTCTGATTCAAGGTGAGCTACCTGTCTTGTGGAAAACTGCCCACATCCTACCATTATTCAAGACTGGGGATCTGAGTGATCTGAACAGTTACCGGCCTATTTCTATACTATCCGTCCTCTCTAAATTACTTGAAAAAATTGTCAACATCCAACTTAGAGAACATTTGGATTCACAAAAGTTGCTAAACCCGGCTCACTCCGGCTTCAGAGCCAAACACAGTACAGTATCGTCTCTTGCCAAAGTAACTACTGACTGGCAAATGGTCTTGGACTCTAAGAAGCATGTATTTGCCCTCTTCCTTGATCTAAGTAAGGCCTTCGATATGGTGGATCATACCATCATGCTTACTGCACTGAGTAACATCGGACTTGATAGTTCTGACATTAAATGGTTCACCAGCTATCTAACCAATAGCTGACAACACGTCAAAGCCATAGGAGATCTGTCCCCACAAAAATCCTTGTTACAAGGAGTCCCACAAGGCTCCATCCTGGGCCCTGTCCTTTTTGCAGTATACATCAATAATCTGGACTCGCAGCTGGGCACAGCAAATGTGCACTTATTCACAGATGATACTGTACTTTATACCACAAATTCATCCTTGGATCTGGCCCATGAATACTTACAGAAAGACTTCATCACCCTCCAATACAACCTTCTCACTCATAAGCTCCTCCTCAACATCAAAAAGACTAAAGCAATGATTCTCTCACCGAAGTCTACTTTCGGATGTCCACATATCACACAGATCCGAACACTCTTAGATCTACCCCTTGAAGTAGTTGATACTTTTAAATACCTAGGGTTCTGGCTTGATAACAAGCTCAACTTTCTGTGCTACTTAAATGAAACCTTGAAGAAACTAAGACAGCAATTAGGTTTATTCTATCACATTAAACACCTACTCACATTAGAATCCAGAATGAGACTAGTACAAACTACACTCCTACCTATACTGGACTACGCTGACTTCCTTTACAATCATTGCCCATCAATGATGCTAAACAAACTGGACACCCTTTACCACCAGGCTTTAAGATTTAGCTTAAATCAACCCTGTAGTACACATCACTGTCGTCTATACCAAGTTTCGGGATGGACCTCACTCTCAACTAGAAGAAAAAGGATTGCTCTCCTCTGTTTTTTTTAGAGTATTATCTGATAACCTCCCTGCATACATCTCGAACATCTTATAATGGGCTAAAGGTTCCTATGGTCTGAGACACTTCTCCTTAATCTGCTTCCAGATTCCTAGAGCGAAAACTACCCTTGGCTCAGCAGCAGTCAACTTCTCACTTCCATCACTTTGGAACACTATGCAAGGCTCATTAAAATGATCCTCACTTCCAAGCATTTTCACATTCAAAGCTCTATTAATGGATCATCTGAAGGAATTATGCAACTGTTTAAGACACTGATGACCCCTAAGCCCTGGGTGCCACTCTCAAATCCTACGCCTAAGTATCTCATCCACCCCACATTCCTAACAACAGAAACCTAGGACCTACAAGCCTAGTTCCCTTAATCCAAGATGGCCCTGCCTAGTCTCTATTTACCTATTCTGGCCTCTCTTTTGGCTGCCTATTCTTTCACCCCAATTCCTACCCTATTCCTTAATACCTCCTTATTTTTTATCATTTAGGTATGAGCTCTTACTTAGCAGAGACTATATGGGATTGCTGTCTCTTCTCATTTCAGTAAAGCTTATCATTATGTACCTTTGCATGTTAATTATGTTGACCGGTATGTATAGGCCCATATTGACCAGCACCTTCACAATGTTTTCTTTTTTTTTTTTTGCATCATTGTCTGCCGTAATTGTAATCTTATGAAGTGCAGTGTATTGTATTAATGCCCAGGACCACCTTGAAAATGAGCTTGCTCAATGGTGTTTATGCCTGGTTAAATAAAGTGATTGATTGATTGACTTGATTGATATACAACAATAATAAAAACAGAAAATACAGTACTGACAAAGCATAAACCAAAACATAAAAGTTATAAAGACATAGAGTGTTTACTCCTATATCTTAAAGTATTTAAAAGTATCTAAAAAGTACCTACAAAGTCCTACATAGTCCTGCACAATCCTGCAGGTTATACGGAGTTCTGGTTTGAAGTAAGTAAAACTTTAATGCTTTTACTGCCCCAGTGGAAAATGCTTCTAATGTTCAAATGTCCTTTGAGATACATCAAAACTTCAGGTCTGTATCTGCTGATATATTTGAGAGTTGACCATCTATCCACCAAGCCATTAATGAAAGCAGATGGACAATGTGCTTCAGTAGTTGTCACTGCCAGGTGAAAGATGTACAAAGATCAATCACTCTGTGAGGAACTTTTTAAATTGCAGATTTAACACTTCTAATAATTGTGGGTTAGTCCCACCTAATAACATAAATAGAAATTCAATTATTAATAGGGAGGCAGTATAGCGCAGTGGTTTAAGGCTCTGAGCTGCAAATCTGGTGGCAGACCAGACCTGGGTTTGAATCCCACAGCTTCCACTTGCAGACTGTGTGACCCTGAGCAAGTCACTTAAATTCCCCCTGCTCCCAGGTTGCACCTATAAAAAAGCTTTCAGCTTTGTGTGCTAGCCCTGGTTAAACAACTAACCAAAAAAAAAAAAAGATCCTATTATAAAAAACTGAAGAACCAAAAGCTCTTCTTAAGAAATGAGTTACAAAATTGCTGAGTTGTACATTTACTGCCTGGTAATTTTCTGATAGCTTTTGAACTTGTTTCAGCTTGTCATACTGTAGGTCACTCTAATTCACTAGATTTCTAAAACCTGTAGAGTTTCTTTTTAGAGTACTCTTGATTATTTCATTACTTAAAGCTACAATGTGTTTTAAAAAAGAAAAAAAAAATCAGTGAATACTTAAACCTAACATAACATACTAGAGTGATTGTATTCAAGTTAAAAAGATTCTAAGTGCAAAATTCAGTGCTACTTACTCATGCAAACAGCAGAAAAGCACAATACAGCATGGAGCAAGCAGTAGAATAAACTCTGAACCCCCCTGGTGAGGTACTCAATCCCCTCACTCCTTCAGCAGCAATTTTGTTTTATTTTAAAGTGCTGCTCCCTGCAGAAGACTGGATGGCTGTGGCAACTGCAAGCTTGCCTCAGAATCATGCTCTGGCACAAATTCAGATAAAATGGCTACTTGCCACTCCACGGAAAATATTAACTTGCTAACTTAGCTCCACTATACCTTAGCCAGTCAAACTACAGCTAGTGCAAAATAAAGACCCCACTCACAACTCAAGAAAAGTCTCAGACTCAATGAGCAGGCAGTCAGGCAAGCAATAATGGCATCTGTAAGTTTAAAATGCCAGAGCCACACGCATGCGCCTTTATGGGAGGATCACATAACAAGCAACTGCGTGAAAATTTAAATTTAAACAAAACAAAAATAAACAAATAAAAAAATGAGTAAAAGTAATTATGATTTATAGTTTATAATAAAAAAACTACATTTTGCTAAGTTTTTGCAGTCTTCTATCAATATATTGCATACTGTTAGCCACAGTATCTCCTCAAGTGAAAAGGCAAAGTAGAAAAAAGTAGGAAAAAATTAAAAAAAATTGGTAAACCCCCCTTTTTTAAACAAAGTAAACATGAAGCACAGCACAGTACACAAAGAAACAAACCGCGACTACAGGTCACTAACCTCCAGCTTCCTGACACTCCAAACTCTCCAACACTCTGGCTCCCGGTTCCCAGCCTGTTGCTTGTTGCTTGCTGCTCTATCCGAAAGGTGAAGGTCCACAGTCTTAGAGTAATCCTAAAGCAGTCCTTGAGTCATTGGCTAGTTAGTTAGTTAAATCACCAGCATCCTTGGACCACTCTTCACTTTGCAAGTAAACAAAAGTCAAAGGAGCAATTGACACCCGAACCACCAGTCCCCACTTCTCGCTTCTCAGTTTACTAGCTTTCTCTTCTTCATGAATCTTGGGGTCCACACCAATTCCAGAGGCAGCAAGCCAGGATTTTCTTCACTCCCACTCCCTTCCAATGCCAGGGGCTCTCCACACAAGGCTCACAAGGCTGGAAGAGAAAAGAAAAAAAAGATGAGCAGGACACCAAGCAGGCAAGAGCAACCAGTAAGGCTGAAATTGTGCTTAAAAGTATAAGAATGTTAGCATACCTTTTCTAAATTAAAAATGGGTAAACAAAAATATAATAGCTTCTCTCAGCAACTCAGTCTCACTTCTCTCCAGGTTTGCATCTCAGTCCCTGGTCTAGCTCTCTCCTGATGCTGAATCTAATTTGGTCAGAAATATATTATTGCTGCACTGTGTAGTTCTTCTCAGCTCTTCTTAACTATTATAGTCAGTAATCATACTTTTCTCTTGGGTATTTAAAGACACTTAGTGCAAGCACCTCATGCCTTACAACACCCTCAAGAGGAGTGTGATTATTGATCCATAATCACACACCCTCTCATGCTTTATGGCATACAAATGAGTGGGACAAATATTGAGAATGTTCCATTATTGTGGTATTACCTGGGATAAAAAAGTAAGTAAAAAACATCTAGTCATCCCCAAGTGGATATGGCTAGACTTGGAGCCACCTCTAATGACTCCTCCCCCAAACCTCACATACCTTGATTTACAGTGCTTCATATTAAGAAAAACATTGCTGGCACTATGCCAAGACCTTGCACATCTTACTATTTGATCCCACCTCCCTAGACTTCCCTTCCCCCATCAGCCCCAAATGGCCATTTATAACAAGTAGCTCTCCCTGCTGTCCCCAGTCCATGGTTTGGAGGGAGCACTATTAGGCAAACTGACCAGCTGCTCAGCAGTTCTACTCTCTAACCCACAGTGCACTGCTAGGACTTACAGACATGGTCAGCTGACCTAGTATGCGACGTGTCAATGGGGAGACCAATATTTATATATTTTATGATGCTAGGAAGACTAAACAAACAGCAAGCCTAGCCTCATCAATGCAACAAGTACCACACCCCAAGCAGCCTAAAATATGATCCAGCTAACAGTTTCAATAAGTACTTAAAGTGATAAAGTTATTTAGGGATGGGGTCCATGAAGTAGCTGGTCTTTCTGCCTATTAATGCCCCTCAAATCCAGGATCAGGGTCTTCCAGATGGGGCTATGTTTTTATAAACTGTCATTTGGATCACGAAAGAGGACAGGCTAGTGAGGAGAATGAACTGTAAAACATGAGAAGTCATGCTACTGTGCAACTGTGCAACAAATTGTTTTCCCATTATGAAGTAAATCAGTGTATGGAGGATGGAAGGGGCAGAACAAGAAATATTGTTGGGGTTGGATTCAGGGTCATCACAAGATAAACCCTGGGGACCAGGAGAGAGCTAGAGTTTATTTTACTTTGTTTTATATATTTTAGGTTAAACAACAAATCATATCCTGCTGGATAGTGACTGGGACATTCCATCAGCCCGGTACAGCAGACATCAGGATCTGTTGAATACATTGCAGGACTGCCTGCTGTCGCAGCTGGTTAAGGAACTCACTAGACAGGTGGCCATTCTTGAGTTGGTGCTCAACAACACAGAGATGGTATTTGGAGTCAGGCTAGGGGACCCACTGGGTACCAACAACCATAACTCCATGTGATTCTAGTTGGCCTTGGACCAGAATGCCTGTATCAAAAATGAAAGTCCTAGATTTCAGAAAATCTGACTTCAAATAGAGAAGGAAGGTGGTTTGAGACAAATTGACCTTGGCGGAAAGCATCAAAGGTATATAGGAAAGATGGGGGGAAATCAATGGGGCTATTCTCATGGCAACAAAGACATACCTGAAAATTGATACAAAATGAAGCAAGTACAAGGGACCAATATGATTCTTGGAAAGGGCCATAGAAGGATTAAGGGCAATGAAAAGGACTTTCACTAGGTACAAGAAAAAGTAAAAGGAGGAGGCATAGGGAGAGTAACAAATAAACAAACTCTGGTCAAAGTCAAAATGGCTGATATGCTGCCTTAAGGCACACTGAATTGCAATGCTGCTGTGGTTTTACAAACCAAATTCTGTCATGACTTCAGTTGTTTTTGTACAAGTTTAAGAGCTTTTCTGTCATTTGTCATGCTGTGCAGACAGCGGAATGATTCAGCTAAGTGTGTGCACTTATCTGAATTTTTCAGCTCTTTTCACAGTGTGGGAAATGACAGGAAACTGGGGTTCTCAGATGACACAAAACTCTTCAACACAATAGATACCTGGCATGGATAGAAAGAATGAGGGACAATCTAAACAAACTGGAAGAATGATCATGGGTCTGGCAGCTGGGTTTCAAGACAAAGAAGTGCAAAATCATGCACTTGTAGTGCAGAAATACAGGGGCAACATACCAGCTTGGAGGAGTGGAACTAGCAGTCACAAAGCAGGAAAGGGACCTGGGGTTAATCATTTTTTTTAATTTTATTTTTATTAACAATTTATATTTTAACATATAGCATTTACGTATAGGATGGCATCCAGTCCATGACAAAGGGGAGAACAATATAGTACTTATTAAAACAAAGATACAGCATCAACATTTCTATCCAGACAGCATTCATATTTCTTTTTAAATTCAGGCCAAACAATATTTATACATGATCCAATAGCTCCCCATAACAGGAACTCAGAGCTTGAATTCTTTATGATGACCTGAAGGTAGCTATACAGTGTGACAATGTGGTGTGAAGGTAAATAAGATGCTGAACTGCACAGGCAAGGGATTCACCAGTAGGAAAGAGAGGAAACATAGAATCTGATGACATATATGGACCATACAGCCCACCTCATTTGCCCATTTCCCTACTAATTGTTGACAGCCCAGATCCTATTTGATCTGTGGCATGCCTTCTCTGCCCATCTCCAAGGTACCCTTATGTCTATCCCATGTGCTCTTGAACCTCCATATTGTTTTAGCCCCCTCTACCTCAACTCAAAGGCTGTTCCATGGATCCATGACCCTTTCTGTGAAAAATTACTTCCAGACATTCCCCCTGAGCCTTTTTCCCTCCCTCCAGCCTCATTTCATGTCCCCTGTGGATGTGGTGATACCTCAGTATAGATCACTGATGAGACTGTACCTTGAGCACTGTATCCAATTCTGGAAGCCCCATCACCAAAAGGACAAAGATAGAGTGTAGATGGTACAAAGGAGTGCAACCAGAATGGTACAGGGCCTGTAGCAAAAGTCCTACAAAGAAAGGCTTAAGTAGCTGAATTTGTACTCCCTAAATGAAAGGAGAGAGAGTGAGAGAGGAGATATGATAGAAACATGCAAATGCCTTACTGGTGAAAACAGGGTTCAGAAAGGAAGCATTTTCCAAAGAAAAAGATGCTCAAGGACAAGGGAGTCACAGTATAAAGGTGGAAGTGGAGAGGCTTCAAAGAAATTTTAGGAAGTACTTCTTCATAGAAAGGGTAGTGGATGCATGGAACAACCTCCTGGCAGATTTGGTGGAGGCTAAGATGGTTACAGAATTCATGAATGCTTGGGATAGATACATGGGGATCTTAGAAGTAAAGTGGGGGTAAAGACCAAAGACTGAGTAGGGTCTGGGGGTGTAGCTTTTGGTAGAGAACAATTGGGTGGACTAGATGGGCCAAGAGGTCCTCATCTGCTAACATCTTCTATGTTTCTATAGTAAAACATCAGCATGGCTCCACCCACGCAGCCATGAAAATAGGGAAGTAAAGAGGAAGTCAGGTAAGCAAAAGTAGACATGAAGCTGCATATTGCAGAATTGGTCAAGGGTGGGGGAAAACAATTCTTCAGATATGTTAAGGAAATAAGGAGCAGGGAGGGAGTGTTGATAGGTTATAAGATGGGGAGGGTACTAAAGGAAGATGAACAAAAAACAGCCATCTCTAACAATTACTTTTGCTCTGTCTTCACAAGGAAAGACAGTTGGCCCCTGCCAGAAAGTGGCATCAAGGTGTCTCTCAAGAGCAGTCCTGAAATGAGGCAGCCAGTATTTATAGGGGAAAGAGCCCAGAAGGAGCTTAAAGACCTAAAGCCCAGGGCCAGATATGATGCACCCAAAGGTACTCAAGGAATTGGCTGCAGAACTGGCTGAACACCTAGAAGGGATATTACATAGCTCAATTCACAAAGGGTAGTTTTGAAAGACTGGAGGGTACTGGACATGGAGGGTGGCATGGAGCAACTGAGGAGTTAGAGACATGTCAACGTTACCTCTGTAGTGGGTAAACTGATAGAGTTACTGATCAAACAGAATCTTGTCGACTACCTAGATAGCAACGGTCTACAGGACTGCAAACAGTATGGGATTGGAACAGGGAGGTCTTATCAGATGAACCTGATAATTTTCATTGACTGGGTAACAAAGGTAGTAGACAAGGGTCTTGCTGTGTACTTACTCTACTTTGTTTTCTGCAAGTCTTTTGATTCAGTGCCACACATAAGATTGCTGAAGAATCTGGAGGACCTGGGTGGCTGGAGACATTGTCAGATGGGTATGAAACTGGTTGAAGGTGAGACAGCAGAGGCTGATGATAAATAGGGTCAAGTCAGAAAGGACAGAGGTCATGAGTGGGGTGCTGCAGGACTCTATCCTGGGACCTAACCTCTTAAATGTGTTCATCAGTGACATTGGAGAAGGCATTCGTGGCAAGTTGTGTCTTTTCACAGATGACATGAAGCTCTGCAGTAAGGTAGATAACGATAAAGAGATCAGAAATATGCAGAGGAATTTACAGTTGCTCGGGAGGTGGTCTAAGGATTGGCAGTTGAAATTCAATGCCAGAAAATGCGAAGTAATGCACCTGGGGGTATTTTTGCATGGGAGGGGTTAAAATTAGCACTACAATTAAGGAAAGGGACCTGGGATTCATCATTAGAGACTTCCCCAAACAATCAAACCAGTGTAACAAGGTCTATAGCAAGGCTTTAAAATGTTTGGGTGTATCAGAAGAGGTAATGACAGCAGGAAAAAGGAGGTACTACTACCTCTGTATAGGTCACTGGTGAGGCCACACCTGGAATGCTATGTTCAGTTCTGGAGTCCTCACCTAGGGAAGAAGAGTGGCAAGCTGGATACAGTGCAACACAGGGAGACATGGTTGATTCAGGTGCAACAGGGTAGATCTTATGAACATTGTCTCAAGTCACTGAGGATGTACTTACCAGAGGCAGGGCAAGGGGTGGGGATATGATGATACAGACCTTCAAGTTCCTGAAGGGAATAAAAAAGGTGAACTACAGAGAACTATTTAGAAGGTAGACAGAGTCAAGAATGCATGGTCAAGAGTGGAACTTGGTGGGGGAAGGTTTAGAGGGATGCAAAGAAGTTCTAGTTTGTGAAAAGGGTGGAGGAGTCATGGAACATACTGCCAGCAGAAGTGGGGGGCACAAGACCATAAATGGTATTAAGCATGACTAAGATAGAATGAAGGGTTTGGTGGTTGCTCAGGTCACTAGTACTAGGGAGGGAAGCAGGAGATGGACCAGGAATGATAAAACCCTATATGTATAATAGGTCTCAGGGGAGATAGGGAATTCTGGGCAAATTAAATGCACCATTGCTATTTTTCTAACATCATTGTCTGTGGTTCTATGCTTTTATACGTGATTAAATATTGGGGCCCCAACAAGGTAATCAAACACCTCTATTTAGCAGTTTCTGTTTAGCAAGCATTGCTATGTTTTTATAATAAACAACCTTCCTTGTACAGCTCTAAAACTAGGTAAAGTAGATTCACTCAGTTAAAAACTAATTATTAAGAGCTACAGAATACTTGAAAACTAAGGTAGTCCAGAGTAGACTGTCATGCAGATTAGGGGGTTAAATACCCATCTATAAGAAACTGCAGACATTAAAAGAAAAATCAAACAATTATCTTCACACATTAGGCTCAGTCAGAAATTCCATTTTCATTAATACAAATTTTCCTCTTTCCTGAAAGAGTGTATCTTTTTCCCTCATGTGTGCTTTAAATGATACTGCACTGTTTGCGGACAAGTACATTTTGATTAAGTGAAAGTACTAGCATAGAGGCAAAGAAGATGCACTGAAGAGCTTGTGTGTTAACACCTAGAGAAACTCTGAAAAGTTTTTGAGGGCCATGAGTCCTGGGAATAACCCCTTGTGCTGACATGGTTCAGCAAAGGGACCTTTTGTATTTCACTGCAGCTCACACTATTATGCACTTTTGCTGAGAGGTAGCTGTTGGATTCTAAGTAGAAAGCTGATAAATGAGAAATTACAACCCAATCCCCTAATGTAATTCTTGATGCGAGATGCAGGGGCCAAGCTCCAGATGCCCCCATAATTCCAACACTGATCTATACTCTGCAAAGCTTTTTCTTATTAAAATACATCAGGCTCTGTTATTCTATGCATTCAACAGTGAATGGAAAAGCTGAAATGTGCTTATCAGATTTGAGAAAAACATTGCAAGTGCTAGAAGAATGCTTATAAGCCTACTCTCCTCCTCTGTTTGTCCCTGAAGCAAGAAAAGGTATAAAACTTCCTGATGTCATCAGTCTTTGGGAAAAACTGGTGAATAACAGTTGATTCTAGTCAGGGCAGAGTATGTTATCTTCCGAACCATGCATTATTAATGTTAAAGAGAAAGGAAGGGAAAGCATTTTAAAAGCTCTTTCTGACATTGTTAGAAATATCGAAGAGTTCTCAATAGGCATTAATCTATAGTCAAAAACTCTATTAATGTGTGGCAGCCCATTTACACTAATAAAAATTTACTCCATTCCTGTAAGATAATATCTTGCTTCTTTCTGTGCTTTTCAAATGATACTACACTCTGCTGTAGAAGCTTAATATTTGATTAAGCTAAAGAACAGTATTCACAGTTTGACACCCACATTGGGAGTGCTAGTGTGCACCATGCATGTAATGCCAGTAAACAAGTGTTGCAGGTTTGTTGTGACACAGAGAATCACAGTTAAATAAAAGTAGTGCATGATCTGGCCTTGTGATGCTGAGGATTGGAGTATGCAGTTTGGGGGAGAAAACAAAGACAGTGAGATTTATCACAAGAGATAAATCTTTAACCACACAGTGCATATTTACCCTCTTCTTGAAACCATTTAATCAAATGGCTACTGGCAAGAAATAAAATGGATATGGACAGATTGACCAGTAATGTGCCTTGGTTTATTGAGAATGGCAATGTTTTTTTAACAGTATGTAAAAAACTACAATCTATTATTCTTTGTAAACAAAATGAAAGGACACTGAAATCGAAAACAAAAGCATACAAACACAAAATGTGTAATGGGTCCAATTGCTTCAGGAAAGGCAAGGGTTATGCTGTTTAAACGTGTACTAGCCAACTTCAATGTGTAGGGGGAGGAGACAGATTAAAAGAAACATAATAGAACTAGGTTCAGTCATATACCCCTCATCAAGGACCTTCTTCACCATCCAGTTTTCAAAGAATAAAGTTTCCACCAATAGTCATAACAACCTTGTTTATTGTAATAGTCCCCCAACGTAAGTGATGAATCTGAAAGATTCCATAACCATATGCTCAAACCCACCTAGAAAAATGCATCCATCATGCCCATCTGTGTGCTGACCCCTCAAATAGATCCCTTAATCACCCAATTACAGTATTTGCTCAAGAGCCACTTCCCAAATAAAGAACCTCCTACCCATCTGTTTGATTCCTTATATGTAAAGAGTCTCATCACTCCATCTAACTGCTCAGTTGGCAAGATCTGCCATGATTATGTTAGCCATGGAATAAATATCTTTCTTAACTTTCACCTGCTTTAAGAGCAGCCTCGACCTATTACTGCTGCTGCTTAAGATCCCAATTCATGTTTTAATGTCAGCCACTAGGGGTGCACAAATCGATTTGATTATCCTCTCTTATTTTTAAGTCAGAATTACGTTCATCCTGTTGTACATATACAGTAGGCTACATATTTAAAATTTGTATTTCTTAAGTTTATAACAAATTGCAATGATACAGTCCTGGGGCTGAGCTGTACATTTCAGAATAGAAGAATGAGTACACTATTCATTAACCTTATCTCATTTGTAACATCACTATATAAGGGTTACCAAAAACAAAACATAAACACCAAAAGTCAGTTATTGTGAACGAGTCTTCTGCCATAAAAAGTAGGCATTCTAAACCTTTTATGTAGATCAAAAATGTACCCTGTTTCTTAATACCATGACCCATACTATCATGTTGGTCTGCCATATATCATAGATCAATAGGAATGCCAGGGATGCAAGGATCTAGTCACAGACTCATTTTAAATTAGATACTACACATTTAATATATTACATTTCCCCCACCATCCATCCCCACAAAACCAGAGATACCATATTTTTAATTCAGAGTGGGCAAGCTGAGCTTTAAAAACACTATTTAGTATGGCACTAGAAACCCCCCAAGAAAGATGGTTGCTAAGTACTGAAGCTCCTTATTTCTTCCAGGCAAATCTATATGTAGTACATCTACAGATAGAGTCCTGGCATATGGTTATCTTTGGCATGGTGTGATAGCTGGTAATTCCCTGTATCCCCAGTATAAAGACCATTTCTGGTACATGAAGGTAAATCCACTTCTATCCTTGGTTCATTCGTTGAGTCCTACAGGTCTACTTTCACTCAATTCCCTGCAGTACAACTGAGATCTCATGGCAGGTATCATGGTGAATGGTTCAGGTTTAGTAGAAATCAAAGGTATGTTTAAAAAACTTCTTAGGGACACAGAGGATTTAAAGGCCTCATCCCACTCAAACTCTGCTGATCAGGACACACTTCAACAGCATTTGAGTGATGCCAAAACACAACTGAAACAAGGCAACATTTTAAACATACTGTTGAGAAAAGTCAAAGATTTAGAAAATTACAGCCACAGAAAAAAATCAATGACTAGTGGGTTTTCCAGAGGGGGCAGAAGGCAAGGACTCCACAGATAGTTTTTACAGAGAGCATTATCAGTTGTTTTTCAGTGCCAATTGCTGGATAATCTAGAAATAGAGCAGGTCTACCACTCACTGGCCCCAGACTCAAGCCTGAAGAATGGCTGTTGAAATCCTTGTACATTCCTGTAAAGGATAAGATATTACAGGTTGCAGCAAACATGGTCCTCTAACATGGCAGGGCATAGGATCATGTTCTTTCAAGATCTCAGCAAAAGTCATTCCCAAACCGAGAGCATACATCAACATATGACACTGTCTTTTCACTCCTTGAGTAAAATATTCCATGCAGTAACCTGCTACCCTGCATATCTTTCAAAATGGGAATTCTCACAACTTCAAAACACCAGCTGCCACTGACACATTCAACTCCTAGACATGACCTGAGGACTTCTCAAAACCAGATGGCCACAGGAACCCACATGCCAAACTTCAGAACATAGAAACTACTCTGGCTCTGCTAAAGCAATGAAGGTGATCTCATCTATTGAGCCATGTTCTTGACACCCTCCCTCTGGCTCCACTGAAGCTTTGAAACTTCGGTGTAGGGAATCTGGTTTGGACTGCAATACTGCTTAAGGTAGGCCTTTTCATCATACTTCATTCCTTTAAATGTTTTTTCCAGTCTTTCTGCCCAAGGTCAGTTGCTGGTGAATGTACCTCAGTCTCATTCACATGACAGACCACAGACCTCTCAGATGGCTGAAGGCTAGCACATTAAGCTGTAATCTCACTGCTGTGATAGAGACAGGACCTTCACCTCAACATATTAAGGATATTTTTGTTAATGTTGTTTTTTTTTTTTTGCATTTTCAAATCTCTGTTTAATGGGCCATTGGGAACAGGTTTACTTAAATTGTTGTTTCTTGCTTGTGTACATTAATTTATATCAGCAGGCTTTGTGTACTGTCAGCATATGAGACTATCATTGTATGTACAATGTAACACTTCCACAGACATCAGCCTCCTGACATGTAGTGTCACTCCTGCAGGTTATTTCCTTAAAGTCTACCTTTTTGGGTTGCAGACAGGACTTTTTTTGTTTGAGACAGCATAGGTAGGGTAACATGTGGTGAAATTTGTTTGAATTGATGTTTTTATTATTGTCTGTAGGGTAAAGTTGAGACCAGCCACAGTAGCCCACCTTTAAGGGCTATATTAAAGTGTTATGTCTTGCCCTGCAGTTTGGGAATGGGGTGATAATTGTTTGGACCAGGTCATCAACTACATGATAATTAAAGAAGGCTATCAGGCCTTATATTTGGACATACCCAAGCTTTCTATCATGTTTTTGTCTCATACTGTGAATGGTACATAATAAGAGTGGGGTGTCTGTACTAGAGAAGCCTGAAAGATCTCTACAAGAAAGTCACATGACTGTTGGAGGCTCTGGAAGAAAGAGGTATCTATGTGAGAGGATAAATAAGCAGGTGTATAAGCATATCCATGGGACACCCAATCTAGGCCCAGAGGAAGGGTCAAGCCCAAATGTGGACAAAAAGAAGACACACATAGTGGGGGGAGGGCTCATTAGTCAGAGGCACTGGAATGGAACTGGGTCTCAGCCCCCCCAATGCCAAAGTGGTGATTTGCTATTATCCTGGGATGACAGTGGACAAACTTATTGCCAAGGTGGTGGAGCTCAAGGAAGATGGGGTGGAAAGGCCAGATTTGATTGTGCACGTGGGCATGAATGATCTGAGCAAGTGGAGCATAGGTGAAGGAATACTTCTGTGCTCTGGGAACAGTAACAAAGGAGAGCACACTCACTAGCCCTCTTTGAGATACTTTCATGGCCAAGCCTGAACCAAAGTGAACAATTCCATCTGTTCCAGTTCAATGCATGGCTAAAGAGTTGGTGTAGGGAGCAGTGATTTTGGTTCCTTGGGGACTGGGACCTAGCTTGGAGGGGTTGGAGGTTGTTCAAAAGAGGTGATATTCACCACAACAGGGAGGGTCAGAGGGTTCTGGGAGAAAGGGTGACAATATACATAACTGCAGTAGCAGCCACAGACATGGCCAGATATTTTGCAAAATTTTAAAGAGTTCCTCTCTGCTGCCCCTACTGTGTAAATGGAGAAAGCAAGAGATTTCTCTAGAAATAACACAGAAATTTCTGGAAACATCTGGCCATGTCTTTGGCAGTGACTGTATTTTAAATTAGTAAGAGGGATATATAGTGGCAAAGCACACACAAAATATAACAAACAAGGAGGCCCTTTCTGGTCTCCACCACTGAACTGAACAGAATAAAAAAAAACTCTAGAAAAAAGGAAAAGGGGAAAATGTTGGAAAATGGTGTATGCCAATGCTGAAAGCCTGATTAACAAAACTCCAGAGTTTCAGGCACTGGTCATGGAGGGGGGACATGGCCTGATGGTGGTAACAGAGATATAGGTAACCTTGAATCATGACAGCACCCAATTTAGAAAGACAAAGGAGAGGAGCAGTGGAGGCAGGGGAGTGCTGTATTTTAAGGAGGAGACTGAAGCAATAAAGATATGTAGTCTAAGGGTCAGTTGAATTGGAACCCTTTGAGTACTAGAACAAGCAGGGAAGGGGAAACAAATCCTGATCAGTGTGCTCTAAAGGCCACCAGGCCAGGATCAATGGATTGAGAGGTCTTTGGGAGAGATACTTAATAGGGCAGCACATCTGGAGGAAGTGGTGGAACTTGGGAATTTAAACATTGTGATGAGGACTGGAAAGTTCAAGTCATAGGTAGTTCTAGGAATCATATTCTGATGGATCCCTGCCAAGGAAGCATTTCTAAAGCAATTAGTTCAGGTCCCTAAAAAGGAAGAGGCCCTTCTGGATCTGGTGCTCTCTAACAGTGATAGGATTCAGAACATAGCAGTCCTTAAACCATTTGGTTCTGGTGACTACAGGACAGTGGCTTTGCAGGTCCAGGTGGGGACAAGCAAAAGAGCAAAATGAATAAGGGTATTGGGCATAAAAAAGTGGAATTTGGCAAGATGAGGGAAAAAATGAAGAATAACATGAAGGACATAGTAATGGCTGGGGCCTAGAAAAAAGTGGGTAGCATTAAGAAAGGTGATTATAGAGGTGGCAGATAGCTCCATTTTAAAATGTATTCAAGGGTAAAAGTGTACCAGTGTGGGGTCACAGACAATGTAAAAGTGGCAGCAAGAACCAAAAGGAAGGCATTTTCCAAGTATAAGGGTAGTCAAAGGAAGGAAGATATGGTGAAGTGTCTGGAAGCAACATGAGAAACCACCTGGATGGTGAGGAAGGTTAAAGTGGAAACAGAGCTCTGGTTGCATACAAGGGTGAAGAAAGAGAATAATGCATTCTTCCAGCACATCTGGGACAATTACAAGGTCAAAAGACCCATACTGAGACTTAACAGCAATGAGGGATGGGAGGAGAGGGATAAAGGGAATGCAGAGATGCTGAACAATTATTTTTTCTTGGTACAGCATTACAGAGAAGGATGGGCCACTGCCAGATGTTGGGATCAGGAAGGGCGGAAGCAAAGATGCTGGGGCAAAGGACCAGATTATGAAGAAAAGGGTGTTGAAAAAGCTAGCAGGATTGAAAGTAAATCAATCTATGGAACCTGATGACTTACACCACAGGATGCTACATGAAGTAACAGGGGTTATAACAGACATTTTCAATAGCTTTCTATCCATGGTGGTGGTCCCTAGGGACTGGAGGATGGTGGCTGTGGTTCTGCTACACAGGAGTTGGGAAAGGGATTAACAAAGGAACTACAGGCCAGTCAGTTTAACATTTGTAGTAAGGAAGATCATGGAGTCTGTACTGAGGGAGGACACGGTAGACTTCATAGAAGGGAACGGGCTACAGGACCCTAGAGATCATAGGTTCATAAGCGGAAGGCCTTGCCAGATGAATCTGACAAAAGTTCTTCAACTGGGTTTACATAGCAGCATGTAAGAGGCAGGCATTTAATGTAGTATATGACCCAAGGCAGCATGGGTTCACAGTGGGAAGGTCATGTCAGATGAATTTAATTGATTTCTTTGACTGGGAGACAAAAGTGGTAGACCAGGGAGGGGCTGTGGACATGGCCTACCTAGACTTTAGCAAGACACTTTATACAGTCCCACACAAAAGATTAATACTCAAATTAACCAGCCTGGGAGTAGGTCCAAGGGTAGTAGCCTGGGTAAAACATTGGCTGGACAACACGACACAGAAGGTAATTGTAAATGGAGTCCACTTTGAAGAAAGAGGGGTAACTAGTGTGGTACTGCAGGCTTTAGTACTGAGTCCAGTCCTTTTTAGTGTCGTTATAAGTGGCATTGCAGAGGGACTGGAAGGAAAAGTATGCCTCTTTGCAGATGAAACAAAGGTCTGCAACAGGGTTGATACACAAGGAGACATGGACAGGATGAGAAAGGACTTGGCAAAGTTGGAGGAATGTTCAGAAGTATGGCTGCTTGGATTCAATGCAAAGAAGTGCAAAATAGTGCACCTGGGAAACAAAAACCCAGGGGAAGATTACACAAGGGGGGGGTAGTAACAACAATAAAAATGGAAAGAGACCTGGGAGTTATCATATTAGATGACCTAAAGGTTAGCAAGCAATGTGAGAAGACAATAGGGAGGGCTGGAGGGATACTGGGATGTATAGGAAGAGGCATCACCAGCAAAAAACAGGAAGTTGTTATCCCTCTGTACAGACAGTTGGTGAGAACTCATCTGGAGAATTGCGTCCAGTTCTGGAGACCCCATCTCCACAAGAACAGACAGGATGGAGGCAGTCCAGAGGAGGGCAACTAAAATGGTACAGGGTCTGCAAGAGAAGCCATACGAGGAGAGACTAAAGGAGCTTGATATATATACCCTTGAGGAAAGGAAGGAGAGGGGGGAAATGATAGAAACTTTTAAGTACCTCAGAGGACTCAACAAACTCCAAGAGGGTAGCATCTTTCAGAAAAAGAGATGTGCAAGAACAAGGGGACACAATTTGAAGATGGGGGGGGACAGCTCAGGGGCAATGTGAGGAAGTATTTTTTCACATACAGGGTGGTGGACACATGGAACAGCCTTTCTGAGGAGGTTGTGGTGACTAAAATTGTGGGAGAATGGGGCAGACATAAGGCAATCCTTGTGAGGGGTAAGAAGAAATAGGCTGTTGGTTAATTAGGATCTGCAGTTTATCCTATATGTAGGTAAATGGACAGACTAGGTGGGCCAAGCAGTCCTTATCTGCCATTGAAGTCTATGTTTCTATGTTTCTATGACTTCACCCAGGCTTTTGACTCAGTCCCCTACAAGAGAATGGTCATAAAAATTAGAGATCTTGGGGCAGAGGAAACAATGGTGACTTGGATAAAAAGCTTTCTAGTGCATAGAACACAGAGGGTGGTAGTCTATGGGGAGTTTTCAGCGGTGAAGGAAGTGACCAACGGGGCACCTCAGGGGTTCAGTACCATGACCAGTCCTCTTCAATATTTTCATCTGTAACATAGGTGAAAGTATCAAGTGCAAGATCTGACTCTTTGCAGACAAAACAAAGATCTGTACAAGGGTAAATACAGGGCACAGGAGAAGGGAACTCAGGGAGGATCTCAGCAGGTTGGAGAATTGGTCCAATATTTGGTAGCTGAACTTCAATGCTAAACAAAATGTAATGCACATTGGAAAAAGGAACCTGAGAATGCAATATGAAATGAGAAGGGTGGCACTGGATAACACTCCAGAAGATAAGGATTTAAAGGTGATGATATTGGAGACCCTAAACAAGTCTGTGTATTGCAAATGGGCAGTGAGCAAAGCAAACATAATGCTGGGATCCATAGGATGGAGGATAAGTAGTAGAAGGCAAGAGGTGACCCCCCCTCTCAGTATAGCTCACTAGTGTTGCTGCACATGGAATATTGCACAAGCTACTGGAACCTACAGCTGAAGAAAGACAGCTACAAAGTAGAGGCCGAAAAACTGCATTGCAACAAAAATAGTGCATGTCCATGGGGATTTCAGTCTGCAGGACTTAAACATGAACACCCTTGAGAAAAGGAAGAAAAGTTTGGCATGACTGTGTGATACAAGTACCTACATGGAATAATTAGAGTAGATGCCAAGAAACTATTTCTCCTTGAGTTCAAACACAGGGAGGAGACAGAGTTCACTAAAGTTGACATGGGTGAGATTCAGAAATGATGTCTGGAAGACATGAATGATTTTTTTTTTGAAATTCTCATTTTTATTTAGTTTCAAAGAACAATAACCATAACATCAGACAATCAGCCAACAGAAATGGTACAAAACTGTGACAATGTCCAAGAAATAGCTCAAGACATGGTAAACATGGGATAAACAAACCCCCCCATCCCCCCCACTCCCTCCCCCCCAAGAGGGCATCGACATGAATGATGTCTGAAATAATTTTTTCATTGAAAAGGTGGTGGATAAGTAGAACAAGCTACCAGCTACCTGGCTGAAGAAGGACCAGGAACTGGCTCAGAGAGATGAGTCAAGAACTGGGGAGACAAGAGCTATAAGCACTGACTAACATATGTTTATCTTAGGGCTTTTTTATAGCCTTTGTTGCAGGTCCACAAGTCTGCAAGAGGAGGGAACAGGGACAAGCCGAGTGAGCTGAGGTAGAGGGTTGTGTGTAATATTGAGCGGCAGCATTCATACATCCCGGGTTGCCTGCAATACTGTTACAGGCTGGGTAATGGGTAATGGATTATTTTTTCTGCCTTCTCTTACAGGAAACCGCTGGGGAGCTATGTGATTGGTGCTAGGTGAGGTAAGACAGCCAGAGTCCAATCCCTAAGAGGCATTGGCAAGGCACCAGTTTTGAATCTCAGCTGTGGGGCTATAAAGCCAGGGAGCAAGGATGAAGGAAGATGAGTTGAGAACTCTGGGAGACAAGAGCTGTAATCACTGACTAACTTCTGTTTACCTTCGGGCTTTTTTGCAGATCCACAGGTATGGAAGAGAAGGGGAAGGGGAAGGGGCAGAGCTGAGTGAGCTGCAGAGGAGAGCTGCATGTGGTATCAGGTGGTGGCATTCATACATCCTGGGTTGTCTGCGATACTGTTACTGGCTGGGAAATGGAGAAACTGATTGTTTTTTTCTGCCTTCTTTTGCAGGCAACCACTGGGGTGTGGTGCTGTTCTCCCTTCCCACACCCACCTTCCCCTAGGTCCTCGTCTTCTTTATAGGTACTGCATAGCACACACTTCCTGCCTAGTCCAGATAGGGGGCGGTGTTCCAGTAACACATAAAGTAAAGCCACAGTAGGAGAACAAAAAAATATTTAAAGGGATGTCAGCTTAATAGCTCAGTAGAAGGGATCAAACCACAGTAAGGAGAGCAAGGGGAGCAGTAGTGACAACAGTAACATCAAACAAATTTAAAAGGAGGACTACTAAAAAACTTAGAAAAGGGGTCAAGCTACAAAACTGCTAGGCAACAAACAAAAGGGAACTATAAGGAGGACTAGAGAAGCAGACAGCTAGATAAATAACAGATTAAGAATAGCATTATGTGGGGAGTGATGCAATGCAGTGGGTGCGGGGCAGCCATATTCAGGCAATCCTTCTGGATGCTGAAGTGCTGCCCTATCTACAGGCACCTCTCTGGACTGAGGTAAGAGTTTGCCAGACTCAGAGTGGAGGTAAACTGGGTCATGTATACCTTCACACTATCCAGGGACCACCTAGTCCAAAGCCAATGCCTCAAAGGATGCCAAGTAAGAGGAGCACTTGGATGACAGTGGGCTCGGGGAGAGTTAGGACTGTCAGGCAGAAACATATCCAAAAACCTATTCCACTACATAACTCATGTGCCACACTGGCAAATGGGGATGGCCTGTCTGATGCACCCATTGTTGTGGAAAGGATGGATATTGAGGTCAACCTAGAAGGTGACCTTAGATGGGAGAGCAGTGGACCCCAGAGGAGGAGGAGGAAGGAAATCCTAGTGGGGGACTCTATTGTGAAGGGGATCCAGCTAGGAACAGGAGAGAGGGAGGACAGGGAGATGAGGTGCTTACCAGGCGCCATGGCATGGAAGGATGGGAGGAGGATCCTGGGGATCATCAGGAAGGTAGCATGGGAGGAAGGGAGAGCTGGATGTCATTATCCACCCAGGAACTAATGACCTTGCAAACAGGGAACCTAAAGCAGTACAGGAGGAATTTAGAAGACTGGGGAGGGTTCTCAAGCAAGTAGCTACTTCTGTTACTTTTTGGAATTACTACCTGTAAGAGGCATGGGCAAGCGTAGGGGTGCCCACACCAGAAACTTTAACACATGGTTGAAGAACTGGTGCAGTGAAGTGGGATTTGGATTCTCTGGTGACTGGGGGTTCACCTGGAGGGATGGGAGTTCATTCAGACCTGACAACCTGGCTGACCTGTCACCACAGCGGTAGGGTTACCGCTCATGGCACCATCGGCCCAGGTTCAGGAATGGACTCAGCCTGCTGGAGGGTCAGCCAGGGAGAGAAGGATTGAGCACCTAGAGGCCACCCTCCTCCTCTGGGGTGGGGTGGGATGCATGTCCTGCTGCTCTACCGCCACCTCAGTGACCACAGGTGGAGGTGCAGCTGGACTGCAGAAAGAAGGAAGGGGGGAATGTTGGCCGGGGGCCAGAGTGCTTACACATCTCGACTTGCGCTGCCCCTAGGCTCCCCTAGTATACCAATGTTCTGTGGGAGGGGCCAGAAAATGGAAAAACCCCACAGTGATCCCTACAGATGGAACTCAAGGCCCCAATCCCAGTGCCCCTGCCAGCATCCGATGACAGCATCCCCCCCGACGAAAGACAGACACATCGGGATGGTAAGGGGGTCCCATCTCGTACCCACCTGGGGGTACAACCAAGGAGCCATGGAGGGATGGACTGCATCAACAGCTGGCATGATGAGCAGGGATGTACAAGGCCACAAAAGATTCTCCTGAAGAAAGGGAAGGAAGGCAGTGAGAAGGGGGCATAAAGAAAGAACAGGAAAAAAAAAGACTGATGACCTGCAACCATCCTCAAGAGGAACCCAGATCCTCAATGAAAAGTTTAAATGCTACACCGGCAAGCATTTAAACTTGCCAAGAGGGGTGGCAGGCGAGCAAGAAGAGAAGTTGATTGCCCACCCCCAGAAGTTAGCGAACGAACAGGAGACCAGGAAGGGAGGATATCACAGCAATGCAAAGTGCAAAAGATGGAGGAAGGGAAGAATAGAAGGGATGCAGGTAACCAAGGAGTGGATATAGAGTCAGAGGCAGAATACAACGGAAGGGCAGAAGGCAGGGTGGGCAAGCAAAAAGATCACCTGGGAAGGGGGGAGTGTAGGACAACAAAACAGGGGAGGGAAGATACGTCATGAAGAGCCATGTGTGCCAATGTCAGGTGCCTTAGCAACAAGATGGAGGACCTGGAGGCAGCTATGGCACAGTCAAACCTGGACATTGCGGCCATCATAGAGACCTGAAGTAATGATAACCATGACTGGAAGATGGCCATACTCAGCTATAACCTATTCAGGAGAGACTGGAAGGGCAGAAATGGGGTGAGGAGTGGCAGTGTATGTGAAAGATAACATTAAGGCCATAGATATCCAAGGGGAACAAGGGGGTGGGATACTCTGGGTTTTGCTTTAATGGAAAAACGGGGGCAGCCATCTGCACAGTGGTAGTCTACAGACCACCAACCCAGGTGGGAGAGACAGATAGGGAATTGATGCTTGCCATCCAAAGAATGGCAGAAAAGGGGGAGGTGGTGCTGGTTGGGGACTTCAACATGCCACACATGGACTGGAGCCTCCAAGCAGCAGCAGGACAGCAGCAGCCAGGAGCAGATTTATCCTGGACTCCCTTCACTGAGCCATCCTTAAACAATTGGCCATGGAACCAACTCGGCAGGAGGCAATACAGGACCTGGTGCTCACAAATGGGAACAGTGTGATGTGGGTCACAGTGGATGTGCACCTGGAGAACAATAACCACAGGACACTGCGGTTTGAAATAAGTAAATGGGCAGATCCCTACCACACTTAAACAAGTATTCTATATTTTAGGAGGGTAGATTTTGGGTGAATGAGGAATGCTTAGAAGAAGCACTAGCTGGAATGAGGAAGGAATTAGGGGTGGAGGAACAGTGGGCAGAATTTAAAACAGAGATAGCAAGGGCAACACAATTATGCATTAAGCAGGTTAGCAAGAGAAAAGGAAGAGGAAACCATTATGGTATTCCAAGGAGGTAGCAGAGAAAGTGAAAGCCAAAAGGATTGCATTCAAGAAATACAAAATGACATTGGCAGAACGGGATAGGGAGAGGTACCAGGAGAAGCAAAGGGAAACAGGGAAGACAGTAAGGGAAGACAACACTCAGACAGAAGAGCTCATTGCAAAAACAGTGGTTAGAGGGGACAAAACCTTTTACAGGTACATAAATGAAAAAAGGAAGGCAAAATGAGGGATAGTGAGGCAAAAGGGCAAGAGTGAGAGTAAGTTTGATGATGATAACAGTAAAGCAGACCTAGTGAACAGATATTTTTGCTCTGTCTTTACAGAAGAAAGGGCAGATAGTAGGCCAGAAGGAAGTACAAAGGGGGGGATGGGCACAGAAATGGATACAAGTCCCTTTCCACGTGAAAGAGTCCCAAAGGAACTGGAAGGAATAAGAGTCAATAAAGCTATGGGCCCAGATGGGGTGCACCCCATGGTCCTGAGGGAGCTCAGAGGGGTGGTCACTGAACCTTTGTTGACACTGTTTAGCCAATCACTGGAAACAGGTGAGGTGCCCAAAGACAGAGAACAGCTGATGTAGTCCCTTTATACAAGAGCGGGAACAGAGAGGAAGCGGGAAACTACAGACGGGTCAGACTCACCTCAGTAGTGGGTAGATTATGGAAGCACTACTGAAGGAGAGATTAGGAGAACATCTTGTGGCTAGTGATCTACAGGACCCAAGGCAGCATGGTTTACTGGAAGGGAGGTCATGCCAGACTAACCTCATTGAATATTTCAACTGGGTGACAAAGGAGGTGGCTCAGGGTGGGCAGTGGACATGGCCTATCTGGACTTCAGTAAGGTCTTTGACACTTTGACACTGTGCCCCATAGGAGGCTGTTAAACAAGCTGGGTGATATGGGTGTGGGTAGGACAGTGGTGTGGTGGGTGGGGAATTGGCTGGATGGCAGAACACAGAGGGTGGTGGTAAGTGTCTGTCACTCGGCAGAGGAAAGGGTGACCAGTGGAGTGCCACAGGGATCAGTGCTAGGTCTGGTCATCTTTAACATCTTTATCAGTGACATTACAGATAACATAGAAGGGAGAATGTCCCTGTTTACTGATGACACAAAATATCTGTAACAGAGTGGAGACTCCAGAGGCAAAGCAAGCAAGGAATCTTTATTTCTAAGGCACCCAATCCCGGAGGCTCTGGTTGCTGAACACAAAAAAAAAAAAAACACAGAAAGCATTTGTGAAACAGCATAATCTTTAAAACATCATCCTTAAAAGTATAAATATAAAAAATATAAAATATAAGATAGCAAAGGGTAGAATAGGGGAAATAGCTTAATCCACTAAAGCCTGGCAGAAAAGATGGGCTTCAAGCTTCTGTTAAATGACACCAGTCAAAGAAGCCTCCAGGACTGCAGCTGGAAGCATGTTCCACAGGGTCAGCCCAGAGACACTAAATGCTCAGTCACCAGAAGTCTTGAGTCAAACTCTGGGAACATCCAGGAGGCCCCTCAAAGTGGAGCAGAGGGAGCGGGCATAGGTCACAGGCATCAGGAGCTCAGACAGGTAGCCAGAGAGAGTGGATAGAATGAGGAGAGACCGGCATAAGCTTGAAGAATGAATGACAGTTGAGTTCTAACACATAACAGTGCAGAATAATGCACATGGGTCACATAAACCCTGGAACAACATATCAGCAGGGCAGTGGGAGAATATAGCATGCTCCAAGCAGGAAAGGGACCTAGGGGTTATCATCTCTGATGACCTAAAGATTTTGAGTCAGTGTGACAAGGCAGTGGGTAAAGCAAATAGGATATGGGGGTGTATAGGCAGGGGCATCACCAGCAGGAAAATGGAGGTCATAATTCCACTGCACAAGACATTAGTGAGGGCACACCTGGATTATAGTGTCCAGTTCTGGAGTCCTTACCTACATAAGGATATAGACAGGGTGGAGACAGTTCAGAGGAGGGCAACCAAGATGGTATAGGGTTTGCATCACAAGTCTTACAAGGTCAGGCTGAAAGACTTGAATATGTACTCCCTGGAGGAGAAGAGGAAGAGGGGGATATGATAGAGACATACAAGTACCTCACAGGGAGGAACAAGGTGCAGGAAAACACTATTTTTCAGAGGAAGAGATGTTCCAGGACTAGGGGTCATGGAATGAAATTGGAGGGAGAGAGGTTCAGAGGTAATGTGAGGAAGTGTTTCTTCATGGAAAGGGTGGTGAACAGGTGGAACACCCTGCCAGAAGAGGTGGGGGGGCTGAAATGATTACAGGATTCAAGAATGCATGGGGTAGGCATCGGGGGATCGTAGCAGTTGGGGGTAGGGGACAACCCAGTTTAAGAGAAGCTTGAAGAGGCAAATTTACATGTGCAATTGTGCTGACTAAGTTGGCCAATGGCCCTTATCTGCCATCAGTATCTATGTATTTATATAAGTGGTACAGGCCAAATCGATTGACAGCTTCAAGCAGGGATGGGAAAGTCAGATCGGTTTTATTATTAAAAAAGGGGAACAGTAAAAAAGGGGAAGATTGCCACTAAAGCAAGGCAGAAAAGTTTGGTAGAGTGGGCAAACAGGATGGGACAAGGTTATTTTTCTGCCATTAATGTCTACATAACTACTGTATATGTGTCTGAGAATATCTAGAGAAATGACAAACCTATTTTCTCTCTTTTGTTCATCAGTTAATGTAGCAAAGTTATGCACAAGAGTTCAATGTTATTCACAGCTCTCGAAACTGTTTTTTTATCCTGATGGTTAGTTATTAAAGATGGCATTTACTGCCTTGTTTTTCTCACACCTAAATGAGCAGAACCTATGAGCAGTGGTGCAGCTCATTTTCAGGCCATATGAACAGCCATATTATCCCCTTTTTGTGTTGGCGTGCTTGCACAACTAACATCTTGAAGTAGTGGAGATTTGGAGGAGTGGTCGCTGTTGGGTGAATGCTGGGAACGCACCAGTAGGTGCATCCCTCATTCCCCAATCAGCCTGCATGCCAGTGCCACACCACCTGGGTGAGCACCCATGTGCCCCCCCACTTTCGTTGTTTGCCGACAGGGATACCCAATCCCTGTCGGCATCTGTCCCCCACTCCCTATGTGCTGAGAGGGGTGCCCAATCCCCCATCAGCTACTGTACCCCTCCTCATGAATTCTGCCACTGTTATGACGTTAATCAGTCCTGAAAGGTGATTTCCCAGTCACTGTCACCTTTCAGGACCGATTAATGCAAGGACAGTGGCAGTGCTCATGAGGTGGGTTTTCAAAAACCCTATGTTGCAAATCTGGTGGAAGAAATCCAAAAAATGGCTGTTTTATGAGCATGTGTTGCACAGTTGCTATGCATGCTCGTAACTTTGCAAATTCACAATATTTTTATGCCAGATTTTCAACATTGTCATTTTTCTACACCTCCTTGTGAACAGTACAGCTGTCATTTTTTACATCCTGGCCAAAATGTGTTTCCGCACTTCCGGCGCATGATAGCGCAGTCACTGTGGGAAATCAGTGTTCGGGGCAGATTACAAAAATGACAGTGACACTGTTCATGAGCAGAGTCCTAAAATGCCTATGTTGAAAATTTGGTGACAATACTCCATAAAATGACTGTGTTATGAGCGTGCATTATGCAGTTTGCACACATGCTCGTAAAGTGCATTTATAATATTTTCACTCTGAATTTTCACCACTGGCATTTTTCTACACCTCTTGATGAACAGTACACCTGCCATTTTACAAATCCTGCCCGAAATGTGTTTTTGCATGTCCGGCGCAGAATAGCGCGGTAGCTGTGCAAAATCACTTTTTGGGACAGTTTGAGGAAATGACAGTGACACTGTATATGAGCAGAGGTGCTAAAATGCCTATGTTGAAAATTTGGTGCTGAAAGTCCATAAAATGATTGTGTTACAAGTGTGCATTGCGCATTTCCCACGCACCCTTGTAACTTCACAAATTTGCAAAATTTACATGACACATTTTCAACACTGCCATTTTTTATATCTCCTTATGAACAGTACCGCTGTCATTTTTCACATCCTGCCCAAAATGTGTTTCTGCACTGCACTACCAAAGCCAATGCCAGCGCGACAACATTCAGCATTGACAAATGCTTGTTTAACCTGTTATTATCACTTGTTCATAAGAGCAATAATGCTGATAAACATGTGGGGGCTGCACACCATTCATTATTCATAGTGATTGTGTAGCATTAATCTGTTAGGAACACTGTTTTGTTGCCTTATTCAAGACTTGGCCACAATCTGGCTAAGGAAGGTATAGGGAAGGAGCATTGCTGCTGCCAGGAACTATCCTCAGTGTTTGACCTTGATGATATGGAGTGAGGTGCAACTCTCTCTTTGCTAAGGTCCCAAAAACAAATTCTAGATATACAAGCATATCCTTGGGTTCCTATCACAAAATGGGTCTTCAGGAAGCACAAGGACAGGCAGATCTCCAGGAAAATGCAGTTGAAATGTATTTATTCGAACAAACAGGCAAACAAAAATACAAAATATAACACTGGAATATCTCAGCAACTGTAATTAAATTCTAGCACTGTGGAGCCTTTCTGGGATACTGGGTGGCAAGCCCAAAGTCCATTAGAAGCAATCTATGCCAACAAGGTCTCTCCAAGAGTCACAATTCAATTTGTCAGTCCCTCCAGCAAATACTCTTTCCTCTGCAGTGACCAGACATCAGCTAAGTCAAGTCAAAATCAGCAGGGATTCCTTTAGAGGAAAAACCCCATCTCCCAATTCCCATAGGCTCCACACAACATAAATCTTTTCAAAAAGTTTTAGAATGTACACAACAGTATTATGACATTGATCTTAAAAAACAGATACGCATTTAGTACAGTCATTGTTCTTCAATATCAAAACCATCTGTATACTATAAATACATAAGAAATAGGCAACCATCTAGCAAACATCTGCTTAAATAACTAGAAGTGTGGTACATGCCGTCTCAATCAATGTTCATCAAAATTCTGGAATATACCAGTAATTTTTCTGTAATTCTTCTGCAAAGTTTTTCTTTAGCCACTAGATGACACTATACATCTAGTTACTGTTTCACTGTTTCTGCATACATTATATTGCTTCCTTTTTCTTTTTATCAGCTTCTGTGTGGAGTTACACCACTGTTTGAGCACTGGTACCAGGCAAACTACCCCACTAATGAGGAAAGGGAGTATGTTCCAGGCAACAGAGGGAAAACAGAGGGGATAGGACTGAAATGATGCACAAAAGACCCTCTCTGGCCAGACCATGGGTGAAATAATGGACGCAGGATAGTTCAATGTTTGGTGAATATGTAGTGCTTATGGCTACTTGTGAACTTTTGAAGTATTTTTATTAACTTTGACATTTCTCTATTCCCACCCTTGGTAAGTTATACTTGGTAGCTGAAGGGAATAGAGGGCCCAGCTTCAAGGATGAGTAGAGTGCCAGAGGAGGAGGAAGAGGAGGAAGAGGAGGGGGACGATACCCATAGACTCCATACAACATAAATCTTTTCAATAAGTTTTATAATGTACACAACGGTATTATGACATTGATCTTAAAAAAAACAGATATGGCATTTAGTACAGTCATTATTATTCAATATCAAAACTATCTGTATGCTATAAATATATAAGAAATAGACAAACATCTGCTTAAATAACTAGAAGTGTGGTACATGCCGTTTCAATCAATTGTCATCCAAATTCTAGAATATACCAGTAATTCTTATGTAATTCTTCTGCAAAGTTTTTCTTTAGCCACTAGATGACATTGTACATCTAGTTACTGTTTCCCTGTTTCTGCATACATTATATTGCTTCCTTTTTCTTTTTATCAACTTCTGTATGGAGTTACACCACTGTTTGAGCACTGGTACCAGGAAAACTTCCCAACTAACGAGGAAATGGAGTATGTTCCAGGCAACAGAGGGAAAACAGAGGGGATAGGACTGAAACGATGCACAAAAGTCCCTCTCTGGCCAGACCATGGGTGAAACAATGGACAAAGAATAGTTTATTTATTTATTTATTGAAAATTTCGGAATTACAACCTTTGAGTCAAGGACTCCTTTGCAAAGGCTTCACGTCAGTCATGACAGTACAATTACAACAAGACAGTATGGACAATGTTCTCAAAACAGAGATATTACATTTCGACAAACGTTTAAAATCATAGCTTAGTTAAATGTTTGGTGAATATGTAGTGCTTATGGCTACTTGTGAACTTGTGAAGTAATTTTATTAACTTTGACCTTTCTCTTTTTCCACCTTTGGTAACTGATGCTGGGTAGCTATAGGGAAGATAGGGCCCAGCTTCAAGGGCGAGTAGAGTGTCAGAGGAGGAGGAGGAGGGGGAGGTTGGTGAGTGATTTTTAAATGCTTAGCATTGAACTGCTGTGAGGTATGAGATTTTGAAGGAGATGTGCGAGGAGCTATTCCCCCACATTGAACCTCCTGCTTTAGCACTCCCATTCAATGTTTTGTGAATATGTAGTGCTTATGGATACTTGTGAGCTTTTGAAGTATTTTTATGAAATCTGGCCTTTCTCTATTGTCAGTATTGGTAGTTTATACTGGGTAGCTGTAGGGAACAGAGAGCCCAAAAAGGATTACCTCCTCCAACTCACAGAGAGTATGACCAGGAGCATGCAGGAGAGGAAAAAACCCTTAGGCAAAAACCTCAGAGGACCCATGGCTACTGATCTGCCCATCCTCTGCGCAAACTATGAGGAGATAATAGAAAATGCTTGTCTAAGTTCTCTGTCTGGATTAGGACTGTAGGATTCAAAGGCTGATGATTTCGATCTTCCAAGTCTTTTGATGATATGCACTGTAATATTATTTCTTGATGCTGAAGTGGCTGCTCCAATTTGGAATGAGTGTCCTGAATAAGAATATTGATTGAGTGTGAGCCTTTGAAGAAACGTTCTTGTGTGATCAATGAGCCATCTTGTAGAAATGGATAAATGATCATCTGAGGTTAACAAAAGAGATGATGAATTTGGACTTGTATGGAAAAGCATAAGCCTTTCTAACCTAGCTACTGGGCACCAAGGGTTTGATGAAGGATAGTAAGTTATACAGACTCCCAAATGCAATCTATCAGTTTTTGAGGAAGGCAGTGTCAGGATATAATGATCAGCATCTTTCTGTAGGATGGAAATCTTGAGAAAGTTTAATTGAGTGGGATGAAGACACAGTCAATTCTCCTGGATGGAGGAATCCATAGAAAGTTAAACTAATAGTTGAAACGACAGTGAGACTAGAGGTAGGTTTGAATGGTTTTTAGTCCAATATGTCCAGCATACATCTAAGTAGAGATCCATCTATAGGAAGACAGCAGGAAGCATGTGGAATGGACATTCTTTGGAAACCCAGTAGAAGTAGTTTGATTGATGGGTTAGAAAATAGACATATTGAGGATGGAATGTATAGTGAGAGAAAGAACTGGATCCCTGATAAGTAGTGCTTGATAGTTGCATAAGACAGATGCAATGCTTGATACCAGTATGTCAAAAATGATGACAACACAAGGTCCACTGAGACGGGAGTAGAATGGGAGGATTGTGAAGCGCAAAAGGAAGAGTACTTTTTGTCAAGCTGTTAAAAAAGTAGCTCTGTTGGAAGGAGCAAAAGTAGCCCACATGTTGGAGGAAGCTTGCTGGTGATAGCGTTATGTATCATGATTAGGTTGTTGAAGGATGGTGGAGGAGTCATTATGGGATCTGCCAAACAATGGAGGTGATTAAATGCCTGAAAGTGAAATTGAGATAGAGCATCAGCTGCTTGGTTAGCGAAACTTGGAATATGATAACATGTAAATGTAAAATTGTGAACGAGTAATAGCCAGGTTAGCCTCCACATGAATAACATGATGGAATGGGATGAGGATCACCCTTTGGTAATGATAGCCACAGTGGATTGATTATCTGAAAATATAGAAACTGGCTAAACAGAACAATGTTGTCCCCAAAGAAATGCAGCTGCCACTTTTGGGTATATCTCGAATAGAGAAGATGTGGATCAAAAGTCACAGAGAGATGCAATATCCAGAGGCCATGGAGCGGCGATCCAAGAATGCTCATATTTGGCCACATAGACGTGAGTAGGAGAAGCAACTGTATATATTCTGGGATGCTAATCTGGAGAAGGGTCCTTGTGGAACATTGAACAGCCAATCCATCTGGCTAGAAATAAGGACCACATAGTAAGGTCTGATATTACTGAAGCTGTGATTTGGACATGATGATGCAGCTCATTAATGGCTGAAACTTGTGTCAAAAGATATGATACGAAAGATTGGCCTTGCAGAATAAATCTCATAGCAAAATTGAAATACCCCAGAAGAGAAAGTAGTTCACGCTTTGTGCAGGAGGACCTAGTGGAGAAGGATTTTACTAACTCTTGAATTCTAGACAGTTTATTGAGAGGTAAATGGGCTTCCATGCATTCTGAGTCAAAGATTATGCCCAGGAAATCTAGGGATCTGGATGGTCCTACTGTTTTCACTGCAGCCAAGGGAACTGACAGTTCGTGGAAGAGTTGAATGAGAGCAGACCTACTTTCTGCTGGAGGAGAGTTAGGTGGATCAAGTCAGGAGAAAGTCATTGAGTAGATGAATAACTACTGGTTGATGAGAAATGTTAAGCAATTTCCAACAAAAAACTTCAGCAAATTTATCAAAGAGTTTGAGACTGCTATGGCAGCCGAATGTAAGGTGGACAGCTAAGTAATATCCATCGTCCCATGGCATACCATATAAGTTCCAGAGGGATGGATATATGGGTATCAGTTTAAATGCACCTGCTATATCTGCTTTGAAAAGTGAGGAGCCAGAGCCGAATCATTTTATGATTGTGATGGCATTGTTAATTCATGCATAGGACAAAAAACAATCATTGGCAGGAATCAGGAAGTTGTTACTAGGTGTGGATGAGCCAGGAGGAGAGGACAAATCAACAATGAGATGCTTCTTAAGGGAAAATTTCCTTTTTGCGATGCCAGTTGGATTAATACAGTAGATAGGAAACTGTGGGCATTAGAAAGGCCCAAAATGAATTCCTTAAGAAATTCCTTCTGCAGTAGTTGACAAACAACTTCTGGTTCTGTGATGGCAGACTGATGACTGGCACTGCAGGAGGAGATTGGAAGCATGGAAATACCAGTGTGGAAACCATGAGTGAACCCAAGCAGGAGGTGCTGCACAAATGCAGGAGAGGGATGAGAAGCAAGGAGTCGAGCCAGGGCAGGTTAGTTGACAGGAGTGAAAGGATGGACTGAATGTCATCAGAAAGGTTTGGGTGCCTTAAGACAGATGTAATGGGCATGAATTTCACCACAGAAATTTCAGATGTGTAGGAAGGAGCAGCCAGTACTAGAACAACCATAGTCATTTACGTTATTGCAGATTGATTTACCCACAACATATTTAATGAGATGACCACAGATATCCTGGAAAGCATGAGGACTTGAGATCATGTGAGTCAATCTAGATAGGGAAATAGCTGAGGAACTCAATGGTCAACACATTCTAGTTGGATAGTTGGAGGAAGGTGAAGGAGACACAGATAATGGACAAAGTGGTGCAGAATGACTGAATGAGCCACAGAGGAAGCTAGAATACACTTGTTGACAAGCAAAAAGCCTACAAATGAATTTGTTGTCCAATATGGTTCAGTTCAAGTTCGTATTGTAGTGGGCCAAGGCAGCCACATCCTTGGCCAAAAAGGATCTATGATAGTCATAAAAGTGTGTCCCAACATAGCGCATTCTTAAGTCAACCAGAAGGTATAAATAAGTGTCCAATTCTTCACGGCAGTCTGGAAAAGCAGAACAGATGATGCCCCAGAAAAGACTAAAAACCAGGATGAACTCTGACACCGTCATCTTGCAAAGGAGGTGAGAATCCTTAGACTTTAGAATAACAGAGACATCACCACAGAAAACTATGAGATTGTCCATGACATCATGAGACGAATTGAGCAGGGAAACCAAACTGACATCTTTTTCATCAAGAATGTCCTTGTGGAGGTGGGCTGGCACAAGATGAATAGAAACATAGAACATACAAACATATACTTTGATGGCAGATGAGGACCGGTTGGCCCACCTAGTCTGCCCATTTCCCTACCTATTGGATAAGCTACAGATCCAAGTTAACCAACAACCTACTTCTACCTACCACCCACCAGAATTGCCTTATGTCTGTCCCATGCATTCTTGAATTCCCCCACTGTTTTTGACACCACAACCTCCTCAGGAAGGCCTTTCCATGTGTTCACCACCCTCTCTGTGAAAAAAAACTTCCTCACATTGCCCCTCTGCCGTCCCCCCTCTATCTTCATATTGTGTCCCCTTGTTCTTGCACATCTCTTTTTCTGAAAGATACTACCCTCTTGGACTTTGTTGATTCCCTTAAGGTACTTGAAAGTTTCTATCATGTCCCCTTCCCCCTCCTTTCATCAAGGGTATACATGTTGAGCTCCTTTAGTCTTTCTTCGTATGGCTTCTGTTGCAGATCCTGTACCATTTTAGTTGCCCTTCCCTGGACTGCCTCCATCCTGTCTATGTGCTTGCAGAGATGAGATCTCCAGAACTGCACTCTGTACTCCAGATAGGGTCTCACCAACTGTCTGTACAGTGGGATAACAACTTCCTGTTTTCTACTGGTGATGCCTCTCACTGTACATCCCAGTATCTCCCAGCCATCCTTACTGCCTTTTCACATTGCTTGCTTACCTTTAGGTCATCTGATATGACTATCCCCAGGTCCCTTTCCATTTTTGTTGTTAAATCCTCCCCCCATTGTGTACTCTTCCCCTGGGTTCTTGTTTCCCAGGTGCATTACTCTGCACTTCTTTACATTGAATCTAAGCAGCCATACTTTTAACCATTCCTCCAACCTTGCCAAGTCCTTTCTCATCCTTTCCACCCCTTCTTGTGAATCAACCCTGTTGCAGATCTTTGTATCATCTGCAAAGAGGCATACTTTTCCTTCCAGTCCATCTACAATGTCACTTGTAAAGACAATAAAAAGGACCAGACCCAGTACTGAACCATGTGATACCCCACTAGTAACCCCCTTTCATTGCAATGGACTCCATTTACTATTACCTCTGTTCCCTGTTGTCCAACCAATTGTTTACCCAGACTACCACCCTGAGAGCCACTCCCAGACTGGCTAATTTGTTATTAATCTTTTGTGTGGGACTGTGTCAAATGCCTTGCTAAAGTCTAGGTAGGCCATGTCCACAGACCCTCCCTGGTCTGCTGCTTTGTTCACCCAGTCAAATAAATCTATTAGATTCATTTGACATGACCTTCCTGCTGTGAATCCATGCTGCCTTTGGTCCTGTGCCCTGCTGGCCTCTAGGTATTCACCATTCTTTCTTTCTGAAGTGATTCCATCATTTTCCCTACCACTGAGGTCAAGCTAACAGGTCTGCAGTTTCCTGCCTTTGTTTTGCTCCCACTTTTGTGAAGGGGAATCACATCTGCCTCCTCCAGTCATTAGGTACCACACCATCCTCCCATGATTTGTTAAAAAGGGTAGTCAGCGGTGTCACTAGTTCTCCTCTTAGTTCTTTTAGAATTCTGGGGTGAATTCCATCAGGTCCCATTGCTTCATCCACCTTCAGTTTTAAGAGTTCTTTCAGAACCCTTTCCTTTGTGAAAGGACTGGTATCAACCCCTCTATCCAGAGTTCTTCTATTGATTGGATTAGGTACCTCCTCCTCCTCCTCATTTGTGAATACTGAGAAGAAGTATTTATTCAGTAACCCTGCTTTTTCACTGTCTATCTCTCTGCAATCCCCACTCTCCCTTTAATTAAGGCTCAATATCCCTCCCTTAGTGTTTCTTTACTCACTAATGTACCTATAAAAGATTTTATCTCCCTTCTTAGCTGAGTTGACTATCTTTTCCTCAGTTTGGGCCTTTGCTATTCTGACTGCCTTCCCCGGTTCCTTCTGCTTTAACTGGTACAGTTCTCTGTCCTGCTCCTTCAGTGTTTCCTTATACTGCCTGAATGCTATCTTTTTCTCCCTAACCATTCCCACCACCTCTTTTGTGAACCATAGTGGGTTTTTCTTTCATTTTGATTTGTTTATCTGCTCCACACAAAGGCTTGCTGCCTCTGTGATGGCAGTTTTGATGTTTCCCCATTGTTCCTCCACTCCTCCTTCTTGCCTGTTTTCTAGTGCTTTTCTGAGGCACTCTCCTATTTTGACAAAGTCAGCCCTCCTAAAGTCCAGTACCCTCACTTTTGTATGGCTTGACTCTGCGGCTATGTTTATCATGAACCACACTCTTTAGTGGTCACTTGTTCCTAGATGGCTTCCCACTTCTAGATCTGAGATTCTCTCTCTCTGTCCCAGTTTGAGAGTACCAGGTCTAAGATTGGTCCCTCCCGAGTGGGTTCCAACACTAGCTGTTCGAGGCATGCCCCTGTAGGGTATCGAGAAAGACCCTGCTCTTGGATGGGGCTGCAGCAAAGGTGCTCCAGTTAACATCTGGCATATTCAGTCCCCTATCACCAATATCTCTCATTTTTCTGCCATCCTAAGGATGCCTTCTATCATTTCCTTGTCCTATTTTCTCCCCCACATGGGTCTGTATACAACCCCTGTGCGGATTGTGGTGCCATTTCTGGTCTCCAGGGTGACCCACAGTGCCTCCTCTTCTCCCTGTTTACCCTTTAGTTCCATTGCTTTGATCCATTCCCTTTCATAGAGAGCTACTCCTCCTCCTCCTCTTCTACCCTCCCTGTCCCTCCTGTAGATTGTGTACCCTGATATGTTGACATCCCAGTCATGGTTATTTGTGTACCATGTTTCGGTGACTGCCATGATATCCAGGCATCCCTCTTCCATCAAGGCCACCACTTCAGAGAGCTTGTTACCTAGACTATGGGCAATGGGACTCATTACCCTCCATTTTTTGATGGACTTACCCCTTTTTGCCCTATAGTGGTCCTTCCTGCCTTTGCCTTTTTCTCCAATTGCCCCTGCCCTTCTCCCTAACAACCTCTTTATCTTGTTGTTTACCTAACTAACTACGTTGATTTTTCTTTTGGGGGGGCTAGGACTTCCCTTTCTCCTTTTCACTGCCTCCCACCTTGGCTAGTTTAAATGCTTGCCAATGAAGCATTTAAACATATCACCTAAGATCCTGCTTCCCCTCCTGGACAGATGCAGACAATCATGCCAGTATAGGCCTGCATCCCTCCAGGTGGACCCCCAGTCCCCAATGAAGCCAACACTCTGAGCTCTGTACTACTTTTTCATCCATTGATTGAATTCCATGGTGCAGAGCACCATAGCCTCTCCCATGCCATAGACAGGCAGCTCCTTCAAGAATGTTAAATAAATGGAGGAGATGAGGATGTAGATGTACCAGGAGGGAGGAGAGGAGATGGCAATGGAGAAGGTACAACATCAACTGGAGGAATGGCATCTGGAGGAGGAGGAGGGAGAGGAGCATTGATTGGTGATGGGATGTCCACAGAGAGTAATGGAGTTGTCCATGGAAGTGGCAGAACTAGAAGTTGAGTTTCCAAGGAAGTCATGCAGGACTGAAGAATCAAAATAGATGAAGCCATCTAAGCCACAAAGTCCTGGATTTCAGAAAGCTGGGAAGAATCTGTCTGAGGCACCATTCGGCTAGTGCCAGGGTGCTTGATTGGATGAGACAATGACATGTGGAACAAATAATAAATTTCATGCTTTTGGGCTGCAGCAGGGTAGGAAATGCCTCACTTGGAAAGTTCAGCAATGAGGCATGGCACAGTCCAGTCCTTGATGGAATGATTGGTCTTAGAAGTGCATTTGCAGCCTGCAGGGGCTTGAGATGGAGGCTGAAACTGAGGAGGAGAGCTATCAATTAAGGTAGGTTCTGTGGTTACCATTGGGTGAGAGGATCCTAAGGAAGGGAGACAACAAAAGTTGAGGAGGAAGAAAACTGGAACAGTAGTATGAGGTAAATGCAGCAATCACAGAGGCAAATGAAAGTGCCAGGTAGATAAACATCAATGGCAGCTGAGAAATCATGGAGATGGAAGTGGATTGAAGAGAGCAGGCAATTACTGGGCATAGGAAATACAAACAGGTCAAGACAGGAGGCAGGGATGTGGACCGAAAAAGTCATGAAAAGTCACATATGGACAGTATCTGATATAGAATGCAGGAAACAGGACTCCCAACCCTGGTAGATGTGGCAAAACTACTCACACTCAAATACTGCAGAGGTATGAGTTAGGGACAGAGACCTAGGAGGAATTGAAAATGAAGGTGATGGAGCACTCAGGCTCCCATCCTTTGAGAAGCAGAGTGGCACACCCAGGATGCCAATGGATAGGATGAAGGATGGGCACTGACAATATGAAACATGGTTGAGCAGCGATGGAACAGGACTTCCATCCCCAGACAGGACAAGCCAACTTGCAGTCAATACTGGTCAGGGAGAGTTAGAGATGGAGCTGTGAGGATGCTGGCATGTGCCAAACAAGGAGAACAGGATTAGCAGTTGTACTTAGGAGAATCCAGGAGCAGGAAAGTGGAGAGCATGGACAAAACTGGAAAGAATGGGAGAAGACAAGTAGGGTGATACAAAAGGAAGAGAAGGGAAAGGAACATTAGGAAAACTGGTAGAAATGACAGGAAAATGGAAGGAGGACGAAGCAGAAAAAATGGGACAAAAGTGAGGAAGATGGAAGATGCTCACCACACAGTGTAGATTGTGGTATCCAGGCAGTTACAAACCAAATACAGGGTGGAAGTAGCAAAGGTGCTTGTCCCTTTAAGAGCACAAGCACACACTAGTGTGAAATGAGGAGTGGAATGGGAATCCAAGGCAAGCCAGCCTGGACAGTAATGAACCTCCAAAGGAAAATACAAAAAAACAAGTAAATGGAAGAGAATGCGAGGGAGAAAAACCATAGACAGGGGAGGAAGTCACCAAACTGTGGAAGGCAAATGGCATGATATGAAGGAGCATGGAGTATGAATGGTATGGAAATAGGCAGATACCAAAACGCGGTGGCTGGAGGTCTCCCCCACAACCCTTTTTTTTTGTAGTGACAGAAGGCAAAGCAAGCGAGGAGTGCTAACTAGGCAGAGACAGCAACAAGAAACCAGGCTACTAAGGTGTGGATGTGGAGAGGGGGAAACAGAATGAGCAGAATGGAAGGGGAAGAGGGCAACTGAAGACAGAGCAAGGAGGTAGGAATGGAATCCAGGAAGAGTGAGGGGCAAGATGTAGAAACAGAGCTAGCGCTCAGGCAAATGGAGCAGGGAGGATGAGCAGAATGAAAGGTGAAGGCAGCAGAGAGTACAAGCAGGGCTGGATGAAGATGGGTGGGTGGGAAGAAGTCAGTGTCTGACGGAGAAAAGAAGGTAACAGCAGAGGGTGGGGGAGATGGAAAAGCAATGGGGGAAGGGAACAGAGTGAGCTGAGGAAGGAGGGAATGACAGGAGAAGTCATGGGGGGGGCACATACCTGAATCAGGAGGAGATTGACGTGTGCTGGAGAGCCTCAAAACAACAAAACATACAAAGGAGAAGAGCGGGGGGGGGTGTGTGGCTGAGAGAGGCCAGCAGGGAAAAGGGAAGAAAACAAAGAAGCAGACAATGGAGACAGACCAGGAGGAGAGTGGAAAATAACTGGTGGAGAATGAAAAGAACAACAACAGGAGGCAAGAAAAAGGCAGGCACAAAGAATACTGGGACACACCAACACAAGAGCTCAGGGAAGAAAGACAGAAGGGATTTTGAAACGCTAAACGTTAAAGTGTTGCAAGGTATGAGCTTTTGAATGACATGTGGGAGGAGCTATTCCCCCACATTTAACCTCAGGCTTTAGCCCTCCCAAAAAAATGATTCCAATGTCCAAAACAGGGGAAAGGGGGGAGGGAGCTCATCCTCTCTCTTTATCTCTCTTTCTCTCTCCCTCTCTCTCTCTCTCTCTCTCTCTCTCCTTTTTGTATTTCTAATGTTTTAAACTGTGATAGGAGACGTTAGGCCTATCACAGGTCCCAGCAGCACTCCTTAATCTCCCTGACACCAGACTGTCCCTGACGTGCTCTAGACACGTCTATTAATTTGGTGTATTAGAAATGACTATAAATCACACAGGGTGTCCTGATGGTGCTATTTAGTTACCTAGACCCTTTAAGCTAAGGTTTAACCTTTACATACATGTTGGTTGAAATGTATTATGAGGTCTCTTTTTTATGTTTGCTTGCACTTGCACAATGTGAATTTACTGCTATATAATGGATTAGAGAGAGGCGTGTCATTGTCAGTCCAGTGTAGGACAATCTGCAATGGGTTTGACAGTGTTAGATGAATAATCAGCTGGGCTGATCATGACACTGTTCTGTACTTTCTGGATTTACGCCCGTCACAGGGCAGCTCTTCGTTTTGATCAGCATGATGCCATCTAGCAACCAACTGATTGGCATCATAATCAGCCCATAGCTTTCTATTCAAAGCTCAATGTAGACCTCCAAGCCAGTGCCTCATAGTGATATACACTCCAGACATGCAGAAATATGATTCCTACATGTTGCCAACAACCTGTGGGCCTTGGCTGAAGAAAACAGATCACATCTGAACATGTGTGCTCAGGGCATTAGGGTTGAGAACCCCAAGGAAGTCCCCTCCAGTGATTCTGAATGACTCAGGATAGCCAAAACCCTAACTTTCTTTCCTTTTACTGCTTGGGGGTGACATGAGGAGTTAGGGTTGGAAACCCTAACAACACATTTCCTTAGTTTTGTTGCTTTAATCTGACCTGTTTTTTTTTTGTTGTTGTTGTTTTTTCTGCAATGAATTATTATTAAGATTGACTTTTTCTTGCTGAGGAAAATTTGATTTCAGTGGATTTGTGATGTCATCTGTAAAATAGTCCCACACTACAGAGATTCCTTTTGTTTTTAAGGTGCAGTGAACTGGTGATGATGTGGGAATAGGGTACTTCTACAGAACAATTGGGTGCTGTTATGATAATTGTAAGATACTTTATTTATTTATTTATTTTTTGCCACTGTGGAATGATATGCCTTCAAATGGCATTTGGCAGGGCAGCATATATGACACATGTGCAAATAGTATACTTTGATAAAATGTATCATTACTTACAAAAATAAAATATCTAATATATATGAAGGAATACTGTAATCTGATGTAATATACAGTATGAGAAGGTAATAAGATCTGATATAAAATCTAACATAGTATAATACAATATGATATTTGAGAAGATAATGTAGTCTGATATGTTAAGGTACACAGTACTATATTTTGATATACAATATATTCATTTCTATCATTTTGTATTATGTATTTTTATGTGCCAGAAAAACATAATTCCCAAAATTAATATTATGAAATGGGATTTATATCTGCCACTTGACTACCTTCCATCATGCTGTTTTCAGAAGCTGCTAGCAACAAGGGAGAAATTTGATGATTTGGGCCATGAATGCAATATGAGTTACCATACTAGGGGAGACTAGACCGTACCTTTCTTGGATGCATCTTCTCTAACCATAGCGCAGAACTGAATGCACTTGAAGAATGAAGAGGAGGTAACTTGCATGCTTCTTAAGTGTTAAAGTTAGTTTAATCACCAGATGCACTGAATGACTGGCAGAGGAGGCTACTTGCAGTGATGTGGTTGTAGAACCAGTGGATATCTGAGGACTAATGAGCAATGGTTTCTTTGGTTGAACTATCATGTGTCCATCCCTTGTACTTCTAGCTCCATTCCTCTTCTTCCATGAATAGCTCATCTACTGTTACTACTTGTAGATCTTATACTTGGTGGAACTGGCATGGTGGGCCATTTATCTGCTAATTTCCCTCCCATGCATCTCTTTCTCCTCCAGTTCTTCTCTTCATGTTTTCTACATACATTAACACATGCATGACAGATGATGACTAGTGTTGTATGAAAGTGACACATTTTGCCCCATGAAAAATTTCAAGAAATGCGTGCATTTCACAACATTCTTCACCAGGCATGTCAATTTCACCTATGGCCTATCCCCGATCGATCCCCCACCCCAGTATGTTTTAAGCATATTCCTTGGTGGTCTAGTGCCGCCCCCTACCCCCACTATGTCAGGTGTCCAACCCCACTCACACCCCCATCCTGAAACTGAATGGACCACTGGCACAGCTTTCCATTCTCCTCCACAGCTGGCAGCCCGCTGACATTAGAATGAATGAGTATGTGCTGTGCACGCGCTTATTTATTCATATAAAAAAATATGGCAACAAGTTTTTCTGTAGACTAGTATAAAAAAAATAATTTTACCCTGGTGGCTAGCAATCCCTCCACCAACCCCATCACCAGTCCACCCATATATTTTTTAATATTGGCCAACTCCCTAATTGGTCTAGTGGCCCCACCCGCCTGCCCAACTCAGCAAATGCTGTCCCTCCACCCTCCATCCTGAAACAGAGTGGGGCCACCTGCTCAGCCCTCTGCTCTCCTCCACTGCCAGCAGCCCACTCATATGTGAATGAGTGAATGAATGAATGAATGAATGAGCACATGTGCACATTCTTATTCATTCATTCATTCACATCTGAGTGGGCTGCTGACCATGGAGGAGAGCAGAGGTTTGAGCTAGGGGCCCATGCTGTTTCAGGATGGGGGAGCAGGTTGGGACAGTATTTGCTGAGTTGGGGTGGGGGGCAACTAGACCACCAGGGAACATGTTAAAAAAGCATACTGGGGTGGGGGATTGAGCAGGATAGTAGGGAGAGAAAATCACACTTATCACTAGGCCACCAGGGAAATTTATTTAAAAAAAAACATGCTTCTTTACCTCTGCTGCTAAATACACTCCGTCATTGCTGTACCTGTAATGCAACCACAGGAAGTGTTACGGTACTGGTGGTAGCTGTATGGAAAGCAGTCTGTTGTTCTGCCTGTACTATGTCAATGGAGCATAAACAGTTAGCCACTGATTACATGTAACCAGCCTTAACATGTGAAATCATAATGAATAATTACACACCTTTGACATTCTATTGACTAATCAGATGGCTTCAGTTTCCCAAGCCTTTTAAAAGCATAGCATCACCGACCTTCTGTTGTGTTTGTTTAACAGCACTCTTAACACAACCGCACAATATGTACTTGGTTCATTCATTGTTTCTCTAAACCATCCCTCGCTCATGGTGTTTTCCATAATCCCAACCTGTCTTTCTGGGAGTGAACCAGCTGACAACTGGCAGTTACAAATATACATATACAGTATACTGCAATATATCATGCTATATCACAGGATGTCCCATTTGATTCAATGGCATTTCTATATATTGTGATATATCTGGATATCCTCTAGCTTTTCACTTCCTGCAGCTGTACCTTTTATACCATTACCAGAACATTTAAAACTTGAAACAAGACAGCAAAACTGTGTTTTCTCACAAAACAAAATCAGTTCTGAACAGTTCTAAAACCAGCCATATCAGCACTTCCATCCTTGCAGATCAGTAGTAGAACTGAGCATTATAAAATGGGTCCACAATAGTGTGTTAGTCTGAGCAGTTATATTGGCTGACAATATTTCTGGAATCATTACACACTCTTACAAAATTTCAGGTACAGTTGGCAGCAATTTTTCCCCATCACCCCGCCCACCATAGACACTATTTCATAAAAGTAATAAAACATTGACTCCCTTCCTATTAATAAAATTGTTTAGTATTTAGTCACAAGGAACAGGGAAATATCTTAGAGAAAATAGTTTTTTTTTAGTTAAAGAATTCTTAAGTGATAACCCACAGCAGTGCAGGATATAGAATAAACTAATTTGGCCCAGGTGTGTATGGACTGAGAGCATATTTATTCCCAGTAAGGAAATAAGTTGCAAACAACTGCATTAGTGTAACATACTGGGTGAGGACTGGTGATAGGGGACAGCATCATTTGAGGATAATGAGGGATGGGGGGGGTTCACTAGACCAACAGGGAAATTGCATAATTCTGCCATTTACAGGTGAAATTCCGCCATTCCAGGCAGAATATTGCATTTCACAGGCAAAATTCTCACAATTTTGCACCTGTGAAACTTTTCACGTAATACTATGATGCTGTGAAATATTTTGTGCATTGAATTTGCCAATTTTGCAGAAATTGTGCCTGTGAAATAAAACTTCAGCACATCTCTAATGATGACATGATGCTGCCACTGCTAGATGCTATCATTGATGGCTCACAATAGTCATGGAAAATTCTCAGATACTTTCTTGACACACATATGCAGTGCACAGATAAGTCAAAGTGCCATATAATGTGTGAGGTGATATGGAACAGTAACACCAACAGGCAGCAACCCCACTGAAGACCACACTCCACCCTGCTGAGAGACCTCAGTCCCTATATACAGCCATGCTTGATCATGCCATGCCAAATTAACACTGTGCAGAACATAGTTCAATGGCATTTGAGCCCAGAAATTCAAACAGTGCACCATGTACTACAAGAGTGCAAAAAATGTCTGAACATAATACCACGGAACCACAGTGCAATGACGACTGCACAATGTAAAGGTAGTGAGAAGTACAGTGCTACAGACACTGAATATGGCAAAGCACATTGGTTGGACATGTGTGTAGCACTATAGTCACTGGATATGGTACAGTGCAAGGGTGAACAAATGTACAGCACTAATGGCATTGAATATGGCATAGCAATGCCCTCCCAAATGTGAAGGCAGCATGTAACAGCAGATTTGCATATGCAGCCCATGATGCTTTGCATTGTGGGGGTGTGTGTGATTTTGTATTTCTTTGAAACTTGGCTTCCCAGCCAAATGCCCTTTGGGGTAACCCTTGCCTCAGTGCTTGCGCACAGAGGTTCTTTGTCTTAATTGGGTTCACCACAACATAACCCAGATAGACCATCTTAGGGTAGCTGGTTCATTCCACTGGGGTATCAAACAGACGAGGTATACTGATGAGTCCTGGTAGGATGAAACACATGTCTATGTCTTATGTTGACACCCCTTTGCAAACTATGTGAGAGGCCTTTCGGCACCTTGCATTCCTGCTTAAAGTTGAACCAGCATAATATTCTGTGGTAATTTGCATATGCAGCCCATGATGCTTTGCATTGTGGGGGCATGTGTGATATTTGTATTTCTTTGAAACTTGGCTTCCCAGCCAAATATCCTTTGGGGTAACCCTTGCCTCAGTGCTTGTGCACAGAGGTTCTTTGTCATGTAACAGCACACATTGACCAGCAAAGAGAAACAAATAACACAACCACAGAGATATGAAAAAGTTTAATTATACAACAATAAACAGGAAACAGCAATAAAAATGAAAAAAGGGGGCATGATGAACAGGTAAATAAGCCCCAAAATGGGCAATGTAAAAAGAAACGCAAGGTCTACTCCAACAAAATAAGGATACTGGCATCAAAGTCCAGATACTGATCCTTACTGCTGTTGTGGTTCTGTGATCATACCACTGGTCAAGCTCCACACTGTGATGGGGTGGGATTCAATCCATTGCCTGGACCACGCTGTCCAATGCTGACCCACATCTTACGCAATCGTGCAGTGAATTAGTTGTGATCGTAAATACATGCAGTCTATAAACCAGTGAACATCTTTTAAAGTGATAATATTTGATATTTGATTGCTGTTTTATTTATTTTTAAGCTCTTTGATATCTTGCATTCTTTTGCAGCCTCTGTCAATGCAGGTCTTACCTTAATGAATATTCATTAGGCTAGTTTACATATGCAATGTTCCTTGTGTATTTTTGAGCCTTTTTGAACTACCATATGAATATGAATTATTAGGTCAATAATGAATTGGTAATCAAGATTTTTCATTTATTAGTTTTTGCTATGTTTTATTTTATTTTATGAAAAATTCCTTTCAGGTGAATGGGTGCCAAACCTCAAAAACAAACCTGAGTACGCATGGTAAACATAATTTTAATTAACTTTGACATTATTGATATGGACTACTTAAGGGACACCTTCAGTTTGTTTCCCAGCCTCCTGACAAAGCTCTAATGAGAGAAGCACCATAGTACTGCTCTGTTGTTCAATCCTGTGTTGTTATGCAAGCAATAAGAAATGACAAGGTGTGGGTTATGGCTTGATAAGATCACACCCCAAGTGTATTATGATACATGAGGTGCTTGTGGCAAGTGCCTTTAGCACCTGGGAAGTGTTCTTATTAGGCTATAACCTGCACCGCGGAGTGTCTTATTGTGCTTAGAAAATGGACTTCCCAAGTAGAGATGAAAAATTAAACAAATAAAAAAGCCATTAAAATGGAAAATATTAGGGGAAAAAAAAAGAGTTGTTTTACTTAGAAGAATTAAGTAGCTCCTTTGTGTACTGTCCTGTATAGTACAATGTATTTAGCTTGATCAGCAACAGAGGACCCCCACAACCACACATACAGCTTAGCTTGGGCCCCCCTCTCACCCACACAGACACAATGTTCACTTTTTGTTCTGTGCAGAGGTTGAGATTTTGAGTTTTTTAAACTGATTACAGTGGTACCATGGGAAGAAAGTGTGTCCCTCTTCAGTCGCCATACTTGTGGTAGTCTATACCTTAAAGTGCATCTCAACAAATGAGCACATTATTCAAGGGGAAGGGAAGATGATTTTGAGTGTCTATTGAGTGACCATATGGCCCAGCCATGTGGTTTTATGGACAGTCATTGGAGTGGGTGGGGGCAGCAGACTGGAGAAATTGAGGTACGCAGACAGGAATGAAGACGAATTGCTGCCCCTGCTGCTGCACTGATTAAGTCAGCAGTCTGCTTTTATTTAACTGTGATTCTCAGTGATTGTGAGGTGGGAAAATTGTGGAAGTCTTCACTTAAGTATAGAGTTTTACAGTATTGTGCAACAGCTCTCCCAGTGCTGCTGTTGTAATTCCATCGCTTCACAGCAGAGGGGCTGCAGTGGGAGATTGGTGGCATGCATTGATTTTAACAAGTACTGAGGTTTTGTTGGCACAAATAGTACCCATTACATGGTTATGTCCTAAGGACACAGCTGAATAATGCTTTCACTCAATCAGATTTCAGGATTTTTTTTGTCAGTTTTATAAATACAAAATAATTTTTTATTTGCATCTTATACCTTTGTCAGTTTCTCATGAGTGCACAACTTCCTTGCCAAGTTGGTAGTCAAGTGCGGGTGGCCCCCCTTGATGGTAACACTTGCATACTTTTCCCATTAGTGCCAGTCACTTTTGCAGCTTTTGTAGATTTGCATTGACTGAGCGGTTCAAGGCATCTTCTTGCTGGGGGTTGTTGTTAGCTTGAGACTGACTATTTATTTGGGGTTACAGGTGTCAGACAACTGAAACACAGTATTCTCCCCACTAACGTTATTTGTGCTTGACTTGGCTGAAGTCTGAAATTAATAATTTTTTAGTTTTTCTGCAGCTTTGCTTGGGGCTGAGTCAGCAGCATCTTTTACAGACCAGACTGAGCCCTACATCCCTGAGGACATTGTGGATCTGAGTTTGGGCAAGCAGCAAGCTATGTCAGTAGCCTGTGATGATGGCAATAGTGATTGAGTGCTTCCAGAAAGGATGACTCAATCATGGCGCCTTTGCACATGGCTACTGGGCAGGGAGGGTGACCAGATGGGGGGTCAGCGAATACAGCGACAGGATGTTGCTATATATACACTCACGTGGGGGTGGTGGACCACTCCTGCAATGGGAGGAACGGGAGGGAGGATTTGTGGGATGTAGTGCTGCAGTGGGCTGCTGAGCTGGCCATGTTGTGTGGTGGGTTGGTGGCAGGTTAGGGTTGGGAGGGTGCCGGGTTTGGTTTCTAGGTGTGTGCTCACTTTTTGCACTGGTCTGGGAATTTTTTTGTGTGTTTTGCACCCCCCTCTTGACATGCACCCCACTGAAGTTGAGAATCCTTTAGTAGGGGGTGCTTGGGTTGCAGCTCCACACATAAAAGAACATTTTCTAATTCTCTGGTGCCCTTTTGTTATGCACCATGAGTGTACATCACCAAAACTGATTTTCAGAGATGTACACTCACCCAAATGGTGATCGCCTTTCCGTGATCGCGGTTATGACATGGAACCACTAAGTCATGACTTGGCAGCAAAACACATGCCACTACACAAAGTGTTGAGTCTGAGGATATCAGGTCATTGATTCAGACCCTAGAAGATTTTTATTTACAGAAATAAATGTTACAAATGATATCATAACACTGGAACAGCATTTAGAGTGGGAACAAGCTTCAAGGGGTCTGTAAATTATAAAATTACCTCCCAGCAACCTGGAAGAATTTAGAAACTGTGAAGGTTGAGAGCAAACAGCAGAAGCCTGCAGTAGAGAATTTGTCTAATTAATAATAAAGGAGGGCACAGAGAAAGACAGTGAACTGAGGGAAGAAGAAATTAAAAGGATCAAAAAAGACATCTAACTTTTCAAAAGCACTGGAGTTTGCTGTGCTTGAAAAGACCTCAAAGAGCATTTAGACAAATATAAAGCAAAAATTATTTAGAGAAAGCAAAAGAAGCTAGACTAGGATGAAGCAGACTACAGGGAGGGGTAGAGGTATTAATGGGCAGGCATAACAGATCTGTTAGTTGGGGACACGCCAGCTCAAGAACTGAGAAATCAATACCTCTAGAGCAGGTAACCACACCTGAAATAACAAGAGAAACTGAAGAATCCTCAGAAACTTCAGCCTCAGATTCTCTTGAACCTATTAACTTGAAGCTGGTTCATTTTTTCCCAGGGACCCTCAGAACTGCTGGTAAGAGAAAAAACAAGGACAGCAAAAAGGAAAACAAAATGCAAAACAAGGAGGAAGAGGACAACAAGGAGCAAAAAGGTACCTACTTTCCATACAGAGAAAGGCACAGCAGAGGTAATTAACGTAAGTGATTTTTAACTAATGGAAGTTCAGACCAGTGACCTATCCAGAGGATTATCTTTTGTTCCTCTGTGTAAACCTGACAAAGTTTCATTTAAAAATTGACATTCACAAATTGTTCCATGAATTGATATTAAAGAATAATCATTGCAGAAATTCCAAATTGAAGTCAGCATGGGGCTTTCTCAGGATCTGGAGGGTCAGATTTATACAGAAATTGTGCCTAATGTCACTGAAGATTTAGATCTGATTTAAAAAAAAATATGGCAGAGAACACTGGCGAACACCAAAATGGAGGAGATAATGGGACAGACTTAGATGCTTTAAATATGGCAACTTTGGAGGAATTTTATATTAGTAACCTTACTGAGGACTCAGAAGCAGAACACTGCCTTTATGATGTTACAGGCAAAAAGTTTCAGGCCTTAAGAAAATCAATGTTTAAAGATAAATATCTGTTCTGTCCTACACATACTAATCAGGCTGTACATACCTTTGAAAAAGTTATCATAAGAGAAGAGGATGCATTATTTTCCAGTGAAACCCCCTTTCTCTGCAGTAATCTTAGAATTGCAGAAAATCAGGATATGGTTGAATTAAAAAAATAATCCAAATATTGTGATAAAGCCTGCAGACAAAGGGGGCAATACTGTGGTTATGTCCAAGGATTTCTATGTGGAGACAGTGAATTACTGATGAAGGTGAATGAATACTGCATACTCAGTAGCAATCCTATGCAGTTGTTCCAGAAAAATTACTGGAGCTTATTGAGAGAGCTATATTTACTGGAAGAGGAGTTCAAGTTTATTTACTGCACAACAGTTCATCCACTATCTCTACTCTCTGTATACTGTCTAAGCACAACAAAAACAGGGAGAACTCACCTGGCACCCTATAGTGTTCAGTCACTACAAAAGAAAAAATAGTGCAATTTCTTTGTTTTTGTTTTCTTAAAACACTGCCTGGGGAATCTCACATCTTACTTGAGACCCCTGATGAAGAATCATTCAGATTCCAAATGCTGGGGAATTTGTGTATGCTCTAACTATACTTTGACTCCCAATAAAATGGCCCTTGTTTTTGCATTGAAACCAACATTTGCAACTTGCCTTTTGAGATTTGTACACCTTCTTTTTGTGGACTACTACTGTTGCTTTTCGTACATGAATCATTTCTTTGCTAATCCTGCAGCACCCAACATTCTGTGCTTACTTAAGAGACACTATGGATTTGTTAGAAAAAAATGAAAAATTTAACTGGACAGATCACTGTAGTGTCAGCGCGGAACCCAGGCACTGCTTTCTGGGGCTCTTGCACCTTCTCCCCGAATCAACTCTGGCTAGGAGTTGATTATTTTAGTTATGGAGGCTGTGGGGGGAAAAAGCCCCCCACATAAGGGGGTTTGCGGGTGAAACTCCCCAAAGAAAACACAGTCTCAAGTGGTCGCCTTTATGAGGACCGCAGTTACAGTCAACATAAAGGTGTTGCTGTAACATCGGTCAACAACAAATTTGTCAATTGACTGTCATGGACCTCCATGGCTCCTTCCTCTGCAAACTTATTGCAAATGGGAGGAAGACTTCACCTTCGATGCTACAAACAGACTACACACTGACCATGTCATTGTCTGATATATTGAAATGTGACTTCTGTGTGCGACGTGGATGCTATTCAGGTGGAAAATGTCATTAATTACTTAAATATAAATGAGCACAATTTTAAATTTACTAGCATCATTTATAAGTCTGACCTCAATTATTTGGATGTTAACTTAAGGGCTATTAATGGTGTGGTGACTAGCATGGGTTATAGAAAATACACTATCACTAACAGACTCCTTAAAAAGGACAGGGGGCATCTTAAAAGCTTTAAGTGCTCAGTACTGTATTGGCAACTTTTGAGGTACAAGAGGAATTGCTTACTAATGGAAGATTGTAAAATGCAGGCTGAACAGCTGAAAACCAATGTCCATAAGAGGGCCTACAGTGAGGAATATATTGAGGAGGCACATAACAAAGCCCTTAACACAGGCAGGGTGAATCTTCTCATTCCAAAAACTAAACAGCAAAATGAGTTTGAAAAAACATGTTTTGTAACAGGGTATAGCCCATTACCAAGCAAATTAAGGATCATTATCTACCAATACTGACAGATTCTCCATAGAGATGCTACACTTAGTATGGCTGTTGGAGACAGACTAAGAATAGCATTTAGACATGCAAAAAATATGTGTGACTAATTGGTTCATAGCCAATATAAGAAACCAAATTCATGTCCTGACTATCTGTTTTGGCTCCTGATTCAGCTATTCTGTATGTACAAATGTGGTAACTGCACAGCCTGCAAATATTGTTGTCAATCCAAAATGTTCTCACTACCACACTTAAAGAATAATGAACAAATTAGAAAATTCATCTGTTGCTCAAATTTACAGTACATGTTCTTTGGAGTGAGTGTCAGAAAATCGACACTGTGTGCCCTATTCACCCATTAAAAGAATACATTTTAGAACATGTTTTAAGCATTAAGAATCATGACATTGTAACATTAATTTACTTTATTTGTATCTCAGATAACAAAACTTTTGAGCCAGAGGCTCTTTTACAAAGGTTCCACGTCAGAAAAACATATGAATACAATGGCATATAAAAACAATAATTTTAACACACAATTCAATAACAAACAAATTTTGTAAAATTGTCACTAATGTCACTAATAGGAAAAGAGCAAAAGGAGGTCAAAGCCCATAGTGGCTTCTATGAATTTTGATAGTAATATAAGATTCTTCCCTCATTCATGTATTGGTCAAGTCTTTTCTTAAATATACCCTTATTTTTACTGACGACAATGCTTTCAAGGAGTCCATTCCAAAGGTTTTCCGCCCTTACTGTAAAGAAGTATTTTTTCTATTATACCTAAAGTTTGTTCCTTTGACCTGTAGTGCATGCCCTCTTGTTTTAGTGTTATTAAATTTAATATTCATTTATTTCAGCAAGGTTTGATCATTTTGCAATGTTGTAGAATAGAAGCAAGTTGCCCCTCTTTCCTTTCGTTTCCAATGTATGTAGCCCCAGTTTAGCTATTCTGTCCTCATCTGCTTGGTCCTTTGCTTCAGACATTATTTTTGTCATTCTGTGTTGTACTCTTTCCAGTCTTTTAATATCAGCTTTTTTGTGTGGATTCCAAAATTGACTACAGTGATCAAGTTGTGGTCTACCATTTGATCTGTAAAGGGGGAGTAGTACAGCAGATGACCGACTTTTAATATTTCTTTTTTATTGTATTTGCTACTCTGTTGGCACTACTAATGACTTTTGTGCATTGCTCAGTAAAGTCCAGATTTTTATCTATTAGTACACCTAGATCTTTTTCTATGTTTGAGCTTTTCAGTGCAGAGTTTCTTATTGTGTATTGAGCCATTCTGTTGTTCCTACCCATATGTAGAACCCAGCATTTTTCTATGTTAAATACCATTCCCCATTTATAGGCCCAACTGGATATAAGATCTAAGTCTATCTGAATGGATTTGGAATCTTTCATTGTTGCACCTGGTCCTCCTAATTTAGTGTCATCCATGTATTTTGTTATTTTATTTTCTAAATTAATGCCCAAGTCTGAAATAATCAATTGGAACAGCATGGGGCCCAAAACTGAGCCCTGTGGGACCCAGCTAGTCATCCTTCCCTCAGAAGACAAGCGACCATTTATTGAGACTATTTGTGTTCTATTTGTTAACCACTGTTGGATCCACCTTATAATTTGGCTATTCATGTGTAATTTCTGTAATTTAATTATTGCCCATTGCAGTACCATATCAAAAGCCTTACTGAAATCCAGCAGCACCATGTCTGCTGGTTTTCCCTCATCTAATATTCTGCTTTTGATGTCATAAAGGCATACTAAATTAATTACGCAGGGATGACCAGTGACACACCCATGTTGGTTTATGTCCACCTTATCAGTCTGTTTTATGTGTTCTACCACTTTGTCCTTAATTAGTGATTCCAAAATTTTACTTGGGACAGAGGTTAGACTTATTGGTGTGTAGTTACAGATATCTTGTCTTCCTCCCTTCTTGTAAATTGGTGCTATTTTGACAGTTTTCCAGTCTAATGGCAACTCTCCTGAATTTATAAGTTTAATAAATAATGTTTCAGGTGGGACACAAATGGTGTCTCTGTTTAACACAAACATTTGGTGGGTTATTTTATTTATTCCAGTGGCTCCATATTTCTTTAAAGCATTTATTTTGTCCTTCATTTGTTCTTTAGTGCAGAAGTTTACCATGAAATTTGGTGCACTGTTAACATGTAATGGGTCTGTACCTGAATAAACTGAACAAAAATATATTTTAAAAGTGTTAGCTATCTCAGTTGGGTCTGTTGAAGTTTCACTATTTTCTACTATTGTGTTTAGTGTAAAATCAGTCTTTTTTAACGAGTTAATGTAGCTATAAAATTGTTTACTGTTGTGTTTAGTTGCTTTTTCAGCAGTTCTAAGCTCCAAATTGTTTTTTTGCTTTATTTATTGCATTTTCACACATTTTCTGTGCTTCCTTAAATTCTGTCCAGTTGCTGTTTGTATTTATTTTTTTGTAGGATGTGTATTTACTGCGTTTATTTCTGATAAGTTTAAGAATTATTTTGTTTAACTACTTTGGTTTCATTCCTTTGCTGTTATATTTCTTTGTTTTCCCTATGTATTTATCACATATTTGCAATATGGTTTGTTTAATTATTTCCCAACATTCATCTCCATTGTTATCTCTAAGAATAGTGTCCCAATTAATGCTGTTTAAGACTTCATTTGTTTTTGCCTTGTTAGCTGTATTAAATAGATACATTTCTGTGCATCCTCTAACCATTTGTGTGGTATAATTTATTGTAAAAAAATACATTAGTGATCCCTATTTTCCAGTGGTGCTGTCACTTTATAATCCTCAATATTTATTTTATCAGTCCTCAAGAACAAGTCCAATATGTTGTTTCCCCTTGTGGGTGTACTAATGTATTATAATAGATTGTGCTCCTGGGTGATTGTAGTAATCGTTGACTATATTTATTACCTGTAGTATTCTCCTCCATTTAATATCATTAAAATTTAAGTCCCCTGCCCAAACAGTGTTGCCCTTCTCAATGTCATTTGTTGTTTCTTCCATTAGTGCTTCTAATACCTCATTGTCTATGCTTGGGGGTCGATAACATAAACCCAAAATAAGATTGTCCTTAACAGTTTGGTTTATTTGTATCCATAAGGATTCTGTGAACTTAGAGTGAGTTTTAAGTTTAGAAGTTATTTCAGTACATTTAAGATTTACGACACTATATATAGCTATTCCACCTCCCTTTTTTGTGTTCTTTCTAACCTTAGTCATTCATAACCCATATATGTTTATCCCAGTAATCCTCTTCCTTCCATCACATCTCAGTTATTAATAATATGTTGCTGTCTTTATGTAAATCTAATAGAGCCTGCAGTTCCTCATGTATGTTATTTAGACTTTTAGCATTACAGAGCATACATTTTAAATGTTGTTTAATCCACTTTTCTCTGTTTCTAATTTTGGGGTTTGTTTCTTTGCATTATATGCTTCAACTTTTGGTATGTTTTGGTTTATCCTGGTTCCTTCACCATAATTTGCTAAGTTAGCATTACTTTTTTTATTTGTGTCCTTTACCAACTTATTTCTTTCTTGTGTGTGTAAAACACTATTATCTTTGGTGTTAACTGATTTTGTGCTAGGATCCCTGTTCCACTTCTTTAATAGTTTAAAGGTACGATCTTCATAAGTGCTTTGATTAGTCTTGCTAAAATATATGCACCATTTTTATTCATGTGTAATCCATCCCAGTTGTACAAATGCAATTTATGAGAGAAATGGGCCCACGAGTCTATGAATCTGATGTTTTCTGTTTTACACCAGTTTTTTAATCTAGTGTTTATTTTTATGAGGGTGTCATTTTTTTCCTTGGTGGCTTTTGGGATCGGTAGAATTCCAGATATAATTGTTTCTTCCCCATCTCTTTTTATCTCATTTGTGGTTTCCAGTAATTCTTGGCACAGGTCCTTCTCGTGTTCCCGACCCACATCATTGGTCCCAACATGGATTGTGACTACTGGGTTAGTTCCACTATTTTTTATTATATTAGGTGCTACTTTCCAAATATCTTTAATTTGAGCTCCAGAGTAAGATAAAACCATCCTGTTTAATTTATCCTCATGACATATTACTGTGTCACACTGTTTTGCTAAGTCACCTAAGACAACCATTTGTCTGGGTTGGTTGTGTAATTTGTTGTAGCTCCATATCAGTTAATGGTTCTTATCTATTTATTAGTTTCACATTGTGTAATATGTTCAGTCTTCTACCTTTTTATGTTTATTATGTCTTATGGGATACCATGAACCATCTGACATTCCCTCCTCCTGTTCTCTTCCTTTTTTGGAATTACTTATTTCTGGTTCTGAGTCACTTGTGTTTAGTTCTTCATCTCTAGTATGTTAATTGCAGTCATGGGAGAATGCAGTCATGGTACAGTCAAAGAAATAGTCAATTGAAACAAAATGTGTTAAAAAACAATCTAGACCATGGGGAAAAATGAACATGAAGTGAGGAGACAAACAATGCTGCCAGAGGTAGGCATTGTTACAGGGCAGGGGGTGAGGGGTACAGTATGAAGGTAGAGGGGGAAAACAATGGATACAATCATGGGTGGGTGGGAAGTAGAGAGAGAGAGTGCAGGCATGATATGGGATGGGGTGGGGTAGGTAGCAAGAGACCATATAGAAAAGCAAATGGGAGGAGGGGGTAGTGGAGGGAATTGAGATGGCATGGTAGAGGAGGGGGAGCAATATCAAGAGTAGGTGGGTGGGAGGGAAATTATGTAGTGAGTGAAGGTGGTTAGGGTAAGAGGAGCAAAAGTAAGGGATTGAAGGGGTGGGGAGTGAAAACGGGAGGGGGGAGGGTGTTAAGGCAGGTGGGAAGGACAGGATAAGTGCATATTGGAAACAGAGGAAAGGAGCCACGTAATGAGAGGGGAGATTTATAGTCAGCAGTCATAGCTACTAAGTATTTAATTTTATCTTATTTTTGTCACATCCTGTGTATAATGTTCTTTGTTGACAAACCCAGGGCCACTTTGAAAATGAGCTTTGCTCAATGGTGATCGCCTGGTTAAATAAAGATCTTGATTGATTGCTTGATTGATAAGTGCAGTGAGATGCACACATCTGTGTGACAGCATTTTTATGACGAGCACAATGAGACTCCAATAACTTTGCAATGTATGGGGTTAATGCATGTTCTCCCAAAACTGTGGAGGGAACAAATTAACAAAAAAAGTTCCTTCAAAATGAAACTTTTTGTATTTTCATGCTCCACAACCAAAAGACTCATGGACCGAATGAAGACTGGGACATAAAACACTTTCTCTAATTTATGCAGATTTAATCTACTTTAATTTGTCTCCCATTATTTACCATTTCTGTGTTCCACAAAACTCAAGTCTGTACCTTGTGATTGTACCATTTTCTACTGCTTTCCTTAAGGGTGTTTCCATTCTTAATCTCTGCCTCCTCATCTCCTTTGTTTTTTCACCCTTCCCCCTTCTTACCCATATCCTGGTTTGTATTCTTTGCTTGGTGTAGCTAAATGTTCCTTTTCACCATTTCTTTCATGTCCTCCACACTCCCTCAACTACCCTTACAACCCCCCCCAACTACAACCCGCTTCTCCCCTAGCATGCACCCTCATTGCTTGTTTTTTCTCTGACTTCCCTGTATATCTTCTTATTTTAATCAGGATTTCTCTTCACTTACAGTGGTATCCTTTTCCAAATGAATTGTATTGCACTTTACTCAAGTTTGTTATTTTTTCCCTATATCTATTAGAGTATGGGGTTTGAATGTTATGATGGCAGATCTATATGTTAAGCAATTTTGCTATGAATTAGTTTTGATTGCATATACATGCATTTTATAAACCAGTCAACATCTTTTTGAAGTGATAGTATTTTACATTGATTGTTGTCTTATTTTCTAAGCATTTTCAAATCTTTTTTCTACAAACTCTGTTATTTCAGGTCCTACCTTAATGAATATGCATGAGGCTAGTTTACATATGCAATGGTGCATTGTGTATTTTTGATCCATTTTGAATCACCATGTGAATATGAATTATTAGGTCATAATTAATTGGTAATCAAGATTTCATTTACCAGTTTTTGATATGTTTTGTTTTATTTAAAAATATACATATTTAGTTAAAAGTGTGACATGCCCTATGGACATACCTCAGTATCCATTGTAAGCATCAATTTAATTAATGTTGACGTCATCAGGTATAGACTACTTAAGGGCCACCTTCAGTTTGTTTTCCTGCCCCCTGACAAAGTTGTAATGGTGAAGTGCTGGGGCACCTAGATAGTACTGATCTTGTGTTGTTTTATATACACAGTACATGTTTGGTGTACATCTTAAGCCTTTGTCAGTTTCTTCTGAGTGCACCACTTCCTTGCCTAGTTTTTATGAGGATGGTATACTGTGGAGGACCTGTAGCATTTGTGAATGAATGCCATACACATCACATTTAGGGCAAAGACAAGCACAACAATGACAGGTGGCAAGTAGTGGTAGAGCCTTTAAAGTGCATGGTGTAGCACATTTCAGCATGGGACACACACACACACAGCATAGTGACATGAAGCACCAGTAGTAGCAGGTTGGGAAATATGTGTATGCAAGTGGGGGGGCAGTCACCCAGCAGGTGATCTGTTCAAGGGCCATACATGCAGATGTGGACCATATCACAGTGAAACCAAACCAGTATGAGAAAGATTGTTGTGTGTACCTAAACACAGATGGCACTGACAGCTGGCTGCTAGTGTTCATCCATGTGTACTCTATGTTACACATGGTATGATACAAATCTGTACTGGTAAAGTGGTGGTGGTGGCCAGGATATAGCACCATTAGTCACATACACACAGCTATCCCAGCCCTGTCAGCTCCATAACCCAGCAGACAGCTGCAGAGAGCATGGAGCACTGCAGTGTGAAGGTGCTGGCCAAACCAGCTGAACCACAGGGGAGTAACTGGGTGAATCCATAGGACAGGCCACAAATGGCACAATGGGGGACACACATATACACATGGTGCAAGCAGCATTCACATGGCCACTAGCAGTACCCTGTATATGCAAACCTTGCCACATGATTTGTCAGTATAAAAAATATGCTACATAGCGTAGATCTGCACCATTGTATGTAACACCAGGGCTGCCAGGTAGAACACATGCCACAGCTCTGTGCACTCAAGAATGCAATGTAGTTATGGTATTCAGAACTGGATGGTCTCCCATCAACATCAACCTGCTGATCCTGGTCATGATAATGGTGATGTTCTTGCCTGGGTCATTCTGCTCTCTCTCTCTCCTGCTTGTCCTGGCTCACTCAGTGGGTCAGATCTGCTCCCTCCTAGTCATGGTGGTTGTGGACTGAAATGCAGTAGACATCAGAACACCAACACACCATAGAAACCATGACACTGTACAAGACCACGGCAGATGTGTCATGTGGTGTCCTACACAATGCATAGGACTGCAGCCATGTACTGTGGCAGTAACACATCAATCTGCAGTGATACACATGACTGGCAGCATGAAACATTACATTGGAACACTACAGCTACACACAGTCCCTTGTCGTGACACAGCTATAAAGAGCAAGGATTGGTTTGGTGAATTCTACTGGTACCCCAGTCATAGACTGGTATTGTCTGTGGATTGCTAGATAGTCATAGTGCCAGATCATCCATGGACCACAAAGCCATTACCAAGCAACACCAAAGCCATGGCTGCATGGCAGTATGCATCATGTAACCCAGTAAATAGTATCAACAGGGGCACCACCAACAAGCACATGCTGTATAACAGCATTAAGGTGACAGGGGATTCCACTCAGTGCCACCTGGCTTGCACAGTAGTAGCCTTGTAATGCACATGACACAGATGTCAGGGTGGGCAACATACAGCACATATGCATCAAGGATGGCACATACAGAACAGTATATTTGGTGTGTATACACATTAGGAGTGGGTTGCTACTCACCAACCAGAACAGTAGCTTCTCCTATGTATGGGATAAGCATTTTGGTAACGCTTTATTTTAAGTGCCCTTAAATACATTGTAATTACAGTATAACTACACTGTAACTGCTATGAAAGTACTGTGTAGTTTCACGTAACTGCAATGTAGTTGGTAATTATTTTACATTTGCTTATTATGTAGTTTGACACACACTTCTATGAAACAACTACACTGTTTTTGCACTGTAAATACTATGTAGTTGTTAATTACTTTCATATTTGACTGGTGTGTCGTTATACAATTTGCAAGAAGCGGTAATTACACGTGCAACCATGACCATTTCTCTTTTGGCATAAATTGATTTATGCTGGTAATGTAACTACACATGTAACAGCTATTGCAAAGTGCAACAGAAAAATTGATTTATGCTGGAAGTGTAATTACACATATAGCAACTGTTGCAAAGTGCAACATGCATAGTTACATTTCCAAGAAATAATTGATTTGTGGTAGGTGGGAGGCAACAGTAACTGCAGTAACTACCACTTCATGCAAATTGTATAACTAAAGCACAGTACTACCCATCTTCCTTTTGTCAGTCTTCACCATTCAGTACTGTCTGGGTGACAGCTGTGGTGCAGCACCTCATGGGAGCTTTTTTTTATATGTGAGGAACCAGTGCTGGAGGTGGCGCTGCCCTAGGGGCCGACACATTACATTGTGCTTGTGGGTCAGCCAGCAGTGGTCACCTGCTCCTCCTCCTCCTCCTCCTCCTCCTCCTCTCTAGTTCTGCTTCCCCTGCCATCAAGAGTGGAGCACCTAGCACTTGCTGAAAAAATTTCATCTGTGACATTGTGACCTACTCAGTTGTTTTGATGCCATTGTCAATGCTGTGTTCGCTCTGTTCTAGTTTCACTGGCAGCTAGTAACTCAGCTCAGTTTTCTGCAGGAATCCGTAAGACCTTTCCTTTTTTCTTCTTGAAGCAGCACCGAGTCTGTTTCTTATTATTATTTTAGTTTCCACAAGTCATGACAGGTTTGTCCGGGGACAAAAAGCACTCCTCCAAGATGGGCCAGCTACCTATGCATCAGTGTCCCAGCACCGGTAGATGTCCGTCATGGACCAGCACGACTGATGCCCCACCTCCCTGGGTCTGTATCATAACATGGATAGTTGTAACACTTGCTTCTCCATGGATCAAGGCATACTGGAGCACCACCCATGGAAAGCATGCCATGATCCATTGACTTTCACAGAGTGTGATCATAGAAGGGATTCCAAGCACAGGTCTCTCCGCCCTTCTTCCAGGTCTCCTCCCAGTTCTATACAGATCTGTGAAAAGGGCGCCTCTTCCCCTTATAGCCTTGCCAAGGAGGAGGTCACTTCCAAGGTGGTGGAGTAACAGTTCAGCCTTCTTTGGGGCCAGGCTGGAAGCACTGCACAGGCAGTTACCTCTTCAGAGGTGCATGCTATCTTGGTGTTGCAGCCTGCTAATGCTGGGCCTGGCATGGGTGACTCCTCAGCATCACCCACCAGTGCCATTCCAGATCCTGGGGCTGCTCACTGCTCTTGTGATTGCTATGACACTGTGAGTGTTACTGGGCCCTCCTTCGACACCATGCACAGTAGCGTGGGTGGAAAAACCTCTGGGGCCACTCATCTGGAAGTCTTCTGGATCGCCTATTCTCCAGAGCCAGATGATCAGGAGACTGATCTGGACTGGCAGCCTGACTCCTTGGAGTCAGAGGGTTCTCTGGTGTCCAGTACCTCTGCACTTTCCCAGGCATCAGTAATTATGGTCAACACCAGCTCCCACAACAGTGGGGAGGTCAGGATAGGGTCTGCCAGTAGTGGCCCTAGATCTGAGGGTATGGTGGTTGGGTTTCAGGGACCCAGACAGCTGCCAGTCTCAATTCCACTGCTGTTCACCTCCCTGGAGCTGAAACAGGGACTCCCTCTTCTGTGGCCTCCCTCAGGGAGCCTGCAGGATTGGAACAATCCCTAACTTTGGGAGTGAGGAAGAGGTAGACTTTGGAGACGATGGTGTTGAGGGGGCAGGGCATGGGGCAGCAACCATCCCTGGGGATCTTGCATGGTTTGGAGAGGAGTCATAATGCTGAGCCCTTGTTCTCTCCATTGCCCCCTTTGAGGGAGGCCTTATTGAGTTGGGTTAGGGTCCACCCTTCTGGTTCTATGTGGCCATGATCTTCTCACTGGGGAATTTCACTTTCTGGGCTCATTACTGACTGCTTCAAGCTGGTTGAGTGGCCAGTAACTGCACAGACCAGTGGATCAAAAGGAGGTCTGAGATCTTCTGCAATGTTCCCTAGCCCTGGCAGTGATCGCTCGCATGAGGTGAAGTGTGTCTCCCTATTGCCTCTGCAGCATCCCTCATTTCCCAGTCCATGTGGGTCCTTTGAGGACCTTGACCTGGAAGAAGTTCACAGCCACTGATGCTGCCTTCCCCTTGAATGTCAGGGCTATGGACTAGCAGGTCTTTCACCTGTCTCCCCAGCAGCAGCCAGATACGGATTCTTCAGATTCATCAGCCTCCTCAGCTTCCTCCTTCAAAGAAGAGGATACCTCTGTCCATCTGCCCTCAGATGCTGCTCAGAGTATCAGCATTTCCTATCAAGGCTGGACAGCGATCTGCACATATCCCACATTGCAAGATGCAATACTGAGCAGAAGACACGTGTCTTCCTTAGTGAATTCAGTGTGGACCACCTGGTGGCCCCTCCCTGGCTGATTCCCTTCCAGAAGGCATTGTCCTGCACCTGGCAGTGCCCCACTGCCCCAACTCCAGCTCCTATAGACTGCTATTGCAGGTATTGCACACCCTAGGGGTCTCCAGGGACCTTGTCTCAGCCTTCTTCAGGAGTGAGTGTACTGGATATCCCTTCCAGGCATAGACACCTGGTGTATGGCCAACCCCCAGATGAGGACTCTGTGGAGCTTGACCACTGGGGATAGAGAGTGTTCTCCTTGGCATGTATCATGCTCAGCATTGAGGTTCATTGGGTACACCATGCTGCCTACAACAGACATCTGTGGTCAATGCTAGGCCAGGTGCTGTCACTGCTGCCTGATACAGAGGCAACTAGACAGGCCATTACCCTCTCTGCACAGGGCCTGGAGCTCACGAGGCACCAGGCAAGGGTGTCTTATAATGCCATTGAGGTAGCTTCAAGGATAGTGGTGAAAGTGATCTGCATTAAGTGGGCAGAGTGGTTTTGTCTATTAAGGTTGTCACCCTTGGTCTGGCATAGGGTGCTTGCCTCTGCTTTCCAGGGGACCCACTTTTTCTCCCACAGGGCAAGGCAGGAACTACAGGGGTTACTTCTGTCTCCCAGTCAATGGGAGACCACACCTCGCCCTGACTAGTCGCAGGACTGAACTGGCTTGTAATGTGTCTCCACCTTTGTAATCCTCCCCCATGAGTGGCTGAGAGACTCAGGTCCCTCAGGGAAGTGCTGGGCCCCCTTCAGGGGGGCTCAGTACTCACCCAGACAGTGATGAATGGTGAACATCAACAAAAGGAAGATAAGAAAATGATATACCTATCATAATTCTTGATCTTCCTGTATATCTTCATCATTTTTCACTGGCACCTGCCCACCTTCCCCTCTTGGCCTCAGTCACTGGGTGATGCCCCCTCCCTACTTGCCCTTCACCTCCTTGAGGCCAATTGTGGGTGGGGTCCCACTGGTAATTCTGAGTCCTCTGTTACCTTCCTAAGCAACAGATGGCCCACCCTGGGATGGAGGGAAAGTAGGGCTTCTTGCTCTGGCCTTAGGGATTCCATTGAAGTACTATAGTGTGCTAGCTTGTTGTATTAAGGTATTTTCTGTCTGTGTTTTTACCTATGTTATAGTAACAAGACATTATACTGTTCTGCAACATAATCATCTCTGCATAATCTATTTTATCCCTTTTAAGTGTTTCTGTATATAGATTTGTATAGTAATTTGATTATTTTTCCAAACACACACACACACACACAGACACATATTCATATATATATATATATATATATATATATATATATATATACATATATATATATCTATATATATATGTATATCTATATATTATATATGTATATATATATATATATATATATATATATATATATATATATATATATATATATATATATATATATAGATTCTCAAAATCATCAGTTAGGTTTCTTCACAGTGAGAGTGAGGAAATTTGATTTTAGGGTCCCCACCCCTTGCACCCCACCCCACTCCGCCTCCCACCAACAGGTATCTGGGTGTGCATTGGGGTCATCGGCTCTAGCTCTCACCCCATCCCATATGTAAACAAGCTGAGGTGGTGCAGTGTAGGAAAATGGGGTGAGAGTTAAGGTCGATGACCCCAACGCACACCCCGATGCTTGTTGGTGGGGTGGGGGTGGGGTGCAAGGGTTGGGAACCCTAAAATCAAATTTCCTCACTTTTTTTTTTGCTGTGGAAGAACCCTAACTGATGCATTAACAAAGTTTTTTTGCATATACTTTCCTTACTTTTTAAGAAAGAATAGAAAAGTAGAAAGTTGTGCAAGTTGGCTCCCACCAACTTGTAAGTGTCAGGCCACATTACACACCCAATGACTAAAAAGTACATTCACAACAGCAAGGCCAGTCACCAAACAAATGTTAATCTAGTAGAACAATAGAAAATGCTGTCCACAAAATGTAAACTGTGCTATACAATATCTCCACAAACAATAAATTGTCTGACATGTAAACACTCTATTAACATCTACAGGACATGCCATCAACACCCTCCAAATTTCAAGTAAAAAGAAGAAACTGTGTCCAAGATATGACATGTCAAAATTTGAAATTTTAATTTGCCAGAGTGGCAAGGTTCCACACCTGTTGACATTTAACATGCACAATGACTGAAAACTACATCCATGACACTAAGGCTAGGTATACCATCAATGTCAAGCCACCACCACAAGCAAAATGCTGTCCGCAGAATGTAAACTGTGCCACTCCATATCTCCACCCAAAAAATATTTTTCAACACAGAAACACTGTAATTTATATCCACAGAACATGCCATCAACACCCTCCAAATTTCAAATGAAAAAAACAAACCGTGTCCGAGATATAACATTTTAACGTATGAATTTTTCATACATCAGACTGGCACAGTTCTGCACCTGTTGACATTTAACACACACAATGACTGAAAACTACATCCATGACACTAAGGCTAGGTATCCTATCATTTTCAAGCTACCACCACAAGTAAAACACTGTCTGCAACACGTAAAGTGTGTCAAGCAATATCGCCACAAAAAAGATTTTTTTGACATATAAAGACAGTAATTTACATCTACAGGACATGCTGTAAACGCCCTCCAAATTTCAAGTAAAAAGGCCAAACTGTTTCCTAGATATTCAATGTTAAAGATTTGTAAAATCTCCCTATCTATTCCATTTTAAACAATCTGGCCATCTTGTCCTGCCCTCGCAATCAAAGATGACGATCAAAATATCTCATGATCAAAGAATTTGCAGGCTAAGCCGGCCCGATGGCACTGAGGGTTGAAGCACTGGACACCACACTTTAAAGATCATTAGTGAGCCACGAATTAAGATTTTAAAAGCTTATAACTCTATTTTTTGACTGATTTGGATGAAACCAAAGGCATGGCTCAATAGATCAGAGCCCCTGAGTAAACCCCATCCAAGTTTTACTGCAGAAGTGACCCCTGAGCCGAGATATTTGTGTTTTTCTGATGAGAAATGAAAAAACAAGATGGCAGACCTCACAATCAAAGAATTTTGAAAATTCTCGGGGAGAAAGATTCTTGAACCATGAGGCTGCAAATTCTCTGATTGCCAGGTGGGACGAGATGGCCAAAACCCCATTCTTTGTTTGCAAAACATACATATAAATTTTCCCATTGACTTATAATGGGAAATTAAAAGTGGCATAACATTTGAATGCCTTAATATTTTTTCACCAAATGAAAAGCGGCATGTTCGGCCACCAAAGCTCTTTCAAATGAGCCATCTCACAAAATGGCACACCACATTTCGGTAGTGCAGGCCATGTCCAAAATCCCAAAAGCTGCCTCCAAAAATGGATAATTTTGCATTTTTCAGTGTTTTCATACGCAAATACCATAAGTCCTAATGAAACACAATTTGGCAGATCAAGAGATCTACCACGCCCCACCAAGCATGATAAATTTCAGGTAAATCCATTGCACAGGTCCAAAGTTATAAATGCACAAACTTTTGACTTTAGTATGTAAGTGACCACTGAACCCTAACTATAGTGGTGCGACTGCACCACTAATATATATATATATATATATATATATATATTATGGTAGCACGGTAGTGCTACCATAGTTAGGTTGAGGAGTTATTTACATGATAAACCTAAAATTTTGCACCTTAATAACTTTGCAACTATGCAACGGATTTGCCAGAAATTTGGAATACGTGATCAAGACTGATACACCTTGGGATCTGCCAAGTTTCATACTGGTCAGATATATGGCTGTGGAGTTATTAATCATGATCTGCATGCGCATTTGCACTTTTTTGAATTCTACGGTCGTGCCTACAGGTCTCATGGTTTGCGTGACCGGTCCGAAATCTTCAGAGAACATGCGGCCGGCATCCCCGATGTGCCTTTTGAAGATTTCTTGAAAAAATATTAAACAGTTCAAAAGTTATTCAAAAAACAAGTTCCCATCATAAGTTAATGGGAAAAGTTAACAAAAAGTTCGACAGCGTTGCAAATGCAGTTTTTACATTTGCAAATGGCCCTTTTACTGTCGCAAATCCACCATTCTGTTTTCAGTTGGTGATCAGAAAAATGCTTGGCATTTAAACGTGGGACCCTCTAGCAACCTAATTATTTTTGTATTCACCTAGTCGGACCCTGAGGATGCTAGCCATGTTTATATTTTGGGGTAAAACATCCCAGAAATATGTTTTTCAAATTTCTGGAAAACGTACTTTCACAAAGTACTTTCGCACTTGTGACACTGTTGAATGAATTTGTGAAAGCTTGCGCAAATTGCAACAGTACTATTCTAGGCTGTGAGAAAATGACAGCAATTCTTTGGCATCCCGCTGCTAAAGAATGGTTTGGTGATTGGGGCAGAAATTTGGAAGGATCACAGCTGACATCTCACAGATGTGCCTTTCAGTTTTTTGTTGAAAAAATATTACACAGTGGCAAAGTTGTGGCACTCCAAAATTTATGCTTTTTCCCATAGGATAACATTACAGCGTCTGACGCATTGCAGCAATCCTTTGGCACCCTGCTGCAAAATAACGGTTTGGTCTTTTGGGCTGAAATTTGGAGGGAAGACAGCCAACATCCCACAGATGTGTCTTTCAGTGATTTGGTGAAAAAATATTATAGGGAGGTAAAGTTATGACACTCTAAACTTCTCTTTTTTTCCCACAGGATAACATTATGGCATTTGCCGCACCTTTCAGGGCCCGTATCTTGGAAACGGTGCAAGATACGGACTTTCTGTTGGAAAAATGCTTAGGCCCCCAATGGGGGTTAAGCACAAAACTAGCCAGGAAAGTGATAATTCATATGACTTTTAAATTTTTTTCTATGTCGTACGGTACCTGAGATATAAGCAATTTACTATTCCAAGTCCTCATTTTCTGTTACGAGACTCATTATTTTGCATGCATTCTTTGTACTCACTGTCTTTCTATATGCTCCTTTTGGGGAAAGCTATTGTGTGCGTTTCCATAACTCTTACCCTTAATGTTTCTGCTTCTGGTTCTGTACCTGTTTCACTTACTTTTCCTGTCTACGCCACCTTCTGTGTTACCCTTTGTGTTTTCATTTGTGCTTCTGTTTCTGTAATTTTAGGCATTTGTGTCTACAGTACTGTTTATCTTTGTGTTTTGCTGTGGCACACTATGTGCATTACCATTTCTGTTTGTGGGCACTGTGTTACTATGTGACAAGAAGACAATATGCAGTGGGAGCACGGGGCCCAAAGGCTCCCACACTCCTGTCGCTGGTCCCGTCGCTGTATTACATTCACTGTTTCTCAGTACTGTTTATCTTTCTGTTTTGCTTTGTGTCACCATGTGCATTACCATTTGTGTTTGTGGGCACTGTGTTACTATGTGTGAAGACATCACGTGTTGGGCCCCGCGCTCCAGCCGCCACATTACATTCACTGTTTGTCATTATCATTCTCAAAAAGAAGGGAAATTAGAGCCAAAAAAATCCAATTAATGCATCAGTTAGGGTTGTTCCACAGTGACAAAAGTGAGGAAATTTGGTGTTAGGGTCCAAAAACCCCCTTGGACCCCCAGCCCACCCCCCAACTGGCATTGGAGTGTGTATTGGCGTCTTCAGTCCTAACTCTAACCCCATTCTCCTATACCTCTGCTTCTTTACACATGTCATGGGGTGAGAGTTAAGGCTGACGACCCAATGCACCCCAATTCTGGTTGGGGGTGGGCTGGGGGGTCCAAGGGGTTTTTGAGCCCTAACACTGAATTTCTTTTGTCGCTGTGGAACAACCTAACTGATGCATTAAACAGAGTTTTTTTGCCTCTAATATATATATATATCCTTTGTAAATTATCTTTGCTTAATGGGAAATTACCATGTTCATTTATGAAATTAATAAAAATCATTACTACTACTACTCCTACTGCTACTCTGGGCCCTTCCCTTCTAAGCTGGGGGTGGGGTTCTTCCAGGACTTGGTCCAGTCCTGTTGGCCATGACTGACTCCAAGTTGTGGTGGATATCCCCTATGTGGGGAGAGGAGAAGAGTGGCCATGGGGACTCTCCCTCTCCCTCCTTAAATCATTTTTCTTCCTCTCCCCTTTTTTTGGGGTGTAGGACCTGTTCTGGACAGGATTCCACCTGAACTCTGTGGGTTCTCCCTCTTGGAAGAACAGTAACTGGAGGGAGTCCTGTCCCAGAATAGCTGTCTACACCCTGTACTGCAGTTGGGAAGAGGGGAGACCTTCTCCATATCTGCTCTTATGGAGGAATTCATGTCTGTAACTGTCCATCTAATATGCTGCTCTCCCCTTTTCAAGCCAGGAGGTACTAGGTTCTGAGTCATCATCTTAATTGCTATACCTCCTCCAGCTGGAGGTTCTGAGGGCCTGGTCTAGCTTTGGTTCAGCCAAATTCTGTAGTCCCTGTGGGACACTAATAGGCTCAGGTACCCCTTGGATGTCAAACAACATCTTTTTCTCAGAATTCTTTCTGGATATAGAGCATTGTAGGGTCTCTCTCTTCCTCCCATCTTTCTTCCTCTTTACTTTAGCTTTCTCTCTTCTCTCTCTGTCTGGTTGGCCACCCAGGGGCTGGGAACAAAGCCTGCACCCTCAGGTCCTCCTTCTCTGTCTTCTGGCCTCTGGCTGGCTTAATCATTTTTCAGTTTTACATCCTTTCTTTTAGATATCCCTTGGGCTCCCTTGCCCAGCCCTTGTCTTTTCTCTATCCATCTGTTTTCCTCTCTTTCTGGTGAGCAGAACTGGGGCAGAGGAGAAGCCTGCAACCATTGCTGGCCAACCCTCAATCACCACGTAATGCATCAGCCTTGAGGGTGGCACTGATTCAGTGGACCATTTCCAAGCATGACCCAGGCCATAAAGATGGTACATCGGTAATATAGATAATACACTTATATTGACAGAGAAAGGTACATTAAATAGAATGCATTGAATAAATTGAGTACAGCTGGATACAATTAAGTGAAAGAATATAGCTGAAACACAATAGATTAGCAACTAAAGTGTGGCTGCAATATACATGATGTATAATCAGTCAGTCTTATGACTGTTTAGCATTGTACAATGGGACAGTTTAGTCTTAGGTACAGAAAAATTAGGACTCTCATTGAAGGGTAGCCATGCCCCACCACTAGCCACCCACCCACCTGGTCAGCCGCAGGACAGGGGTGTGGTTGCAGTAGAGGTGTGGGTCAATCTCACAGAAGCAGTACATTTAAGGTTATGTAAGTACACAAGACGCATTGTGAAACTAGTTAACAGCTACCTAGTAGTGCAGTTACAGTGTATTTTTTTCAGTAGTTACAGTGTAATAAGTGACACTTAAAATTATCCTTCACAAATCATTCCCTCATGAAGTTACTGCAGTATAGCAGAGTAGTTAAAAGCACTGACCAGCAAACCTGGAGAACTGGGTTTGAATCCCAAAGCCACCACTTGTATACTGTGAGACCCCAAAAAAAAAGAACTAAAAATAAACATGCAATCTAACACTGTAAATTAACATACAATAAAAAATTATTAATTTATATACTTACTTATTGACTTTTAACAAGTGCTGTAGTTACCAAGGAACATGCTGCTTCTGTGGCATTGTTTCCACAGTTAATGCCTATCTAACATGTACTTACAAAGCAAGTATACAGACATGGACACTTAAAATAAAGTACAAGAAGAAGAGAGTAAATGTGCTGTAGTTACTATGGAAAGTGCTGTTTCTGTGGCATTGGTTCCACAGTTAATGACTAACTAACATGTATTTGCAAAGTAATTACACAGAAAATGACATTTAAAATAAAGTGTAAGAAGAAGGGTGTAACACTGCTGTAGTTACTAAGGAATGTGCTGCTTCTGTGGCATTGTCTCCACAGCTAATTCCTAACTAACATGTACTGGCAAAGTAAGTATATAGAAACTGACACTTAAAATAAAACATATGAAGGGGCCTTAGACAAGTAGCACACACGGTAACTTTCTCGGATGTGCTACTTGTCTATGGCATGGATGAGGCTAGGGTACTCCGCACCATGGGATTCAATGACTGGATGAAAAACTAGTGCAGACCTCAGGGATTTGGCTTCATTGGGGACTGGGGCTCCACCTGGAGGGATGCAGACCTATACAGGTGCAATGGTATGCATCTATCCAGGATGGGATCCAGGATCCTAAGTGATACGTTTAAATGCTTCATTGGCAAGCATTTAAACTAGCCAAGAGGGGGAGGCACTGAAAAGGAGAAGGGAAATCCTAGCCCCCCAAAAAATCAGAGTAGTTAGTGAGGTAAACACCAAGATAGAGCAGTCAATAGGGAGAAGAGCAGGGGTAAATGGAGAAAAAGACAAAGGCAGTAAAGACAGGGATGGGGCAAAAAGAAATAAAGCCACAAAAAAATGGAGGGTAATGAGTACCAATACCCGTAGTCTAGGTAAAAAGCTCCCCAAAGTGGTGGTCTTGATGGAAGAGGGCTACATGGATATTGTGGCAGTCACAGAAACATGGTACACAGAGAACCATGACAGGGATGTCAACATACCAGGGTACACAATCTACAGGAGGGACAGGGAGGGAAGAAGAGGAGGAGGAGGAGCTCTCTATGTAAGGGAAGGGATCAAAGCAACACAACTAAAGGGTAAACAGAGAGGAGAGAAGGCACTATGGGTCACCCTGGAGACTTGAAATGGCACCACAATCTGCACAGGGGTTGTATATTGACCCCCATCTCAAGGTGAGGAAATGGCCAAGGAAATGATGGAAGGCATCCTTGGGATGGAAGAGAAAGGGGAGATATTGCTGATGGGGGACCTGAATATGCCAGATGTTAACTGGAGTACCTTTGCTGCAACCACATCCAAGAGCAGGGCCATTCTTGATGCCTTACAGGGTGTATGCCTTAGACAGATAGTTTTGGAACCCACTCAGGAGGGAGCAATCTTACACCTGGTACTCTCAAATGCTGATGGAGAGAGGATCTTCGATCTTGATGTGGGTAGCCATCTGGGAATAAGTGACCACCAAACAGTGTGGTTCACAATAAACTTAGCTGTAGAGCCAAGCCATACAAAAGTGAAGGTACTGGACTTCGGGAGGGATGATTTTGTCAAAATGGGATACTGCCTCAGAAAAGCACTAGCAAACAGGCAAGAAGGTGGGGTGGAGCAACAATGGGGAAACATCAAAACCACCATCACAGAGGCAACAAGCCTTTGTGTGAAGCAAATAAACAAATCAAAATGAAAGAAAAACCACTATGGTTCTCAAAAGAAGTGGCGGGGAATGTAAGGGAGAATAAGATAGCATTCAGGATGTATTAGGAAACACAGAAGGAGCAGGACAGAGAAATGAACCAGTTAAAGCAGAAGGAAGCAGGGAAGGCAGTCAGAATAGCAAAGGTTCAAACTGAGGAAAAAAATAGCCAACTCAGTTAAGAAGAGGATCAAACCTTTTATAGGTACATTAAGGAGCAGAGAAAGACCAATGAAGGGATAGTGAGACTTAATAAAGGAAGGGGAGGTGAGCAGAAGGTGATGGTGAAAAAGCAGGGATACCGAACCAATATTTCTGCTTAGTACTCACAAAAGAAGAGGAGGAAGGGGAGGTACCTAAATCAAAGAATAGATGCACTCTAGATGGGGGGGTCAATACCAGTCCATTCACAAAAGAAAGGGTCCCAAAAGAACTCCTAATACTAAAGGTGGACAAAGCAATGCAGCCTAATGGGATTTACCCCAGAATTCTAAAAGAACTAAGAGAAAACTAGTGACATCACTGACTATCCTTTTTAACAAATCATTGGGGGATGGTGTAGTACCTGAGAACTGGAAAAGGGCAAATGTGATTCCCCTTCACAAAAGTGGGAGCAAGACAGAGGCAGGAAACTACAGATCTGGTAATTTGACCTCAGTGGTAGGGAAAATGAATGAATCACTTCTGAAGGAAAGAATTGTTGAGTTCCTAGAGGCCAGTGGGTCACAGGACCCAAGGCAGTGTGGATTCACAATGGGAAGGTCATGTCAGATGAATCTAATTGATTTATTTTACTGAGTAGCCAAAGTAGTAGACCAGGGAGGGGTTGTGGACATGGCCTACCTAGACTTTAGCAAGGCATTTGACATAGTCCCACAGAAAAGATTAATAAGCAAGTTAGCCAGTCTTGGAGTGGGTCCCAGGGTTGTAGCCTGGGTAAAACAGTGGCTGGACAACAGGATGCAGAGAGTAATAGTAAATGGAGTTCTCTCCGAAGAAAGGGGGGTTACTAGCGGGGTACCACAGGGTTCAGTACTGGGACAGGTTTTCTTTAATGTCTTTATAGGTAACACTGCAGTGGTACTGGAAGGGAAAGTATGCCTCTTTGCAGACAACATAAAGATCTGCAACAGAGTTGATACACAACAGGGGTGGAAAGGATGAGAAGGGACTTGGCAAGGTTGTAGGAATGGTCAAAAGTATGTCAGCTTTTATTCAATGCAAAGAAGTGCAAAGTAATGCACCTAGGACACAAAAACCCAGGAGAAGAGTATACAATGTGGGGGGAGGTACTAACAACAACAAAAATGGAAAGAGCCCTGGGGGTAGTCATATCAGATGACTTAAAGGTAGGCAACAATGTGAGAAAGCAGTAAAGAGGGCTGGAGGATACTGGGATGCATAGGGGAGGCATCACAGTAGAAAACAGGAAGTTGTTATCCCCCTGTACAGACAGTTGGTGAGACCCCATCTGGAGTACTGCATGCAGTTCTGGACACCCCATCTCTGCAAGGACATAAGATGGAGGCAGTCCAGAGAAGAGCAACTAAAATGATGCACAGTCTGCACCAGAAGCCATACTAAGAGAGTCTAAAGGAGCTTAATATGTATACCTTTGAGGAAAGGAGGGAAAGGGGGGACATGAAATAAATATTTAAGTACCTCAAGGGAATCAGTAAAGTCCAAGAGGATAGCATCTTTCAGAAAAAGAGATGTGAAAGAACAGGGGTGCACAATTTGAAGATAGAGGGGGGATGGCTCAGGGGCAATGTAAGGAAGTATTGTTTCACACATAGGGTAGTGGATGCATGGAACAGCCTTCCTGAGGAGGTTGTGGGGTCAAAAACAGTGGGGGAATTCAATAATGCATAGGATATACATAGAACAATTCTTGTGGGGGTTAGGTGGAAGTAGGCTGTTGGTTAACTAGGAACTGCAGCCTATCCAATAGATAGGGAAATGGGCAGACTAGGTGTGCCAAGTGGTCCTTATCTGCCATCAACATCTATGTTTCTGTGTTTCTATCCCCATGAATTTATGCATGCAAAATTGTATGCACATATGTTGTAGGGCTCCAGAGTTATTAAAGTACAAATTATGCAAAAGTAAAAGACCGTAAAAATGGAAAAAAAAAATATGTAGGTTTAATGATGTTTGAGACACAATATCTCACCAATCACATAAGAGGCTCAAATGAAATGTGTCACATCAACAGACATACCCCATTAAAATATGCATGGAAACTTTCATGCACATCTCTTTATGAGTTCTAAAGTTATTAAGGTGCAAATATGCAAAAAATGGAAGACTGTGAAAATGGGAATGAAACATGTATTTTTAAGGATGTTTGAGATACAGTATCCCAGAAACAACGCAACAGTTTCAAACAAAATTCACCATCTCAAGAGAACTATACCCAGAACTTATGCATGTCAAATTGCATGCACATTCATTGAAGAGTTATAAAGTTATTTAGGTGCAAAGTATGCAAAACTGGATTACAGTGGGTGAAAAGTACTTCAACTTTCATTACATATATTTTTTTCCTTTAGGAAATAATGGGAAATTAAAAATTTAATAACTTTGGAACAGATTAATATTTTTTCAGCAAAGCTTCAAAATGCACATCTGTGAGGCAAAGGTGTTCTACCCGGAAAATTTCAGACCACAAACTAAAGCCATTTCTGAGATACAGGTGGACAAAGAAATGACAAAAAACTGGTAAATTTTGAATTTCTAATTAAAAATTGAAGGGAGGCAGTATAGCGCAGTGGTTTAAGGCTCTGAGCTACAAATTTGCAGACCTGGGTTTGAATCCCATAGCCCCCACTTGCATACTGTGCGACCCTGAGCAAGTCACTAAACTTCCCTTTGCTCCCAGGTTGCACCTGTAAACAAGCTTTCAGCTTAGTGTGCCTCACCTGGTTAAACAATAGGGGAAAAAAAAATTTAGGAATTATTTTTTTTTCATATTTTGTTTTTCATACTCCTTATCTCCAGTTCCCCCTTCTGACTGACTTCCTCCCCCCAGCCCCAACATCCCAGAATTACCGGAGCGTACCTTTCTGCTCAGCCTGGGAGCAAAGACTGCGAAGAGACAGGCTTCATCCTGCAGCTGGAGATTTTTTCCTCCATTTTTCTCCCTGATCCCCATTGCTAAAATGCACATGCCCAATGTGCATGCATGGAGGCATGCAGACATCAGCAGATGTCCCACCGAACCGTCTCATCTGTGCTCCCTGCAGATCAGCACTTCCCACAGGATTCCACCTGGGGGCAGTCATTTGGCAGGATTGCAACCCTTCCCCTCCCAGAAGAGGAGGGCTGTCCTCCAGACACTCAATCCTCTTCATCCCCACTGACCCCCGATGTCCCGGACTAGCTCCCAAACCTGGGTCACTGGCATAGTGTGAGGTGTGCATCCAGCACCTGAACCCTCAGCACCACAGGGGAAGCTGTAAATTTAGGAATTCTTGAACTTTAATATGTTTATAACTGCTCAACAGAGTCACACAAAATTTGCCATGTCTCAAGAACTACACCTAGAGACCATGCACACCAAATTTTGTGCAAATCAGTTTCACGGTGCCAAAGCTATTGAAGTTCAAAAATTTGGCTTTAACAAGAAGTTTGTAGTCACCCTACTTTGTGGGATGAGGTTGTGATAGAAAACATCAGCTTCAGTCCATCCAGCTTGCAATTTTTTTTACTACTTAAATAAATTCATGACACGCTCTTTCACTGTCTTGAAACATTTCTGTGACTTGTGTGTTGGTCCCTATATTAAACCAGATTTATGATCTGCTTGAACCCAGTATCTGAAATGAATTAGGGATCAGCCTGTTAACATAGGTGTAGTTCCCCAGCTCTGCATGTTGCACTCCAAAATTGCCTGCACTATGGAGAAACATAATACTCCACAGAGTGAGTCAGGTCAGCACCAACAGTATAAATAGAAAAATGGACCACAGTCTCTGTTAAATAAAGTATAAAGAACTGTTTTATTCATTGTGTAACCAAACAACTTCAAAACTTAGCAAACAGAAACAGCAACATGACCAGTGATTCACAGGCATATTCAGCTACTATCTTCTACAACTTCTTATGCCAAAACATCTCATAATTGGTCAGTACCATCATATAGCAGGCATATCACAAAGGTGTTTGGTGCTACCTTTTTTATTATTTTTTTTTATTTTTGTTTTTTAGTCTGTTTTAAAACAGTGATGCAACAAATTAATATATGCCTTTATGATATGCCTACTATATGTCTGTGCTTACTTACTATGGGATTTTTTGGTGTAAGAAGTTGCAGAAGATGGCAGTGGAATATGCCCATGAGTCACTGGTCATGTTGCTGTTTCTGTTTGCCAGATTTTGAACTTGTTTGGCTTGGTGCTGATTCAGATCACTATGTGGAGTCATTGTGTTTCTCTGTTGATATTCTACACTCCAGGGTATGTGTGTGAGCCCCCTACATTGTGCTTCTTCTCGCTTGCACTATGTAGTTGAGTTAGCAGCAGCTGAACAGTTTGGCACAAAGCTGCAAGGGCTAGTCAGTGTATTGCATCAAATATGCTGTGCCATTTCATACCTTCTTTGGTTGTGGCTTGCTTCCATCAAGAATTTTCATTAAAATGAAGTGCAGTCAATAGTGTTCTACATGGAAGAAAAGTTTAAATTAAGTTTACCATTCACAGTGAACCAAATTTAAATTGGATGGTAAAAAACTATTGACAGACTACTTTTGTCATTCTAGTGTCACTCTTTGTAATGTCAATCAATAAACAGAAATCAATATCACACAATAGAATTGGCAAGTATTAATCACATGTCCACATCCATATAAAAATACTTACATCCAAGCCTTTGGCATGTCTATTATTCATTACTTTGGACATTTGTACTCAGACATGTGTATGCTGCAATGTAATACTAAACTGGCAGTATAGAAAAGATGTTAGAGTGATGAATTGTGAATGAGCTTGGTACATTAAACAGACAAGTGTTTGATTCCCACAACATACTTTTGTGTACTGTATCATGATGAGCAAGTTAGTTAACCTCATCAGTGCTCCTTGGTCACCCCTGAGAAAAGGCCTTGTTTTTAGTGGGCTTCTACAGGTTATCAAAAATTAAAAAGGAAATAAAAAAATATACAGCTTGCTTTCTTCCATAGCATGATTCATGTAGCTTTCATAACACCGAACCAAAATGTATATACTGCAAGTTACCTGTACTGTACATCATTCTGTTGTAAAAGGAGATGATCATCTTTGGCACAGAATGGTCCAGTAGACTGTAGAATACCTCCAATTCCAATGTCTGATATCATACAGAAAACTTTCTGACATCTCCACACTGCTCATTGTTGTTCACTACAATCTCAACTTACACTGCCACATTAGATACCGTAATTGATAATTGAAAGAAAGTTTTGGCCCCAGACTGTTGATGAATCATTCTTAGAATCATCAGACTGATAATGAGGAGAATATTAATATGTTACACTTGAAACAATTGTGTTTTGTTGAAAGTTGCTTAACAATATCAGTAATCCACATAAAAGACATATCCCATATTGGAACTATATCATTTGATAGTGCATAGAGTCACATAATCTTCCATTGATTAAAAGTCTGCAGATGAAACAATTGGTACTTATAATAAATGAAGAAATATGGCACTTATATTGAACTGTATATGTACATTCAATACATGGCTTCAAACACTTTTATCATTTGATAGTTATATAATGCAATTATTCAGGAAATAACTACTTAGGCAATGATATTTATATGAAAAACAGTTACGTACATTGATTGAAAACTATGATATGCACAATAAAATTAGATTAATTTGGAAAGTAAGAAAGATTAAGCTCACATATTATTAGTTATTTTCTGTGGGTCTCAGAGCCTGTAGGTTTGCCATGAGAATATTGCAGATACAGAGGATTTTCATGCTGGTATCTCTTCTGGACATGTGAGGCAATAGATTTCTACTTTGCAAGTATTGCGTCACTGTCACTGGTTTGTGTTTAATCAGCTAACCAGTAAACAGGTTTCATTATACTCTGAATACAACGTCTGAGGTTGGTGTAGTCTTTAAGGTTTGAATCAGCAAGTAGCTTTTTCTTGATTCATATAATCATGAATATGATTATTGAGACTGGATGTAGTAGTAGTGTAACATTAATTGTGGCTATTTCATACTCTGGTGTAAGATGAAAGCTATTTATATATTTATGGCATGATAAATAACTAGAAAGTGTTAATAAGTTACTGCTGTTCTCTGGTTAGGTGAGATATTTCCTTATGTATGATCAATAATAACATCCTTGTGTCAGGATTCCTGCTGCACAACATATGGCACCATGTGTGCGAGTCAACAGCTTTGAAGTTAAGTGATGACATCAATATCCATGCATGCCAATAATAACATCCCTGAAAAAGATACCATTGACTCACAACATATTATTAGCACTGCCTATATATGTCTTATAAACAATAATGTCTATAAAATATGGCAATAATTGCAATACAGTATTTGTAATAAGCCTGAAACAAACAAAAAATGTATTGCTAACAATAATGGGATGTTTTAGAAAGCTGAAACTGAACGGAGTTATCTCTAAATATGTACAGTAAGTACTTTGGCATCATGTCATACATGGTATTTGTGCTCTGTATCAGGAATATTTCCTCTGACCCATTTAGCCACTTGAAGATGTCAATCAGTAAGAAGCTCGATAAACTCTAGGCCCCATTCATGAATAGCCATTGTACACCATTTCCATCCCTCACACTCCATATTTGAACTTATACGAACCTCATTGCTAAAAAAACAAGATTACCACAGTGAAATATTGCTATTTTATATAGAAGTGCAAGTGGAAGTAATCTCACTCTACAAATAATTGACTCATTTGAACCAAATGGTAGAGCGAACACAATACCAACAGATAAATCCATTAATGAATAAGTGCCATACATAGCACAGTGGCAAGGGCTGTCTACCCTGCATCTTCACCACTCACCAGTCTTTTCTTTTCAGCCTGATGGCATGCAATCCACCATTTTTGATGATTGTTCCAAACAGAAGTGATAGCAGGCAGCAATATGGACTACACGGACAAAGGTTTAATCACTGAATCATGTTCCATAATAATAGTGACTAAGCAATATCAGTTTGTATACACTGGAATCTAGATCCCTGTAGGTCTGTTGTTGGGGGAGGTCTTGGATAATATCACAACTTCCACAGTGGTGTAATAATATGCTGGCAGAAGAATAGTGCTCCTGAGGATCAAGACATTGTTTGGCATTTGACCTAATGTCATACAGCGACCATTGCTTTGTAATGATAGATGCTGTGTGTAATGCTGTCCAAACATTTTTAAAAATAATTTAAACAGTGAAAAAAAATATGCATGTCTGTTTTGATTGTGTGTGTCTTCAAACAGTTTGCTATGGTCTTTGTTGGTTCTTCTGACCTACATTCCTCATCCTCTGCAGGAGTGTGATTATCACATGTGTAATTATGGGTAGAATACCGTGCCAGGAGTTCTTGAACAATCCATTTTTTTTATTCTTTGCTAACTTGATAAGGTCTACTAGACACAAGTGCCTGTTTTCAGGGGTGACCAAGGAGTACTGGGGTGTCTAAGTGACTTGCTTAGAGTCACACAGTATGCAAGTGGAGGTTGTCAGAATCAAGCCAAAGTCTGTTGGATGTCCCAGGCTCATTCACAGTTCATTATACTAACCTCTAGGCTATAATGCCAGCCCAAAATGTGAAAAGAAACACTATTAGGAAAATCACATACACACAATACAATTTAATAAATGTAGTATCACATGCCATGGTGTATAAAGCTATGCTTTCTCTAAATCATTTCTGATAGATTACCTTGTAATATCTCCACATGATTTCTCAACTTCATTAATTCCATTAGCAATTACACATATATTGATGCATGGTCAGGACTTGTAGTAGTGAAATCCTGCAGTAAAAAATTATGTACCGTGTTCTGTTCATGACATTGACAATGGAATATGTTGTATATACTGCATCATTATGTGCTTAGTAAACATGATTGGTAAAACTCCAAAGTGTGATTTTGATGCAATACACACAGTGGTTGCATTAATGATAAAGAAGAAGACTTACTTTGTGCAGAGTGAATAGTTTCAAGACAGTTGTAAACAAGAAACATTACGGAAAAAGGCCATGGAGGCCTTCACTTCTGCAGGAAGAAGTACTGTTACAATGTGTGTATCTTCACTGCAGCAGATCTAGAAATATTTTAAGGTGGTAAGAATCTTGTTGATGGACAGCACTTTCCAAAAAGAGTAGAATGTTATCTTTTAAAGCACAGATTAGATTAAAACAGCTACTTCTTGCTGACGTAAGAGGATAGTGAGTGTGGAAACAGTTGTATGTTGCTTGTCTTGCCAGATTATGGCTGTCTCTGGTTGATAGTCTGGTCTTGTTCTTTTGCTGCTTGGGGGAGTGGGAGGGGCATTAGGGTTGGAAACCCCAATGCCCCATCTCCCTACTTTTGTGGTATTAAGTTCAGCCCTAACTGGTGCATTTAATGAAGTCTCTTCCAAAGATCCTCATTCATGCAGATCCCTTTTGGACCTGTGTGAACAGATGCAGATATGCAAGGCCTTCAAGGATTTGTGGGGTTATATGGCAGGCCATGGAATTGCTGGGCGTACTGTGGCTACAGATACAGACACACAGGACAAAGAGTCCATCTGTCTGCCAAAGTTCAGGTTTCTCTGGAAACCGTGGATGCAGAGGTGCAGGGTCCTATGCTGAGAGAAGATTTCTCTTCACTATATGGCACTTGAGCTTGTGCAGGCAATGCTGGACCTTCCCTTCCCTTCCAGGCTGGGGAGGTATTGCCACATGACAGAGACATCTCCCAGACTCAGCACATCCAGATGGTTCACTAAGCTCGCCCCCAAACTCAGCTCACCAGCACATGATCACAAAGCACTACCCACGGGGGTAAAGGCTGGCACTACACACAATGTTTCTTGATAATTATATATTTTTTTAAATGTTCACCCCAAATTTTCAGAATAGTCATTTTATGATTCCCCCTTACACACATGACATATGATATTCATAGAATAGTAGCTGAAAAGTCACATTTCACAACAAGTGTGAAACACATCTTGACCAGGATTTGAAAACGACACCTGTCAGTTTATGAGGTGGTATGAAAAAATGGCTATTTTGAAAGTTTAGAGTCCAAATATTGAAAATTAGCAAACATATGAGTAAACATTGAAATATTTCAACTTTCACTCATAACTTAATAATTTTATTATAGTTGTACTCCACATTTTGAACACAGTGTTCTTATGACCCTGCATCTTGAAACTCATAGATGAAAATTTTCAAATCCCACCTAAAATGTGATTTTGTGGAGCAAATGTGAAATCACATTTCAGCATGGATTTCAAAAATGTCACCTGCCTTGTTCAAGCGGTGGGGCCCCCAGTAAGGCTATATTAATAGTTTGGTTTAAAATATTGAAAATTAGTGAAGTTATGCATAAATGTTACAATATTTCCTCCTAATTTTTCAGCATATTCTTCTTATGACCTCACCTCATGAACCCACTAAGTGATATTGCATAACATGCCCAAAATGTGATTTTTCATGGAGCAACTGCAAAATTACCTTTTATGAAGGATTTGAAAAATGTATCCTACCTTTTTCATGATGTAGGTTCCTAAAAAGGCCATGTTGAAAATTTGGTGTAAAAATATTGACAAATTACAAATTTATGAGTAAAAGTTCAACACACTTGAAACAAATTAACCAGACTTAACTTATTTTCTCATAATTCAGTCACCACTTCCAGCAACAAGATGTCTTTCTGATCAGAGAGTGGATCGATGTCATGGGATATGTTTAGGTGAGTGAGGATATGGTGTGGTGGGTGCTGAGTTGGGGTTTGTGGTGGGCTGATTGGGAGTGTGTGGAGTCAGATCAGTAAGGGACCATTTTTCTTTTTTGCAAGTTTCTTAAAAATAAAATCAATGAGGATGGTTTTCTTTATTTACAGGGTGTCCCAAGCCAACACTGGGGACTGGACACCCCAGTGTCGTGATAATCTTTAGCAGCACTGGGGGTGGGCATCCTGGTGCTGCCTTCATTATTTTAGGTGCAGGGCTGGGCACTCTGGAGCAGAGGGGGTAACTCAGCAGAACTGGGGGTGGGCATCCTGGTCTACTTTCAAATTTCTGTATAGATAAGTAGGATAGATAGATAGATAGATAGATAGATAGATAGATAGATAGATAGATAGATAGATAGATAGATAGATAGACAGACAGTCATATATACAGACAGATAGATAGACAGACAGACAGACAGATAACTAGACAGATAGAGACAAGCAAACAGTCAGACAGAGAGAAACCCAAACAGTATCTTACCTTCCAGGAAACATCCCTCCACAGACATGTTCTCCATTTAAAACTCTAAATCAGGATTGGGTTTTGACCAAACTGAGCAAGAAAGTTGCAGCAGTAATGATTCATCATTGTTTGTAACAGTAGGGCCATTTGGTGTTTAGTACTGGTCAATATAGTCCTCTACCAATGCTTGCCATATGCTGTTTTTCCTACCAATGTAAAATGTGTAGCATGGCCCTTAAAATGTGAAACTTGTTGGGATGTGTACACCACAGAAAGTACTCTTAATTTAAGTAAGAGGATTGGTAAGAGGACAACAATTAAGGTTAAACTAATGTACAGCACATGAGAGCTCATCATCAAAGTAAGATGGCAGAGGGTTTAACTGCTGACTATATGTGAAAGCACTCCTTTACTGTAACTGTTTTAGCATAGCCATTCCAAAATTACATTCAGTATTACCAAAGAGATTGGCACTGAGTGGTTAAAGGGTGCCACTTCTAAGTCAGACACAGATCTGGAAACATGTAAAAAGGAATATGCACTCCTTAAAACATCTGTAGAGGATGTGACCAAAGGACAAGGGAAATTATGCAAACATACTATATATACATGTGAATGTGCCAGCAGAAAGGTTCTTGCTCTCTGCCTTTTCTGCTCAAGTTTGCAGACCTCTCAGTATGTACTGAAGGATCTGTCCTCCCTTCCCATTATCCTTACAGTAACTCCCTTCTCTTTGATGTCCCTCCTCCCAGCCATGTTCCCCATGTAACTTTCCATTTTACTTTTTCCTAGCTTATCTTGAAGCTGTTCACAGCCTTCAGGGAGACAACTTCCTTCCACAACTCATTCCATTTCACCGCCACCCTCTCAGAGAAAAAGTGTTTCCTCCTTTCCCTCCTGAATTGTCCTCTTACCAGTTTTAGGCAGTTCCCCCTGCTGGTCCTGTTCCAACTAAGGTTGAAGACACACTTTAATGCTCACTTTTGTGAAAACATTAATGTATTTAAAGGTTTCAATCATGTCACCCCTCTCTCCTCTATCCTCCAGGGAGTACATGTTGAAATATCTTCATCGCTCCTCCTAAGGTGTGCTTTGTTTTCCCTGTATCATCTTGCTCATCATTCTCTGGACAGTGTCCAGTAGATTAATGTCCTTCTTTAGGTAAGGAATGCTGCACACTGTACTTAAAATGTGCCAAATCAGTAATCTGTATAGTGGCACAATAACCACAGCTTTCTTGATGGTTATGCCCCTGGCTATGAATCCCAGCATTGAATTCACACTGGCCTCTGGTCTCCTGCTGTGTGTTAAGTGTTTCACATAACTTGCAGTGATTACACCCACGTCCTTCTCCTCTTCTGACTTGGAGACTTGCACACCTCACAGCCAGTATTTGGCCTCTGAGTTCTATTATCTGATGTAGAACAAAACTGACTGCTAGAGTAAATACTATCCCTTGAAACAATAAAATAAAAATATATTCATCAACTTGAGGAAAGGAATACAGAAATACAAGGCTTGAAAGACCAGTTTAAATCTATAAGTAATGAGGAGGGTTCTGCCTTAGGTTCACAACTTATGGCAAAGAACAAGGAGATAGATGGAACAGAATAACTATTTAATTATTGATCTCAAGAAACAGAAAACATGAGAAACAAGTTGCTGCAGTAACTTCAAAATGACAGGAACTTGAAAATAGAGCAGCATGTATCTAGTAGTCAAGAGACTGTAGAAAAATAAAAGACATCCACAAATGAAAGCAGAACTGATCAAGACAGCAAAAGCTGCAGTGCGCAGGAGTGTGACGGAGACCATCAGCTCACTGATGGTACTCAAGCTGGCAGCATTTTTCCGTCTGTAGCTGTAGCAGTGAGAAAAGTCCTGCTGTTCTCATACAGAGAACAAAGTTCCCTCACTGTTGACTAAGGTTATATTTGGGGTGCCCAGGAAATGTATTCCTGGGCATTATTTAATGACAGCCAAAGAAAACCCCACCAGAAACTAGCTAAATGTCTCCTGATTAGTGAGGATCAGACATATGTTTTTTTGACACATCATTTTTACTTATTTTCCACAATTTTACTTGGGGGGGAGCATGGCAATTGTCACAAACCAAAGAAAAAAATGTCAGTTTTTGAGAGCCGCTTTTGTTTTTTGACAACTTAGTGATGTGAACCAAAAAATGCTCTCATGAACTGAAAATTCATGGATTTTATCAGGAGCATATCCACAAACCCTACTGAGCATGCTCTGAAAAAAACTCTAAATCCTTGTAAATCTGGAACCGATTAATATTTTTTCACAAACCTTTAAACAGACACTACCTTGGCCCAGGTAGCTTCCATTCTATGAATTTCAGAACACAATTCTGTACTGTCTAGGATGTACATGACAGCAAAAAGAAAAAATGCATTAAGTATAGAGGAAAAAAACACACTGGACTGGATATTCAAACTGTGCCATTCTGTGGCGCAAGCCCTTGCGCTGCTCAAATAAGTTGCGCTGGGGTGTGGTCGGGGCAATATTCAATGGAGTTGCACTATTGAGCAACTCCTTTGAATATCACCCCCCGGCCACAGCCACTGTGCATGGTGCAGTGGAACTTGCACCACCACAAGTGGTCAGAGTAGAGCATTCAAGATGCGGTGGCGCAAGTTCCATTGCGCCATGCGCAAATTCCTGATATTCAAAAGGTGACATGCAAATGGGGCCATAATTCATGCAAGGCGCGGGGGGGGCATTTGAATCTACTTATGGCCCCATTTGCATGCCATTAGCATGCAGGTGCACCGATCCCCGACGACTTGTGCCTTGCCAGGCAGCAGCCGTTGGAGACCGATGCCCCCTGCAGCCTGATCGTGGGCATGAAGTAATATTTCCCTTCCCGACTGCCCAATAATAGTGGGCAAACCGTAGTAATCCCTCCCCGACTGGCCCGATCGCGGGCAGAACAGAGTTTCACCCCCAAGAACAATATCCCTGGTGGTCCAGTGACCGCGAAGCCTGATCGGGGCATTAGAGTCCACCCCCAAGGTCCAAGTACCCTGGTGATCTAGTGGCCCCCACCCACCACTCATGGATCCCCACCACCCGCTCCCCCATGTCAGCTGGCATGCGGCAGCTACCCACCCACTGCTGCCCTGCCGACACGACTGACTAGCCAGTGGGGCTGTACATCCATTGGTTCAGAGCAAGAGCCAATGGGTGAGCAGCCCATACTCGTATAAGGCGTCAGATATGTGAATGAATTCATTCATTCCATATCTGGATGGCCTTCAGGCATGGACTGCATGCCCATTGGCTCTTGCCTGAACCAATGGGTGCAGCCCCACTGAACAGTCAGTCAGCGGGCAGCAGGGTGGCAGGCAGGTGGGGTGCTGCCACCCGCCAGCTGACAGGGGTGTGGGTGGTGGGGCTCCTGGTGTGGTGGGGGCAACTAGATCACCAGGTTACTTGGACCTTTGGGGTGGACTCTAATGCCCGCGATCGGCTTTGTGGTCCACTGGAGCACCAGGATATTGTTCTTGGGGGTTGAACTCTGTTCTGCCCACGATCGGGCTAAGTGGGGTGTGGGGATTATGGGTTTTCCAATTGGGCCAGTCCGGGAGTGATTACTATAGGTTTGCCCGCGATCGGCCAGTCAGGGGAGGGGATTACTATGGGTTTGCCAGAGATTGGGCCAGTCGGGGGGGTTACTATTATGCCCACGATTGGGCTGCAGGGGGGCACAGGAAAGAAGTGGAGGGCAACCCACTGGTGGCAGCTGCTGTGTTGCGCCCTGAAATGCGGCAGCTCACCTGTGGGTGGCCCTCGACTTACTCCTTTTTTTGTGCTCAAAGTTGTGCAGGCGCAGGTTGGGGGTTGCGCCTGCACAACTCTGCACAGCCCGGCTGAATATCGGGCTGTGCAGTTTATGCATGGTTCCTCCCCCTCCGGTTGAGCATGCCTTCATTAGCATTGCTCTGTTGCTCAGCATGACTTGGGGGGCGCAACTGCCTCCTGCTGAATATGGCAGAATGGCGGAATTTCGGACTTGCGCAGGCGCAACCCTATTGCACATGGCGCAATCCTTTTGAATATCCAGCCCACATTGTAATTAATTAAAAATCAACATTCTGGATCTCTGAATCTGCACAAGATGCCATCACAAAACTGTTTATATCTTGAGACCCTGATATCCTGAGTGTGCATGACAAATGTTTGGCTATTTTGTTGAACACAGCCAAAATTATTAGGGTGCATAAATTGAGGTGATAGACAGAAAGACAGATAGATAGATAGATAAAACTTTTATTTTTATACAGGCTATTACATGTGGTTAGGAATAAAATTCCCTGTGTATGAGACAGTCCTGTTAAAGAGGTTTCAAAGTTACATAAAACTACAGGAGAAAACATGCAGGAAAATACAATATGTGTTGCACAACACATACACAAACATTTGTCTATGAACAAATACACAATTTGTAAGTGACATTGTTTACAAAGCTTTAGTTAACAATTACATACCATTTTGAAGCACTTTTTCAAGTCAGTAGTGCATTTTTCATGAGATGTAGTTGTACACATATTAAAAGGAAGGTTATTCCATGAAAAGGCTGCCTGACAGTGTAAGGTTTTGGTTCCATATTTGGTCTTATCTTGATCTGGGCATATTTTATTGATGCGAACAGATCTAGTTAATGCACGTGTGGCTAATGAATCTTTACCAAAAGTATTTAATCATTTAACATTAAACACCTTACCGAACCCTAACTATACTAGTGCTACCATGCCAGTATAATACATAAAATTAACTGCAAAAAAAAGTAAATTCATTCATTTTTACCTACACAGTCATTTGGTATCAGATTAAGCAATGGATTGGTCAGACTTCATATGGAATTATTGAAAATAACAGGTTATAATGCAGATATTTGGGTTGAAGAACACAAAATAGGGAAATGAAAAACAGAGTTTTGGGTCTCTAGAGTACTTGAAGATCAGTGGTGATGTCTTCCTTAGGGTTGTCAACCATAATGCCGACCCCCTCCCCCTAGCCCATAGCCTCCTGTCTAATGGTACAGCTCCAAGCCAGTGCCTCATAGTGACACACTCTTCAAAGGTACAGAAGTATGGTTTGCCACATGTTGCCAAATGACTGTGTCATAGCTTTGTTCACACAAGACCCTGCAGACCCTGCATGAAGAAAAAAGATCTCATCTGACCTTGTTTGCTCAGGGGAAGGTGTGGGCATTAATGTTCACAACCCCAAGGAAGACCAGACAAATGTTCACCAATACTCCGAAGAACCAAAACCTTAATGTTTTTTTCATTTCCCCACTTTGTGCACTTGGTGTAATTCAACCCTAGGGTCTACACTAACATAGTTTTTGCAATTAATTTCCTTTCTTATTCTGATAGTGGAATCATATCCTTTTATGCAAAATGAAATAAACAGAATATTGGAGTAATTTCTAGCCCTGCTTGACCAACCAACTAACATGTGAAAGACAACAGCACCTTAATACTTGTAATTACACTTGCACCATACAGTGGCATAATGTAATAGTGAAACTTTTTTATTTTTTTATTTTATTACAACTAGGATTACAAGTGTCTTTGAGCCAGGCTCTTTTACAAAGGTTCCGCATCAGAATAGTGAAACTACAAGTATTATAACAACTATCTTAGAAACAATACTAATATTAAAGAGTTCTTACCTCAGATCTCCAGCACAGGAGTGCAACACACTACCTTGTTGGCAAACCTTCTGCCATGAACACAATGTTTCTTTCTTGTTTGTTTGTTTTTTTATCCCTTTGAGCAGAAATTTTCAACACAGGCTTTTTATGACCCCCTGTCCTTCAGAACATGACAGGTTTCATTTATAAAATACTGGCCAAAATGTCATTTCACATCACAAGTGTGACAGCACATTTTGTTCAGGATTTGAAAAATGACACTTGCTGCATTCATGAGGGTGGGTGAGAAAATGGCTATGTTGACAATTTGGAAGCAAAATATAAAAAATTACCAAATTTATGCGCAAACATTGAACAATTTCAATGTTTCATCTTAACTGTCATTTCATAAGAGTTTGTTCCCAAATTTTCAACATACTGTAGTATTTTTATACACCTGCCTCATGAACCAGCTATGTGAAATTGTTCAAATCCCACCTGAAGGTGATTTCATGGAGCACCTGTGAAAATCTGTTTCGGGAGAATTGAACAAGTCACCTACCTTGTTCATGAGGTGGGGTCAACAAAAGGTGTGCTGAAAATTTGAGGCCAAATATTTAAAAAAAATGGCTGAGTTATGAGTAAATTTGCAGAAAGCATTGAAAAGCCATTAACTGCACTTATCTTGTGTTCAGTCTGTTCTGGGTTGGCTTCATAGCAGCAGTACATACCTCAATTCAGAGAATATTTATAGCATTATACCACATCAGGTAAGTGAGGGGAGTGAGGGAGTGGGTGCTGAGTGGTATCTCGAGGTGAGCTGGAGGGGATGGCAATAGGAACATAGTACAACAGACATAAATGGACTTTTTTTCAGGAGGTAAGAATAAAAGAATACATGAGCAGAATTATGACTCTGGATCAGGGACTGTCACTGGGGATTTGGCATCCCAGTGTCAGAGTGTTATTTGGTGGCACTGGGACTGGTCATCTCAGTGATGCAAACAATTGGCAGAAGGGGTCTGAATCCATTAGGTTGTGGGGCTGCACCCCAGTATCCCAATCTAGTTTAGTAGCACCAGGGATGGGCACATCACTCTTGCAAAAAAATAAGGAGCAGCTGTTATTGAACGCCATTGGGCTGGGCACTCTAGTGTTGGCAAATTTAATTTTAAATGGCTATTTTCATTTCAAAAAAATAATATGCCCAGGAGCGTGGAGTATTGAGGCACAGGTCCCCATACCTGCCACCACATCAGTGAGCCAGGTTTGGAAGCAGACCAGGGTTGCTGGATGTTGGCCAGGATAGGAGAGGATTGAGCATCAAGGAGAAAGTTCTACCCTCCTCTCCTCTCCTAGGCAGTGAGAGATATAGTGCCTAGTACAAGCCTGGCCCCTAGTAATGGCTGGTGCAAGGCAGCCAGGGACCATCATCATGGGGACAAGGGGATTGGCAGTCACTAACATCCTGCACATGGGCTCATGTGCAAGGCCATCTTGGGCAAAATTACCTGCCTGCCCCCAGATGAGAAAAAAAACACCAGAGGAGAAAAATGAGTTTATTTTGAACTCTTGGATAACACCAGTGAGCAGATGCTCGTTAATTGGTTCCACATCAGTTAACAAGTGCAGACTGATACATAAACATTCAAATACAGAGTGTTTCGGTAGCAAATAAACAAACACATGTTATGGTACAACAATACAGATAAAGTTCATGGTTACACTATACTGAGGTATTGTACAATGTATGCCCATGTCAAGGTGAGACAAAAATCAGTACAGTAGGCAGATGGAGGAGAAGGGGAAGAAGATGGAGAGGTAATGGTAAGAGGAAGAGGTGGGTGAGGGTAGTAGATGGAGGGGTAGGGAAGAGAGGTGGGGGGAGTTCCCAGATGGCAGACTATATCCATCAACTCACAGGCCCCACACTCAGTGAGTAACTGGGCCATGCAGCACAAGCACAATCATAAGTCCCAGCAGAAACATGGGGTGATGTGTCTGGGGTGACTGGGGACAATCAGCTGAACTGGGGACTGCGGAGGAAAAAGAGATTAATGACACAAAATGGGGAAAAATGATAAATGTGATACAAACTAGAAGCCAATGAAAATCCATTAAGATTCCAAAACAGCAGATTGGTGTGACTATCTGATGTTCTTGATTCTGAATTTGCAAATACCAGAGACATGGTCAAAGAAATTTTGGTATCTATTTCTGATCTTCCATCTGGCAATCGAGCCTTCAGAGTCCCCAGAAAATCCCAGGAAACTATTTCTTTAACAAAGGCTACAATTCTTGCAACATTCAATTTCAAATTTGACCGGGATTATATATTATTTTAAAGAGTCACTGATGCCTCCAGAAGAACTTTGGAAAATATTATATTTGGACACAAAGCAGTTTATATTTCTCATTACGTCTATATTTCTTATCCCCATTATTTATTACTGAAGTCATATGCATGAAAACAGGATATTTATTTTTCCTTGAGGGTTCATCAGCTCCTGTTACTTCTTCCCAAACTGATGGGATAATACTCTGCCCATTACATCACAGTTGCTTCCATAGGAACAGATTGTGATGTCACAACAGAGCATTATGATTTCAAGTACGGAGCAAGCTATGGAGGCAGATGAACTCTAGGGAATAACAGTCTTGTTTTTGTGGGAAATTCTTCAGTAATAAAGAAAGGACAGGATAAATTTATACAAGATATGTGAAATACAGGCTGAAATGTGTCCAGCTACAATGTTTTTTGAAGTTTTTCCTAAGGCCTCAGCTGATCTTTAGGCTTGGCAATTTTGAATGTAAAGATCATTATTTTTCTTTTCCAGATTTCTTTTACTAGATGCTGCAAAGACAACATAAATTCCTAGCATGTCACCAAGAGGTCCTTGAAACTAGAGCCCAACTCTTGCTGTTACCTCCTGCTAAAGTGAAGATGGTTAAGGACAACAAAATCAATATTTTTTTTGAAGTCAATGATGTAGTGGCATTTCCTTGTTCACATTATTCAGTGCAGAATGTGACTTCCTCATCCACAGGGTCAAAAAGAGATATTCTGGAGAGTAAAGAGAAGATGGTGCTTTAATAAACAAAAAATAGATTAGTGTGAGTTCTAACCTGAAAAATAAGCAAATAAAGATATGAATACAATTTCTGATATTTCCATATTATTGGATCAATATAAGAGGTAGAGTTGTTACTTTAAAGTTCTATTTAGTAGGTTTGAATTATGGATATTGCAGCAGCCAGTCCAATATGGTTTCTATTTGTTATGCATTCGTTGAGTTACTACCTCCCATTGAAATGGACTAGTAACTCTTCTATCTTTAAAAGATTATATCCCATTACTATCTCATGTATTATGCATTAAAGGGACATTGTCAACCCCCTTAGGTCTCAAAGTGTCCCTAGTTTAAAAAACACATTTTATGACTGCCAGATTTCTGTAAAGTTTGCTGATGTAGCTGGTAGTTTGATTCAGATTCTTATTTTCTTTAAAATAGTGAAAAACAGACTGCCCACCATGCTGGTGTTACCACACAAACACGAGTTTGTTTACATTTCTTGATCAGCTCCAGCTGCATCTTTCCTGGACTTGGGAACACCCACAACACAGTCTAGGTCCTCGGGATGCAGTGGGATTATAGGAGGTTACTGCTTCATGAGAGACTGCACTGTTTGGGAGCATTTCTAATGCTCAGGAAGTTTGCAGTAAGAACAGATTTAGGACTGCAAACAAAACAAGGTTGTTTTTAAATATACAGTAGCATGCATCTCTCTTCTTCTAAACAAGGAGACAGACAAAACAAACAGCAACATTAATGAATTTTAGAGAAAGTAAGCAATCATAAAATGTAGGTTTTTAACTAGAAATAATATGATGAAAAACAGGTTGACAGTGTCCCTTTAACATTCTGAAGTACCTATGTGATTCTTTCATTTTTTGCAGATTTAGCCAAGTGTGCAAACATATAAAAATCCATACATAAAAAGTTAAAATAAAAATAAATAAATAACTGAGGATGCCAGTGGTGGGACTAAACAGCATCCACTGCTGGTTTTGAAATACTAAATTCCTGTTCTTAAGGTAGGCCACTCTCCTCTGACCTTGCTGCAGTTCTTGTCTTGTTTCACTTCATTTTTCACATTCTGTGCCCACTCCCTCTTCTTTTTCTCACACTCCTTTCCCTTTCACTCTTCCCGTCCCCTCTTCCACATGCTCCCCCTCCTCCCTTTCTTTTCTCAGACCACTCTGGTTGCTTCGCTAAAGGCTGTTTTAGCTCTACACCCCCACAAGGATGGGAGCCTTGATGGTCTTGACCCTAGACTCCTTTATTATCCTCCCTATCACCTACCCTTTTTAACCTCCCCTTCTCTTTATTCTCAGTCCCTAACTCATGGAAACTTGCTGTAGTCATCCTTCTTTCCAAAGGGGGAACCTCCTCTACTCCTAGAAACCACCACCCTATTTCCATCCTCCCAATCTTGACTAAACTCCAGAAGCACCTTGTTCTTTCCCAACCATCTCCTATCCTTGACTGAACCTCCTTCTTCACTCCTTTCCAGTCTGGTTTCAGGAAGTCACACTTAGCCTACATCTGCACCTCCCTCTTTCCTCCAGCTGACTGACACTATCCTCTTTGGCATGGATCAGGGCCTGATCACCTTCACCATCTTTGTCAATTAGGCCAAAGCTTTCAACATGGTTGCACACCCCTTTCTCCTGGACAAGTTTAACACAGCAGGACTCTCCCATCTCTCCAGTTGAGTAGTTCCAGTCCTACCTTGAGGGCATTTTCCAAGCTGTTCAAATTGGAGATTCCCTATCCCCCCCCATTCCCAGTCATCTCAGGTGTCCCCCAAGGATACATCCTTATCCAATTCTTTTTTCCCATGTTTTTGAATGACCTCCCTACTGCCTGCACCTCTACATCCATTCACATTCATGCGGATTACATTAAATTTTTTACTCTGACTCTTCTGTCCCTGCCTCATGGCCTAGCTCCAACTAGACTTTAATAATATCCAGCACTGCATTAATGTAAACCAGCTGTTCCTCAATGTTGCAAAAATGGTCTCTAAGACTTTGACACTTGGCAAAGGCTTACTAGACTTACTGTCTCCCTTCCTTCAATATCCTTGATGGTACAGCAATAGAAAATGTCTCCTCCCTCAAATACTTCATGATCTTGTCTGAACACCACATAAATTCCTTTGTTCATGAGGATGGGATCCAACAGAAGCTCCACCAGAAAATGTGAAGATGATTCTCTCCATATTTGACTAAGGTGATATCATTTATAGTGCTACTTTGAAGACCACCTTAGCCAGACTGGAGCCCATCTTTCACTCCTTCTGTTGATTTGCCATCAGCAATTCCACACTCATTCATCCCTGCTCTACATTGATGCCAGACACCTTGCCCACTGTGCCTCTTTTATCTCCAAATTCTGTCTTTGCTCCCTCCCTTCTTAGCTTGCCTTGCTGCTTCTTCCCCCTCTACCTCTCACTCCCTTCACAACTCTTGCTCTCACTATCCCCCCAGTGAAATCCTCTCCTGGTCAAGTTGCATTCGCTTTCTGCTTCCCTGATCTCAGGGGTTCTCTTCCACTTCAATTCATTTGGCTCCTTGCCTTCAAGTTCTGAAATATCTCTTCTATCATTTCTTTACTCACTCATGCAATTGCACCAGACACTGGGTCCAGGACATTTGTCTGCTGCCCTCCACTATACACTGTCATTAGAACAGCCCTCCCTCCTCCAGTTTTTTTCCATTACCTCACCCCTACTTAATACTGCTTTGTTGCACACTGCATATTGTTAATAATGTTCACCTTTTGCAGTTTTACTGTGTGGCATATTTCCTACTCTGAATCATTGCTTGTGGATTGCTCATTTTGTTCAACTTTAATCTAATTTTTTGAACATTGTATTTTGTAATTACACTGTACTCTCCCCTTATGCCCCTCCCCCCAATGCATCTGGAAACAAGCTGCTACCAGCTAAGTATGCCTGTCATGGAAAATGATTTGAAATAAATAAATGGTAGATAGATAGATAGATAAATAGATAGATAGATAGATAGATAGATAGATAGATAGATAGATAGATAGATAGTTAAATGGGATTTGAAGAAATGCATGGATATGAAATGGCTGTACTTGGTATCAATGCACATACAGTAGTGACACACTGACATGGAGCTGTGTGGCCCTGCCTCATGGAAACACAAGAGACCATGCAGTCACTTGCAACAGTGGCTTTGCAATCCTAACATATGCATTACCATAGATTCTGCAAAAAAAGATGTCCTAGCTGGCCCAGTGGTGCTGGAGATTGAGGCACTGGACGCCACACCTCATGCCACACCTATGACCCAGGTTCAGGAATGAGCCTGGAGCACAGGGGGTCTAAAGGGACGAGGGAGGATTGAGCATCTGGAGGACTGCTCTCCTATCTTGGTGGAGGAAGGATCTATCCCACTTGCTGATTGCCCTCTAGCAGTAGCTGGAGGGTGATACAGGTCAGGAGGCATGTAGTCAGTACATCTGATGTCGGGGGGGTGGATCAGGGAGAAAAGTAAAAATGGAGCTGGCAGGCTCCATGATGGCCCTGGACGCACCTGTGCCATGACCCTGTAATCTAGATGCTGGCTTTCCAAGGAAGGGGAGAAAGTCGATGCTCCTCACCCCCATCCCTGTCATGGGGGGGCAACCCATGGGGGATTTTTCCAGAGAGGTTCGACGCGGGGATGCTGGGGCCAGAGAGATGAACTCCTCTGATAGAGGAGCCATAGCTACCTGCCAGCTCCCTCATAAAGTACATAAGGAAAAAAAAAGATGTCCTTATTTTTGAGAAAGTATAGTGCCAGATGTGTAACTGTTGGCCTAGGTAAAAGCAGCAGAAGGGCCATACCTTGCTTCATCCAGGTCGCTGCAGGAACTGTGAGAAGCAACAGAATCATAACCATCAGGCATGATGCTGGACCTGTAGCTTGCTTTGTTCAGGACCCTATAATTTATAGACAAAGCAGCAGACCCATTAGGTATAGTTAAGTATCTGTAAACTGCAAGACCCTACATGAAGCAGCAGACCCAAAGGGATGCATCTGGTATGGCACTCTAACAGTAGCTTGGTTTGTACACTGCCCTGTGGACCGCAGGAGAAATAATAGACCCATGTGCCGCAGCTCTAGACTTGTAGGATGTGTCACTCAAGGACCTACTGGCCCTACAAGAATAGAAAGACCTATCACATAGGTGTGAACATTGTTACTTGGGTAGTAATAGGGGACTGCACTTAGCTTATTCCTAAACTGTGGGTTTAAGAAGTGAAAAAAAAATAAAATGTTTGTTTGATAAAAAAAAAAAACAGTGAAAAAAGTTTTAACTGGACACAAGAACAAACCAGCATAGTGGAAAACATATAATTTATAAAGTAATAAACATATCCAGTTCACTAAGAGATACACAACCAAATCTCTGGCACTTCGAGGTGCTCTGCTTCTTCGATAGGGGGACATGGCTAACAGTCAGCTGTGTACAAGCATTTAAATAGTATACAGTTCCATTTCATTGGATGCCACTTTGATTATTCAGATCTAACAAGAGATCAACATAAGAATTCCTTTGATAAACTTGCATTGCTACATAGAGCTGACGTACAAATAGCTTGCTTAGAACACAGGATAGGCAGGGTAAGTTGGAAAGATCGGGGAATTCAGAAAGTACATAGAAATATTAAATTACTGAGCATGCATAGTTCCCTTTCTTTTAATTCTGAAATAACTATACAGTGCATTTTTTAAATCATGCATAATGTTTTATTTTTCATTTTTTTTTACTATAGTTAATGGTTGGAGAGCTGTTCTTATCCCCCCATATGACCTATTAAGTGTGGTGTTTTAATCTGGTCCCAGAATACATTTTCCTGGATAAAAAATGCAACCATTTTTTCAAAATTATGTTTTTTTCAGACAGGGATGCAAGAGTTGATAATGGTGACATGCCAATGTCATAGGTCTGTTTTGATCACCCACCGTGAGATCTTTATTATTATATGTATTGGGGTGGCCATTTGGCATGGAGGGTGGTATGGGGGCTAAAGGGTAACTCATGGTGATGTTTTTTGTTTTAGTGTGGTTGTGGGGGGAAGAGGGAGGAATGGGGCTAGAAAGGGGACAAGGGTGGATTTTCTTTTTATTTATTCATTTCTTTTTAGACTTGCAATTTTCATGGAATGGTGGATCTGAAGACGGCAGCCTGCTTAGGTGGAGGGTAGGCTGTGTCAGAGTCAGTGGAGGGAAAATGTGGTATGGGAGCCAGAGGATGGGTTAGGATAAAGGTTGTTACTTGATCTTTTTGTTTTACAGGTTTGTAGTTTGTGAGGGACGGCAAGACAGAAGACGTCCCCTTTTTCCCTCCAGCATGCTGCATTCCATGTGTAATCAGTATATACTGATGAGACATGTTTATTACTGCATTTATATTCAAGAACACAACCTTAGGCACAAACATATCCTACAGCGTTCCACCAGGATGTAATTCACAACTCCTCCTCCCCTTCCCCTGTGATATGCACTAACAATTAAGTATGACAATTTGTGATATGGTGTAAATGATAGAGGCCCTTAGAAACAAAGCTGGACTTTTTTGATGAGCCTTATGAGTACAGTAGGTGACAGTCACATTTTTAAATGTGGGTCCTGATACGTATTATAAATAAAGTACTATAGCCTTAAAATGAACTGTGAAACCTTGTTATTTCAAATTCCTAACTCTGGTTCTTAATTTATAATTTATATATTTATTAATATATTAATTCGTAAATGATATACAGCAGTACAGTTAGCCTGAGGATAAACATGAAGCCAAGCTTATATCCCATAATTCTGGTTGGACACTCCTTAAAGTAATTTAATTGTGATATTTCCTGAATTTTCAAATAACATTTTTAACATATTTAACCCTGTAACAGATCAGATTTTGTCACAAAAAATGTAGAGACTCAGCTGTCAACAGGCGGGCAAAATCATATAGTAATTGGCAACATATTTTTTTTTTTTTCATTTTTTTCTGCAGCAGGTCTGACTCCCAGGGGAACAGACAGGGCATGATTAGTAATTAGAGACAGAGTCTGAATGAAAAAGGAATAAAAAGGCACAGGGAATGTTTTTCGTTTTGATTAAACTACAGACATTATTACAGTAAGACTGGGCAAAACATCATAGGAGTTAAGATAAGGAAAACCAGACCCTGACAATATTCTCTGTTATGCCTCACAGCTGCTGAAAGGACTTTGCTATACCCCTGATGACAGTGCACAATGTCAGTGCAATATTATCACGTGGGCCAACCTATTCTTGATTGACTAAAAGGCAGCACTGAAAAAAAGTGTAGCCATTATAATACGAAAGGCATAAAATCAATTAAAGAATGGTTTCATTCTGGGCCTGTCAGACCACCAACATTTCCTGCTGAAGAGCTTTGAAGTAATACAAAGTGGCATCAAGATACCAGCTGAGGCAATGTGATATGCTGCTGTAAGTGATGTGAGCTGTTTTCACAATAAGCACATACTAGCTGCAGGTTTTATACTCTGGCTTTTCCTTTGCATGCTCTTCTTTTGTTTCTGTTATTCTCACCCCTGCAACTGGTGGCCAGTTTGTGATGTCTTGTTATGTCTTAAGGTAGGACACAATGCAATTACATTGCATCTTTACCAGTCCAGTGCAAGACACAATTCCAAATATGTTAGCCATCTTAGGGTTAACAAAGTACTGTAGTGAATCATTCAGTTTTTGAAATCCAGCCAAACCAATGGCAGCTTGGTTCGAACAGACATCATGGCTTGCCTCTGAAGAAATGTTTGTAACAAATAAAACAGTAGGGTTAAAAGCAGTCACATTGCAAATAGGAGTATAACCTTCATTCTTTTATAGTAAAGAAGCCACATTTCTTGGAGGTGTTTGTACTTTCTCATGTAGAGTTGGGTGGGTAGCCCAGAAAAAGGGATCATGCATTGTTTTTGAATATACATGAATTATTCATGAACTGAGTCTATGAATGTTCATGAAGGTTCAGGGGCTAGATTCACAAAACTTTGCCCTGGAGCAAACCCAATTTTGCATGAGCAAACAAGGTTTGGTGCCAAGTTCATATTCAGAAAAGCCCGGTTTGTGTGCTCAAACTAGGTTTGCATTGGGACAAAGTGTGGAGGGGTCCACAATGCAAATGAGAGGCAGGTGACCTGCATACACAAAGCATTTGGTCTATGCAAGGGTCTTTTGTGGAGGTTCCCTTGTGTGGAGCAAATACCACCTACCAAGACCTTTTTAATCCTGTGCAACCCTAGTGGTTGACAGAGGTACTACTACACCCCCGATGCTAGTTGTCCCTTCTCCCATGATCACTGGCTCAGGTAAAAACAATAAGTGTCTCTGGTACCAGTGCCCCCCCCACCACCACCATCACTGGTCACCAGCCCAAGAAAAAAAAAGTTTCCCTGGTTGCCAATGGTTTCACCCCAATCCAATGCCCAGCCTGACATAGATACAATATTCCCTGGTAGCTAACCATCCCTCCCCCCACCAGATCACCCACCTAATGTTGACAGCATATTCCCTGGCATCCAGTGTAATTCCCCCTCATTCCTATCCCCTTTATAGTAAACTGAAACATTTCCCAGGTGGTTAAACAGATCCATCTTCTTATCCCTGATCTCCTGTATAGTGCAAGAAAATCTGTTCCTGAATTCTAGTGGACCCCGCCCCCCAACAGGTAGTGTCCCACCACTCTGCTCCCCCCACCCCAACTCCCAGCCAGCGACTGGCACAGCACTCTGCTTTCCACCACTGCCAGCTGCCAACTGAGCTGTCAAGGAGCAAGTACTGTATACAGTTCATGCTTATTGATTTGGGGCTGGCAGTATAGCCTAGAGGTTAGAGTAACGAGCTGTGAATGGACTTGGTACATCCAGCAGACCTGGGTTTGATACCCACAACCTCCACTTGCATACTGTGTGACTCTGAGCAAGTCACTGAACCCCCCAGTGCTCCCAGGTTGCCCCTGAAAACAGGCACTTGTGCCTAGTGGGCCTTACCCAATTACCATAGACTAAAATAAATAAATAAAATAAACTGAGTGACAGCTCACTCACTGAGCCCGAGTAAAAACATTCTCCAATTCTTGTGAATAGCAAGCTTTAACACCTGCACAACTGCAAAGTGCAGTGCAAACTTTATCACTGTGCTTGCTGATATTTTTGTGAATCTAGCCCCAGCAATCATGTCAGGAATGTCCATGAACTGTTCAAGAACAACAAATGGGTAAACTGAGTTCATGGACACTCTTGAACATTAAGGTCCATGAAGGCCAATGAAAGACTGTGAAATTTCTCCCCCTGATATTTAATGGATACATTGCAACAATATTTTTTGTGACCAGAAATAATACCCTGCTTTAATAATATTGGTTAACATAGAAACATAGAAACATAGAATTTAATGGCAGATAAGGACCACTTGGCCCACCCAGTCTGCCCATTTCCCTACCTGATTGATAAGCTGCAGATCCTAGTTAACCAGCAGCCTACTTCTTCCTACCCCCACCCCCTAGAATTGCCTTATGACTGTCCCATGCATGCTTGAATTCCACCACTGTTTGTGACTCCACAACCTCCTCTGGAAGGCCGTTCCATACATCCACCACCCTCTCTGTGAAAAAATACTTCCTTAAATTACCTCTGAGCCACCACCCTTCTATCTTCAAATTGTGCCCCCTTGTTCTTGCACACCTCTTTTTTTTTGAAAGATGCTACCCTCTTGGACTTTGTTGATTCCCGTGAGGTACTTGAAAGTTTCTATCATGTCCCCCCTCTCCCTCCTTTCCTCGAGGCTATACATATTAAGCTCCTTAAGTCTCTTCATATGTCTTCCAGTGCAGACCCTGCACCATTTTAGTTGCCCTCCTCTGGACAGCTTCCATCCTGTCTATGTCTTTTATGGAGATTGGTCTCCAGAACTGCATGCAGTGCTCCAGATGGGGTCTCACTAGCTGTCTGTACAGAGGGATAATAACTTCCTGTTTTCTACTGGTGATGCCTCTCCCTATGCATCTCAGTATCCCCCCAGCCCTCCTTGCTGCCCTCTCACATTGCTTGCCCACCTTTATGTCATCTGATATGACTACCCCCAGGTCCCTTTCCATTTTTGTTGTTGTTAGTATCTCACCCCCCATTGTGTACTCTTAAGTTAAGTCTTCAGGCAAACCTGTTTTAGCAGTATTCTCAAAAGTTTTTCTCTCTGTTCAAACCAGAAGTGGACCTGCTGAATCCTTAATTATTTTATCACACAAATAAGCAATTTATCATCACAGCTGATATTTTTTATGAACTAAACATTTTCAAACAAATGGCTTTTTATACTGCATTTTAGAATTAGTAACTTACCTTACACTTGTTTCTCTTGTTTTTTAATCAAATGGAATCACTGTTCACCTTTGTTTTACAAACAGAAATGCCCAGTTACTATTTATTATGAACAGAATCTGCAAATCTTTTAAAATGCGATGAGTTTGTATGTAAAGCCTTCAAATGTTTTGGGTGATCAAATTGTCAGTTGCCCTGTAAAAAACATAATTCTCACTTCTGAGTCCTAACATACCTCTTGGCTTCTCTTGATTATAAAGGATATCCCTCATTTTAATGCTCAAAAAAAACTTTGCCCTTCACCTATCCCTCACAACAAAGGTACTACCCATACAGAGAAGGTTCTGTAAATTCTTTCATTGAAGTAGGAATTCATAATATTCTAGGGCAAGCATCATTCCAACAGTGAACCACTTTACACCCCTAGAGAAGATGCAGGATACTAGCTTATCAAGAAAAGATCCAAAATGGATGAGGGGGACTAATCAGAGCAGAGAAAATGTAGCCTGACACAGCAAGAATGAAAATGGAGGGCAGAACATGGAAACAACAGCCAAAGGAAGCAAAGAAAAACAGGGAAGATCCAGAAGCAAACAAGTACTTGTGCTGGGGGACTTGATGCTAAGAGGAACTGCGTCCCATCTAAGGGAAGGAACGCGGCATAAAGTAGTAGTTAAATGTCTCCAGGGAGCATCAATGAGCCATGACACCGAACGCATCAGTAGGCTAATGAACAAGGCAGAAAAAGGACTCAATGTACTGTTTCACCTGGGGACAAATGACGTATCAGAATGGATGGTGGAAGAAACTAAGAAAAACTTCATTAAACTGGGTGCAAGGTTGGAGACACAGATGACATCCCTGACATTTTCAGGGATCCTCTCAGTTTGGGCAAAGGGGATTCTAAGGCCAATATCAGGAAAAAGGAAATAGAAGAATTCAATGCTTGGTTACAGGAGAGATGTCAAGAGAAAGGATATCATATCATAGGACCATGGGGGAACTTCTGGGAGAGGAGGCTTTTCAGATTTAATGGACTTCATCTCACCAAGGAAGGAGTGAGTGCATTGAGGAAGAAAATGGATGTTCATCTAGACCTTTTAAAATAGCTCGGTGGGGTTCTAATGCTAGGGAACCTATCAGAGATTGCAGTCTGGATAAGAACTTAGAAGTCACTCCCCCACAAGCAAAAATTTCTCACCCCACAATTGATGGTATCAAGCAGGAACCAGAAGAAAAAAATTAAGAGCTCAGGCATCAAGCAGGAGTCAGAAGAAAAAAAATCAAGGGATCAGGCAGCAACATCCCTGAAGGTAGAAACAAACACAGGGAGACAATTCAGGGAAAACAGAGTTTGGAAAGGGTATGTATCAACAACAGAAACCTGGGTAACAAATCAAGTGACCTGCAGGCATTGATAGCAGAGTCCAGATTAGACCTGGTGGCCATTACAGAGATGTGGGCTTCAGAAAAGAGTGACTGGGACCTATCGGTCCAGGGCTTCTTCCTATTCAGGTAGGATAGAAGGGAGGGCAGGAGAGAGGGGTTGCACGGTACATGAGGGAAGGGATTAACACTGTCTCAGTAGACTACATCAAAAAGGAGGGTTTGGAATCCCTGTTGGGTGTAACTTAGCTCAGAACATGAGAAAAAGACAAGTAAAAGACCAGGACAAGTAGAGTGCAGAGGCAATGACCTTCTAGAGGAAATCAGAGGCATAACTCAAAAAGGTAGGGCAGTATTGGTGGGGGATCTGAACAAGCAAGATGTTGAGTGGGACATCCCAGTGGCTAGATCTTCCCATAGTCAAATGGTGGTTGATGCCCTTCATGAGTGCCTACTTACAAAATTAGTTAGTACTCCAACTAGAATGGATGCTGTCCTAGATGTAGTCCTCACAAATTCAGAGCTAGTATGTGCCACCAGGGTTAGGGAGCCACAGGCTAACAGTGACCACAACACTGTGTAGTTTGAATTGAACCTTGGGGCAGTAAAATCTCAGTCCAGGGCAGACGTTTTAAATTTCAGAGAGGCTAACTTTTCCAAAATGATTGAGATGGTCAGGGGCAACCTGGCAGAGATAAAGGAGCATAAAGAGGTAGAAGACATATGGGGGCAAATAAAACAGGCCATATTGGAGGCTCCCATGTCATGTGTTGAGACAGTGTCTAAAAAGAACGGACATAAAAACTCCATATGGTTCTCGAACCAAGTCAGGACAGCATGAAGTACCAAGAGGGAGACATACAAGAATTACAATAGAATCTTGGGGAATAATAGGAAGTGTACAATTAAAAAAAATAAGGAAGCAAAGAGAACAGTTAGAGCAGCCAAGGCTGCAACAGAGCTTATGCTGTCAGAGGGAGTTAAGACAGGGAAAAAACACTTCTTTAGATATGTACAAAAAAAGGAAGAAGGGGGAATAGTAAGAATTAAGGATGGAGACAGAATCATAGAGGGGGACAAGCAGAAGGTCATGGTTCTAAATAAATTCTTCTGCTATGTATTCACTGAGGAACACATAGACCCTTTACCAGACAGTGGAATTGAGGCTAAAGTAATGGGGGCCCTTCAAATGGACAGGATCTACAATGCCAGGGTGCCAAAAATGTTGTCAGCTGACGTAACAGCTAAACCTTTATGTCAACCTCATTTGCAGTCAGCATAAAGGTGGTCACTGCCTCCCATGTTTTCTTTGGATGGCTTCATCCGCAAACCCCCCAAGCGGGGGCCAGTACTCCCTGCACCCCCCAATTAAACATATCAGCTCTGAGTCACAGCTGATTAGGGGAGGTGGTGCAAGACCCCCAGAAAACAGTGCCAGGGTCCAGCGTTGATGCTACAGCAACCTGGCACTGTTGTCACTGTAGTGTCAGTTGCTGTTGATTTGTCACTGTTTGGGGCGTATACCAAAAGGACACACCATCAACCACTACCAACAGGGTTAAGGAGGTCCTTGAGGTGCATGACAATCATACCAAGTTAACAAAAAACTAAGTCCCTAGAAAATGGTATCGAGCATGCCTGAACACCTGGAACATTCCTTCCTGTTACCATAGTAGCCTCGAGGTGTAAAAAGAACAACAGAGAGTAACAATGGTGGCCACAATGAAAGATCCATGCCAATTACACAAAGTTAACAAAAAACTATATTCCTAGAAAACGGTACTGAGCATGCTTGAAAAACTGGAACATTCCTGCCTGTTATCTTAGTAACCATGGGGTATAAAAAAAACAACAGAGAGAAACAATAGTGGCCACACTGAAAGATCCAAAGATGCCAGAAACAGGGTAAGACCTTGCCTAAACTTACAAGCATACTAAGAAATGCATATTAAATGGCAAAACAAGGTGGAATGTACCGACATACTATATAGTGTATAGTGGAATCCTGTTCTGTATGGAATTCCATCCCTATCACAATGCTGTTCTACCACATTTCCAAGGTCATGGAATGCTGTTCTACCCTACTGTGGTAGAACAGCATTCTAAAACCTCTAGAGACTGCATGAGTCAGTTTCATTTTGAAAGCAAAAGAACATACAAAACATGTTTTTCACACAGTACTATACACTATAAAAAATACAGGATGAGCAACTCTATGCAGAACCAGTGTGTTTTGCCATCTCAGGGTTCTGATTCCCATGGACCTCTCAAGCTTCACTCTCGAGGTCAGAAGGAATCAGAATCCATCTGTTGCAGAACACACTGGTTCTGCATAGTTGCCTATCCAGAATTCTCTATGTGTTAATTAAGCAATATGGCATGACAGGGTATGTGTTATTGTGTAATAAATAACGGCTTCCTTTTTCCCATGGGAAACCATGGCATAATTTGCCGTTATAAAGAAGCATTTATAACAGCAAACACGTGCATGGTTTCCCCCACTCTGCACGTTCGCCCGCTTGAACTTCCTCGATTCTTGATCACTGTCTCTTCAACTGCAAACCCAGCATTGATACAAACTGCACCGACACTTGGCAGTAAGTAATATTTTAAAAAACCTTAAAAGTACCACATTTGCTACCGGATCGACCACCCTCACAATATTTGAAAAAAGCAAAACAAAAGGTTTGAAATAAAAGTTAAAGCTGACCGCACACCATGCCGTAATCAGACTACGGCGCACAGCAGCCTCTTTTATTTTATATAATTGCTGAGGCGAAAAAGAGAAACCCAACAATTATTTAAAATAAAATATGGGTCTGGGTGTGTGTAAACTCGAATTTACACACACCCTCAGGGTTTAATGCTACGCATAAACCCCGTGGGTGTGTGTAAGTTCCTGTTACACACCCACACCTATACTTTATTCTATATATAACATCACTCCTGGGGTGGGTTGAAGCACAAGGCAAAGCTGAGTGTTTCCACCACCCCAGGAGTGACGTTATTACACAATAACACACACCCTGGAGTGACTTATTGCTATTATACAATGGCTCATTTTAAACTAGCATTAAAAAGTAAAAAAAAAATAATAATTTTGTTAATATTTGTATTGTTTTTTGTATGAGAGGCATATCTTAGAAATAAAAGAAAAAGTAGTCCAGTAGGTGGTGCTGTTGGTATTAAGTGCCTTTCTTGTGCTTGGTGACCCCCCCCCACTCACAGACACACTCACTTGTCATGTATCTTTGGGTGAAGAATATTTAATCAGTGTGTTCCCGCTGCTTATCCTGGGAGCAGCTGAAGATGTTTTTTTATTTATTTTGTGAGCCCTGTGAGAAAGATGGAAAGCGAAAAAGAAAACACTGAAGCTGAGCGGTTACTTACGGTTTCCCGCTCCGCTCCGTAACTGGACATGAGTCAGAACCTGTAAGTTACAGGTCTTTTTTATTTTTCTAAACTTTTTGGGGAAAGTTTGTTTGCTGAGAAGCTGGCAAATGTTTAAAATGTAATTGGGAGTATGTTTGGCTTTTTGTTTAAACGGCCAAGCCCATGCAGTTTCAGAGTTACAGGCAGCTACTGTGAACTGAAAGGATAGCTGCTGATTTTTTTAAGATTCTAGCTTTTGTTTACTTGTGTGAAAGACTGAGGCAGTCAGGTAGGGAACGTGTGTTTGTTTGTGAGTGGGGGGGTGGCGAGGTGTCGAGCTGGGCTAAGGTGTGATGGTTATAGAGACTGTTGGCTTCCCAGTGCTATGCGTGGGGAGGGAGGGATTTGTTTCACTGCTCTGTGGTCATTTGTGTGCCTGAACTCAATACACTGATGTTATTGTTCAATAACATCACTGTCCCAGGCACACACTGACCAATCAGAGAACGAGAAATTCTCTTGCCACTGCATAATACTTAACAATGTATGCTGAATCATAATGTTTAACTAATAATGTGCCACAGAAAAGAAAGTAACAATGTAGAAGAAATAGCTTAACACTTAAAAACTGTATAGAGAGAGAGAGAGAGAATTATAAAATAAGAATCGAGTATATAGAAAAGCACTGAATGGTTGACACTGGTATAGCTTTATCATTTGTTATATATAAAATAAAAAAAGATGATAAAAACTGTAACAGATGAGCTTTTAACACTATACTAGTGTGGTCCAAGAAGAAGCAAGATGCTTCAGTTAAAAACAAGTTGTAAACTTGAATAGACACCACAAACCATAAAAATACAGCACCCAACAGGGAGGTACCTATAAGAATGTAAGCTATTACTTAATTTATGGTTTGTGAAGAGTTGATATTTAAGATAATACAACTGAACGCAATACACCCAGTCTGAATTTTGTGTTACAGTTGGATAAAGAAAGAACAATATAAGCAAACATAAATAAGCAAACTGGGTAAAAATAAACAGGACCACAATATTAAGGTGGGCACTACCATTTGACTTGCTGTTTAAATAAGACAATACAAATTGTTTATGTAATGCATTGTACTGATATGGGGTAATAAAATATAGAATAATGTATGGGTGAGTGTGTGTAAAAAGTCTTTTACACACACTCAAGGTAAGTGATGCTGCATGAACACCGAGGGTGAAACCCCAGGGGTTTATACAAGCATCTCACACTGTGGGTGTGTGTAAAATTCTGGTTCATGCACACCCCACCGATATGTTATTTTATTTAATTAACGGACACCACTTTTTAGGCAGAGATTTCTGGAAAAAACGTTTTGAAAAGCTTTATGTCACTTGTTGTTTTTCAATGGATGTTTTTGTTTTCCTGCTCCGTGATGAAGTCCTCTGAGCTCAGTAAATCACTGAGGTCAAATGTGTGTTTTCCATGGCATTGTTTTTTTTTTCTTTAGACGATGGCCATTTCCTTTTTTTTTCATGCGGTTTGCTGATGTGTTGCTTACCACCTGTCATGTTGCCTCTGAGGAAGCATGTCGAAGTAGTTTTTGACAGGCTGCTTAGCTCGGGATAAGGTGAGCCAAAACAAGATTGAGAGGCATCGATTACAACCTCTGAGTTATAATCGAAAATATCAACAGGAAAGTTGTAATCATGAATAAAACTATTGTCCTCCATTATAAAAAAAAGTGGTGGCTATTAATTAATACTCAGATTTATTCTTTTTAGTTAAAAAATTAAAACCAATCATTTAAAAATTTTGAAAAATGTATAAATATATGAGGACATGATTGTGGCTTTTCCCTGAAGTTTAGTCAACTAAATATGGTTGAAATAATATATAAAGATAAAATAACAATATTGTTTCAATGATGTAGATCCTGAAGAAGTAGTGATGTCAGTATAAAACATAGGTCTAACTGATATGGTTGTTCAAAATAGAAAACACTAAGGCCCGGATATTCAGACTGTGCCAGGCTGTGGCGCAAGCAACTTGGCTACAAAGGGGCATTGACTGGGCAATATTAAACGGAGCTGTGCCATGGCACAGCATCGATGAATATTACACCCTGACCACCTGCAGTGTACATGGTGCAGTGGCACTGTGCCAGCACGTGTGGCTAGAGTGGAGCAGGGGGATGTGCTAGCGCAAGTTCCCTTGTGCTCTGCCCAACAACCACGATATTCAAAATGCACATGCAAATGGTGCCATAATATATGAAAGGTGCAAATGGGACAATTTGCATGTCATTATGGCCCCATTTGCATGCAGGTGGGCCGATCCCTGGTGACTTGTGCCTGGCAGCCTACCAGGCAGCAGCCGTTGGGGACTGACACCCCCTGCACAGCGCGGCAAAGTGCCCCTCTGCCCAATCGCAGGCATATGTAGATTTATACAATGTCCCATATCCCTGGTGGTCCAGTGGACCGCTACATGCCCAATCGCGGGCTTAAGTATAAAAAAATGCATGTCCTATATCCCTGGTGGTCCAGTGAACTGCTCACAGCCCAATTGCGGGCATTAGTATAAAAAAAAGTCCAATATCCCTGATGGTCAAGTGGTACCCCCCCACCTGCCCACTGAGCCCCACCGCCCGGCTCCCCCCCCGGTCAGCTTCGGGCAGCAGCACCTCTCCCACCTGTCACCCCGCCACCCTCTGACTGACACCGTAGGTAGGGCTGTACGCCCATTGGTCCACAGCATGAGCCAATGGGCATGCAGCCTATGCCATACTACACATTCCAGAAATGTGAATGAATCCAGCCAGGCAGAATCCTGTTTGAATATCACGCCAGGGCACATCAGTGGGTTGCGCATGGTGCAACACTGTTGCGCCATGTGCAATCCTTCTGAATATCCGGGCCTAAAACTTTATCTGGTGAGTGGGTCTCATTGTCTCTAATTGTGTGTGAATGATCAATTACATGACATAATCTGTTATCCAATAGAAAAATTACAGTGTGCCACAAAAACTAATTATTTATCCTGCCACATCAATCAAGCTGGCATAGAAGCTTGGAATCTGGTTTGCAAGTGGTAGCAAGGAGGAGGTGGACAGTTATAGGCCTGTCAGCATGACATACATAGTAGGTAAATTGATGAAAGCACTACTCAAGGAAAATATAGTGCAGCATCTTGTATCCATCAGATTACATGATCCCAGGCATCGTGGTTTCACAAGGGAAGGTCATGCCAAGCAAATCTAATATATTTCTTTGACCTGGGTGACAAAGAAGTTGGAACAAGGAAGGGCAGTGGACATGGACTACCTGGACTTCATCAAGGCTTTTGACACCATTCCTCATAAGAGACTGGTAAGAAATTTGGAGGGCTTGGGAATCGATAATAAGGTAGCAATGTGGGTAAAGAATTGGTTAGCAGACAGGACACAGAGGATAGTGGGAAAAAGTTTGCTCCGAGGAATGGAGGGTGACCAGCGGGGTACCTCAGGGATCAGTGCTGAGTCCAGTCTTATTTAATGTCTTCATAAGTAACGTAGCAGAGGAACTGGTTTGAAAAGTCTTCCTCTTTTCCAATGACACGATGGTCTGCACTAGAGTGGACACTCTGAGGGGAGGGGGGAAGGAGGAAAGGATGGGTAAGGATCTGAAAAGACTGTAGGAGTGGTCAAGGGTATGGCATCTAGGTTTAAATGCAAAAGTGCAAAATATAGCACCTGGGCTATAGTAACCTGGGACAGGAGTACAACATGGGTAGAACAATAGTGACAAAGATCATGCAAGAAAGAGACCTAGGTCTAATCACATCAGATGACCTAAACGTGGCTAGGCAGTGTGACAAGGCAGTCAGAAGGGCAAGTGGGATGCTGACATACATACGAAAATGTATTGCCAGCAGGAAGAGGGAGGTGGTGCTGCCACTTTATAAATCACTGGTGAGACCAAGCCTGCGGTACAGTATCCTGTTCTGCAGGCCACATATCAGAAAGGACACAGACAGAGTGGTGGTGGTCTTGAGGAGAGCCACCAAAATGGTGCCAGCTCTGCATCAAAAGCCCTACAAGGAAAGGCTAAAGGAGCTAAACATGTACACCCTGATAAAGAAGAAAGAATGGGGTCATATGACAGACATATTTAAATACCTAGTGGGTATTAATAAGGTGGAGATGGAGAGTATTTTTCAGAGGAAAGAGTGCTCTAGAACAAAGGGGGCATGCTGTGAAGCTGGGGGGTAGATTCAGGAGAGATGTGATGAAGTACTTCTTCACAGAAAGGGTGGTGGATCCCTTGAACAGCCTTAGTGGGAGCAAAAACAATGGAGGGATTCAAAAATGTCCATAACAGACACAAGGGATTATAGGGGTGAGGAAGGGTAGGGGAATTGTAGGGGTAAGGAAGACATGGAAAAAGGTGGTGCCATAGATAAAAAAAAAAGAAAAAATGATAAAATAGATAGATAGATAGGGTGGGCCCAGTTGCCGCTATCTACCATCACATTCAATGTTTCTGTGAACCCTGCCAAATAAATTAGGACTGCCAGAGAGAACTAAGGATCCTGTGTAGTGAGAAATTGTCCCACGCTGTTGCCATTATCTTTATTGTACTGTAAGTATATTGCATTTGTTTATTATTTAAAATGTGTATACTTTATTCTACTACACTGCCAACAAAAAGCACATTTGTACCTTGCTGTATCACTGGACTACAACATAAATGAGATATATTAACTCATGGGATGATCCTACAATCTGTTTAATACAAATGCAAATAAAATCATAAATAATAAAAAAATGTATATACATGTAAATGAAACAACAAATTTTTGGCATATGAATTAAATAGTTTGCATGTACACTGTCCATAGTTTGCAGATTTTTATGGTAAAGTAGGAATTAAGGCTTTGAAACTGAGACAGGATTTTTTTAAGTTAAAGTTGAAGTTATGTTTTGAAGTAGTATAAGGAAGGTGCCCGTTTCAGATTTTTAGGTTAATTATTCAGAACTCAACAGTACAGTTTAGCTGGCTTGTCGGCACAGCATCAGCACTACTGCTCATGACTCCAACAATTTGAGAACAAGCCTACATCAGCAGGAGTCAGCCAGGGTAGAGGATGCTCTCCTTCTCTGGGGATGGTGGATTCCTATCCTCTTCTCAATGCTGTCACCTGGGTGAAAACACATGGCAGTGCAGCTGGAGGGCCAAGGATAGATGGAACTTAGATGTTGAGATGTCAGTGCGAGCAAATATCCCATGATTCCAGTGCAAACTGGACTCCCAAGGGGAAGCAGAAAAGTGGAAAATGACCCCAGTCCCAATGGATGAAAGACCCTGGTACATCTAGGGTTACAATCTGCTGACTGGATGACTGCCTCTTAATGAGGCACAGTGTGTTTGGGGGTAAATTTACCACTCAGCTAACCACTTCCAGGGGGTTTACCAAGCTGGCATGGAGGAGACAACATTCTGGTACAGTAGGAGGAGTGTCCTGAGAATGCTACCATCAGGTCTCGAAAGCACTGGGGTCTGGAGATGTGAAGGGGACTTAAAATAAAAAATTAAAAAGTCAAGTGTACAGTTTGATGAAGTTTGAAAGGCAACCTGTGATAATGGTGACCATGAGTGAGTGAGTGCTTTCAAAAAGGGTGACAGTACTACTGGGCTGGGAGGGCAACTGGATAGGAGGGGTAGGCAAATATAGTGACAGGATGTCACTATATATACATGTACATGGGGGGTGGGCCATGCAGTGTGATGGGCAGGAGTGGAGGGAGGGTTTGTGTGGTGTAGTGCAGCAGTGGGCTGCTGAGCTGGCAGTGTGGCATGGTGGGTTGGTAGCAGGCTAGGGTTCAGAGGGTGCCAGGTTCAGTTCTGAGTGCGCACTAGTTTTTCCGCTGGTCCGGAATTTTTTTTGTCTTTAGCACCCTCCTGAACTTCACCCCCATGGAGTTGAGAATCCTTTATTAGGGGGTGCTGGGGGTGAATCCAAGTCTTCGGCACCCTTTTGCTGTGAGCCAGGAGTGTACATCGCTGAAATTGATTTTCGGCAATGTACACTCACCCTAACGGTGATCACCTTTCCACGATCCCCATTATGACATGGAATCTTTTGAAACCTTTGCTTTGCATAGTACGTCATTAAGCCTTGCTTACTTCATGGACTTTTCACAAGGCAAAGTTCCACTTAACATTTGGAAATCTATTTATATGGGCAACTTCGCCCTTCAATTTGCAGTAACATTGGCATTATTACTAGACTTCATGATGACTTCACTGGGAAAAGTTCCTCTTTGCATGGCAAAACTTTGGGAAGTGGTGAAGTGAAAAGTTAATGCTGGTGGTGAGAAATTTGCAAAGCTACAGAAAAAAAACTGAGCAACTCACAGTACTTATACACAACTCTTTCAAAACTAGAGTTCAAAGCGTAAAACACTTTTATTCAGCATATAAACACAAGGTAAAAAAAATATCTCCCTCTCACTGAAAAATCCTGCTCTCACTGAAACTTTCTAAAGCTTTGGCAAGTGATGAAGCTACCCCATATCAGCCCCACCAATGAAGTTTAAATTCACTGTGTCTCTCATCAGGAAATGCCAAAACAAAGGCACAACTGTCATTATGTTTTTTTTTTCCCTGAGGAACTTTGAGATGTAGAGTCTCATCTGAGATTAGGGATAGCTGTGTTCAGTGCAGGTGAAGACAGACTGACAAAAGTGGATGGATTTGGCTAATTTGCTAATCTGCAACAAAATATAGTTTACAGTACCCACCACATGGCTAGGGTTAGTCCCATGTCCATAGCCACCTTCTCAGTGATCTTCCCACACCAACTCCTCCTATAGCTCATAACATCTTCTTTGGCCTCCTGATAGCACTACCTCCACCCAGTATAATCTTTTGTAAGCATTCCTCTCCACCAACTCCACACCAGCATCATATTATTATTACTGGGTAAAGGGCCCAGTAAAGCTCTTCTATCCTCCAGCCTGATGGGGATGGGTCAACAGAATCCAATGGCCCAAAATTACAATTAAATATATCTTGCTCTGGTCAGTTCCCAGCACTAGATGCCTTTTGATAATGCTTCTCAGCCTACTGTACCTCTGTCCATAAGTTAAAAGGGTAAACGTCCCCTGCCATGAGGTATAAACCGCATCAACTCCCAATTAATTTTGAGCTGAAAAGGTCAAATCTTAGCTGTTCAGTTAGAATCCTTCTATCTGCAGAACCAGAAGTTGTGAGTGACTCTGTGAGGCATGATATGATTCTGCCTTATCAGCCAGTATTGGATCTTGATCCCCATCATGTTCTGGAGTTAAGATCACAGGGCAGGAGCTTTGAACTATTGAAGGTATTAGGATGATGTGAGTATAGTAAGGAGAAGGGAACTGAAGAATGGTGTCTTGCTGGGAAAGGAGGAAGCAAACAAAAGGTCTCATACATTTAAATGTGACAGATGAGTACTGGACATGTTCACTCCCCATTATCAATCAGAGGTATGGGAAGAAGACCTTTGCAGGAACCTTCACCTCATCAATATGTCAGATGTAGGGATCCAGATTCAGCAGAACTTATAAATGTGGTTGTAGGGTAGGAGAAGGGCTGGCAAGAGGTCAAATATTATTTTTTTAACAGCAGACAGAACAGAGAGGTGTTGCTGCTGAGAGAGAGAATGGAGGGAGTTGAACATGGGTGTAGCCCTTACCACCTTAGGAATGAGGGAGGTATTACTTCTATTTTTGTAGGGGTGTTGCATGGATATAAATACAAGATTAACTGATCTGATATTTATTACCCAAAGTCTGAATGAAAAAGAAATATCTGATTATTTGTTGTATTCAGGAGAATGCTTTTGATAGTCCCAAACCCTTTCAGCCACCATGACTGGATCTATCCAAGTGGAATATAATGAAACTGTCAGTACTAAGTATGTGAGCTCTGATTTGAGGTTGTACCTGTCACATGGTATTCATGTGCTTTAAAAGCTTGTCTTTGTGACAGAAGGGGAGGATGGTAGTACAGAGTCACTTTGGATGCAAATCCAGGATTCCAAGAATAGGATTCTCAGAATGGGAGTGGTGTACAGGCCACCCTCTCAGACAGAGGAGTTAGACAGGGAACTAGTGGGACAGATCAGGAGGACCTGCCAGAAGGGTAGTGTGGTGATTGTGGGGGACTTCAACATGCCAGGAGTGAACTGGAGTACCCCAACAACCAGGAATAGAAGGGGGCAGGTACTGCTGGATGCCTTCCAGGACAGCTTCCTGCTGCAAATGGTCAGGGAACCTACCAGGTTAGGGAATACCCTTGACCTTGTGCTGGCAAATGGTGAGTTTGTGAGAAAACTTATGGTGGAAGAACCACTGTCAGGGAGTGACTACCACTCAGTATGGCTCACATGGGATATGGGCAAGGATGAGTCCTGCTATGGAATTGTGTTTTACTGTTGTATTGTTCTACTATATGTGACGTGGAGCCTTTGTAAATGAGTCTTTGACTCAAAGGTACCTTCCGAATAAGCAATAAATAAAATAAATAAAAAATAAGGACAGGAATCTGGAACAAGAGTGATGGACTTCAAGAGGGCCAACTTTGGGAGGATGGGGGAAGTGGTAAAAGGGTACCTGGCCAGAATTCAACCTAGTATGGGCACTAACCAGAGGAGGGAGCTCATAAAGCTGTGGATAGTGGAGGCAACCAAAACCTGCTTCAAGGCCCAAAGTAAGAAGGCTAGGGCTAAGAAACCAAGCTGGTTGAGAAAGGAAGTCATGGAAAAGTTAAGGAGGAAAAGAGCTGCATTTAGGAGGTACAAGAAAACAGGAAGGGGGGAGGCCAGGGAGGATTACCTTTCGGAATCGAAGGAGGTGACACGGGCAGAAAGGGGAGACAACGCATCTACAGAGCTCAGGTTGGCTCAAGGCATTAATAAGGGGAAGAAGAACTTCTTTAGGTACATCAGGGAGAAAGGAACTGTAAGGACCACATAGTAAGGATTAGGAAGGAGGGGAGCTGAGTGGAAGCAGGATGCAATAAGGCAGAAGCACTAAATTAATACTTCTGCCCGGTATTTAATAAGAAGAAGAGGGTGGTGATACCCAAGCAGGTAGAAATGGCAGAAACAGGGTGGGGAGGGGGTGACAGATGAGGAAATCATGAAGGGCAGAGTTCAGGAGGGTTTGAAGGCACTGAGGGTAGACAAGGTACCAGGCCCAGATGGCATCCACCCCAGGGTACTGAAGGAGCTGGCAGAGGTCCTTGTGGGACCTTTGGCAGACCTATTTAATGCCTCACTACACTCAGGATGTGTACCTCAGGATTAGAGGATGGCTCATGTGGTGCCGTCCACAAGAGTGGCCCCAAGGATGAACTGGGGAACTACAGACCGGTGAGCCTCACATCCATTGTGGGTAAGCTGATGGAGACTATCCTGAAGGAGAGGCTGCTGACACTCCTGGAGGCCAGTGCACTACAGGACAGCAGACAGCATGGCTTCATACATGGCAGATCCTGCCAAACCAAACTGGTGGAGTTCTATGACTGGGTAACTAGGTAACTGGACAGGGGCCAGGCAGTGGATGTCCTATATCTGGACTTCAGTAAGGCAGTTGACTCGGTGCCACATTGGAGGCTGGGAAGTAAGTTAGAAGGCACAGGGGCAGGTGCAAAGCTGGTGAGATGGGTAGGAAACTGGCTTTAGGGAAGGCAGCAGAGAGTGATGGTGGGAGAGGAGCTCTCACACTCAAAGGTTGTGTTGAGCGGTGTTCCACTGGACTCGATGTTGGGACCAGTGTTGTTTGGGATATTCATTGCAGACATATCACTGGACATCAAGAGCAAGATCAGTCTGTTTGCTGATGATACCAAGATGGGAGCAGTGGTGGATGACCTAGGGGTATGGCAGGGGTTGCAGAATGATCTGGCAAAGCTTGAAATCTGGTCAGACACCTGGCAACTGGGGTTTAATGCCAAAAAGTGCAATGTGCTGTATTTTGGGGTGAAGAACCCAAGGAGGAGTTACCAGCTGGGAGGAGTGCAGATAGCCCAGACAGAGGAGGAGAAAGATCTGGGGGTACTCATTACAGGGTCAATGAACAACTCGGCACAATGTAGGAAGGCAGCTGCAAAGGCCAACAAAATGCTGGATTGCATTGCAAGGGGTATAGCCTCAAGGAGGTAGGAGGAGATTCTGCCACTGTATAGGTCATTAGTTAGACCGCACCTGGAGTACTGCATGCAGTACTGGTGCCCGTATCTGAATAGGGACATTAGGTTACTGGAGGGAGTGCAGTGCAGGGCAACAAAGATGATCAAGGGGCTGGGGGACTTTTCATATGAGAGGAGGCTAACAGAGTTGAACATGTACTCGCTGGAGGAGAGAAAGGACGGGGGACATGATTGAAACCATTAAGTACATGAAAGGAATAAACAAGACAGGTACAGAGGGGCTGTTCAAAGTAAGGGAGGGGAGGACACCAGGGGCCATGATATGAGACTGGAGGGAGGAAGCTTCAGGAGAGAGATGAGGAGATACTTTTTTACAGAGAGGGTGGTAGCTGGGTGGAATGCATTCCCTGCAGAAGTGGTATCCAGTAGAACAGTGGACAGCTTCAAAAGGATGGGACAGGAAAAGGGGAGGGTCAATCGAGGGAAGGGTGGGAGGGAGGAGCAGCTGCAGAATAAGGGGTGTTAGCTGTACATTGGAGCAGACTTGATAGATCTCTAGGCCTTTATCTGCTGGCAAATTTCATATGTTCATACATCATAATCATTCCCATAGCAACCAGTTCTGTTGTCAGAAGAAGAGGATTACAATATCAATTGGAGATGGGCAGACAGCAGATTAAGACCAAGCAATGGAGGCCCTGTTTTAATGGCCTGTTTTAATGAAAATGGCATAGGTAATAATCAAGTATGCTAGGAAGCTAAGTATGTGAAATGTAAGCTAAACTGTTTCTACTTTTGACTTGTCCCCGTAGGGTCAGAAGCTCATTATAGATACCACCAGTTACTTGATTTCTACCAGGAACCCATGCATTTTTAATAGGAATAACAAAAGTAGACAGCAGATGAAGCATGTAGGATGGTGTATGCAATTTTTCAAAGCACCCAGCAGACTCACACAACCAAAATAATTTTTGCGTTAGTTCATAGTTTTGTGCTCTGGAAATTAAAGAGTAAGCCTGGCTCAGCTCAGGAGTGAAATCTGTAGGGGAAGATCAGCTCATTTCTGACAGTGGTTGATACTGCAAAGCAAACAAGTGCAAAAGCCAGTAGAGAAAGTGAATGAATTCATTATACACATTTTATTTATTTATTTATTTCAGTTTAGGATTAATACCTTTGAGTCAAGGACTCATTTTCAAAGGTTCTGAGTCAGTTAAATAAACAGATACAGACAACATAACACATAGCACAGCAGTGGATTAAAAAATAAGGTTACAGAGGGTTGCACATACTTTTAAGTTTAACTGATACATAGGAGTCTAGGTTTCACTAGTACATAGGAGTCAAACATTATAAGTTTCACTAGTACATAGGAGTCTAACATTGTAAGTAACAGCACTAAGTGCGGGCATAGTAGTGTTAGAAAGAGGAAAGAGAGGGAGAGGCCAGGGATTGAGTCTCTGCTGGGTAGTACAGGGGGCAAGTGGGGGTGGGGCTTGGACGCTTGCCATAGTGGTGGGCTGAGCTCACCAGTGGAGGCCAGGGGTGAGAATGTGGGGGGGAAGCTGTCCAAGGTAGGCATTGTCAGATGTTCATGTATGTAGTTGATGGAGTGGGTAATCTGTGTAGGAGGGAGGTTGACAGTTTATTGTAGTGTAGACTATGCAAGGTAGGTATTTTGTGGGTAGGGGAATTTGTTGAAGTGAGTGGGGGGAAGAGTACAGGGGCTGTGGTTGGGTGGTTGGGTGGTTCTTCCTTATGCAATCCTCTTTGGTGTCTACTCACAATATTGTTCAAAACAAATGTGAATGCCACTTAATTTTGACATTTTGGGGGTGGGGGACATATCTTTGTGATAATGTGTAAATCAATTCTTCCCATACCTAGTTATAACCTATACTCACAGTGCCACATGCAGAACTGAGCACAGTAACACAAATGCACACAAAGCTCAAAGAAAAATTGCACACAGAGACTGTGCACCCAGTCTAAACACACAGATCCACGCACAGTACTATATACACAAATGTACACACAGACTGCACAGTCCAACAAATTGATGTTCTCACTCTACCTTAACATTCAGTTGCTGGCTGTGGCTGGGTCCTCACTCTAATTCTCACACAGACTACACGCTCCCACATATTTGCACACTCATACTACCCAAAAACACGCACATTTTCTTCAGCCTTTAGCATTCAACTGTTTTCTCTGGCTGTGGCCTAGGAATCTTCTGAGTTTGGTGTGCATGATTGCATGCTTCACATTTCATAGTACTCAATTGCTTCTATGAGACAATCAGCTTTATGCAATATGATAACTTTCCCTCTTGATATTGGTTGCACTTGCAGTAGGTACAATGAGTAGGACTGCCCAGAGGGGACTGAAGAAAATGGATTCTGACAACCACAGACTGCCAGAGATGGTGGAAGGAGGTTGATAATGGGAGGGGCAGAAAAGTAGCAATGTAGATCACTGAAGTGTATAGCGTGATTCTCATTGTGATTCAATGTGCTTTACATTTTATTTAAAAACATTTAAAATACAATACTTGTAACAGACAATATATAAAATCCTTTTAACAGCAACAAATATTAGACATAATCTGGTAAAGCTTATCAAAACAACTGTGTTTTTAGCTCCCACTTAAATTGAGCCATGGTCAAACTTTCTCTGATGTGACAAGGTAGCGAGTGATAGAGGGAGCCTGGACTCTCAGCAGTGAAGGAGATGGCAGGACATGCTTTTCAGAGATGTTGTATGCACAGTGTTGGAAAGGATTTTATTAGAAGTCAGCAGTCTGACTGCCTGAAGTAAAGAATCAGCTGCATCAAAACAGAAAATGGTGTGGTGAAACTGGTAATTCTGGAATAAATGCACACACACAGACAGCTCTACAGTTAGGCGCACACACTTATTCTGGTTCCCTCATTGCTATACTTCATGTGGCCCCAAAAAGTCTTCTAGGCTACATCAAGCAGCCTTAAAAATTGGTTCTGTCTATGGTTTAGGCAACCCTTCAGCCAGGTGCTAAAATGCGCTTCTGTGAAACCATTGTATACTTAAGTACAGAGTATCCGATTTGTATGATGAATACAATATTTTACTGCTGCTACTGCTACTACTACTACAGCATAAGATGAATCTGTCAACTATTTACAGGTGTCAGTAGTTTAACTGTAACAGGTGTCTGCTTTTTCTTATTTTTGCGGGTCATTCTGCAAAGATATATTCTCTTCAGTATGACACACTGGTTCTGATAAATAATGTTACATAAATAAGCCTTTTGACCATTGCAGTACAGGATCAGAATGCATTTTGCCTGTTACAATGTTTTTTTTTTTTTTTTTTTCCAATGTTATTTCTCAGGAGCCTCCCCTCCGACTACTGCTCCTCCGCCATCCCCGACATGAGACCCTCCTTCAGCACCCGCCGACTTACCCTTCACGGCAGGGTGGTGGGAGTGACTCAACCCACAGAACAGGTCCATGCCAGGGAGGCGTCCTCCGGGAATGGCGACAGGGAACGACGTCGTGCTGCAGGCTCCATTTTTCCCCGATTTTCTCCTGGCGGGCGTGGCATGCAATGATGCCAGCGACTGAATACGTGCACGCTCCTGTGCGTGCACTAGTCAAGCATCTGCCACGTCCCGCCTCCCACCTGTCTCTGCGGCTGCATGTTGTCGATCCCCAGCCTCCGCTAGGGGTCAGGCAAGCACCGGCCGTCCGAATCCCCCACCCCTGAGAGAGCAGTCCTCGGGCGCTCGATCCATCTCCTCCCCGCTGACCCCCGACAACCCGTGCTCGTTCCCGAACATGGGTCGCCGGTGTGGCGCGAGGTGTAGCGACCAGCGCCGCAACCCTCAGCGCCACCGGGCCGGCATACAATGTGTTTTAATGGTGTGCACTGAAAGCCAGCACTGAAGGAGTTAAGACACTGTAAACAAATATGTAGGTTCATAAAAATATGGTAATGCTGCTTTTGATGTGAACATACAGTACAAGGTACTGTATGTTCTGTCAATCAAAAGGTTTATTACAACAGAGGTTACACTATTCCCATAGTGGGATACCAAGACTTCTGAATTTTGCTTGAGATTCTTGATTGAGAGGAGTAGGGGGCCCAAAGATGTTCTATTTTTTTACCTCAACATTATCTAAGCTTTATTTTTCTGGTCTTATAAAGTGTCACATATTTTATCTATCTGTCACACACTCTAAGTGACAATGTCACATATTTAAATGACTGACAGTTAAGAGGTAAGATTAAAAGCAACCAGGTACTGTAATAACCACAGTGGAGTAAGCCCATCTTGAAATGAACTTGTAATGAAAAAATACAATAAAGCTTATTCTTGACAGCATGCCTTGGACACTTATTAAACTTTTAAGGTGGGAAAATGTTACCTTCTTGTACAGAACCCAGCAAGGCTAGTTAAAGGAAACTGTCAGTTGCCCGATATAAAAATTAGCAGTATTTCACTGATTTCCCTGTGCCTGTACCCTTGCCATGTGGCACTATGTTATGATAATCTTCCTCATCCATGAACTGCATAGGCACTGTGCTACAGTGGCAATCATGGAATGTAAAAACAATGTGTCATTTTGATGCTATGTGGATGGCTGGATAACAAGATGAAGCATTAGTGCAGTTTAGTTAATTGATTGACAACCTCAGTGTGATCACCCTATTGGAATATTAACAAAAGCATTATTTACATAAGTGATCATACTGTATGTCTCAACTTCAGAAAAAAACTGACGAAACATGAAGAACACCAGACTATAATGTCAACCATACACTTCAGAAATGTGTGGCACCACTAGGTTGTCCATGTCACTTCCAAAACTCTTATACTGTATGTGGTTTAATTCATAATTAGGCATCATACATATACTCTAGCATCAAAAACTGTTCATTGAAAATCACTGGGTGTCCAATAGACAGTTTTAATAGAAGTCTTGGCCCCTTATCTGGATTATTTTCCAGGGTTTCACACACAATTTTAGGAAATTTAGTCTGGAAAAATTATACTATATTCTTAAACTGGTTGTGTTGCCTTAAGACAAATGTCAACTGCATGGCTTTAATAAGCATGGCTCTGTGTAATGTACAGAAATTTCTGAGGGTACTGTAGCTGACCACCACTGGCAAGTGAGTTATGAACACATGAACACATGAACCTTACCACAAGAAGGGGACCAAACCACTTAAAGGATAACCACTTCACAGTGATTATCCTTTAATTCTAGAAGTAGTCAAACATATGTCTAATTCAGTTTTAAAAATTCCCATTGAATCAACTTGATATCACCTCAGTTGGTAATTATTCCAAAGTGACACTACACTTTGGGTAACACATCATGCACTTTTTGATTATTTCAGTATTTTCCCCTTTAACTGCAATGCATGACTTTTTGTCCTAAGCTTTTTTTGAGATCTAATTTTGCAATTGAAATTTGATTTTATATACTGTACCTGTTCACATGCATTGATAGATCAATATCATATCCTATAACATCCACCTGTACTCTAGTGTGAACAATTTCAATTGGTCTAATCTGGTTTTATAATCCATATTCTGTGTTCCTGCAATAGTTTTTGTGAACTAGTGCTGCAGCTGCATGCTATCTAGCCTATTAATGTCTCTTCTTTGACAAGGGCTCCATAGCTGTGCACAATATTCCATATTAGGTCTCAACGTGGATCCATGCAAAGGGATCATAACCTCACTGCTTCTTGTAGCTATGTGTTTCTTAATATTTCTGCTTATTGTATTATGTTTTTCTTATTATATTGTCAACTTGACTATGAAAATGAAGCCTATGTATTTGATACCCAGATGTCTCTCTCTCTTGTTCTGATATCTTTAATGTTTTTCCACAGACTTTTAATCATGCATTAAATGTTTCTCCCAAAATGTATCACTGTGCATTTCTCATCACTGAATCTCATACTATTATCATATTCCCAAACCTCCAAAACACCTAAATCATCTTATAGTGGCTTTTGTTGTTGTGCCATGTTTACAACACTACCTAATTTGGCATCATCGGAGAACTTACCACAAATTCTCCCATTCAAGGCTTTCATGTCTTTTATGAAGCTGCTATGCAGTATTGGCCCTAACACCAACCCCTGTGGTATCCTGCTGGTCACATGTCCTGGTCTAGAGACTGAGATGTGTATTCTCACTGTCTGGGTTTCTCCAGTTAACCATTAGATATCCAGCGTATTATTCCACCACTTATGCCCATATGTTCACAATTTTTTTTTTATTATCTTGGTAAGTTGCACCATGTCGAATGCCTTCATAAAGTCAAGGTACACAGTGTCCACATGTTTCACATTATCTAGTTCCCTAGTAACTTTTTCAGAGAAATCTGTTATAGTAAATTGATTGTTCACAATCTTTCCCCTGTGAACCTATGTTGTGTGATATCTTCCAGATTATTCTCATCTATAAAAAAATGGAAGACATTCTTTTAAAGGGGCACTGTCAGCTTTTGGGCAGAATTGTTATCCCCTTAAAAGGTGCCTGCATCCATCTATATGCCTTGTCATGGCATACATACTACCAGATTGCCATACAGTATGCATTTACTAACCTTTTTAATAATATTTTGTGTATACTAACATACTAACATGCTAACATACTAAAATGCCAGCAGAATAGGCCTAACGATCTTTCGTGTCTGCCCTTTTGGTCAGCCCCCACCCTGGGAGCTGACCTTGCTGCCCCTCCCTCACCTTCTCTTGTTTCTCTCTTCCCAGTTCCAGATATTCTCGCTGCACTGGATTTTGCTTCCAGAACTCTTCCCCTGTACCTCTCCTACCCCCTCTTGAACCCCTCCACTGTCTCTGCCTCCACCAGCCCACTGGGCAGTGCATTCCATGGCTTCACCACCCTCTCAGTGAAGTAGCACCTCCTTCTTTTCTCCCCTGAATCTTCCCCCCTCCAGCTTCCACTCATGCCCTCTAGTTGCCCCCCCTCCTTCCTTCGAAGCATCCTGGCTGCTCCTTCCCTATTTACCCCGTTCATGTACCTGAAGAACTCTCTCATGTCCCCCCGGTCCCTTCTCTCTTCCAGTGTGTACATATTTAGCTCTTTGAGCCTCTCTCCATAGGTCCTGTCCTCCAAGCCCCAAATCATTTTGGTTGCCCTCCTCTGGACCATCTCCAGGAGTTTAATGTCCCTCTTTAAGTGTGGCCTTCAAAATTTCATGCAGTACTTGAGGTGTGGCCTCACCAAGCAGTTATACAGAGGGAGTATCACTTCCCTCCTTCTGGAGGTGATCTCCCTAGCGATGCATCCCAGCATCTTGTTGGCCTTGGCTGCTGCCCTCCTACAAGTCTCCGAGTTGTTTATCTTGATGTCCACCACCACCCCCAGGTCCCTCTCAGCCATTGAGACTTGTAGCATTCCCCCCCAGGGTGTACATTTGGCCCCGGTTTCTGGCCCCCAGGTACAGTACCTTGCATTTCCCTGCATTGAACCTCAGCTTCCACTTTCTAGACCATCTTCCCAGAGCCTCCAGGTCCCCCTTTAGGGCCACCTTCCCCTCTTCCCCATCCACCACCGCCCCCAGTTTTGAGTCATCCACAAAGAGACTCATCTCACTCCTGATACCTCTCCTTATGTCAGAGATGTAGGCATTGAACAGAAGGGGCCCAAGGACTGATCCCTGTGGGACCCCACTAATGACCCTCCTTGGGGATGAGACTATCCCACCAACTATGACCCCCTGGGTCCTGTCCTGGAGCCAATTGTCTATCCATCTGATCATCTGGTTCCCCACCCCCATTTCTCCCAGCCTATCCAACAAGACCTCCTAAGGAACAGAGTCAAATGCCTTGCTGGAGTCTAGAAAGAGGACGTTCTCTGGTCTACCCAGGTCCAAGGCACTCATCACCCAGTCATAGAACTCCACAAGATTTGTCTGACATGATTTCCCTGGGATGAATCCATGCTGTCTATCGTCCAGGCACCCTGACTTTTCCAGGTCCCCCCCAGCCTCTCCTTGACAATGCCCTCCATCACTTTGCCCACCACTGATGTCAGGCTGACAGGCCTGTAGTTCCCTGCCACCTCCCTTAATCCTCCCTTATGGATAGGCACTATATGCACCACCTTCCAGTCCTGGGGCTCCCACCCTGTCCTCAAAGACATGGTGAAAATCTCCATCAGGGGTTTCACCAGGACATCCGCAAGTTCCTTCAGCACTCTGTGATGTAATTTATCCAGCCCCGGTGCTTTCTCCATCTTAAGGGACCTGAGGGCTTCCCTCACTCTCTCTGCTATGATTTCCACCTCTGCTACCTGTTCTCCCTGCTTAGCCTTCCCCCCTCCTGCCAGTGATGCCTCCCCCTCTCCCCAGACCCACCGATCAGTAAGGGTCCCTTACCAGTCAGCTTGCTCTTATCCTGTCACCAAATGCTCAAGCACATACACACTCTGCAACATGATGTGGAAGCTCTGGTAAACTCATTCATAGGTAGGTTTTGCAATTTTTATGCTACATCAGTAAAATATGGTGTCTAATAGTGGAGTTGAGCTGGACTTGAAAAAGTTACTCAGTTTGCAAAATAAGCAGTACAATATAATTAAATCACTGTTTGAAAATTGAAGTCATGACTCCAAGCATGTGCTATGTTGTAGTTTCTGAACATGCTTCAACGTTGGGCAGCAAGGATGATGGTAGATAAACTGAAACAGCAAATTATAAAAAAAGGTCAGTAAATGCATATTGTGTGGCAATCTGATAGTATACTGTATATGCCACAACAAAGCCTATGGCTGATTGTAGGCCCCTTTTTGAAAGAGTTAAATAATTCTGCCCAAAAGCGAACAATGTCCCTTTAAATTCATCTACTAGTTTACATATTACAGAGGTTAAACTAACTGGTCTGCAGTTACTTCAATCATCTTTTGCTCCCTTTTTTTATAGTGGTGTCATTCTTACTTTCTGGCATTCAGAGGGAACCCTTCCTGTTCTTATGGTTCCATTAATAATGAAAGCCAATAATGGTGTTATTTCCTCATATACCTCCTTCAAGAATCTTGGGTTTGTTTCATCTGGCCCCTCATATGTATCTACTGTCTGTCTCCTTAATCTTTAAATTAAATCTTCTGTCTGAACTGTTACTTATGAGTCCTGTTCGTAATCCAGGTTCTTGTATGTGTGTGCTGAGTAAGGAAAACAAAGGGCAAACAAGCAATAAATAAAATAGTTATTACTGTAATACTCATGCCAAAGCATGTAACAAAGAGTTACAAAAAGGATGATTTCCAGCAGTTAGCCCCAGAGTTACATGTACTAAATAAATCTAAACACAAAATGAACAAACATACGGAAAGAACACTAAAATCTCAGAGACTGGGTAGGGTCTGTCTGGAAGTTACATATATACACTGCTTATAAGAATGTAACATATAGATAAGGCAGACAAATGCAATTGAATATAATATACAGAGTATAATATCTGGGTGGACCCGAGGAAGCAAGGGTGCATGGTTGGCATATATCTTAGAAATTCATAGAATAAGTGTTATCTGTTCTTATTTCCAGACAGTCTGGAAATAACTGCAATGTAATCAGAAAAGCCACAATGTGTCACAATAGTGGAAAACTACAGAATATGAGTGATTATGAGTATAACAGAATATATGGCAGAAACATAGCATATACAGGCATATAACATACTGTATACAAACATGCATTACAGACAAATATGAGCATAGCAAATATAATAAAGAACACTAATCCAAGTAATAAAACAAGATAAACATGAGACTGTGGTAAGGCACACATACTTGTAGGTGTATAAGGTTACAGTTACATGTGAGTTAGTTGGTGGCATATAACCCAGGCATAACATTCCCCTCCTTGTTGCCTAGCTCAAGGGCAACGCAACAAAAAGAAGAAAGCTAGGTATAGTAATGGTATGTCTTATTTCATCAACAAGCCCAAAGTACAGGACCTGTAAAGGAAATTTAGTTGCCATCTGTGTTGTGGTAGGGTTCATCGAAGACCGCAAAGAGTTAGTATTTCTAAGAAGGTCAGAAAGGATTGAGTTATAACAAATATTTTAATTGTAAATTCAACTATAGGATTTTCTAAAAAGAAACACATATTGTTGTTAATTAAATCATTCAAAGATTCAGTAGCTTTTGAAATATCATTACTAATGTAAATCAATTGAGTATCAGAACGATTAAGAAGGGGTTGAAGAGACAGATTCAGAGGTCCTATATAGACACTGAAGAGAAGTACATATTGATATAAAGCATTAAAGTAGTCTGGGTCAGATTCAATGACATCCATTTCCATAGAACGGACAGGTGTGATCATTGTGACCAATAATAGTTCATTGTTGGTGAGAGAAAAGTTCAGTTGAAGAATGTCACAGTGTTTATCACCATAGTGGAATGTTTTCAGGTTGGATACAACATAAAATTCTCCATCGGATGAATAAGTCACTGTAGCAGAACGTATAATCTATCTGTGAAGGTGAACAGGACAAACAAGATCAATATTATTGTCCACAATCCAAGCATCAAAATTAGTTCCAGGGATACATCCAAGGTTTCTTCCAGTTTCAAAAGAAGAATCAACAGGAGTCAAAGCATCAGTATTAACACCAAAGTTCCATAAATAAACATTTAAAGTTTCATTGTTCAGAAGACCCAAATCAGAGGCATATGACTAATCCAAGTTCACTGGAGAATGACCATAAACAGGGGGGGATGACACCAAAGACATCACATCTGCAGAAAAGATGATACCCTTTCCAGGCACATCAATCAGTGTGGGAAGCAGCCCAGATACTGAGTATAGGGTGGAACACCAACAATGGAGGAAGATCCAAATGTTCACGATAAATGTTACCGTCAAGAAGACCAATAGAATGGACAGTTGCCAGATGGTCAAAAATCACTGATGAAGAACCAAATTGCAGTAAGAAGATGGTGAATGTCACATAAAGCCCATCCTGGATTGAGCATAAGCAAGATGCAAAGCATGGAGAAATGTTCGGGTGTGGGATTATATATCCCAGATTTCTTGCTGTTGATAACTGCATAGATTAAGTTTGTTTCAAACATATTGCCATGCATGACATATAGGAACACTGAGGGCAATACCATCGTCCAAGATGTTTGTCATAGATGAGATCTGGAATACGTCCAGATTCCAGATCAAGTAACAATCCTTTAATTGGAGCTTTCATGTGGGAACCATGTGCAGTGCATCAAATTTCCCTTCCAATTGAATGCTTTTCTGCTTCCTTATTGTGAGCAGAAATCAGTTGACTAATTTTTAATCTTGTGTCCTCAAACCTTTCAAATATTTATTTCATATTATAAACTGTGAAAAGTTCTTCCTGGCTTAGACCATCTACACCATGTAACAGTGGTGGAAAAAATGTTATATTTAAAGGCTTCATCAGTTTTAGACATTTGGGATTTTAAACTGGCTATATCAGCCCTATTCCATATAGACATACCAGAACCAAAGAGGCCTGTGACAGTGCCAGTAGCTGCACCAGTAGATGTCATATCAAAATGTTTATAGAGTGTTGATTTACCATTTTTTTACAGAAGATTTAGGGTGGGGTCTAAGGACTCCCCTGAGTTCAGTGCTAAGCAGCCCAGTTAGGGGGTCACTAATGTGTGTTTGATACACAGCAATAATATCTCAAAATAAAATGTGAAAAAATCTTGAAACATTTGTTTCAGAACATAAACCAAACAATTTCATTTCCCAAAAGGAGAGGTTTAAAAGGATAGGAATGTGCATGAACTGCACATTATTAATCAGGGCACCCACCAAGGAATTGGCAATTAAGCCACTGGGTGGACCTGGTGTTTGTTTGGGACATTCATTTGCCTTGATAAACCAATCTTGATCTCTAAGAGATTCAGTTTTAGGTATAACTTCCAGTTGAATACTATAATACACCAGGAAATATAAGATACAGAATTTTTGATCATAGTAACTTTTAAAAGTATTGCATGAGTTAGGATCGAACCAAGCTGTAATGTTATACAGACCAGAATGTGAGGGATTTGCATGACAGATGAAAAGGGCACCGTTGGGTGCCAATTTGGTATTGGGCATTCCTTCAAAAGTGCTATGAACCAGGTGGGCTACTTGTACTTGTTTTCCATTGTGATCTGTATGCCATACAATATCAAGGCTGGTTTGATGTAAGGCAGTAACCATAACATTCAGTAGTGTTAGGAGTGCTCCCTCGCCTCCTGAATGATGATCTTTGGACTTGTGACATCAATTTGGGTTTCACAAGGCATCGCCTCATTGGTTTTGATGTTGATGTTGGATATCCCAGAATCAGGGTCATGGGAAACTGTATGATAGACCACACAATGTGAGGTCATGAAAAAGACTCCATAAAGGAGAAGGTGTTGGGTCACCATCTTAGTTAGGTACCTAGAAGAAAAAAGAAAATAAAAACATAATTAGTTCAGTACTGTTCCACCCTGTGGGGTTAGGAACAGTAGTTTAATCTCCTTTATATAACTTCATCTGATTGGCATGTAGCCATTTGTCAGTGAGCGTCTTATTATGTGGCAGTCTAACTTGGTAGACTGAAGGACTGAGCTCATTTACAATAGGATAGGGACCTTCCCATTTGTTTTCAAAAGCATGAGTAGGAGCAGCAAATATGAGAACCCTCACTTGATCTCCAACCTGCCAGTCCACATCATGGACTGTCTTGTCAAATTGTATCTTTGACGGTTGTTGGGCCTTGCCCAAGCATTTTGCAGCAAACTAGTGTATCAGTTGGATGTCTTGTTTCAGTTTCTGGACATATTTGTCTACTAATACTCTATCAGTAGTAGGAGCACACAAATCCAGAAGGAGATGTTCTGGTAATCCCATCGACCATCCAGTCATGACCTCAAACAGGGTACATTTTATACTGGTTGAGGGTGTAGCCCTTATTGCCATAAGGAGCAAAGGCAACATGGAATCCCAGTTCTTGGGGTTGTCCTTAGAAAATTTGGATAGCATAAGCTTGATCAGCCTGTTTGCCCTTTCCACCTGTCCTGATGATTGTGGGTGGTAAGGGATGTGAAACTTCTGACTGACTCCTAGGATTTTCAGAGTTTCCTGCATCAGTTCACCTGTGAAACTTGAACCTTGATCAGAGCCTGCCTTCAAGGGGAGACCCCATCTGGTGAAAAGTTGTTCTACCAGAACATTGGTAGTGATTTTTGCAGTGTTGTTTTTCATTGGGAATGCCTCTACCCATTTAGAGAACATATCAGTGACCACCAATGCAAACTTGTTATTGTTTTTGGTTATTGGGAGTGGCCCAATGTAATCAATTATGACAGAATTCAAGGGGCTCGAGTGCCTTCTGGGTAACAATTTGACATTCTTCTTGGCCAAAGTTGGGTTATTCTGTGTGCAGACCAAAAAATTATTGATGTAGTGTTCCACATCATGTTTCATGTGTGGCCACCATCCAAAAGTAATTAGTCTATCTAAGGTTTTTTCCACTCCTTGGTCCCCTCTGCTAGGAGTGTCATGCACTTGATACATAAAATCCATCCTCAGTTTTCCTGGAATTACCCACAATTTCTCAGAATTGTTGAGGTTATGATACCATATGAGTAGGTTATCACTGGAAAGGTGAAGATGATCCCTTACTGATTTGTAGGGACTGTGTGGTGGAAGTTCTTCCTCAGTTCCTTTGTCAAGAATTTGAATACTGCCCTCAGATGAGGGTCCTGTTTTTGTGTGTATGCTAGATCTAGCAGCACAAAAGGTGTTGTTTGCTGTTTCTCAGCAGCAACGCATACAGTACATGTAGTAGAGGGGGTTTTCAGTTCCCATTTGTCCCCTTCTTGAGCACCGGCTTTCACAAGACAGTCAGCATGGTCATTGAAAGAAAGGTAGGGCTCACACTTAGAGAGGGCATAAACTTTATGGATGTACAGTTTATGCTTAAACTGTTGTGCTAGTGCTGCAATGTACACTAACAAGTCTCTGTATTTTACAGGTGCACTATCAGAGGATGCAGAGTTTGTTTTCTCCCAAAATTGTAAGAATTCAGACAGTGAGGAACAGACTCAGTTAGATTCTGTAAAGATAATTTTGTCTGTAGTGCCTTGTTTTAGCAACTATAGAGCACAGGCCACAGCTGCCAATTCGGCATACTGTGAGAAAATGACAGTACAGTTCTCGGAAATGCAGACTGTGTTATTGTCAGGGTGCACAATGAGAACCTCAAATCCCGCTACCTGATCCCCATTGTTGTAAGAGGCTGAGCCATCAGTGAAAACATGGAACAAGTTTGTATCATTTAGTACTTCTGGTGTTGCAGGAAGAAAGGGTCCTGGGTCAGGCAGGTCAGGCAGTTGGAGGAAACACTCATGTGCATCACCTGTATATAATAGGCCATGGGTCAACAGGGATGGTAACTTTGTAGAGTGTGCCGTTATGTTACAATCCTGTAAAAGAAGAGACCAGTGTGTAAGTCTGGTGTTAGAGATAGAGCCATCTTTGACTCTATCCGACAGCAGAAAATTAGTGGGCATATGATTGGAATGCAGAACAATGGGAACATAACCAATGATGTATGAAAAGTGTTTCACATCCCAGAAAGTAGCAAGGAGATTCCTTTCACAGGTGTTATATTTTCTTTCCACTGGAGAAAGCATTTGTGATGCATAAGCAATAGGTCTAATGTGTCCATTGGATTTCTGTATTAGAATTGCTGAAATGGCTACATCTGTAGCTACTGTTTCCAAATGAAATAAGGCAAAGATGGATTTGGATTAACCAAAGCAGGAGCTGAGGCCAGCATTTGTTTTAGGCTGGTTACAGCTGCTGTCCATGCTGGACTCCATGTCCAGGGGATGTTCTTTTTCAGTAACTCGTACAGAGGCACATATGTCTTTGTGAAATCACAAATAAAATACCTAGAGTAGTTTATCATGCCTAGGAAGCATCTGAGTGTTGCCACACTAGTTGGTAGAGGCAAGTCTTGCAGTCATTGAGTCTTATTGATGTCTGGGCTTCTGCCTTTCCCTGTCATGCAGAGGCCAAGAAAGGTGACTTCTTTCTTGCACAATTGTGCTTTGGAAGGGTTGCATTTCAGGCCTGATTCTGTAAGAGGGTCAGTAGCTCATCAGGTAGAACCAAATGTTCTGTTTTGGTAGCTGTGGACAAGAGCAAATCATCCACATACTGCAGAAGGCATTCAGAGCCTAAAAATCCCTGTAATGCAGCTTTCATGTGTTAATGAAAGAGGAAGGGGCTGCTATGATACCCCTGAGGGAGGCAGGTCTATGTATACTGACGCCCTTCAAAAGTGAAGGCAAATTTATATTGGCTTTCCTTAGCCAATGGTAAAGATCAAAATCCACTGGAAATAGCCAATGCACTGAACCATTTGCGGTCAGGTGTTAACATCCTTAACACATCTGGTGCTGATTCCACTGTTGGGGCACAGCTTGGGTTTACTTGATTAAGTTTTCGAAAATCAATTGTGAGTCTCCAGGCCCCAGTTGGTTTCTTCACAGGCCAAATGGGGGAGTTTGTGGTTGAAACACATGGTCTAATCACTCACTGTTGGAGCAGAGACTGGATAGTCTCTCTTAATGATGGCAGAGCTTCTGCAGGAAAAGGGTATTGTTTTTGTCTAACAGGGTCTGGGTCTGTTACTTCAATAGATGTTTTCATTCTGCCACAATCATGTTTGTTTGTTTCAAACACATCTTGGTGTTTTGCAAGTATATGCTTCAGTTCACTATATGAGTCATGATCCTTGTGGATATCTATGATGTCATACTCAGTGCCATTGTGTGTAATGGCAGCCAGGACATGTGAATCACATATCATGATAGTATGGTACTGGCCCGGAATCTGAATCATTATCCTGGTGGCTAAATCCACAACACAACCATGTTGTGCAAGGAAATCACTCCCTAAAATACTGGAATAATGATGTAATACCATGAGATCAAAAGTGAATTGGGTGTTTAAGATTTCCACTACCACTGGAAGGGGATGGACCTGTATGTCTGTAATATGGTACCATCCACTCTTTTAGCACTGGTCAACATTCCAGTGGACCAGTGTGAGGAAGCTGGGTCCTCATCATGTAGTACTGACATAACTACTCCTGTATCAAGCAGCATTACCTGTTGGCAGCCCCCTACCATGGCCTCTACATAAGGTCTTCCACTTGTATCCACAACCAAAAGGGAAACAATGCAGACTGGGGTCTCTAATTGTCATTGTGATGTATTAGGGTTCCCCCCCTACGAGTTGTGCAACCATTGCTTGCACTTTCTTACCAGTTCTGGCTTTATTCACATTATAAGCTGGGAGTAACTGACTTTGGCTAGTAGTAGCCACTGCTGCCACAGGTGAAGTTACAGTGCCAGGTGTCAGTGGACAGGGCTGCATGGTTGGTGAAGCTGGTGCTGGTAATGTGGGGGTGGGGTGGTCTTGGAGAAGTAAAAAGAGGCTGCAAGACCTGGACTATTTCAGACCCTGTATCCCCCCCACCCATTGTGGGCTGGAATGCTGGAACTATTGCTGACATGATGCAATCACTACCAGGGGCTCTAGTAGATCTGACATGATCTAGCAAATTTCTTAACCTTTTATTTTCCTCCACAATCTGTTTATATGGTGGCTCAGTCTGGGAATTCCTGCTTCCTTTAGTAGTCCTAGATTGATTAGCGTTACTATGCTTCTTACCCTGATAGTTTTTCTTTTATACTTTTTACCATGCCCATTTCTGTTACCCCCCCGGTTAGAGTAGTGGTGACAGCTGAGCTGGATGGTGTCCTCCCCCTTTCCACTGCATATGTGGTGATGTCTCCAGTAGGCTGCTGAATTGCAGCATCCTTGTTTTTGTCTTTAGAATTGAGAGATCAGATATAAATCTGATACAGTCTGTCTGTTACCATTTGAATTTTATCAAATGTGTCCTGTTCTGGGAACACTGCACACTCAACCCTCTCACGTAAGGCTGGTGTCATGTTTCTGATATACAAATCCTTGTATTCAGTCTGGTCTGTGCTATGCTCCTCCTTTGCAAGGAGCTTGGCTAAGTGATGAGCCATCCACAAATGGGAATGGTACAAGGTAGGGGATTCCCTAGCCGGTTGTCTCACATTCAAGGCTAAATGCACACCCACAACTCCTGTGTTGGCAGCAAATAACAAATTAGTACAGATATCATCAAAATCCATGTTATCACTATTCCATACAGCTGGCTTGAGTTTGGACTACAGACCAGGGTCGATTGTCAACTTTAAGACCTTAACCTTACAGTCTTCTGGAAGGCTAAGCATTTCACAGTGTGAGCTCACATTTGCCAGATGACGGCTTAAATTATCATTAGGCTGCATACGCCCAATGCTTTCAGCAATCTGTTGTGCTGAATGGAGAACCTGCATGGGGTTGTCTGTAGGTGGTTTCTGGTTTGTTTCTAGAGCTACAGCTCTGGAGGCATTGTGTTCAATATCTGCAGCAGTCTGCGCTACAAGACTTTAGTACACTTTTCTGTGAACTAGCTTCCTTTATCATTTTATTAACCTCCTCATGCAATCTGTCTAACTCCTCACCAACAATATCCAGCCTCAGTATAGCCTCTTCAATCATAGAATTAATTTCTAATCTGTCCTTTGAATCCAAAACAGCAATTGCAGGGGGGAAGGATTGCTTTAATATATCCATGGCTTGCTGCCGTCTGCCATTTTGTTGTAGGGCATAGGCTGTATGGGTGCAGCAATCTTGGAGGAGGGTATGGGCATGGCTATCCTGGAGGAGGACCTCCTGAGGGCAGCCATCTTGTTGTAGGTCAGTGCCATTGTGTGAATGGCACTGCTGCACAATATGTTGACATCCACCTCCATTTTGTGAACAAGAACATCCACCATTTTGTGACAGAACAGGAGCAGGGACAGTCGTGGGGCTAGCCTGTTCTGATTGATCTCCAGAACCCTCTGTATCAGAGTTTTCTTCCCCAGAAGAATAAACATTAGTGGAAACATAACTAACGCCCTTCATAGCTTTAATGTGAGCTTATAAAAGGAGCAACTGTTGGTATAACTTTGCCACTTTAGCAAAACATTTTTCATCATTAACCTTTGCATTTGTAGCAAACAAACCTCTAGACATATCTTTCTGTAACACCCTGTAGGCTGCAGACACCTCAGTGTGATCTAGCCTTAACTGTTCGAAAACATGACTCCCCTTTTTGCAATCAGCTTTTAATTCATCATTATCCTGAATCAAAGACTCATTAGTATTAGACAGTAGATCATTCATTTGTAAGACTTGCTGTCTATCAAGCTGCAGTTTGTCACAAAGTTCACTCAGCTCATGCAATTTCAAGTTAGAATGTTCATCTGAGGTAGTTAACAGGCAGTCACACTACTGACATAATGCCTGCAGCTCAGAATGAAGTATGTTTACATTCCTTGAATGTTCTGCAGTGTTTTCACAAACTAATCTCTTATAATCAGTAAAACTAGACTTCACAGAAATCAGCTTCTGTAATGAAGCCTATAACGAAGTTAACAACGTAGCTAGGAGCAGGCCCTTAGCAGACAGCTTGTTAGTTAATAGTCTCAGTGTAATATACTGTTCACATATTAACATAATCGGATCTGAAACATTTTTGATTAACTCATCTGTAGTTAATACAGTATAGCATTCCCAATCACCATGTGAACTGAGATAAGTTGAGTTATCTTCTCTCAACTCCGTGCTAATTACCACAGACATGTCTGATAAGCAGGGGAAACCTTAAACCATTTGTTGGTCAGCTGCTGTGTTCTGAACCACAATAGACGAACACTGGCAAATAGGAGGCATGTGTAGATGACTTTAAAAGACAGAAAAAAGTTACCACAAACAGCTGTGTGTTTTTTATTTGTTGTTTCTCTACTCACTCTGCTGTTATGGTAATCAGCAGATAAAGGCAGCCTGTCTGAATAAAAACAGGGGTTCCCGGTGTCTTATGAGTCTCACTGGAAAGACACAGACTGAGAAGAATTAAACAAAAGCCACACACAACTGCTAGCCTGTTATGAATTCATTACTAGTCACAGCATTAACCACATGTCACCAAACATGTTATTTATGAGTCCTGCTCATAAATCAGATTCTGAATAAGGAAAACACAGGGCAAACAAGTAATAAAGAAAAAATGTATTGCTATAATACTCATGCCAAAGCATGTAACAAGGAGATCAAAAAGGATGATTTCCACCAGTCAGCCCCGGGGTTACACGTACTAAATAAATCTAAACACAAAACGAACAAATTTATGGAAAGAACACTAAAATCTCAGAGGCTGGGGAGGGACTGGCTGGCAGTTACATATATACACTGCTGATAAGAATGTAACATTTGGATAAGGCAGACAAATATAATTGGATATAATATACAGAGTGTAATATCTGGGTGAACCCCAGGAAGCAAGAGTGCATGGTTGGCATATATCTCAGAAATTCATAGAATAAGTGTTATCTGTTCTTATTTCCAGGCAGTCTGGAAACAACTGCAGTGTGATCAGAAAAGCACACAGCATGTCACAGTAGTAGAAAACTACAGAATATGATGGATTATGAGGATAGCAGAATATATGGCAGAAACATACAGTAGCATATAGGTAAATGCATTACAGACAAATATGAGCATAACAAATATAATTAAGAACACTAATATAAGTAATAAAACAAGATGAAACATAAGACTGTGGTAAAGCACTAAACTGTAGGTGTATAAGGTTAGCGTTACATGTGGGTCAGTTGGTTGTATATAACCCAGGCATAATAGAACCTAAAACAGAATGTCCCCAGGATCTCCACTGTTCATTGATCTATTACCATTTTTTCCATTAAATATTGAACATCAAATAATTTAGTTCATTTACAGTATCATCTTAGTATTATTGCTTAAGAATAGGTTGTTTAAGACTACACAAAGATAATTTGGCTCTGCTGGGGTTTGAACCTATGAGCTCCTGGTTTGGAAGCCAGTGCTTTAATCAATAGATGTCACTGAGTATGAAGTTGTCTAGTGGACACATTTTATATTATGGCCTGTCCAGCACACTATAGGAAGTCCTAGTCCAAGATGACAGGTCACTAATGTGGACGACAATCAAGCATTTACTGTTTCATTGCATAGCTCTACACATTTTATTCCCATCAGCAATTGCTAAAACACACCAACTCAAGATAGCTGCCACCTTGGGGATCCAAGGGCTGCTGTTGGAAAGAGACTTCCTAAATGCTAGGCCACCGCAAGCTTAGTATTCCATCATCAGCATCTAGCTCCAAGTGGGACCTGGGCTGGTGAAGAGTGGCTGCAATGCCAGGAAACAATATATTGCAGTTAAAATGTCAGTGAAGCACCTGTTCTCCTGAGAACAAGACTCCATCCAACCCCACTGCCTGCTGTGGTAATCTGGCAGAGAGAGAGAGAGAGAGAGAGAGAGAGAGAGAGAGAGAGAGAGACCATCAAATGATCATGTTTATTAGTGTCTGGACTGTACAGAGCCTAGGAAGGGAGTAGTATTGTAATAACTTCTGACAATCTACACACTTGCAGTGAGCAGTGCAGACCTTCCTCCAAGACCTTTTTTTCTGGGCCCACATGCCCCAGTCTGCTGTCATGTTTACTATATTTTATGTCCATGCATGTTGAACCATGTTTTGGACATCATATATTGCCTTTCAGTGACCTTGTTCAGAAACTATGAAATGATCATGGTCAGAGTTTCACTAGCAAATATATTCATAGCAAGGTTAAAATCATTGAACAAGGATAAACTTGATAGAAACATGACATTTAAGACATAGTCAAACATATAACAATTATGGTTATTTAAACATTATTTATAATGCAGTTAAACAAGGAAATCAGTAAATATGAAATGCTTCAAAAGTTATTTAGTGATATAATTTTTCACACCATAGAAACTACAGCTGTTTTTCATTTAAACATTTTATTTTATTTGGAAGACATTTGCCCAAGTGAGGATTTGATCATGGTACTATGTTCAACCAAGGTTAAAAAATGGGTGATCATGTTCTGACCATGCTTTGGCAGTGGTTGATGACCATTTTCAAAAACAATTGTCAGTCTAGCATTGTCAGAGTATGGTCAACCATGGTCATTTTTAATGATAATTGACCATGCTTAACCATGCCCATTCTGCATCCTTTGTTCTAACTAACTGAACGCATTCATTTTAATCTTTTACTAAACATAAAATGAAGAACTTTGGACACACCATGGTCAGCTGTGGTTAATCATCATTCATCCATGTTTGACCATTTCTTGTCTATGCCCATAAGAGCATGGTATAGCAACCACATTTGCATAATTTATTTGAATATCAGAATACAGAATTTGACACATTTAATGCATATAAATGATCACATTTGTTTACAGTTTATGAACAAAAAATAAGTTTCATGCAAAGCAATTAATTGCTTGACCATCACAAAATTAGTATGAGAACTTACCGCATCTTAAAAGAGTTTTGTTTCTTTGTGGTATAAATAGTGATTAGGCTATGAAAGAGGAGAAAGTCCATTAAAAAGTAGGGCTGTGCAAATATCAATTCCCAAATATTCGACTAAATATTTCGTATTCAGAGCCAAACTATTCAATATTTGTTATTTGGGAGGGCTGAAAGAAGGGCATTTAAAAATAAAAGAGAGTCCCTCTGGCCAGCATTGAAATATATATGTTATCCCTGATGACTAGTGGTCCAGTCCCTGGCTGATTGCCGGTCCAAAATGGTATTTTCTCCCCAAAGACTCTCACCCATACTGATTCCCAAGATGAATAAAATCCTTATTTCCGAGGTTCAGTGGATTCTCACTTGTCAAATAATGCCCCATCTCTACCATGACTTGAGGCTATCAGTCATTCACTACCTCCAGCAGCAGCTTGACTGAGCTTTCAATGAATGAACACGTGCTTGTGCAAGCACATTCTCATTCACTGAAAGCTCAGTCGGGCTGCTGGCTCTGGAGGTGAGTGGAGGGCCAGCGGCCCACCCAGGCTCATTGGTGGGGGAGGGGAATTACTTGACAGGGTGGGGGGTCCACTAGACACCAGGGAAATTAGTACTTTTTTTAAATTTATATATATATATATATACATTTGGGGACTGAGGTATGAGTGAGAGTCTTGGCGGGGGGGGATTCTTCATTTTGGACTGACAAGCGGCTGGTAGGGTGGGACCACTAGACATCAGGCATTAAAGTTTATTTTAAAGATTATTAGGAGGGTAGAGGAGGCTTTTTTTTCCCCTTTCATTCGACAACCCCATGGCCAGATACCAAATACCAGCTGAATAGTGGACTATTCGGTATTCAGCTTTGAATATTCGGATAGCCATTATTCGTGGTATTCAGAAAATGATATTCAGCTGTTGCACAGCCCTATTAGAAAGCGAAGCACCCACAGCAATTGATAAGCAAATAACAGAGATTTCAAAAATATATATGGATAATATTATTATCACAGAATGTTTAGGTTGTTGAACAAAATGACATAACATGAGCTGCATAGAAATTTGTTTTATTATAAATTATTATTGATTATTTTTTTCAATGGATGACCATGGTTATTTAACACTTTGAGGTCTTATTCTGACAAGAAATAAGTGAAGTCTGCAAAATTCATACCACAAATTAATTTGTGAATTTGTGAAATTCGCAGATCACGAAAGGTGGAAATTCGACATGAAGTGTGAAATTTTGCCCGAGTTCTGCACTTTGTGGGTGAAATTCCTCACTTTGCAACCAAAAAAGTTCACCATTCAAGTGAAGTCAAAGTTTTCCAGGTGTGGGGAAGCTTCATGAAGATCTGCGAAGTGTGACTTTTCAGCATGTTGCCAGAATTTCACCCGCAAAGTTTTACTTCGCAACATCTCTAGTTCTGACTATTGTTGACAGTGGTTGACCATGATTCAACCATGCTATAATCACAGGGTAAAGCCACTGTTGCTTTCAAATGCATTCTTTAAAAGAGCCTGTTACACCATGGTAAGAATATAGCTATCATACTAACATGTTATTGAATATAATGGCCAAAATACATTAAAACATTACCATGTTCAGATCATGTTTTCCAGTTTACCCATATGTATCCATGTTTTGGCAAAGGTGCAGTATACCACAAATGTTTAAGACCTGGTCAAATATGAAAAAAAACAATACTAAAACATGGATTACCATGTGTATTGAACACATTTAAAATTGATCTGTAACATGAGGGAAGATGGCTACCAGGCTGGGCGTACTGTCAGGCTGCTCTTGCAATTTGGAGTTAGTTGCAGCCAGACTGTGATTTTATTTTCTCCATCTCCATTTTTCTCTGTTTTTTTTACTGTTTATTGCCCATTTTTGTCTCCCTTTGTCGCTGTTTATTGCCCGCTTTTTGATTGTTTTGCTACCTATTTCTGCTGTTGGCTAACCTGTAGAGCAACACCGGGTCATTCTAATGACCTCATATTGAGCACTGGGGCCATTTGTTTCTGCCCATTGCTGTCCTGCATATTTTGAAGACCTGACCTGACCTGCCTGCATTTTCTTGGGATTTAGCAAGATTTCCCAGCATTTGTTGCTTTTTTCAGTCTGGATTTGTGTCTCAGGCTGGAGACAGGAAGTCTTGAGGAAGAGGAGAAGGGGTGGACAGTAGTCGAGGAGAGGCGGTAGATTACTTGGAGTTTTGACTGGTTGGGACTAGGTGCAGTGTGGGAGAGGATCTGTGTGCCTTTTGCTTTGAATAAAGCTCCTGACTGGATGGTCCTGTGGTGGCCCTTTGTTGGGTGCAAGAATTGGTTTGTTTGCAGCAGTTGGCCCGTCCCTGTGTGGTGACTGGTGGCTGGCAATTCGGGGCTGCTTTTGAAGCTGAGCCATGGTTCTGTCAGATAGTAGATGGAGCAGGCTATCAGCTCTCTTAGGTTCTCTGGGAGGCCAGCTGGTGGGCTGGCGCTAGTAGAGAGCCAAGGAAGTGGCAGCAGATATTTTCTGGCTGCGGTCCCTTCTATGGGATTTTTGAGGTCTCAGCTTTCCTGGCATATAAATCATGAGTGAGGATGTTCATTGTGAAGACCTTCTGCCTGCATTCAGTCAGACCTTTATTTTTCACTATTTGATTATTTACTGTCATTTTCTAGGCAGTGAGAGTACCTGTGTTTCTTTGCCAGTCCACCAGGTAGTGAGAGGGCCTAGGGACTAAAACTATCCATAACTCTGGTATTATCTTCTGGCTCGGACAGACAGTGAGAGTGCCTGTGCCCTGCTAATTGCCCGAAGGCAGTGAGATGCCTTGGGGTGCTGAAGATTCTGCCATGCACATCCAGCCTCTGGATGCCACACCTCGCACCACATCAGTGACCCGTGTTCAGGAATGGACTCGGGTCATCGGTGGATCAGCAGGGGAGGATCCATAAACTGCTGTTCTGATCCTGGGGAGGATTAGGGGAATGACCATACTGTAGTGGCCCCTGGGGATGCCTGGGGGCACTACCTGCCAGTGGACATGTGGGGGGAGCAAGGCGAACGTTGGCATGTAGTGCCCAGATGTCATTGCATGTCTGTGATCAGAGTGGGGCTAAAAACTTGGTGGAAAATGGCTGGCCACAACCATGCAAATTGATGGCCACACCCTGCTTCACCGGGAGGACTCTTGTGGAATCACACTGGGAGGGTCCGGGGCTAGTCCAGCTGGGTAGGGTATGAAGAGGCCCTCCAATGGACTGGCAATGGCTGTACCGGATCCCCCTATCATGTGAGTGAGCCTGGTGCTCTCCTGGCAGGCAGGGTCTGTGGCTGGATGCCCCCACCAGTAGTCAATGCAGCCTGGAGAAATACGGTTCTGATAAAAGAAAGATTTCATCATGCATGTTTGACTCATTTTCACTTTTTCAGGATTTCATTTACAGCCGGTCTATTACTTATCCATGACTGAATTACCTTCAAGCTGATTCATCCTTGTCCAAGACTTTGAGTTGTGATATTTTAACTTATTTTAGATTTTTATGTTAGGGTTGGGGCAATTGAGGGTTATTTATTTATTTTATTATAGGGGATGGATGTTGAGGGTTATTTATTTCCTTTAAGTAAGTGTTGAGGTGTTATATTCTGTTGTAATTTTGTTTATTTTACTTTATATTATTTGACTGTTTTAAATACCTTAGGGATATTGTTGGTTTAGTTACGTAAGGGCTGTTCTGATATATTGGTCACCAGAATGTGTTGGAGGCCTGCCCCCATGGTTGTGCGCTATTCATCCTCTGCTCTCCATACCCTCTGGCCCTTCCCCTCCATTGCAGTTTACAACACACCATCGCTGTAGGGTGATGGGTATCGCTCATAGGAAGGGGGAGGAGGGCTGGGGGCTGTGAACAGTGGAGGGTGAATGAGTCGAGCTACCGCAATGGGGTCATAAGATCCAGGAGACCCCTGGGGTGAAATGGAACCAAGATCGTGGTTCGCCATAACTGGTTTCCATACCCAAGGGCACTGCCAATATTGGTGGACAGGTGGCCCGGGTGGCCCTGGTGGTTTATTCAACTTGGGTGGTGTTATGCAATGCCAGATCCATTAAAAACAAGACTGCAATTATTGCAGATTTTGTGGGAACAATGGACCTGGCTTGTATCATTGAGACCTGGCTGGATGAGAACTCTGGCCCCATATTGGAGGCTCAAACTCCAGCCGGGTATTCAGTGATCCACTGCCTGAGATTGGATCACGGAGGGGTGCGGTCTGCTTCAAGACTGAACTTAATCTCACAAGTGTACCAGTTGATGACATGGAGTCATCTGAGTGTGCTGTGGTAGCAGGTGTAGGCTGTAGGATCGCTCTCACCTACTGTCCACTCGGTGATGAGAAGCGGTTCTTTCAGGAAGTGGTGGACTTTGTCATCGACATGGCATTTGAGTTGCCCAGACTGATGGTTCTGGGTGACTTCAATGGCTGGGTAGATGATGAATTCTCACAATTTGAACAACACTTCCTCCAGTTGATGTCGTCTCTGGGCCTTACACAGACACTTACCTCTGCTACCCACAAACATGGTCACTCTCTTGACTTAGTCTTTCTCCTGGGGATCAAAGCCTCTGACTTGGAGGTGGAACCAGTTGAATGATCTGATCACTTCACTGTGGGATTTAGTTTTAGCACCCCCTTCACAGGCCTACCCCTGTGGAGATGGTCAGGTATCACCTTTTACTAAATGTTAGGTCTTTATTTTATTTTATTTATTTATTTAGTTTTTGTTGACCAGGTAAGTGCACTAGACAAATCCTGCCTATTTTCAGGCATGACCCGGGGGGAGGGGGATACAGATGAATGCCAACTGACCTTAAACCAGATTAAGCTGTTGGTGGTATTTTTAGTGAATGAGGAAATTTGGCCAGGACACCAGGGAAATTCCCCTACTCTTTTTGATAAGTGCCACGGGATCTTTAACATCCACCTGAACTACCATCAATCCAGGCAGATGGGACCTCGGTTTAACATCTCATCCGAAAGACGGCACATCAGAAGTGCAGCACCCCTCTCATGCTGCACTACAGTGTCAGTATTGGGATATTAACCCAAATGCCAGATGTGGGAATTGAACCCACAGCCCTCTGATCTCCCGGCCTCAAAGGCGAGTGTGCTACCTACTGAGCCACTGTCACTGACTCTGAAGGCCTGGTGGCAGTACTTGACCTATCGTCCCTTTCAGAGGCAAACAGCCACCCAGAGGCCCTTGTGGTGGCCTATAATATGGCCATTTTGGTTGCCCTGGATGTCATTGCTCCTGTCTGAGTTCGTCCTCTCTCCCTTCACCCTCAATCCCCATGGTTTGATGGGACTCTGAGGGAGATGCAGTGACTAGGACAAAGGTTAAAGCATTGCTGGTGGAAATCCACCCTTGTTGCTGACCACCTTAGATTGATGGACCATTATCACATCTCACAATCTGCAATCACCCGTAAGAAGGCAGAGTTCCTGTTAGGGGAGATTGTGGCGTCTCAGAATCGACCAGCTCCACTTTTTCACACTGTGGACAGAGTCAGCTACCAAGCCTGTCTACAAGTTTGGAAAGCCTTTTCGCAGGTAGAGTGTGATGAACTTGTTCAATTCTTTGTAACTAAGATGGCTGACATCAGGGTGGTACTCCAACTGGCACACTCTATGGGTGTTGCTTTCGACCAGTGCATGGTCACTGCTTCTCAGCATTCTTGGAGTACCTTCAAAGGACCAGAGTTCATAGTTGTTATGCGGATTATCAGGGGTGTGCACCCTATGTGCTGTAGTTTGGACCCAGGACCAACTTCCCTGATTTTGGGTTGTATTGATTAAATCTGTCCAGTCCTAGCATGGATAGTCTGGTGTTTCTTGGAGGCAGGAGAGTTTCCTAGCTCCCTGAAGGAGGCGGTGGTAACACCCCTCTTGAAGAAAACTTCTTTGAACCCTGACTGCCATGCAAACTATAGACCAATCTCTAACCTCCCCTTTTTGGGGAAGGTGATTGAGAAAGTAGTGGACGTACAGCTGGAGAACCATTTGACCATCCATGATATTTATGAACCCCTCCAGTCTGGTTTTCGAAAGAGGCATAGTACTGAGACAGCGCTGGTTCGGGTGCTTAGTGATCTCCTGATGGCTAGAGATCAGAAACACTGCTCCATCTTGGTTCTTCTAGATCTCTCATCACCATTTGACACTGTGGACCATGGGGTCATACTTGATCACCTGAGGTTCATCTGCAGACTGTCTGGTGCAGTTCTCAGGTGGTTTACTTCTTTTCTCACTGGAAGAACTCAGAGAGGTGTCAAGAGTTCATTCCTTGGGCCCAGTTTCTCTGTCATGTGGGGTTCCTCAGGGTTCAGTGTCATCTCCCATCTTGTTTGCAGTGTACATGCTTCCCCTCAGAGATATTGTAAGAAGGTATGGGCTGAGGTTTCACTGCTATGCTGATGATACCCAGCTCTACGTTTCTATTGCACCTGACCAGGATGGAGCTCTCAAGCTGGCTGAAGTTGAACTTGGAAAAGACTGAGGTGCTGGTTGTGGATCCAGCATGCCAGATGGGGGGTTGGGGGTTGGTTCATCCTCCAGACTTTTTATTGGGGACTTACCACTCCTGACCTCTGAATGAGTGTGAAACCTGGGGGTAATTTTTGATGAAGCGTTGACTCTGCGTTTGCAGGTGTCAGCCATTGTCAAGTCCTCTTTTTACCATCTGAGGAATAGCTCCAGGATTAAGCACCTTGTTCCATCCAGTGGTCTCCATATGCTGGTTCATGCCTTTGTGACCTCACATTTGGACTATTGCAACTCCCTCTACCTAGGGCTACCTAGGGTAGAAATCAGCCACCTGCAGCCTGTGCAGAATGCTGTAGCCCGGCTTTTGACGGTGCTGCACAGAATGCAATGGCTACCAGTACAGTGGAAGATCACCTTTAAAGTCAGTTTATTGACTTTTAAAGCCCAACGCGGACAGGGCCCAGACTACTTGAAAGAGCTCCTGGTTCCTTACTGCCCTGGGCAATTTCTCCCCTCAGCTGATGAGGGGTTGCTAGAGATTCCTAGGGTGTGTTTGAAATCTTCTGGGGCCCGGGCATTTATGCATGTGGCCCCAACCATTTGGAATTCTCTACCCTGTCAGTTACAGGAGTGTACGACCATGGAGAGATTCAAACAGGCACTAAAGACATATTTATGGTACCCGGTGTTTGCCGACTGATTTCCTTTTTAATTGTGTTAGTTGTTTTATATTTTAAGATGTTTGGAATGTTTGATACATCATTTTATATTTGTTAGGTGCCTCGGTTTTTGAAAGGCACCATAGAAATAAAGAATATGATTATTATTATTACGTTTGACCATGTTTGAAACATGCTACAGCTCTGAAAGGCATTACTGCAACACATATGGGGTTGGTAGGCTGGGCCTTATCTGTCTGGCTCACAAAATGATCATTAGTAAAGGAAGAAAGGCTTTGCTCAGGGTCTGATCAAAATCTAATCAATGAAAATAGGCATATGTTTTGTCTAGTGTACTTACCTGGTTAACAAAAGTTAAATAAATAAATAAATGATCTGATGCTCTTGTAATCCAATGCTTTGGACACTGGTGAAGCATGTCTGAAGGAATTTGATTTGCCTTAAGTATTTCAGCACTTTGGTTTTCCAGAAGTATTTCAGCACTTTGCATCGTGACACAACACCTGAAACTGGGAGCACACAAACAAAATGTCCAAGTTGTTGGCAAGTGCAGTCTACACAGCAAGAGTAGCAAGAGGGAACTGAGCAAATTTGGAAAGGTACAGGGGGCATTTGTGAACAATTCGTTTCACATTTTTTATTGATTGTTGGTGGTGTATTCACAAGAAAAATCATATTTTTAAATGTAATTGCTTTGCCCCTGTAGCAGGATCAGGGCAGAGGGGATCTAACAGACTGGAAAAAGTGTAGGGAAGTTTAAATGATTTAGTTGAGAAATTATTTGACTATATGTCACAGAAATCCATCTTTATTTTTTTTCATTTTTGCCTGGCTGGGCATGAAAACTAAGGGAAGTAGTCTGCTGCAGTGTGGCACTAGGTCTCTCAGGGTGCGGAGGAGTGTGTGTCAGTGGGTCATGCAACAGGTGTTTGTGTGTGCGTGTGTGTGTGTGTGTGTATGTGTGTGAATCTACAATCATGTGGTGTAGAAACCATGAGAAAAAAACTAGAGAAGTAAAGGATGCAGGGAAAGGAATGTAGCAGGGAATGGTTTAACCATACCAGTTCCACCAAGTACCAGACTTGTACATGGGTTTGATAGAGAAGGAGTCAGAAGAGGGACAGGGAGTCAAAGTGCTGGGGTGGGGGCTATGACTGTGAGGATTACCAGGTCTGGGTGGTACTAGTTCATCCAAAGAAACATTGGTTCATTAGTACTCACTTCAAACGGCAGTATCATTTCAAATCAGTCCCAGTCATCAAATGCATCTGGTGATGAAATCATCATTAGGAGACCAGAGGAACACATATCTCCCCATGTTCCTCCTTTAAATACAATACTTTGCAGTCCCTACTCATGCTGATATAAGAGATATATCCCAATGTGTTAAAGTAAAGTCCTCCTCTTCTGTTCACCTTGTATGAACTCTTCTGTTCACCTTGTATGAACAACACACAATTTGCCAGTGCCAGTGGCACCACCACACCCACTGCCACATCTGCCCTGTGGGTGTGGACAATTGCCTGCCCTCCATGTTGCATTATATAATGTTCACCTACACAAAGATCAGGCATTAGCAGCAGTAGCAGCACCAAGCCCAGTGCTTCTATGCAGTCATTGTGAGGTGAAGGTGACAGTGAGTTGGTCTGGCAAAAATACTCCTTTCATCTTGTCACATTATGAAAAAGTGGAATGGTTTGGGGTAAGGCAAGGTATAGCAATGCAATAATTTTACAAAAGCAATCCAGTAGCTCCATCATCAAAACAACTTATACTGGAGGAGAATAGTGTTGTGCAAAATTTGAAAATTTTGCCGGCAAAATATTTCACGAATTTGTTCATTTCGAGAAATATTTTGCCGGGCAAACTGAAATTCTGACTGTGGGTGGGTGAAATGTTGCCTCCACCGGTGAAATTTATACTCATGGGTGAAATTTTGTCACCACGGACTGGCTCCCAATCATTTAAAAAATCCTCCACTCTCCTGGTATCTGAAGTCCCGGCCGATCACTCAGCCAAATTCAAGAACCCTCCTCCAGTCACCCCAAGTTATCCCCGGCCCTCAATCTTTGAAAAAATACAATCCCCTTCCACATTCCTGGTGTCTAGTTGACCCCCCAGTCGATCATTGGCCAAATAGAAATAAAAATTAGAACACTCCCAGTAAACTCCAGTTATTTTCCCTTCCCCCAGCCATGACCTGGCCTCCAATCTTCAAAATAAAAAAAATAAATCCCCTACCCTGTCCCTTGTGTCTAGTGGACACCCTTATCCTAAGTCATAGCCTATCTTGCTTCCCCCGTACCCCAATCATGCCTCTGGCACAGCCCTCCACTCACCTCTAGGCTGGCAGCCCATCTGAGTGTTCAATGAATTAGCACCCATTTATGCAAGCACATGCTCATTCACTGAGCACTCAGACAGGCTGCTGGCCATGGAAGTGAGTGGAGGGCTATGCTGGTGGCCCAATCGGGGTGCTGGGGGGAGAGCAGGGTGAGCTCTGACTTAGGGTGAGGAGGTGAGGGTCCACTAGGCACTAGGGACAGGGAAGGGGAATTTTTTTTATTTTGAAGATTAGGGGCTGGGTCATGGCTGAGGGGATGGGAAATAACTGGAGTTGAATGGGGGGGTTCTAATCTTTACTTCAATTTTGACCAGTGATCAGCCGGGAGGGTCCACTAGACACCAGGGAAAAGTGAGAGGTTAGTTTTTTTTATTTAAAGATTGGGGGCTTGGGCCCAGAGATAACTTGGGGTGACTGGGAGGGTTCTTGAATTTGGTTAGGGATAGACCATGGGGTCCACTAGACACCAAGGAAGGGGTAAAATAAAATATAAATGATGGCTGGGGCATATACGAGAAAAATTGCAGGTGAAATTTCACAATTTCACTGCAATTCTCAAAATATTTAATCGGGTGGCACTTGGGAGGAGATATAGTGCAGTGGTTTAAGGCTCTGAGCTGCAAATCTGGAGATTTGGGTTTGAATCCCACAGCCCCCACTTGCATACTGTGTGATACTGAGCAAGTCACTTAACTTCTTTGTGCTCCCAGGTCGCACCTGTAAACAAGTTTTCAGCTTAGTGTTCTACTCCTAGTTAAACAATTTAAAAAAATTTGAAACATCTCTAGAGGAGAATGCCACTAATCAAGGTATGATAGTGGAAATATTGGACCAGGGTGGCATGAGAACGAGGTAGTAGAGGATGGGAAAGAAGAAGCACATAAGGAGGAGATGGCAAATGGTAAGTGGAGTATCACACAAGATTAAGACTGGGAATGTGGAAAGGGAAGAAGTCAAATAGGAGGAGAAACAAGGGGAGAAGCAGGATTATATGCAGCAGGAGTGGGGGGAGAACATGTAGGCAAAGAGGAGGATGAAGTAGAGGAAGCAGAAAGGGTGCTGTCAGTAGAGGTGTTCAAACTCAGGAAATTTCACTTGCTGAAATTCTTCATGATGTTTCCCAAATTTATGTAGTGCAAAGTGTCACTTCATGTAGATCCTTTCCTAGCTAAGTACCTACTTCATCTGGCAAAGACTACCCATATTTGTGCTTTGCAGACAAAAGTGCAAGTGCTGTAAACAGGGGCATAATCTAAGGGGTGCAGTGCTAGCATATGGAGCTGAACACTATTTATCTTTACTGTAGTCATGGTCTATCCACCACCAGTACAGGAAACAGAACATGAAATGAAGCTAACACATATAACACAATAAATAGCTCTTGGGATTTATTTAGGGATAGGAGATGGAACAGAGGTAAGGCAAAGGGATACACTTTAAAAACAACATATTCTTATCACTCTATGCAATAATACTATAACTTAGCAAGAATGAAAACTGTCTTATATAGCTACATGGACAGTGATGGCAGATAATGGAGTTTGCCCTTTAAGGGGAAGACCAGATTGTCCTGGTGCACCCCTTCCCTTTCCATCAGGATGGTTGTGCTCAGAAGGGAAGGGGGGAAAAGAAGGAGACGGAACAGGTGAAAAAACAATGGCCTGGCAACAGGAATGGGAGGGGCAAGTGGAGGTACATAATGGACAGCACAGAGGGGTTTCAGCCACTTTTTGATGGAGTTTTGATTTTACACTTAACTGCAGCACATCAGATTGGCATATTGATTTGAGGTTTGTTCACCGGGAGAGAAAAGGTAAGGAAACAAGCCACTAAGTGGTGGAGGATAGCTGATGTCAGTTTTAAAAAAAAATAAAAATATATATATATATATATATATATATATATATATATATATATATATTTATAAATATAGGATTGGGCAGAATGATATATAAGATATGATAAAAGGAAATGCATGTGCTGGCAGAGGTGAAGCGCTAAGAAAAGAGCTGATGCAGAAGTATACACCTTTTAGCTTAAGGAATTGCAAGGTTAATGATGTTATTGACTGAATGCGGTGATGGTATTGCTTAAGACTTAAGAAAGGTGCAAGTAGCAAGGTTGTTTGCCGTAAGCAGGAGCGAAGCAGTAGAGAGAAGAGCCAAGTGAGGAGTATGCACCTTTAGCTCAGGAATTGCATTATTAATGAAGTATCAGCTCCCAGCGATGGTATGCATCAGCTACAATGATAACTAGGCTGTTGTGTGTGGGCAGAGGCACTAAGGAGTAAAGCGGAGGCATCTCGCACAGCACCAGTAAAAGTTGGGTGAGGTAGGCTACAGGTTTGGCCTGGCGTACGGGTGTTAAGAAGGGACGGTACACGAGTGTGGTCTTGGTCTGCAGATGGAGCTTCAGGGGCTGGCAGCAAGGACTAGCTTGCCTAGGCCAGGGAATGGGCTGGGGGAATGGAACCAGGCCTGAAGAAGCGAGCAGGGGGTGGCAAGGTTGGGAGTTTTGAAAAAAAAAAAAAAAAAAAGCAAAAAGCAAAAGCATGGAAACCTGGGGTTGTTCATTGGCTTTTGGATTAGGAGGGGGGGAGTGCCCAGAAGGGCTGTAATGCCTGAAGGGTAACAACTGGAGACATGGGAGGCATCCAAAGGGGGAGAGGCCTAGGCTAGGGAAGCCACAGGAAAGGTCATCCAAGATGTTGGAATGCCGCGATCATCCTGAGGGCTGCCACAAGGAAGGGGCGAGTGGCTGAGCAAGGTCAGCCAATGGGAAGGGGCCTGGGGCACGATCACATGGAGGATGGCCCAGGCAGCAGTTTTCAAAAAAATAATAATAATAATATATATATATATATATATATATGCACAGAGGTTCTTTGTCTTTTAAATGGTTTTTATTTTAATGGGTTCACCACAATATATCCCAGGCACACTGCTTTAGGGGTAGCTGGTCCATTCCACTGGGGTGTTAAACAGACAAGGCATACTGATGAGTCCTGGTAGGATGAAACACGTGTCTATGTCTTCTGTTAGCACCCTTTGCAAACTGTGTGAGAGGCCTTTCGGCACCATGCAATTCTGCTTAAAGTTGGACCAGCATAACATTCTGTGGTGATTTGCATATGCAGCCCATGATGCTTTGCATTGTGGTGGCATGTGTGATTGTGTATTTTCTTGAAACTTGGCTTCCCAGCCAAATGCCCTTTGGGGTAACCCTTGCCTCAGTGTTTATGCACAGAGGTTCTTTGTCTTTTAAATGGTTTTTTATTTTAATGGGTTCACCACAATATATCCCAGGCACACTGCTTTAGGGGTAGCTGGTCCATTCCACTGGGGTGTTAAACAGACAAGGCATACTGATGAGTCCTGGTAGGATGAAACACGTGTCTATGTCTTCTGTTAGCACCCTTTGCAAACTGTGTGAGAGGCCTTTTGGCACCATGCAATTCTGCTTAAAGTTGGACCAGCATAACATTCTGTGGTGATTTGCATATGCAGCCCATGATGCTTTGCATTGTGGTGGCATGTGTGATTGTGTATTTTCTTGAAACTTGGCTTCCCAGCCAAATGCCCTTTGGGGTAACCCTTGCCTCAGTGTTTATGCACAGAGGTTCTTTGTCTTTTAAATGTTTTTTATTTTAATGGGTTCACCACAATATATCCCAGGCACACTGCTTTAGGGGTAGCTGGTCCATTCCACTGGGGTGTTAAACAGACAAGGCATACTGATGAGTCCTGGTAGGATGAAACACGTGTCTATGTCTTCTGTTAGCACCCTTTGCAAACTGTGTGAGAGGCCTTTCGGCACCATGCAATTCTGCTTAAAGTTGGACCAGCATAACATTCTGTGGTGATTTGCATATGCAGCCCATGATGCTTTGCATTGTGGTGGCATGTGTGATTGTATATATATATATATATATGTATATATATATATATATATATATACAAAAGGGGGGCCTTTTCCACATGAGGGCATGCTGTAAACCTAAGTTAACAATGGAATCTTGTTTTCTTCCCATTAGTTGTCTTCACAGTTGGAAGGATTGAAACACATGGCACCAAAGAAGAGCAGGCCCTCAAAGAAAGATGCTTACAAGGCTATAATCGAGTTGGCGGAAAAAGCCAACAGAATGTGGGAACTGGTGGAAAGGGAGGAACCGGGGAGACCCGGGGAGAAAAGGAAAGCGGGAACGGGGAAAGGGGGCAGAGGGAAATGACCAGAAGAAAGGCCACGCAGTCCCACTGTGGTACAACCACTAGAAATGGGACCCACCAAGGTGGTTACTCCAGTACCTCTGCAGCCCATAGACCCAACACTGCCAGTACCTCCCCAAGAACAAGTCAGGATCGCCCCTGGGGAACCCAGACCGGATCCTCAGAATGTGGTGTTTTCTCCACAACCCCTAGTGATTCCCCTGCCCTCTCAACCACAGGGTGCCAGAATGGGACACCAGGAAGCCAACAGGTGACAAGGCTCAGACAAGGATACAGTTAACACACCCTGCTCAATGGGCGACAGTATAAAAGAATATATAAGTCAAATTGTGTCAGCACTTGGAGCAGGAGGTTTAGGGCAAATGGAATTGGCTCTGGCAGAGATTAGGATGGAGAAAGAGGTGTCGAAGGGGAATGAAGGGGGGTACAGAGAAGGAAGGAAAAGGAACAAGGGAAAAAGGTGCCCCCGGGATGAGGGTAGGTGAGCATGTTCCACTGGCCACAAAGGAAAAAATATGGAAAGGAGAGTACGTGGATATATTCGCTTTGGTGAGCTGGGAAGTGGCAGTGAAGTATGAGGAACGGAGAACATAGGAAAGAGTGAAATGGCAGCAGCAGCAGTAGTGTTTTAAGGGAAGAAGGAGGAAGACAAATTCATGAAAGGGAAGACTTGGGATTGGTGGTCCGTAGGTTTTGCCATCTTCTCAGCCATTGTGCTGGAGAAGAAGCCAGAGTTGGGCTCATCACATACTCCCTGATAATAAGGCAGGCAAAGGCAAAAGGGAGAGGGGTGGGATGGATATACTATGACAAATTCTTCTGGCAGAGAATGGCAACATATGGGGATGTAAGATGGGATATGAAGCAATTAGACTTATGGACAGATTATGTAATGGATCAGTCCACACCCGAAGGAGAGTGGGGAGGAAAGGAGTTACACCCCAGAGGTGCCGCTGGGCTTACAATAGGGCCTTTTGTTCATGGCCTCAATGTCGTTTTCGGCACGCATGTTCGAAATGCGGGGTCACTCACCCAGCAAGCAGATGCAGAATGATGTGGGTCCAAGGAGCACAAGGATCTGGGGGTCATAGTTCAGATCAACAGTTTTTTCGGAAGGGACAGGGGTTTAAAGGGCAGGCATGGAACAGGGGAGGAAGGGACAGGGGGAACACGAGTAGAGGAGGTCAGAATCATTGACCGAAAAAAACAGGCACTGAGCAAGAGGGAGGGACCGGGGAGGGAAAAAGGAAGGGAAGACAGAGAGCGGTTTGGGATGGCCAGAACCCCCATCAGGTTGGAGGCATGGACAGTTTGGCTGGACAGATATCTGAAAAAAAGAGTGGCGGAGATGATCTTAAAAGGTTTTTGCACAGGCTTTTCACTACAATGTGAGGGTCCCAGACAAGCGAGAGAGGCGAGCAACCTGAGGTCGGTCAAAGGGAGTGAAAAGATGTTAAGACAGAAAATAGAGAAAGAAAAGGCAGCAGGGAGAATAGAAGGCCCATTTGATCCCCCCCCATTGCAGAACATGCAGATTTTGCCATTGGGCTTGGTACTCAAGTAGCAGGTAGGAGACTACAGGGCGATTCACCACCTATCCTATCCAGAAGGGGAGTCGGTGGATGATTTTATTGGGGAGGAGTATAGTAAAGTGACATATGCAACTTTAGAGGATGCAGTCCAGATAATCCGGGCTACTCAGGACGCATGGATGGCAAAGACGGATATCGAATCCTCATTCAGACTGCTGCCAGTTAGGAGAGAAGACTGGGACCTATTGGGTTTTAGAATTGTGGGGCAGTACTATTTTGACAAAGCCATGCCCATGGGATGTTCTTTAGCATGTGTAACATTTGAAGCATTCAGCACCTGTTTGCAGTGGATATTTCAAGAAAAAAATGGTTATAGAACAGTCATCCACTATTTGGATGATTTTCTTTTCATCAGTAAGGGGGAATGGGAGACACAATAAATGTTGGACAAGTTCCAAGAGCTGTGCAAAGATTTAGGGGTTCCGCTGGCACCAGAAAAACAGAAGAGCCCAGCAGGGTGCTTGAATTCCTGGGTATTGAGGTAGATGCCCTGAGGGAAATATTCAGGCTGCCGGACAAAAAGGTGAAGAAACTGAAAGAACTGATCCAGGTACACACCAGCAGGAGAAGGGTACAACTAAAACAAGTACAGCAGGTACTGGGGCACCTGAACTTTGCCTGTAGGGCTATTGGACCAGGGAGGGCATTCACAAAAAGGTCAACAAGAGCTACAGCCGGGGTCACCAGACCACACCACTGGCTAGACATGACAAAAGGTGTCAGGGAGGATTTTAGAGTATGGGAGGAATTCCTCAGGGAGTATAATGGCTGCTCTGTCTGGCAAGAGGAGTGGGTATATAACACAGACCTCAAGCTTTACACAGATGCAGCCGGGGGCCTAGGCATGGGGGATTACCTGAAGGGCAGGTGATTTGCAGAACCATGGCCTTCTGACTGGGTAAGGGAAGGTGAGGTAAGAGATATAGCATTGTTAGAGATCATGCCCATCTGGGCATGCACCCTGGTTTGGGGAGAGGAATTATGGGATCAGAGAGTGACATTCGGGTGCGATAATACAGCAGTGGTGGAGGTCCTAAACAACAGGGGAGCCAGGACAGAAATGGTCATGCAAGTCTTGCGATGGTTAGTGTTAAGGGCCTTGCAGCTGAACATGTCTTTCAGAGCAAAACAGATAGAAGGGGTACACAACACCCAGGCTGACAGTCTTTCCAGTCTGCAGCTGGACCATTTCCAGAGGCTGGCACTGGCAGCAGAGGAGCAAAAAATGCCCATACCAATGAACATCTGGGACATTGGCAAGAAGGAGCAGAACTGTTATTTCGCAGCTCATGGGCACCTTGGACACTGAGGGCCTATGATGGGGCCTGGCGAGTGTTTCAAACATTCAGGGCGGCACACCATATGGAGGTAAGTAGGCCACTCATAGAGGAACAATTGGGAAAGTTCACCATGGAGCAATGGGAAAAAGGAATGGCCCACACCACAGTGGGGGTCTATTTGGAAGGGATTAGAGTTATCTGCAGTCTAAAGGGATGGAAGGACCCGACAAAATTATTGTTTATTAGAAGAATGATGCAGGAATGGGGTAGGTTGAGACAAGGGCCAGTAGATAATAGAAGACCAATAGGGGAAGAGTGGCTGGCAAAACTGAAGGATGTGCCACCGGCAATATGCAGATCAAAGACTGAGGCCCAGCTATTTCACACGATTTATGTTGTAATGTTTGCAGGGGCCATGAGAATGAGTGAGGTGGTAAGACATGGCAAAAAAGACAAGGAAGGGGGATTAGAATGGGAAGATATAAGCTGGGGGATGATAGAGATACAGATCAACATTAAGAGGTCAAAGATGGATCAAAGGGGACAGGGTTGCATGGTGATGCTGCAGAGACAGGTAGAGGGCGCAGTATGCCCAGTGCAGGCTTTGTGGGCTTTCACTGCAGAGCATGGGACCAGGACAGGGAGATTATTTGTTCACGGTGATGGAAGAAGGATCACCAGTTATTAAGTCACAGCATTGCTCAAGAAAGGCATGCAATTCCTAGGGGAAGACCCAGTTAATTATTCGTCCCACTCCTTGCGGATCGGGGCTGCCTCACAGTGGGCAGCGGCAGGCGAAACTGTGAATAGTATTTTGGAAAAAGGATGCTGGAGGTCTGCCAGTTATAAGAGATACATTCGAGCACTGAACTGAGAAGATTAACGTATTACCTATGTTTTTGTTACAGATGTGTAGACAAAGGGGTTGGGGGGGAGGACAGGGAGAGGGATTCTATGGTGAGGAAACTAAGACCATATAGAGGATAATTATTTTTGCTTAAACCCCATAGGAAGAGGGAGGACCACAGAAGTCTGGATCTGTGGCCACTCCTATATTTATTGGGCAGAAAGGAGAGCAAACAAAAAGGCTGGGGGAAAGCAGCTGTACCAAGATGTGAAACAATGTAGGTTGGTTTGGCACGGCATCCGGGGGATGAGATGGGCACAACTACTTCCCACCTTGAGGGAACTTAAGGAACGGTGACCCAGTCCAGACTTGATTATTATACATTTGGGGGGCAATGACCTTGCGGGCAAGCAGTGGGTTGACACATACTTGCAGATAAAAAGGGACCTAGAAACAATACAGCAGTGGTGGCCTCAGGTAAGCCTTGCCTGGTCAGATATGATAGCAAGGAGGGTTTGGAGGCAGGAGCACAGCCATAGAGCCATGGAGAGGGCCAGGAGAAAGATGAACAGAAGGGTAGGGACATTGGTAAGGAATATGGGAGGACAGGTAATACTGCGGGGTGTAGAAGAATGGGTAGAAGATTTCTACAGATCAGATGGGGTGCACCTGTCAGATCTAGCCATAGACATGTTTAACATAGAAACAATGGGTTTTATAGAGGCATGGAAAAGGCATGCAGAAAATGGAAGATAAAAAAAAAAGGAAGAGAGGACTAGGAAGGTTTTTCCCTGAGGTAAGGGAGAATAATACCCTAAGTGAGGGGGAAGCCAGTTGTCCAATGCAAGCTGGAGACTAGCTAGTGGGGAAAAAGGGGGGGGAGGAGGGGAGGGCAGAAAGAAAAAGGAATAAGACCAAACAAGGAAGAAGATGAAGGAAAAAGCGGTCTTGGTTTTCACTGTTACCTAACAGAAAAGAAGAAGAAGAAGGCACCCAGGTTTTCACCTGGGGGGAGAAAAAGAGGAAGAAAGAGGGATGATCAGAGATTGATATGGATGAAAATAAATGAAACTGTGAGAGATATAATAATAAAAGATAATGAAATGGAACATGGCATTATGATATATAAATAAATTAATTGCCAATCTGAGCACAACAACAAACATGGTCTCTGTCTTTTTGTGAGGGAAAAGGGGGAATCCAGGACAATGGAGTTTGCCCTTTAAGTGGCAGACCAGGTTGTCCTGGTGCACCCCTTCCCTTTCCATCAGGATGGTTGTGTTCAGAAGGGAAGGGGAGAAGTAAGGGAAGGGGACGGGAAAAAACAATGGCCCAGCAACAGGAAGGGGAGGGACAAGTGGAGGTACATAATGGACAGCACAGAGGGGTTTCAGCTACTTTTGCTGGAGTTTTGATCCTCCCACCCACCCTACAAGACAGAGCAAGAGGGAAGACAGTCAAGAAGGGACTGTATGATGGGTCTGTCAAAGGTGGATGACAGACAAGTCCGGTTGGACAGTTTGGACTGCCAAAGGTGTATGGCAGATAATAATATGGTTATGGACTGCCAAAGGTGGAAGGCAGGAGGAAAGGGGAAAACGGGGGGGAAGGAGGGGAGAGGGGTAAAGAAAAAGGAATAAGACCAAACGAGGAAGAAGATGAAGGAAAAAGCGGTCTCAGTTTTCACCATTACCTAACAGAAAAGGAGAAAAAGAAGGCACCCATGTTTTCACCTGGGGGGAGAAAAAGAGGAAGAAAGAGGGATGAACAGAGATTGATATGGATGAAAATAAATGAAATTGTGAGAGATATAATAATAAAAGATGATGAAATGGAACATGGAATTTATGATATATAAATAAATTAATTGCCAATCTGAGCACAACAACAAACATGGTCTCCGTCTTTTTGTGATGGGAAAAGGGGGGGGATCCGGGACAATGGCTTTTGGCACATCCAGTCTATCCAGCCTACCTAACTATGCTGCCTTTCCCTAGTGGCAATCCTCCCCTTTTCTTACTGCCCCCCCCAACCAAATCCAGCTGCTTGTCCCATCCCTGATTGAAGCTGTTGATTGATTTGGCCTGTACCACTTTTTTGTTAGCTTTTTCCACTTCTCCAACCTTTCTGTTAAGAAGTGCTTTCGGATGTCCCCTTTGAATCCCCTCTGCCAGGTTTAGTGAATTCCTTCTGATCCTTGTGTTTGAATTCAAGAAGAATAGTTCCTTTGCATCTAACAACAATATGTATGAACCAGGCACCACCCTTTGAGAAAGGGTCCAGTTGAGGACCAGAAACGCGTTAGGCAGACACACTTGTGCAATGACTTTTTATTAAAACTTCTCTTACTTCAAGCGGTTGTCAGCATCATATGTGGTGGTGAGTGCCTGATTTATACATATTGTTGTTTCTAGTCTTTTATCCAAGAGCACCACAGCCTTGTGTGAACTATTTCCTTGTTGGCATCTTCCTTTGCATCTACTGTACTCTATTTATCCTATGCAGGTACTGTACTTGTATGTCCCAATCATGTCACCCGTTTCTCTCCTTTTCTCCAGGGTGTGCGTGTTTAAGTCTGGCAGCATCTCCTTATATGTCAAATCCCCAAGGCCATGTACCATCTTAGTTGTCCTGCACCACACTACCTCAACAATGTTGCAGTCTTTCCTCAGTTGTGAGCTCAAATACCTTGCACAGTACTCCAGCTGTGATCGCATTAGTGATCTGTAGAAAGGGAGGATCACTTCCTGCCTTCTACTGCATATCCCCTTCCTATGCATCCCAGTATTCTGTTTGCTTTGCTTACCACCCTGTTGCATTGTGTGTATGTTTTATGGTCTCTGGTATCATCACCCCTAGATCCTTTTCTTCTGTAGTGTGATATAGTGCCACCCCACCCATTTAAAATAGTGCCCCCCCTTGGGTTCCTTTTCCAAATGTGAATTAATATGCATTTTTTTAGCATTAAAGTTCAGTCGCCACATTTTGCACCACCTGCTCAGATTCTCTCTTTTCCTCCATATCTACCCTTGCTCAGATCTTTGCGTTGTCTGCAAAGAGGCATATCTTACCTTTGATGCCTTCACCTACTGTATAGTATGTCACAGATGAAAATATTGAAGAGGACTTGTCTTAGCATAGACCACTGAGGTACTACTCTGGTCACATCTCTCTCCCCTGAAATCTTCCCCATTCACTACCACCCTCCATGTTCCACTCACCAGCCAGCTCACCATCCAATTGACCAGCTTTTCTTATACCCCACAGTTCCTAATCTTTATGACCAGCCTCCTGTGGTGAACTGAGTCAAAGACCTTGCTAAAGTCAAGGTATACCACATACTATATCAAATTCCTGCCCATTGTCTGCTGCTGAACTAAACCAGATTTGTCTGAAAAGAGCTCTTCATGAACTCAAGCTATCAGGGGTCCATAATCAAATTTCTTCGAGAAAATCCACCAGGTCTTCCACAGTAGAGACTCTGTGACCTTCCTCAGTAATAGACATCAAGCTGACTTGTTTGTAATTCCCTGGCTCATCTGTCTTCCCACTCTTGTGTAGCAGAACCACAACTGTTGTCCTTCAGTTGTTAGTGGCAAGCTACTGAAAATGTTTGCTAGTGGCTCTGTTATAACCTGTACTACCTCACGTAGTGTTCTTAGGTGTAAGCCGTCAGGTTCCATACATTTATCTACTTTCAGCCCTGCTAGCTTTTACATCACCATTTTCTCCTTTATCTGGATCTTTGATGAAGCATCTTTGCTCCTTCCCTTTTGAAACCCTCAGTCTAGCATTGGCCTGTCATTCTCCTTAGTAAACATCAAACTTTTTTTTTTATTTCAAAGTTTATTGATTTTCTTCATCGGTATACATCATAAGTGTTGTACATGGAATGGATGCAGAAATAAAAATAAAATAAATTAACCTCCCACCTACCCACCTCCCTCTTCATCCTCCCACCTCCCCCCTTACTGGTGTCAGTAACGTTTAGTACCAAAATTGGTGTAAAGCATTTGGAACTTCTCTGGGTTAGCTGTTTATAAAACTATCTCTCGGATTACAGGGTGTACAAGTCATGTAGACTTTCCCACCTCTTTCTGTAAACTCCCAAATGGTTGGTGAGGCTAGCCATCATTTTCTCAATCTGTGAATTGTAAAGCAGCTCTTGCAGCCATTCTGTGTATGAGGGTTGAAGAGAGTCCTTCCACTGCTTTACAACCACTTTCTTGACTGACATAGCAATCATCATAATATAATTTCTGATCATAGATGGAAAACCTGTAAAATCCCCTAGCAGGCAAACCTCTGGAGTAAAGTATTCCTGTATGCATAGTAGGGAGTCTATCCTAATTTTAGTAAGGTCACACAAAGGGGTGATGCTGGCACATTCCCAAAACAAATGGAACAAGGTACCCGAGCCATTATAGCATCTGTTACATGTTGGGGTCTCTGCCCTTCCCATTCTATGAAGTTTATGTGGGGTCAAATACATATCATTAAGGAACTGCATCTGCATTAATCGTAATCTGTCTTGTGTAATGAATTTATGACAGGTTTCGCAAATTTTTGGCCATCTAGAGGATGAGTTAGGGTATAGGTTGTTCCAGTAGTTGGGAATGCCATCCACTTTTGGGAAGACCAGTGGGTAGAGAAGCATGTACAATGAGGAAACAGCATGTGGGGCTAAGGCCAAGATTCTTCCTGTGGGGACCCAGTCAAGGGGGCTATCCGAAATATCTTTATTTCCATAGTATGCTATGAACATGTGGTGGAACTAATGAATTTGTAATGCCCATATATTGGCTAAACATAATTTTGCTAGTGGATCAGAGGTGGTTAACCATTCCTGGGTTCGCCTATGGAAGTCTTGGACCACACAATGCTGCATGAATGAAATCCAATTCCCTGGAATTCGTTTCCCACCCAATCTAAAGTTGGGATTTTGAAAGACAGGTTAGGAGAGGTCATCGGTGTTTTCATATTTTAAGGTACTACATAATTGTGCGTGTGTGTGTGTGTGTGTGTGTGTGTGGACTGAATGTCCAACTGGGTTGTGACTGAGAGTAGAGAGCAACTTTTTGTATTTCAAGAAAAGTAGGGCTGCGGGGTTTATCCCAGTTGAGGCTATTAATTCCTGCGACTTCAGAAGACTCGACACTAGCATTACCGAGTGTTGCTATAACACTTGCCTATCCATTATTCTCTATTTAATAACTATTAATTCTTTTTCTATTGTAAGCCAAGAGGGGGCATAGTTTAATGATTCCAAGGGAGTAGAAAGTGTTGCCCAGTGGAGATATTTATTTAGGTGACTGGCCCAATGGTATAGACAAACGTTTGGCAGTTTTAGTCCTCCTAAAGGTTGGGGGTGGCCAATTTGTGAAATGCTCATCTTGGAGGCTTATCTTTCCAGAGAAAATCAGATAAGCTGGAGTGGATGTACTTAAACCAGGCTGTGGGTAACCATAAATTTAAGAGATTTTGGGGATAAAAGAGATGTGGGAGGACGTTCATCTTAATGATGTTCACGCATCCCCATAGGGTTAGGGGAAGATCTTGCCATCATTTTAAGTCTTGTTGTCCTTTTCTGTACAGGTCTTCTAAGTTCAGTTTATGCAACTGGGCATCACTGGTGGACAGGTGTAAGCCTAGATATTTTATGGATTTAGGAGCCCAATTGATTCCCAACTCCAGAATATCCTGTTTATGCACCTTAAGGTTTAGTGGGAAGACCGAGGATTTCTCTGTATTGATCTTATAATTTGAAAGAGAACCATATTCCTGAAATAAGCTTTGTACAGAGGGTTTGATTTGGGTGATGTGTAGCAAGATGTCGTTGGCATACAGTGCTATTTTATACCTGGTGAAGCCTAATTGTATACCATGTAACCCAGGGGATTTCTGTATAGAAATTATAAGGGGCTCTAAGTATAGAGTGAATAGCAGGGGGATAGAGGGCATCCTTGTCCAATTCTGGCCCCCAATGGGAAGCTGGAAGGGAGAATCTCATTACAGAAGACTTGTGCAGTGGGGGCAGAGAATAGAACCTGCAACCATGAGATGAATTTAGGAGGAAAGTGGAGTCTGTGAAGGGTCCTCAACAAAAACTGCCAGTCTACCATATCAAAGGCCTTCTCAGCATCCAGAGAGACACCAGTGCCATAGCTTGGGAGGTGTCTCTTGAAGCAGAGAAGACATGAGACAGATGACGGAGGTGATCCACTGAGGACTTGCCCTTCACAAAACCAACTTGATCAGAAGTGATAAGGGAAGGGAATACCTGTTCTAGTCTATGAGTTAATAATTTGGTGAGAATTTTTAGGTCACAATTAAGAAAGGAAATGGGCTGGTAGTTGGATACTCATGTCTGATCCCTTCCAGGTTTGGGGAGGATTGCAATTATTGCCTCCAATATTCTGCGGTCTAGATCTGCCTCATTTAACATCCATGAGAAGACTGCCAGTAGCCATGAGGCCAACAGGGGTGCAAACAATTTGTAAAAGTTGGACAAGTATCCATCCGGTCCTGCGGCTTTATCTAAGGGGAGGTCTTTGATAGTTTGGATAGTATCCTCTTCAGTAAAAGGTGTAATAAGCCCCTCAATTTGGGTAGGGGTAAAAGTAGGAAGGGGGAGGCTCTCTAGGTAGCAATTCACCTTATCTTGGGATGGGCAATTGGGCATTCGAGCATATAGCTTCTTATACTATTGTTCACATTCTTTATTTATGTCCTTAGCCTGGGTTAAAGGTGATCATTGAGAGTTGTTCTGTATTGCAGTAATGCATTTTGATGAATCTGTTTTTTTAAGCATGAGGGCCAAAAGCCTTCCAACCTTTTCCTCTTGTTCAGTGTAGGTAGCTTTTGTTTTTAAAATTCTCTGAGTAGTTCAGAATATCTATCCTGTAGTTTTATAAGGGCCTCTTTTTCAGAGTCTGAGGTTCTAGTGGATAGGTATTTCTCTTTGTCTCTAATTTGATCTAACAGAGATTTAGATTCCTGGGTTTCTTTATGCTTCTTGATAGCTGATCATTTAACAAATTCTCCCCGAAGGAAGCATTTTAATGCTCCCCATTCAATGGATGGGGATTGCATAGTGCCCCAGTTCATGAGTTTGAAGGATTCTAGGGAGGCTACTATACTGTCGGTAACCTTTTTATCCTTCAGTAATTGGTTATTAAGTCTCCATTGTTTATCTGATCCACAGTTTACAGACAGGGAAAGACAGCAAGTCACTAGAGAGTGGTCTGAGCCCATTCCTGGTTCTGATCTGCTGTCCATTTGCCCATGTATCAAGGATTTACTCAACCAGAAATAATCAATACATGAGGCTGAGTGATGGACAGCAGAGCAGAACATATATTCCCTGTCTGCAGGATGCAATGTCCTCCAAGGATCGCAGAGTTCCATATGGTCCACCAGGTCTCTAATGACTGTTTGGGCAGGAGAGAGACCCCGGGTCCTGGAGCCCGATGATTTGTCTAACACGGGATTGAAATGGATATTCCATCCCCCCCAAGAGCTTTGGAATGTGTGAAAAAGGTGTCAGAATGGAGAGAAGCTCCATGAAAAAGGAATGGGAATCTGCATTTGGACTGTACATGCTTCCCAGTAGTATGTTAAATGAGTGGATTTTACCTATGACCAGCACGTATCTGCCACATTTGTCTCTAATATATTATTCACATGTGAAGGGGAAAGCCCTAGTGAGAAGAATAGCTACCCCTTTGCTGTTATGGGAGTCCTCTGCAGCGAAAGCCTGCCCCACCTGCTGTCTCCTCAAAAGGGTCTCTTCTGCTAGTAAGAGGTGGGTTTCTTGCAATAAGATCACATCACAATATGAAATATTTAAATATTTGATTAGCTGCATAAGTTTGAGAGGGTGTCTTGCTCCTTTTACATTTCATGTACAAAACTTAAAAGGTTAGCGCCATATCTCTGAGGTACAACTTTTAAAACCAGTCTTGTATCTCTGACATCAAAACTTAACCAGCTACAGTAGTTTGTATTAATTGCTTCCTAAATTGGCACCTTCCATCCTGCTGAATAGAGGCTTCAAATAAAAATACCCTGATGTACCCTCCCGGATTCCCTTTATTACCATCTATTACCCCCCAGTTCCCCTCCACCCCAATAGACAGCATATCCAAGGAAAAAGTAATAACAATGTCAACCTGTTTCCTAGAGTGTAGCCATAATCTTATAATGCAACAATAAGAACTACCCCCCTCCCCATTGTGCTGGTCCATGGCGATCAGCAGACTGAAGTCCCTCCCTCCTCCCCGCTTACCTGACTGCAACTAAACCTGTTGTATTTGGAATATAGTAAAAGAAACTGTATAGATAATGAAACTAGGTTGTAAAACTAGCTGTTAACCCCCAAAATTACTTATACAGATTAAACAACATGCTCACAGTCCTGCCAGAGCCCTGTTAAAATTCACAGTCACCCCTTTACACTGGAAAAAAGGTGAAACAACAACAAAAAATGAAAAAAAGGGGAGACAGGAAATGGACTAGTCCAGATCTGAGCCATGGTGTGCTATGAGTTGGTCTCCATAGGTGAAATAATAAAGACTCAGTTCCTCCAACCAAGGGTAACCCTCTCGGAATATGTGGGGGGGGGGTGAGACACTGCCCCAGATGATAATGGGCCTCTAAATATTAGTGTTACCAGTCATGCAAACCAAGAAAGGGTCCATGCGATCTGATGTGAACTTATAAATCGTGCATTATGAAATAAAATGGAAACATGATGATTTTAGAGTTCCAAGAGGGATCTTGGCCCCCAAGGAAGTGTTGCTGTCTCCTGTGCAATGCAAATAATAGTTCTCATCTCCTAAAGAAGTGAGCATGTCCTTCGAGCCATGAAAACTGACCATGATCAGTGAATGCTAGTGTCATAATCGAGGAAGTTTTATGGAAAAAAAAAGTCAAAAGTGGGGGGTCTGAAGGAGGACCAGAGATAAATGAAAGTTAAGATCTCTTTCAGCCAAAGTTTTTTATAGCCAAGATAATAATTCCCCTGATGTATACTGACAATGTCCCCCTTGCATAAAGGCACGCTGTTGACTCCAGACACTAAGTGGAAAAAATACATTCTATGGAATGAAGCCATGGGTGTTGGTGCTCAGTTTAATTAAAACCTTATGAAAGCTAGCATAAAGTGCTACAGACCAAAATTAACAGTTTAAGATCTCTATATTTCTCCAATGATTAGTACCTGTAGATACCAGGATGCTCTCAGTGATTGGTAAATAATGCAGGTCTCTTCTGTTTAAGGAAATCCATCGCAGGGTCCACCTTTTCAAATGAGGTCCAGGATCCATCCAGTTGCACTTGGAACTTTGCAGGGTATACATGCAAAATTTTATTCCCTAGGCTATACACTTGGACACTGTCAGGTAGAATAATGTCCGACGCTGACGGACAGTTGCAGGCAGGTCATGTGTTATCCTGATCTTTTGTCCCTCCCACAGAACATCTTGTATTTCCCTCAGTTTTTGTAGTGCATACTGTTTCTCTTGATAGTGGAGGAGATGGCATATAAGCCACTTAGGTTGAGCATTAGGTGGAGGCATAGGCCTAAGGCCACGATCTGCTCTTTCCAGGATATAAGTTGGCCCAAAGAGGGAAGGGTCAGCCATTTTTGTTAGCAATTTTTGAACAAATATGAGGGTGTCCATCCCTTCTTCCCTCTCAGGTATACCAATTATCACTACATTATTATGACGACTTCTACCTTCTAATTCTTCAATTTTATTCTCTATTTTTTCTTTGATGGTCTGATGGTTTGTAGTGATGAGTGCATCCATTCTGTCTGCCCATTTCTCTATGGAGATAATGCAGGCCTCATTATCTGAAGTGCACCTGGTGGTGTCTTCTAAAGCATCGGAAATCACTTTCACATCGGAGAAAAGTGAATGAATTTCATCCTTAAATGGTTGGAACTCAGAGAGAAATCATTCCCAGGTAAGCAAAGTCAGCTTTGTGGCTACAAGAGGAGAGGCTGAGGTTGGTTGTGAGCGGCCTGTAGTAGTAGGGTTTGCCCTAGACTTCTTTGGCTGTTTGTCTGACGTGACAGGCAGTGTATGCCAAGGTGCCACCTGCCATATCTCCGCTTCCATTCTCTACCAAAATCTGTCTTCTGGGGAACCAGGTAGAGTTCTATGAGCTGCTGGACACTGCTTTTTAGCTGTTCTTTAGAGAAATTGATGGTAAAAGTTGAAAAAGTTAACCGGGTAAGCGGAGCACATCCTATGCAGTTAGCTGCATCAAGTGACTCCAACATTTTTCAATATCTCAGCCTTCCCCTTATCCCACTCTCCCCACCCCCCAGATGTACTGGAATAATGCCTTATCCCTTTTCTTCAGCCCTGTTGTAAACTGAAGATCCATCTCAATTTTGGCCTCTATCACCTTTCTGGTGATCTCTATTGTTGCTTCCAGATACTTCACCCTCTCTTCCTACCTTTGACTACCATTATATTTGGAAAATGCCCTATTTTTGGTTCTCACTACAACCATTGTGAACCTCATTAGCCCCTTTGAACCTTTACCCTTGGATATCTTTGGAATGAAGCTATCAACTGCTTTTATATACATAGAAACATGGGCCTGGATATTCAAAAGAGTTGAGCCAAGCACAATAGGGTTGCGCTCACGCAAGTCCAAAATTGCACTATTCTGCGATATTCAGCAGGAGGCAGTTGCACCACCGAAAACATGCTGAGCAACAGTGCAATGATAATGAAGGCATGCACAACCGAAGGGCGGAGGAACCATGCTTAATGGGCGCAGTGTGATGTTCAAAGACTTGCGCAATGCACAACAGTGGAGCAAGCGGAAGTTGCGCCATAGCGGAAATGAGCCAAAATAAAAAGGAGCAAAGAAGAGGCGAAAGAACACTACAGGGAAGCCACATGAGGCAGAGGGAGAGGCAGGGACAGAGAAAGTGTCAGAAAGAGGGCAGGCCAGGGAAAACTAACAGCAGAAGAGAGGCACAGGAAAGGTGTGTGGAGCCACACATTCCAGAGGCCAGCACAGACAGGTGTACCAGGTGCAGGGGAGGTAGCAGTCAGGACAGTGGGGGGAACAAAGCAACAGCTGCTGGGGGGGGAATGCAAGCCAGGGACATGGCCAGTGACACGTTCCACATGGACGCTGTAATGAGGGGGATGAGAAGGCGGGCAGCAGGGGGACGTGGCCATGGAAGGGCCCGTCAGCGGTATGCCCCCTACAGGCATTACCAAGCCCACACCAGCTTTGAGCTGTATACAGATACCGAGATTGTGGGCTGGTACCACCTGAACAGGGCAATACTGAGGAGGATCTGTGAGCTGTGCAGTGATGTGATGCAGGCACCCACACGACGGAGTCATGCCCTGTCAGTGGAGACAAAAGGTAACAGCCTGCATGTGCTTGCTCACCACGGGTACCTTCCAGAGACCAACTGGGGACACCACAGGCATAACCCAGTCGGCCACGTCATGCAACCTCACCCAATTCCTCAGTGCACTGCTGCCACATGCTGAGGAGTACATCCATTTCCCCAGCACTGCCGCAGAGTGCACGGCAAACATTCAGGAGTTCTACAGGGTAGCACGTATGCCTGGTGTGCTAGGGGCAATAGACTGCACCCATGTGGCCATACACACACCACCTGGTGAGGAGGGGACCACATACATGAACCGCAATGGCTATTCCAGCATCAACTGCCAGGTGGTGTGCGATGCCAGTGGGTGCATCATCAATGTCTGTGCCACGCACCCTGGGGGAGCACATGATTCATACATCTGGCACCAGTCAACACTGTGCCACCGATTTGAGAGTGGGGACATCCCCACAGGATACCTAGTGGGTGAGTATGCAAACCAAATGGGCATATCGCGGGCCTGGGGGGGCATGGCCAGAGGAGCCATGGGTGTGGCCTACAGGGCTTGGGCAGGCCAAAGCTGAACAGGAAACTAACCTCCACCCTCTGCACACAGGTGACAGTGGATACCCACTCCATCCCTGGCTGCTCACACCCTGCCGGCGGCCCACGACCCCATCGCAGCAATGCTACTATGAGGCACATGCCACCACACGCAATGTCATTGAGCGGGTGTTCGGGATGCTGAAGGCACGTTTCTGTGCCTGGACACCTCAGGCAGGTGCCCTCAAGGTACAGCCCCTCATAGGCCTGTGGATATTCCTGGCCTGTTGCATCCTGCACAACATGGCCAAAGAATGTGGGATAGCCGTACAGGTGGAAGAGGGGGACAGCGATGGGGACGACGGTGATGATGGTGATGGGCAGCCCTCCCTTGGCCAATGAGACCCCCGACTGATCCGGCTGGTACAGCTGCACAGGGACACCATCACAGAGAAGCACTTCAGCCAACACAGGTAAGTCATGGTGCCATGCGCAACCACCAGTGGCTAAGGCAAAAACCACAAACAAGCATGGAAACACATCAGGGGTGCATGCTGGCAAGGGATGTGGCAGGGCACAGAAGCACACACACACAACCAGGGATGGGTGAACATCAACACGCCACATGGACGGACACACACACACGTACACACACAATGCCCAAAACGTGCACAGAGGGCAGGAGGAACACCGAGCCAGAATGCCAACCCTAGCAACACACATGTCCACAGGCCACCACGTCCACTGTCTGTCCATGTGCGTGTGTCAGATGCTGGGCACCATTGCACTTTGGTGTACAGTGCAATGCAGGCATCATCATGCACACGTACCTGTGGACAGCAGCCGGGAGGGTGTGCAGGTGGACCGTGTGTCCGTTTTCAGGGCCGGGCACCTACCCATGCACTGCCCACTGAAACACACAAAGCACACAGGGCAGCACCAGACAGTGCCCGCGCTGAGAGACAGGTCAGTCTCACGGCACAGTGCCATGGCTGCCTCAGATGCATGGGTGGCCCTGTTGAGACCCGCCAGCACTGGCAGGCTGACCACAGGCCTCATGGGGTGGCACCGATGGTCCCCCAGGGGTTCCACTGTGTGAACACGACCGTGCCCAAGCAGGGGTCTGCAGCACACTGAACATGCCTGCACCAGGAGTGCTCGGGATGCCCACAGCTGAACCCGGCATCGACAGGGTGTGTGTCGCACGACACCGGGAACAGGGAGTGGATAGCGCACTGCGTGGTATGAGTGACGCATGGTCACCTGACTGTGTGCCCATTTTGGCGCTGACAGCAATGAACGCCTGTGCATGCCTGTCAATGGCAGCGGTCACATCCTCCCACAAACGGTCCATCCGTGACAGGATCCTATCGGTGTCCATGCTGCAATGCTCCTCAGCCTGCTCCAGAGCCACACACAGTGCCTCCATGGATGTTGCAAGCCGCATCTGCTGCTGGACCGATGCCCGCAGTAGGCGGGTGTGCTCATCCAAGAGGTTGTCTGCCTCCTCAGCATCCTGTCCCTCTGGGTGTACACGGGCCTGATGTTCAGCACCCCCTGAGGGTGGGTGCTGCACACGAGGACCAGGTATGGGCACATCCACAGGTGGTGCACAGATGCTGCCGCTGAACCCTGAACCCCCAGTCCTGGTGGGCGACTGCTGCTACCACCCCTCTGACTGCTGCACCCAAGGGCTCAGTAGTGCTGCCACAGTGGCCGCAAGAATCCCACTGTCCTGACCAGACACCGGTGCTGCCTCACTGGTGCTGACGGGAACAGCCTGGGACTGTGCTGACATGCTGGCCCACACGGCGGCACCAGCCAGAGCCATGGGCACGAGCTGACCTGCTGTGTGTCCATTCCGTGGCACACACATGTCACTGCCCATGATGGTCATGACTTCATCACTGGTACAGGTCTCTGCCCCAGTCACAGCCACAGCGTGCTGGCATCCTTGGATGCCAGAACGCTGAGACACAGGAAGGGCTTCCCCCACACCTGTCTCAACAACATCAGTGTGGACAGCCAGGTGGCCCCACTGTCATGCCGATCCACAGAAACCTGTGGAGGTGGATGGTCCAAACTCCGACTCTGGCTGACTGCCCTCAGTGGACAGGCCGACCAACGCTGACCCATGCAGATGCTCAGGATCTGTAAGGGAAAGCAAAGTCACGTTACTGCGTGTTACCTACCCGGCCCCACCCAAGGCAGACCATGGCTTACCATGCAGAGGTGGGCCACCATCCATCTGGAAGCCACAACCCAGAACTCCCTCTATGGCACTGCGGTGCATGCTTGCAGCAAGCCTGTCCTCTGCTGGTGTGAGCTGCACCACCTCCGGCTGTCCCCCACCTGTTGCAGCATGTGCAGCTCTGATGGCAGCCACCTTCTCCTTCACCCACCTCCGGTCAGTACCCATCTTCTTCTTACACTCCTTCACAGAGCGCTGGTGGCTGCCATGCAGGTTCATGGCACGTGCCACCTCCTTCTATGCAGCACCACAGGCCGGAGGGGTGCCCCGCCGTCCACTGAGCAGTGACTCCTGATCCAGGTAGGCCTCAAAAAGTGCCTCAGTCTTGGCCGTCATGAAATTGGGCCTCCTTCTCCACCCACCACTGTTGTCCTCCTCACCCAGAACTTGCTCTGTCATTATTCAGCCTGTAAGTATAGCAGTGGTTACCTATGACTGTGCAGTCCAAAGCATGTCCCTGAATCCACAGTCCACACTCCCACACAGCATGCAACTCTCCAATAAACTGCAGTAACCGACTATGGCCACTGCAGCACTTTGTCGCACTTTTATAGCGCAATGCATGCAAATTAGGTGAGGAGCAACTTTAATTAGATGCAAATTGCGGTGCTGCACCATTGAATGGCTGATCGGATGATTTGCATATGACGGCTGAATATCGCACTTTTGCGCTTTGCGCAATTGTGTTGAACGTGCAGAGCCAATAACGCAGTTCCGTGGCATGCGTAGTATACCTCACTGCGCATGCCCAGGCTGCTGACGCTGGCGTCTGCCGCGCTGATGATGTGCTGTGCACAATGGTCAATGCAGGGCATGGCCACCATTGTGCCAGTGGTGCTATAGCAAAGGTCACTACATGGTGCTGTGACAATGGGCCTCCATAGGCGCAATGGCACAATTGCCTGATAGTCTGCTGTGGCTCTGGAAAACAGGCAACCAATCGCGCTATTTGCATGGTCGTCCGATGGCGCTGTGCATGGCCTTGCGCCAGAGACCCTTGACCCTGTGCCCAACCTTTGCCCCCTTGGTGCCATGCATCGGGCATGGGTGCTCCTCTATCGCACTGTTCAGTAACAGCGCGATAGGGAATGGCAGCGCTGTACCGCGCAGCATTTGCACGTGGGGTACCGCGCTGCAGAGCACCATATTGCCTACTATAGCAGTTCAGATGGCATGCAGAAGAGCTCCACAGTGGACTGCCATAGAGTTGGCCAACCTTGTGGCTATTGTGGAGCCACACCATGGGCCTCTGTTTGGGGAGGAGCCACTGGTCAGGGCCAGGACCCAGGTCTGGCAGGAGATGGTCACTGACCTGGAGGAGGCCACTGGATGGAGGAGGACCATGGAGCAGTGCAGTCACCGCTATGGGGACCTCAGGAGGAGGGAGCCAGACCTACTAGCCTGTCTGCGGTCGCGTGCCAGGAGGGGCACGGTGCCACATCCAGGTGGGTGATCCATCTACGCACTTGTATTGTCCATATGGGTAACAGTGTTGTATGTGTCCAGCACATAGGGGAGGGCTAGTCTAGTGTTGGCTGTGGTGGTGTTTACAGGGTGTGGGGTGGGTGGGTCTGGCTGGGTGGGTGGGCACACACATTGGGGCAGGGGGACATTGCTTCAGGGTTGTACTGATGTTCTTCTCTCCTTGTTTCCCCCACAGGCATGGATGAGCGTCGCCGGATGAGGGAGGAGTGGCGGAGGGAGGAGGACAGAGCATCCAGGCAGGACGGGGACCATCACCGCCGACCTGACCGGCCCGATGAGGGTGAGTGCCATAACTCCATGATTACTATTGCATGCTGTGTAACAGGGTGGGCAGTGGGGCATGGCCACCATCCATGGACACCACTGTCACGCACACGACTTGTGACAGTCAGCACTGTCCAGTGGCACTGCATGTCTGGGAGTGTGTCAGTGGTGGTCCATGCATGCACCGGGCACATGGCTGTGGCACTGCCTTCACACCGCATAGCCACGTTAATGTACAGCCATGGTGGTGCTGTGCAGGACATGGGCGGTGGGTGTGTGCAGTGGTCCACATGGCTGTGGCTGCCTGGGTGGGCAGGTCTTGTGGACACGGTCACTGTGGGTGGTTGCACACCATCACAGGGGTGTGGCACATGACTGTATGCCATGCACAATGGGTGGGCTGCAGGGGGATGGACAGTCACACCTATTGACTCAGCTCCCTCGTCCTAGGTGACCGGAGGCTCCTGCAAATTCAGCAGTCCACTAATGAACTGCTCCAGGTGGCCAGGGAGACTCTGCAGCTCCTCCAGGAGATGAACCGCCATGGGGTCAGGAGGAGAAGGAGGAGCAGACATCAGCGCTAGGAGGAGGAGGACCGGGCCGGATGTTAATGTCCCCATGCCCCAACTACCACCTTCCCCCCTTTGACCCACCCTCACACCCCTTCTTCCCTCTCCCATATTTTCACCCCTGCCCCTTACCCACCCCCACCTTGTTTATGTCCCTCCCCCCAACATTTGTACATAGCTCTGTATATAGTTATTTTTGATATGTTTCAATACAACTATTTTGATATGAATACTGTGGTGAACTTTGATTTGCAGTGGGCTATAGGTGCTCAGCTGCAGTAGTGTGCATGGCGTCTGGGGTGGTGCAGTCATGGGTATGTGTGTATGTCCGTGGGGAAGTGACTATGGTGTGGGAGTAGCTATCAGTCGGTGTCTGTGGTGTGTGTGTTGTTCCCTGTGCATTGGATTACTGTGTGCAGTGGTTTATGGTGCATGCTCTGTGTCCATGGTGCCCCTGTCAACCCATCCATGGCCTGTGCAGCTGACACCCTTGCATGTCTGTGACCTGCAAGGTCTGCTGCCATGTCACTGGTGGCTGTCCATGCAGGGCAGCCACTGTACCCGTCACAATGCTGAGTTGCCTCCTGTCACTGGTGTGGTGCATGTTTACCTCAGGTGACACTGTGTCCTCCGCGGTTGTTGTCCCACCTCCATGCTGTGGCTTGTGTGTGTTGTAGGGGATGTGCACCACTGTCTGTGACTTGTGCTCTAGGCTATTATGGTGGCGTACTGGTCCACAGGGCCTGCGCAGGGTGGCTGGCACTCCTATGCCATGGAGGACTGCAGGCTGTGTGGACATGGTTTCCATGGGCCCACACTGGGGGCTTGGTTGCCATGCTATTGTGTCCCTGTGTTATTGTCCCCTTGGGTATGGGTGGGTGTTTGTCCCTGCACTGTGTTGCATCTGGTGTGGTGCATGCTTCCACACACCACTGTGGGTGTCTGTGCTGGCTGTTGTGGCCAGTGGTAGGTCAGGGTGTGTCACTGGACTACTGTGCAGGGTGCTGTATCACTGGTGGTGGTGTCAGGGGCATGCCCTGTCCCATGTAGGGTACCTCTTGTGCTGATGCATGGTCAGTCTTTCAGCTGTGCCTCGGGGGGGATTGTGCATGTTGGCACTGTGTCTGCCGTTGTTCCATTGTCATGTGCTGCCACCCACTGCTGGGTGCTCATGGTGGGACTGGCTTGTATGATTCTGTGGTGCACGAGGTTGCAGTGTCACAGTGGGGGTGGTGGTATGCATGGGGTTTCCTGAAGTGGTGGTCACTGCTCATGGGGGGGTGTCTGGGGGTCACAGTGCAGGGTGTGCTGTACACTGGGGGGGATGGTGTGGCACGGGGTGGTCCGCCCTCCTTGTGTGGCAGTCTCAGCTTGCCGATTGTAGTGATGGGGCACCATGGCCCAGCTGTGGGTTGTTTGCTTGTATCCATGGGCCGGTGGTTTTTCCAGCCCTCCCCCGGCAGTGCTGTGCTTGGGGTGTGGGGGGACAATGTCAGTTCTGCTGTGTGTTCCTGTGCCTATCTGTGGCATGGGTGGTGGGCCCCTACCTCCCTGGTTGTACAGTTACATTGCTCTGCAGCTGGGGGGGCTCCCTGCTTGTGCTATGGCACCTCTGGACTGCTCAGCTGGACATCCCTTGTTGCACCATAGCGCATCATATCTGCTCAGCTTCCCCTCCTGAGTTGCGCTATGGTGCAGGTTGTGCGATATTCAGACGTTGGCTGTAGGCGCAATTTGGCTTGCTCCTTTTTTGAATATCGTGTCTGTTGCATATGAGCACAATAGACTTGTGCTTGCTCCTGCTATTGCGCACTTTTTGGGTGCAGTTTGAATATCCAGGCCATGGGGCCCAATTCACACAGCTCCTAGCATGATGCCAAGTGCCAGCATCAAACATAAATGATGCAAGTGGCACCTTGCACCAAAAGATGACCCAGGATCAATTCACAAAGGAAGACTGCGTCAAATGCAGGTTGTCTGCACCAAAGAGGGTTTATGCCAGCCATGCAACACAAAATGGGCTGTAGCATGGCACTAGGGGACTTGCAGCAGCTGCAAGCTCATATCCCCTAAGTTGAGATTCACAAAACCCTTCCAGAGGACAAATTTTTAAGTACCGTTAGACCAGCCAGGGCTGGTCTAAGGTACTTAGAAGTGTGATCTGTGGGAGGGTATAGGCATGTGGCAATGTGCTGCAATTCCCCCTCAACCTCTCTGTTCAGTAAATGTAATTCATGTCCCTTGTGGTCTAGCGGTGCTCCCCCCATCATGATATACCCATATACTTATGAATAGTAAATAATTCCCTGGTGGTCTAGCAGTGCCCACCCCCATATGCCTGTATATGTTTAAGTAAATAATAAATTCTCTGGTAGTCTAGTGGACCCCCGATCATCCCCGAGCCCAGTTGGTAATTATGACATAAACAACCTGGTGGTCTAGCAGTCCCCTCAAACCCAGATCCCCTATTATGTATAATTAATCAGCCAATGTGATCTAGTGGAACCCCTCCCCAGCAGGCAATGTCCCACCACTCACTCCCCCAACCCAAAACAGAGCCAGTGACCCAAAGAGCCATCCTCACACCACTATGTCCAGCCATCAACTGAACTGTCAATAACGGTATGTGCACTATATTTACTTTTAGGCAGTCACAAACTAAACAATATACTACAAAATATGTGGAACAATTTAAGAATTCCTTGTACTTGTAGTTTATAGTGATGTCCAAAGGGTGTTGGCAAATTGTTCCCCAGTTTGCAAGACTCTGCACATGGAGCAGTGTCCACAACTAAACTGGCCCTGGGTTTCAGTACTAACCATTCTGGGTAATGTTGTACCCTCTCATCTTTTTGGAAATTGCTAGAGGCCAAGATTTATTTAAATTGGGGCCCCACGGAAAAGTACCCTCATTGTTTCCTTAAATGCCCCTTGTTTCTCATATTGAACAAAAATCCCCTAGTTTACAGTATCTAAGGAGGCAGTATAGCACTGTGGTTTAGTGTACTAAGCTGCAAACCTGGAGACCAGGGTTTGAATCCTACAGCCTCCACTTCAATGCTGTGTGATCCTGAGCAAGTCATTTAACTTCCTTGTGCTCTCAGGTCGCACCTGGAAACAAGCTTTGGCTTAGTGTTCCTTTCCTGGTTAAACAATTCCTGCCCTTGAAAGGATATATTTTTTAAGTTTGGGTGCCACACTATTATTTTTCAAAGTAAGTTTGGCTTTGATAACTTTGTATACCAGGAGGAGTGGGAAGAGGCACTACATGAATCTTCAATAGCACTCATAAAAATTAAAATAAAGGAAGGTAGTTTGAGCTACCATATACAAGAAAATATAAAAGTAGTACAAAAAAAATGTTCTGAGTTTAAAGAAACAACTGAATTTATTAAAAGGGAAAAGGAACTTAACAAGGTTCTGCAGAGAAAGGAACAGGAAGTATCAGAATGAAAGAAAAATAGACATTTGAGAGATGAATGTGATTATGTACTAGGGCAAATTTTCAGTTGGGAAACAATTTCATGCTCCCAAAGCAGGGGTGAAATAAGTCTAAATGGCATTACAAAGCATGTTCACCTGCAGATGTAATAATAGGAGAGACAGCTCTAACAAGAGTAACAAACTCTGGTCAGAGCCGATATGGCTGTGGAAAGTTTTTGGGATACTTTTACCCATTATTTCTAATTAATTTGTCAATGAAGATCTGTGGAGAGACAGTTTCAATGTGGTCTTCCTTTTACACATTTTTGCAATGTATTTTTCTAGACTATGCCTGCTGATTGCTATGTATTTAGCCTGGATAGTTCACAAAGGAAATTACATCTTATTTTCAGTGAGGCTCTACATCTACACAATATTATGCTGCATTGTGTAAAATCAGAATGCACTAAAAATAATATTTTACATCTAGAGGGATATATTAAGTGCCGGATCGATGCATGAGCAGAAAGATGCATTGCACAAAGAGGGTGTGGCAGTCGGCACTGATACAATAACACACTGGTACAGGGTGTGCATACAGTGAAGCCCACCAGGATGAAGTGCAGCACTGCAGAATTCTGCAGTAGTGTTACTGCAGCAAACAATGCAATTTCAAAGGGTGTTAATCCCTTTTGTCGTGTAGCAAACCTGTGACACCGCACTTCATCCTGGTGGGCTTCATTGTTCCTGTTGAAAATGTGACCCTGGACAGGAGTCAAATTACAGATGGCTGCCAAGTCAGGTGTATCCAGGGTGACCCCAACTGAATACCTTCCAGGGGGAATGTGTGGCACATTCCAGTATGCACCACAGCCCCACGGGTTGATATTCAGCCCAGGAATGCAAATGAACTAATTGAGCATGCAGGGTGCAAAGAGGCCTTATGCATGCTCATTACCAGCTCATTTGCATGTTGGCATGGGGATGAATGCACCAGAGCAGCTCTCACCCCCAAGCCTTGACCCTGATCACTCCCATGTGGGACAGGCCCTGAAGTCTCTAATTGTATAGTGACCCCCATCTGTTACAACAGTCCCGATCATATCGGAGTCCAGGATATATCAATTCCATATTGTCAGGACCCCAATGCCATCCCTAATTGCACCTGAATACACCTACAGTCCATGTCCATAAAGTAGTGGCCCCCACTCCCCCTCAAAAGCGCACAGACATCCCCCACCCTGCCCCCCAGCCCATCCCATTGTGATGACTGACTCAGTAATGGGATCACATTACTCCATCTAGGGGTGGTGGAGCACTCACAGTAGGATACTGGAATGTGTTATATGTAGGCATGAGCTGTGTGTGGGTGATAACACCTAGTGGCCATACTCCTCAGGCACTCACATGTGGTTGTATTATCTCAGTGCCATTGCACTGCTCAGTGTGGGTGATGGACAATGCTGTACCAACTCACACAGGTCCCAAAACAGGCAAGTTACAGCCAACTTCCCATTCCTTTGTTCAATTGGGGAATGGCAGATGAACTATCTATAGCCTGAATCATACACTGCAAATAACATTACAGGATACCGCACCCCATGGCACCCAGGATACTTCAGCAGTTTGGAGGGTGGCATGTTGCACAGGGAAAGAGAGGAGAGTGTGGACTTACAGCGGTGTATGACAGTGGGAAGATACGGCATTGTCAAGACATGCATTGGAGGTAAGTAAAGTCCATCTTCAGTTTGACAGGGACATACACATGGCTGCACACTTTGGTGGAGCTACAGCTGGCATGGTGCTCCAATGCATGGTACAGCCAGTTGGGTAATTCCAGAGTGCAGGGCCCCAGCCCAGGTTCAGTGCAGTCAATGGCTGGCCATGGCAGGGTGTGGAGGTCAGTGCCAGTCTTTGCAACGGGTTGTGTATGGGGAGTGAGTGTGTCAGTGTACAGGGGCATTAGATGGAAGTCCTCTAGATTATGGATATGGACCATGGTTTCCTCTGGTGCAATCAGGTCTGGGGGGGCTCTACACTATGGAGCTCTTCAGGGATGGAGTTGGCTAGATTGGGGATGGAAAGGGGGTATTTCTAGTCCACCAGGGCTGCCAGGATGCTGTGCACCTGGGTGCTCATCTGCTGTCTGCCTGTGGGTGGCTGGCCAGGTTAAGCCAGCTATTCATGGCCTAACTGTGTGCTGCAGTGCTCTGGACTGTGAGGGGCACATTCTCAATATGCTGCAGCACTGCATATGCATGGGATTGCCCCCTCGACTTGAACAGCATGCCATTTGTGTGTGCCCATTCCCATTCCCTTGCTTCCAGCACATCCCGCATGTTTGAATATTTCTCTGCTGTGCATTGTTGGAGTTGTGCAGCACATGTCCCTTTTCCATCAGGATGCACTGCATAACTCCTTTGAAGATGGGGGCCCTGGACTAGGTAGCCTAAATAAATACATTATAAAAATGGTAAAATCATGACCCCACTGAAAACAAGATATTGCATCTACTCTGGGACAGCCTGAGTAAATACAGTGCAAAAATGTGTAAATGAACATCCCTGTGACAATGAGATGTACCATCTCCCTTGCCCTATCCAGGATACAAAATATAGGATGAGAAATATTCAGTGCTCTCAGATCCAAATAACCATTACTCTGTAAGAAGTCTTCATTTTCCCTGTGTTTTCCCCACAAAGGCAGAATCAAATCCCTGTAGATTTTTCTATAAGCCACTTGTTCCTTATTTATGACTTTGTTCTTTATTTATTATATCAGCAGCCTTTTATTAGGAAAAGAGCCCTGATTTGATGCTCATTATTAATATTATATGTCATGATCTCCTTGGAATGATTTGGATTTATATGCTATGCATAAGGCATAATAGGGGACTATACGAAATAACAAATATCAAGCTCATTATTTCATGAACTATACTCAAAATTAGTAATCGCAAGTCAGACAATCTTTCAGAAGATACTAGCAATGCCTGTAAACAAATTTATTGCAAATAGAGACATCTCTCTCTCTCTCTTTATATATATATAGATAGATATAGATATATATTAGATCTATCTATCTCTATATATATATATATATATATATATATATATATATATATATATATATATATATATATATATATATATACACACACACACACAAATGCTATTTTTGCATCTTACCTTTGTTAGTTTTCAGACAAATTCTCATAGACTTCTGGCCACCTGATGCAATCTTGAATGAGTTAAGTAAATGTTATTATTTTATCAAGGTCCTGCTCCAGCAACTCAGTAAATACACACTCAGTATATCATATTATAAAATGACAAAAAAACAGTCTTCTGTTTGCAGTTGTTTGAGCAATATATATTAATGTATATATGATATCATAATAAATCATATCAGTTATTTTTGTTACATCTATGTTGGTCCAATAAAAGGTATCAAATAATTTGCTTCTGTATCACTCATGGTTTGACAGCAGTTAATTCATTAGATGAAGTCCCCTTGTCAGGAGTTTGACTGTTTCTCCACTCCTCCCCCAAACACACACACACACACTCTCTCTCTCTCTCTCTCTCTCTCTCTTACTATAAGAGAGCTCAGTAGCTCTTATCTGTTATGTTTGGGAAGCAAGCTGCAGCTGTTTCTGTCAAAAAGAAATTTATGTATTTAGTCTGGGTAGTTCACTGAAGACCTGGCATTTTATCAGATAGGTCTTGAAAGGTTAAAAACAGTGTAAATCTTTACAAGATTTGCTAGGAAATGGTAACATTTATGAGTTATAAAACTTTCTTGAAAGATATTAATTCCCAACTGAAGTCAGTTGCAAAAAATGTTTAAATGCTAATCATTTAAATGTTCAAGCTGTTGCATTTTAAAGGGGGTGAACAAATCTCCAGTTTAATAGGCAACCAATATTTAACAAGCTGTTTCAGTTTCCTAATGGCCTTCATATAAGCAATTTGGAGTTATGTCTCCAACATTCTAAACAGAAAGAAGGGATTATTTTATTTTAGTTGTCATAGTGATTTGTAGATGTGGAAGGATACTTTGAAAAGTCCAAAAAATGTGTTCCAAGAAACTCTATTTTCAAGCTACAGATAGCAAAATGGCTGTAGGCTCTGCCCACAGCCATAAAAATAGAGTAGGTTTTGATATTGAAAACAGCAGTTCAAATGATTTCTCTATGAGCCTGAGTATCTTTTCTGAGGAAGTTCTGAGGCCACATCAGCTGAGGTTCTTTTTAAAGGAACAAACTATAGGAAGAGGGAAAATATCACGGGCAAGAAAAAATCCAACATCAAAATAAAAGGAAAACATTGGGAGGCAAGCAAGAGGGGAAATGCCACAGCAACAGTAATGAGGAATGTTCTGAAACAGCAGAATCAAATATAAAAGAAATAATAGATTTAACAACAGTAGAACTTGCTGATGCTCAAAAACTATCTGAGTTTTGTTCCCTTACCACCAACTTTCACCTGAAATGGAATTATTCAAAATCTTCTGTAAAATTAATCTGACATGCTTCTATTATAAGGAGGAAATGGGGTACATAGAGGCTCAGGAACAGAACTTTAACATCTACCAATGAGGAGTTGAGTTTTCTATTGAGACATTCACCAACCATTCAGGAGAAGTGGAGGGATGGCAACACCAAATTTTGAATCCTGAGAATGGTAACACTAGTCACCATTCTGCTCCTGATATGACTAATAAGGGAACAGTGAGTAATTTAGTCACACCCCTCTTGTGAGAGGTGAACATTTTCTTGTTGATAATTTTGGGGGTTTACCTAATGCTGCAGTAATAACAATTGATAACAACATGACAACACCTGAACCTAAGACCACTATGAATGTTAACAATGAGGATGATTTTGCAGGTGTGTTTTCAAAATTGGGTGTTTAAATGCTGTACTTAACTGAGAATGGGGAGGGGACTGGATGAGAGTGCACATATAGATGCACTAATGGAAAGGGGTGCCTTCAGACCGAAGTCCTAAATTTGTCCCAAAATACTAAGGCCTGTGATATATACTTACCAGATGGCAGTTAGAAATGAAGTTGACAAACTTCTGCAGAATGAATGGAAACTGGGAAATCATAACTTGAACCCACAAGAAAGGAAGGCAATGGAGGATTTACAAAACATGATGGGTGTAGTGTTTGTAATTCAGATAAAGGACTAAATGTTGTTATGTTAAGAATTTACCTGTGTGAGGCAAATAGCTTCTAAGCAGTTTGAATACTTATGAAATCTCAGGGAAGGATCCAACCTGTAAGTTCAGTTCTACTCTGTTTTCCTTTGTACTGCGAGGGGGGCATCACTAGAGCTGAATGAGAATTTTAAGGGGTGTTGCACTTGAAAATATACACATTCTACTACTCCCTCAAGGTTAACAAAAACCCTATACAACCACCTGGTAGACGGATAGGCATGGGTGTTGGATATTTATCTGAAAATTTGTACAAATTTGTTGATATCTTTCTACAACCTTCAGTCATAGATTTCATATCTCATACCTGAGACTCTGTGGTTTGACTCCATAATATTCAAGGTATTGAATGGAAGTCAAAATACCTCTGCATTAGAGTGGATTAAAGTTCATTATACACAAGCATGCTACAAACCTTAGGCCTGAAGGCACTAGAGTTCTACACTGAGAATTGTACCTTACCAGTGCACTGTCCACATAGTTTTTGTTAAATGCTGTAGAATTCATTTTGACCCATAATGATACATAGATACATAGACAGTGTTGGCAGATAAGGGCCTATGACCCACCTAGTCTGCCCATTAAATGTTTTTTTGTTTAATGAAAAATTCTATTATCAAAAATGTGGCACTGCCATGGGGGCAGCATTTACCACCAGTTATACAAATTTATTTTAGGTAACTGTGAGTTTAAGTTTGTCTCCAACCCTATTTTCATTTTTTTTTCTTCTGGAGAATATTGTTCAGTGGTAGAGGTGTAGTTACAATATTTTGATAATCTGAGAAGATACTAGGGAAAATGCTTCCAAGTTCATGGAAAATCTGAATTCAAACAACATGAATTTGAAATTTACATATACAATGAAGAAGCACATGATTTTGTTTCTTGTCTTAGACTTGAGAATTATAGGGGAGGGCAAAGTGAGTTCTAAAAGCTACAGAAAACTCATTGTAGGTAACACTGTCCTACATTCTGGAAGTGCCCACCCACGAGCCTCATTAAGAGAATCCCAAATGAGCTGTTTCTGCATCTACACAGAAGCTGTACAGAGGGCAGAGGACAGTGAATTTCTGCCCTATCGGAAGCAAAGGACATTAACCCTTGAATTTTTAGGCTCACCAATTCAGTCCTCACTGGTATGGATCAGGGCCTCATCACCTCCTCCATATTTGTCAACCTGGCTAAGGCATTTAACACTGTCTCCCACCCCTTCCCTCTTCCAAGCTATCAGCTGCTGGCATCTCTATAGTGGCTACCAGTTAGCTTCAGTCATCACTAGAGGGTTGGACCCAATCTGTCAAATTGGTGACACTATCTCCTCACTCCTCCCTATAAACTCAGGTGTTCCTCAAGGCTCAGTACTTGGGCTGCTGTAATTTTCTTTTTTTCTAAATGATCTCCCCACAGCCTGCTCATCCACAGTCATACATATGTATGCAGATGATACAGTCCTGTTTACCTCCAGCTACTTCACTGCTGACGTGACGTCCAGACTCCAGTTTGACTTTGATAAAGTTCAGCTCTGGATACGCTGTAACCAGTTATTCCTGAATACCAAGAAGACTGTCTCCATGTCCTTTGCCATGAGGCAGAGACTCTCTAGGCTCTCATCCCTCCCCTATTTCCACACCTTAAATGGGACCCCACTGGAAAATGTCATCTCCTTCCAGTATCTTGGTGTATGGTTTGACCAACACCTCAAATTCTCTGGACATGTGGATGTCATACTCAAAAATTTGCAGCCCAAGCTGCATCAAATTGTCAACATGCCATGAAATCATCCAGAGAATGATCCTTCCTGTCTTTGACCATGGCAACGTGGTCTACACTGCCACCCCTGGTACTTCCTTAGCCAAATTGGACACATTTTTCCATTGTTTCTTCCAATTTTTGCTTGACTGTCATCCTTGCACTCACCACTGTTCTCTGTATCAGTCTCTATCTCTTCCCTCTCTCAAGAACAGATGCCGTGCCCACTGTATTATCCTTATAAGCAAGTTCTGGTTTGGTTCTCTCCCCCCCCCACCTATCAGCCTCTGTCTCCCTTCCTTCTCCCTCCTCACGTACCCTGAGGAGCCTTGACAGTCACACTCTGGCTGTACCCTCCTCCTCTACCTTGGCTGGTCAAGCTGCTTTCAGCTACTGATTTCTCAAACTCTGGAACACCCTACCCTCCATCAGTCATGCCTCCTCCTCCCTTTGAGCCCTCACCACACTACTCCATGACCTCACCTCCCCACCTGTAAATGCCCTTAAAGTTACCCCATCCATATCCTCTCACCTCTACAGGTTCCTGTTCCTTACTTTACTTCTTCTGGTATTTTAAAGTTGTACCATCTGTCTTCTTACAAATCATCAAATGCAATTGTAACCTTGTTATGCTCTTGCCATATAAATTAACTCGGCTATGTCATCTGCAAATGTATTAATGTATTCTTGTTAATCCACCTTGTTATTCTAAGTTGTTGCCATGTTATGTGTTGTCATGATAATATTGTGTTATTGTAATCCACTGCCCCCCATTCATCTGGAAATAAGCAATAACTCAGTGTGCCTCTCCTGGTAAAACTTTTTAATTAAAAAATAAAGTAAATTACATTTCTGCATTCTATGTTAACCTGTATTTTGCACTTGCACTCTTTGTTGACCTCTGTAATAACACATTGTAAGCTCTCTACAATTTTTTTAGCCACTCTGATGTTTCATTGTTATCTGCTTATTCTGTCACTATTGTAGCTTTACTGCTGGGGAACCTTTAACAATGAGCAAATGTTTTCAAAGGTTTTCATAGTGACAATAAAATAAAAATAAAATTAATAAACAGATTGAAGAACAGGAATACAGAGAGACAGAACTGTGACAGTCTTTTGGTAGAGCAAAGGAACTTGCGCAAAATTAGTTGCTGACACTCAAGATGAAAAAAAGAGAGCAACTGCCTCTCACATTGGTTCTGAAATACATCAACATGCCACTCAAAACCAAAAAAAAATCTTCCTAAAATCTGGGTGGATTTTGGTACAGTAAGAGAAACAAGGGACATTCATGGAAAAACTGCAGGTAACCTTCAGTAGAGCATATTGTTTGAAAGAAATCCTGGCCCCTAGTCATTTCCAAAACAGTGAAAGGGTATAAAGGTATCCAGAATTGTTACCAGTGAAATCCAAGGGCCATTTTTACGTTCGCTTGCGCGCATGCGCAAGGAACATTTGGGAATGCTTACTTTGGAGGTGTGCCTCTCCCTTCAATCCGCTGCTCGGTTGAGCAGGCATGGCGATCCTGCACTAATGGGTGTGGGGCTGTGTATGACAGCAGTGGTCTTGGCTGAAACAAAACCACGCTGTCGCCACAGGCACCGTCACCTTCCCCCGCATCCGCCACCCCCGGCGTCGCCCCCAAAGCTTTGGTGCCACACTGGAGCCCACCACAGCATGTCAAATGTCCCATGTTGTTTGCCGCCGGGGTGCCCAATCTCCCATCAGCTCCTCGGCCCCTCCAGCCATCTTCTGCCATGCTGGGAGCCCACCCCGCGTGGCAAACGTCCGGTGCTGTTTGCCGACGGGGGTGCCCAATTCCCCATCGGCTCCTCAGCCCCCCCAGCCATCTTCTGCCACACTGGGAGCCCACCCCAGTGTGGCAAGCATCCTAATGTAGTCCGTTTTTTAAACCTGTAAAGAAAAACGGTCCCACTTAGTCTCCCAGTCCCCCCTCCCACAACACGCACCCACCCACTGTGCACCCAGCCTTCCCACACCCCCCTCACCCCATACTTACCTCTGGAGCTTGGCACGACGATCTTCAGTGGACTGGGAACACGTCTGCACTCTTCAAAGCCGACCGCGAACTGAGGAAATGCCGGTAAGCTGTATAATGGGCTAGATAGGGGGGTTTAAACTTTATTGCATATCTCAGGCATTTTTTGGAATTTTTGCACCAAATTTTCAACATGGGGTTTTTGGGACCCCTTCTCATGAATGATATCACTGTCATGGCGTTATTCAGGCCCGAAGGGTGATTTCGCAATCACTGTGCAAAATCACCCTTCGGGCCTGAATAACACCATGACAGTGACATCATTCATGAGAAGGGGTCCCAAAAACCCCATGTTGAAAATTTGGTGCAAAAATTCAAAAAAATGACTGTTTTGCGAGCGTGCATTGCGCAGTTCCTACGCAGGCTCGTAAGTTCACGAATTTTCAATATTTTCACTCTAGATTTTCAACATTGCCATTTTACCACACCTCCTTATGAGCAGTACAGCTGACATTTTTCACATCCTGCCCAAAATGTGTTTCCACCCATGTAGCGCACACTGGCGCAGTCGGTGTGTGAAATCAATGTATGGGATGCAGTCAGAAAATCATGGTGACACTGTTCATTAGCAGAGGTTTTAAAATGGCAATACTGAAAATTTGGTGAAAAAATTCCTAAAAATGACTGTTTTACAGGTGTGCGTTGCACAGTTCCCACACACGCTCGTAGGTTTGCGAATTTTCAATATTTCCACTCCAGATTTTCAACATTGGCATTTTACCACAACTCCTCACGAGCAGTACAGCTGTCATTTTTCACATCCTGCTCAAAACATGTTTCCGCCCATGTAGCGCACAATGGCACAGTTGGTGTGCGAAATCAATGTATGGGACACATTAAGAAAATCACAGTGACACTGATCATGAGCAGAGGTCTTAAAATGGCTGTGTTGAAAATTTGGTGAAAAAATTCCTAAAAATGACTGTTTTACGACTGTGTGCTGCGCAGTTCCTACGCATACTCGTAACTTTGCGAATTTTCACTATTTTCACTCCAGATTTTCAACATTGCCATTTTACCACACCTTCTCATGAGTGGTACAGCTGTCATTTTTCACATCCTGCCCAAAACGTGTTTCCGCCCATGTAGCGCACAATGGCACAGTCGGTATGCGAACTCAATGTATGGGACACATTATGAAAATCACCATGATGCTGTTCATGAGCAGAGGTCTTAAAATGGCTGTGTTGAAAATTTGGTGACAAAATTCCTCAAAATGACTGTTTTACGAGTGTTCATTGCGTAGTTCCTATGCACGCTCGTAAGTTTGCGAATTTTCAATATTTTCGCCAGATTTTCAACATTGCCATTTACCACACCTCCTTATGAGCAGTACAGCTGTCATTTTCACATCCTGCCCAAAACATGTTTCCGCCCATGTAGTGCACAATGGCGCAGTCGGTGCTGAAATCAATGTATGGGACACAGTAAGAAAGTCACAGTGACACTGTTCATTAGCAGAGGTTTTAAAATGCAAATGTTGAAAATTTGCTGAAAAAATTCCTAACAATGACTGTTTTACGAGCGTGCATTGCACAGCTCCCAAGCACGCTCGTAGGTTTGCGAATTTTCAATATTTCCAATCCAGATTTTCAACATTGCCATTTTACCACACTTCCTTATGAGCAGTACAGCTGTCATTTTTCACATCCTGCCCAAAACGTGTTTTCACCTATGTAGCGCACAATGGGTGTAACAAAAAGGTCATGCTGAAAATTTATTGTGCAAATACCAGCAATCGCACAGGGCATTAGGGAAAAGCACCATACGTGCCAAACACCACTGCAAATACCTGCAAGCGAACGTTCGGCATTGACAAATGCTTGTAGTTGTAGACACTGCTCTGTGTGCAGAGTCTTACAAACTGGTAACAATTTACCTACCCTCTTCAGACGTTACGATAAACTATAAGGAATTGTTAAACTGTTCAACAGATTTTGTTGTATATTGTTTAGTTTGTGACTTTACAAAAGATCATGTTGTATAAATCTACTATATGAACAACATGAGTGATGCTCTGGTACATTAATTGATTGATGGTGGGTAAGTAGTTCATCACATGATCATTATAAGGGATATATAATGGAAGCAGTTTTGGTGTGCTCTTAGCAAGCTTCCTGAAACAGAGGCAGAGCACGTCGAAGCACTGGAGCTGATTGCTTTTGTGTGCACTTTAATAACTTTTCTACCTTTTTTCATAAAGGTGTTTATTACATTTTTCAAATAACACGTGTAAAGTGAATACATGGGCAATAACCCAGCATATAACTACAAACATATGGAAGAATATTGCTCCCAGGTGTAACAACATATGAGTCAGGTAAATATACTGTAAACTGAAGCATCACACAATCAAGATTGTGATCTCCTACCCTACAAAGGAAAACTCTCAGAAGGAGAAAAGTACATTCAAAGACGCAAAAGAGAGGGAAATAACTGGGTACCCATATAGTCAGCATACAACTCACTGCAATTTGTGTAAAAAAAAAAAAAGGAGGTACCATACAAGATGTGTACATATACTTGGGACCTGGCAATGGGGAATTTCCTATTGCAGCCTAAGGAAAGTTGGGCAAGAGTGTGGCTATACCATAAGGGAATGGAAAAGGAGCATTAATTCTCCTTCTGCCACTCCATCACAGCATCCTCTTCTCTTACCCACCACTGTCTCCTTTACTCTTGCCCTATCACTTGCTCCCCTGTCCCACAGGAGACTGGTTCACTGTGCATCCTTCACTGCTAAATTCTGGTTTGGTTCTCTCTGGTCCTATTTCTCCTCCCATCTCTCCCAGGTGGCTACCTCCAACTACTCCCTTCATCAGAGAGACTTGCAAACCTTCTCTCTTCCACACCCCCACTCTGCCTCTGGCATATCTACCCTCTCCTTTCGTCCCCCCCCCGGAACAATCTTCCCCCGATCTACATCTATCCCCCCTCTCTTTTAAAAGGCGTCTCAGACTTCTCCCCTTCCAGCTTGCTTCCATATTCCCCACTCCAGTCCTCCCTAATGTTCCTGCTTGCTGTGTGTTACCCTACAGGCTGTGCTGCATGATTTCTTTCCTTAGGACTCATAAATCCTTCTACCACTTCTTGTCTCTCTTTTTTGGCTCTATCATGCTTCCTTTTAGCACAGCTGCCTTTCCTCTTCTTTGACAAACTACTCCTGCTCCTTCACTCTCCTCTGAGCTTGGTCCTCTGACTCATACTAGTTCTCCTCCTGTTCGCATTCCCTCCCTCCTGGTACTTCTCCCCCCCCCCAGCCTCCTTCATCCCTTCTTCTACTGCACTTAAGTATCTCCCCTAAACATTGTTCAGCTACTACTGTTGCTGCCCTCATCTTAAACCCCTGTACTCACCTCTGCTATTCACATTTTCTATTACTACCCCCTGTTATTGCCTCAACAGGTGCTCCTGTTTTCTTGTTTTGCCATTGTATATATGGTTTGTAACCAAACTGAAATGATTCAGTTCTTGCATTGTTGTTTTATTCTGCAGTTTTGTACATTTTGTAACCCTTTGTGTTCTGTTTACCCTGTTCCCTGGTCTCACCTAGAAACAAGCCTCAGGTCAGTGTGCTTTTCCTGGTCACCAACATATTAAATAAATAAATAAAATTAAATTAATGAATTAGAAGCATAAGAAGGGGTAATGAGCTACCTCACTTTTCTACCTTTTTTGCAGTTATCCATGGCTGCTGTCTGCTGTTTGCCTATATGCATTGTTTTGGCATACAATGCTTTCTGCACTGCAGCAGGGATGGCTGGATTCCATGGAAATGCATACTGTAAACTTTAGAAACAGTGCCCATATGGAGCTGGTCCTGGTGGATTGTCATTTAGTTTCTCAGAAACTGTCTGCTTGGCAGGGTCTATCAGTTTTTTCTGCAGATAAAAGACAAGATTTGAGCATGCTTCAATGTATAACCCTTCCTGACTCATTACCCTCTCTGGTTTGACCTCATACAGTAAACAGGGATTTTTGGGTTTGGCTGGCATATGATAATGTGTGGTATGGGTTCCCACCCACAGGTATTTACAAGTTTCTCCTTTCCTCTACACCTTTTGCCCTTAACTAGCACCCTATCAATTGGCAAACTAGCTGGGGGGAAGCATTAAAAAAAAGGCAATAATGACCTCTCCCAGATGATGCAGCAGCAGGTAGAAGGACCTGAACGAAGAAAACTCCACTAGGGCAGGGGTGCAGAAAGGCAGGAATGTGGTCAAGACAGAAGAAAAGGGGGGGGTAAAACCTCATGTAAGCAAGGGTGCAGGACCGAATCAGGCAAGGGATGGGTAAGGTAAAAATGGAAGAAGAGAGTCAGAGGGAGCTCAGGGAGAAACACAGACAGGAATGGGATGGGGAAGCATGGCAGAAGAAAGGTGTGGAGAGCCATGTGCACCAATGCACAGAGCCTTGGAAACAAAATTGCATACCTGGAAGCCATCATGGCAGAGGATCACCTGGATTTATTTGCCATAATGGACTTGTGATGCACTGAGCACCATGACTGGGACATATCTATACTGAGCAACTCTATGTTCAGAAAACACAAAGCAGGGCATAGTGAAGAAGGAGTTGTTTTATATGTGAAGTTGGTAATCAAGACAACAGAGGTACAAGGGCACCAAGAGGAAAAGGAGGGGCCCAAGGTGCAGTGGGTTGCCTGGAGACAGGCTCAGGGGTGGCTATTCATACCAGGATAGTGTGCAGACCTCCAACACAGGTTGAAGAGTTGGATGAGGCAGGAGAAGCCATAATCAGAATGGTGAGTAAGAGGGAGGTGCTGATAATTGGTGACTTCAGTCTGCCTGACATGATGTGAAGCCTAGCAATGGCAGCTTTGGCAAGGAGTAGGGCCATCCTTGATTCCCTTCAAGGGTCTTTTCTCAGGCAACTAGTCAAATAATCCATTAAGAAATGGAGTACTGCTGGACCTGGTGTTTACAAACAGAGGTAGTATTGCAGACATTATAATGGCAGCCCCTGAGTACCAGTGATCACTCTACAATGTGGTTTAATAGTCAGACAGGAACAAAGGCTAACCACAGGAGGACTAAAGCCCTGGAATTTGGGGGGGGGGCAGAGGCACAGTGGGGAAAAATAAGGGAGAGCGCAATTAAAGCAAGCAAACTCTATGTGAAAGATGTGAATGAAAGAAGAAGAAAAAATATACTGTAATGGTTCTTTAAGGAATTGGCAAAGGTGGTAAAAGAAAAAAGGGTGGCATTCAGGTGGTATAAAGAAGCACAGAGGGAGGAGGACTGAGACATATACCTAGTAAAACAATGGGAATCAGGTAAGGTGGGGAGTGGAGCAAAGGCCCAGACAGAGGAAATGATCGCCAAAGGGATCTCTAAGTGAAGCAGGATTTTTTTCAGATACATACGTGAGAAGAGGAAAGTAAGGGGAGTGATAATAATGTTTAGAAAGGAGGTGAGGTGAGGTGATAATGCACAGAAAAGGACCAAGAAAAAGGTGATATTCTAAACAGGCACTTCTGCTCAGTCATCACAGTGGAGGGAGGAGAGATAGATCACCCAGAATTGACAGGAATGGCAGTGGTGGGCTGGACACAAGTCCATTTTTAGAGGAGAGAGTGCAGAAGGGACCTTCAGCTCTGAATGTGGACAGGTCTACAAGACAGGATGGCAAACTTCCAAAAGTTCCTAAATAACTAAGTGAGGTGCTAGCCTTACTCAAAAACTCACTGGAAACAGGTGGGGTTCTGTAGGACTAAAGAGGAGTTGATGTGGTCCTGCTACATGAGTAGCAGCAGGGAGGAGGCTAGAAAATATAGGTATATCAGTCTTACTTCAGTGGTGTGGAAATTAATTGAAATCCTGCTAAAGAAAGGCTTGTAGGGTATCTAGACTCTAATGAGCTGTAATACCACAGGCAGCAAGGATTCATGCGGTGGGTGGTCATACCAAATGAATGTAATTTCTTTTTTAATTGGGTGACCAGAGAAGTAGATCAGGGTGGGCAGTGCACATGGCCAATCTAGTTTTTAGCATGGTCTTCTACACTGTGCCACACAGGAGGCTAATAAAGAAATTGAGCAGCCTAGGGGTGGGATACAAAGTGGTTAACTGGGATAGAAACTGGTGAATGGATAAACATAGAAGGTGTTGGCAGATAAGGACCTCATGGCCCATCCAGTCTGTCCTATTTTCCCTAGCTATAGCTACACTGCAGACCCTACTCAGTCTTCGGTCTTCACCCCCCACCTCACTTCCAGGATTCCCTTGTATCTATCCCATGCATTCTTGAATCCTGTAACTGTCTAGGCCTCAACTACCTCTGCCAGGAGGCTGTTCCATGCATTCACCACTCTCTCTGTGAAGAAGTACTTTATTACATTTCCTCAAAACAATTGTGTGGGTTACTGCATTGGTTTTAAATTCTGATGTGGGTCTAGAACCTATAGCCTTATGGCTGTAGAGGAGAGTATGCAGCCTACTGAACCAAAGACAGGATAGGAGACAGAGTGTGGTAGTGGCAATAAACAACACTCATTCCGATGATGGGAAAGTGACCAGCAGGATGCCACAGGGCTCAGTACTGGGAGCAGTCATCTTGAATGTCTTCATAAGTAACATTGCAGAAGAACTAGAAGGGAAGGTATGCCTATTTGTAGATGATACCAAAGTCTGCAATAGGGTGGCTACTCAGGAGTGGGTGGAGAGAATCAACAGGAATCTTGGGAAACCTATAAAGTGATCAAGGTCATGGCAGTTGGGGTTCAGTCATGAAAAGTGCAAAATCATGAACCTAGGACATATGAAACTAGGAGCTGAGTATAGGATGGTGGGAGGTACTAACAGTCACTAATAGGAACTGTACATTGGGATAATCATACATGTTGACCTCAAAGTGGCTGGCACTGTGACAAAGCAGTTGGTAGTAAAAGTGGTATGCTGTGGTGCATAGGAGGGGTATCTCCAGCAGGAGGCAGGTAGTGGTGTTGCCACTGTAATAGTCACTGCTGACACCCCACATGGAGTACAGTGTCCAGTTTTGTATGCCACACCTCAATAAGGACATAAACAGGGTAAAGACAGTCCAGAGATGGGCAAATAAAATGGTGCAGGAGTCACACAAGGAGTTCTACAAGGAGAAACAGAAGTATTTCAACATGTACACCTTGGAAGAGAGGAGAGGGACAGGTGACATGATAGAGATCTACAAGTATCTAACAGGGGTAAGCAGGGTGTAGGAGGTCAGGGAGTTTCTTTCAAATGAGGCAATGTAACAGGACCAATGGGTATCTGATGAAGCTGGAGGGGGACATTTAAGAGATATGCAAAGAAATATTTCTTCATTTGAAGGGTGGTAGATGCCTGGAACAGACTGCCAAGAGAAGTGCTGCAGGTGAAAACAGTGGGAGGCTTCAAGCATGCATGGGATAGACATATATATTTATTACAAAATAGACAATCAGGATGGAAGGTCACTGGAAAACAGATAGGATTTGCACAGACAGATTAGCAGGGAACATCTGGGCAGACTGGAAGGACAAAGCGGTCCTTTTTCGCTGACAAATTCTGTTTCTGCATGAGGGAACAATCATGAGTGTTGGTTATAGTACTTCACCTGGACATCTTCTGCTTTGCCTATAGTCCTCATTGCTTCTTTTTATGTGGAACATGACTAGTAATGGTGCTAATGGACTAAATTCTCTTAACTTCCTGTTGGTTTTACCACCTGACTGAGCACTATTGATCAGAAGTCTGACACATCTCTCGAACACTAAAAAGAATGATGAGAATCTCTTTTCCAAAAGAACAGTTTTGTTATTGACATAAACTAATTCAAGTAGATGTTCTGGCCAGCTCTGCTTCTGCTCCTCCTACAAAGTCCTTTGCAAGTGTAACAGGATGCAATTGAAACTTCTGCATGCTCCATTTCACTGTGGGTGATATCCCATACACATCACACATTTCTTGCATTATTGTCACTTCATATGCTGGGCTCTTACATGAATGAAAGCATTGCGAACATCCATAGTGTGTAACAAAATTATACCACGAGACCTTACACATAGTTGTTGCTGTCTGATCACAAGTTGGAACTGCTACTGTGTTATTAGTGAAGTGGTCAGTAATTACAAGTCCATACTAATAACCATTCTGAACAATGTGTAAGGCCAGGTGGTTGATCATCAACAGCTCCATGGAATTGTTTTTCATGATGCTAACCCAAGGGCACTTTCTTCCTGTTCCATTGTTTCCAGAGGTTATATCTCTTGCACCACAAGCATAGTTTTCAGCTGTTTTGTGTAGTTATGACCTGTAAGTCAGCCTTATAAACTGCTCAAGTGCCTTCTCTGATGCAAAACAGCCTCCCTGATCATGTCCATCTATAATAATTATACAGAGGAAAAATGTATCTTCTGCCAGGAAAATTCTGGTGAAATTCTGACTCCACTTCTACAAAATTCTGTGAAATTTTGCAAGCATTTCACAAAATGTTGCCAACATTGGTTTTTCAGTTATTTTCATTTAATTTGAAAAGTGTCAGTTCAAACTGCACCAAGTATGGTATGAGGACAGTACCACTGTCCATACAGAGTAGTATCAAGTATCAGATCTCTATCTTTAATGATGATTGAGTTATAAGTCTCCAAACTTTAAGAAATTTTAAAACTATATTTCTCAATTATGTTAACTAGAAAACGTTAAACCCTTTTAACTTTAAAACCAGAGAATGGGAGTCACGTGATGCGGTGTGCTGGGTAGGACGTCTCTATGCTTGCTCTGACCTACCGCCTGTTAACTATCACTAAAAACCCTGTTTCACAGTGTTTTCCACCACAGATCACCTGTCTGTTATCTTCCTGAGTGTATTGTGCCCTCGATAAAAGAAGTCGATGGACGAAGAGATGCAGAAAATTGCTTCCAAACACACACCTCCCGCTACGCCCGAGAAGGCCTCTAAGAAAGCCAGGGCCTCCTCCCTGCAATCCTCACTGTCTGCTACTACTGACAGCCCTGACACTGATCTTCTCACCCTTTCGAGATTTCTAGAGGAGTTTCAGCCTTTCAAGGCTGAAATGCAGAATATGGCAGGAGAAATAAAAGGTATCTCCAGCAACCTTGAGGAGCTCTCTAAGAAGATTGCTGATAATGAAGCTTGCATACGTTCCGTTGAAAGGAAACAGGATAAAGCAGAACTGGAGCTTGTGGCCCTGAGGCAAAGGCTAGTGAAAATAGAGAACAAGGTGGAAGATTTGGAGGGGTGCAGTCACCGCAATAATGTGGTAATCATTGGTTTGCCCTAAGGTGAAGAGGGTTCAGAACCCATTAAGTTTATCAGAAAGTTTGTGGAGCAGGTGGCAGGCCCTTCCCCCTTTGGTGTGAGCTACACAATAGAAAGAGCTCACCGGGCACTATGCCCCCCCTCTTCCAGCTGGAGCCCCCCCCCCGGACATTTATATTTCACTTCTTAAACTTCTAGGAGCGGCAGCATTTTCTATTTAAGGTCAAGGAAACACAAGATTTGCAATGGGAAGGTAAAAAGCTGAGAGTGGCGTAAGATTTACCTTTATCTGTACGCCAGAAGCGAGCCACATTTCACAAGCTTGTCCTCAAGTTGATTGCCGTGGGAATCAAGTTTCGTATGGGTTTTCCTGCAAGATTCAAGTTTGCCTGAATGGTTCCTGGGAGACCTACGAGGAAGTGGAATCGGCTACCGCAGGGCTCAAGAAAGCGCTTCCTGATTTTTTTAAGCCTGCTTGAGAGTCGGCCTGGTGTGGGGAGCCATGCTAACTTTTTCAGTGGTGGTGTAATTCAGCTGATGCAAATTATATTTCTCTACTTTGTCTCTGGGACTATGGTGGTCATAAACTATTTATCTGGCTATTCAATTCCAAGCTGCAGCTCTCGAGAAGGGTCTTCGCACTGACAGATTAATGAACATCGCGTTTCCGATCTGGTTTTCTCTCTCAGGACTGTTTAATTTTGTTGACTCTCATAATATTGACTCGGGTCTAGTCTAGTCTCGTTTTGTATTCATCTGGGGTTACTATGTTCAAGTTAAATTTTACTTTGTCAGATCTGGCAATTCACTTTTTCAAGAGCGATGTCTTGATCCCAAGGCTGGTGGGGGGGAACAACGCTCAGTTTTCTGTGTTTACAATACAAATCTGTCTGTGGCTGCAGTCCCTTTCTGGTTTCGTTTCCATGGTCTGATTTTTCTAGGTTTTCCTCTCTTTCTCATTCACTGCTGCCATTAGGTGATAAACTGGCTAGCTTGTATATTAGGTGGAGATTCTGCAGCCATAGATAGATGGCAATATCAGGTTTATAGTACGCTGTAAGGGGCATTGGTCAGCCCCTTCTGAACAACCTTCCTCGAGTGCTGTTTATGGAGGACTCCTCATCTCCCTTTTCAAATTCCCACTAATGAAGCGAGATGGTTACTGCCTCTGGTCTCAGAAATATGATCCGGACAGTGGCCCAGGAGCCCTTAAGTTTTTCCTGTACTAAAGCAGGCAGTACATGGCCCGCTTTCTCGGCTGTTCACCTCCATTATTTGAGGGTTGCGCCACAAGAGGGCATCTGTGTTTACTATTTTCATGTCTGATGCAAGTGTTATACACACTTTACCCTCTGTGAATCAAGTAGTGGCATGGTTCATGGGGACTCTGTAGGGAAAATTATTTTCTTTACGGGTTTGTGCAGACAACTTCTTTACACAAGTTAGCAATGATGACAATTTAAGGATGGAGGTACTAATCTCTATGGAGTGTTCTGTTTATAAAGGGGTAGTGTTCTGGTTTTCTGGTTCACGAGGGCAGGGAGGTTGGAGGGAGAGGTTCTTTTCAGTTAGCCGATCATCATGTACCATGCAAAAGGTGGGTGGGTGGGAGGAGGGGTCAGGGTTTATGGGGTGCCTGGGGGGTCTCAGAGGGGTGATTGGGGAGATGGATTTAGTAATGTCAGGGGTGGGGGGGAGGTAGAACAACCCAGCGCATATCTCACTTGGAGACGTATTGAGGGAAAACATAAATACATATGGTGTTTTCGTGGATTTCTGACTGGCATCTTGAGTGATGGTTAGAAATACCCACTTTATCAGTTGGAACGTTAAAGGGGCAAGGCATAGGACTTAGCAACAAAAACTCATGAAACATATAAACCATTTGAAGGCAGAAATTATATTTTTGCAGGAGACGCATTTGCTTATGAGGGAGGCTGACAAAATGAGACTGCAGCAAATTGGGCAGCTGTTTGCGGCGGAGGGCATGCCCCATAGCAGAGGGGTTATAATCCTTTTGCATAGGTCGGTTCCATTCAAAACTCTCCAAGTTATATCGGGTCCTTCTGGCAGATTTTTGTTTGTAAAAGGCAGATTGCATACTTTGGATATTGTCTTGGGTGTTATTTATGGCCTTAATGTAGATTCCCCCAGTTTTTTTGTCCAGATAGTAGAAGCCCTAACTCCATTTTTGGATATTCCCATGGTTATAGGGGGTGACTTCAGTCTCGTTTTTGATCAGGCTCTTGACAGGTCAGGCCAATCCCATCAAGGTCTTTCCCCAGCACAAAGAGCTTTTAGGGACCTGTTGGACTCTATCGGTCTTTGTGATATATGGCATGTATTACATTCTAGTACAAGAGAATATACTTATGTTTCTCCAGTCCACACAACTTCCTCGAGGATTGATTATATCCTCATCTCTCAATCTCTATTACCTGGGGTCATAAGCTGTAGTATTGTTTCAGGGCCCCTGTCGGATCACTCTGTGGTCACCTGCCAAATAACCCTAGCGTCGCTACCCAATAAAGGGGGCAGGTGGAAGTTAAATAATCAAATTTTGAAGGAGCCAAAGATGGTTCAATATATAATATCCCAAATAGAGCAGTTTATTGCCTCCAATTCTAACTCCGTGGAGAAGCCCGATATGATATGGGGTGCTTGTAAAGCATATTTAAGGGTGACTATAATCGGCCTAACATCGAAAAGGAAAAAAGAGAGGGCATCTCGGATCTCTGACCTTCTCTCTCAGATTAGGGGCATGGAGATGGTCCTCTCTCTATTATCTTCTGAGACATTTAAACAAGAATTAATGAAATTGAGAGAAGCCTACCTAGCAATGTTATCGGAGCAAGCCGGATTTGCTATTTTGAAAACAAAAGCAGCATATACTGAACGGGGTGAGAAGGTCGGCAAAATGTTGGTGCTGCGTATTAAGCAACAGGAATCCGCTAGATTTATTCCTGCATTCCATTCCTCCAAAGATAACTCCCTTAAGGTCTCGCCCTCAGAGATAGCAGAGGAGTTCACAAACTATTTCCAGAACTTATATGGCCCTATGGTTAATTCCCCATCTAAGGAGAGACTTCTTGAATATCTGAGTGATTTACAATTGCCAGCTCTCTTGCAATCCCAGCAGGACATTTTGGAGTCTCCTATCTCTGAGGGTGAGATTGAAAGGGTAATTAAATCTCTCCCATCCAACAAATCTCCAGGCCCTGACGGGTTTACCTCCAACTTTTACAAAGTTTTCTCTAAACAATTGATTCCCATTTTGCTGCCACTTTTTCAGGCTATTCTCTCCAGTCAAGTATCCGATACCTCCCTTTTTGAGGTGCTGATCATTTTGTTGTCTAAGCCGGATAGGCCGTCCAATCTGGTCTCCAGTTACAGGCCGATCTCCCTTCTTAACCATGATATTAAAATCCTGGCAAGACTATTAGCTGACAGTTTGGAGGCAGTACTTCCCTTTTTAATCGGGGCCGATCAGGTTGGCTTTGTGAAAGGTAGATCCTCTGTGGATCATCTGAGGGCCCTGTCTCACATCTTCTCAGCATCCAAGGATGCTCCGCATCCCAATGGTCCTGATTTCGTTGGATGCTGAGAAGGCGTTCGACAGAGTCCATTGGGATTACCTGTTTGCTACGATGGATGTTTTTGGTTTTCCTACGAAATTCTGGAATTGGGTTAGCTCTCTATACAAGTTCCCTTCTGCTAGAATTTTATGTAATGGGGTTATCTCCACCCCCTTCAAATTACATGTAGGGACCAGACAGGGGTGTCTCTTATCCCCCCTTTTCTTTAATATCTACCTAGAGCATCTTATCAGGAGGAGACTGTCTGGTGCCCAGGGCATCTTGGGTATCTCTCTCGGGGAGCAGGTGGTTAAAGTGGTGGCCTATGCAGATGATCTTCTGCTGCAGGTAACCCATCCACTCACATCTATTCCCGTTATTCTGAAGTTAATAGATGACTTCAGTAAGGTCTCGAATTATAAACTCAATGTAGGCAAAACTGTGTTTTTTTTCTCTTAACCACAGGGTACACAAACAGGACATTATTGAGTCTGGGCTCACTTGGAAGTCCGATTACATTAAATATCTAGGGCTACTTCTCACTCGGAACACGGCATGGCTCAGACAACTCAATATTGTTGCACTGGTACATAAAATAGATGTAGACCTCTGTCGGTGGACTTTACTCCCCCTCTCTCTTTGGGGCAGAATTAACCTAATCAAAATGAACGTATTTCCTCATTTATTCTACCCCCTTAACATGCTAAACATATGGCTCCCCCTGGCCTGGGTTAAAAAAATGCATAGTATGATCTCTACCTTTATATGGGGCAACAAGAAGGCTAGGATGGCTTTCCATAAGTTAGCAGCTCCGAAGGCTAGAGGAGGGTTAAGACTTCCCCATATTGGGTTCTATTACTGGGCCAGTCAGACCAATAAGTATCTCAGATGGCTGACCTTGGATCAACAATCCATGGCCGTCACTTATATCCTGACTTGGTTAGCCGTAGAGTCTGCTGCCATTAGAAAACATGGCCTTTCTCCGGCTGCGTTGCTATACACCAAGGTTAGTTCTTTACCTGAATCTCTACGCAGCTCCCCTATTGCTGTCTCAATCAGGGTTCATACTCAATTGTACGCTTTTCTGAAGTATAAAAATCTCAAGGATTTATCTCAACCTGTTATAGGCAACCCTAATTTTTCGCTGGACAGTAAGCTTCTCTCACCTAGTTGGATCCTTCAGATAAGAAACTGCCGTCTAGATGACTTTATGTTATCCGATAATCAATCGTGCTCTTCTGCTGGCATTATGCACAAGTTTATGTTACCTCACACAGCAATTTTTAAGATTTTTCAATGTTGTCATTTACTGGTTAAGGTAATGGGTCTGGCCCCCCCCCCCGCTCCCAATATCAGTTTTCAGGCTACCCTTACGGAGTTGGGGGGTTCGCCTCATGCTGTATCTGCAATATATACTGCTCTGTTTACCTGGGCTTACCCTGATAACTATGCTCCCGTCTCCTTTTGGGCCTCTCTCTTTCAGGGCAGAGACATGGATTGGTCTCTCTTGTGGCAAAGTTGTCATGAGTTCCTTAAGCAGGACAGACTTAGATTAACACAATTCAAAATTTTGCATAACATTTATTGTTCTCCGTAGAGACTTGCCAGACTGGGTCTGATGTCTTCCCCCTTTGCACAAGATGCCAGTCTCAAGAAGGTGACCTCCTTCATATTTTCTGGAGTTGTCCTAAAATCGCGCCACTTTGGACCATGATTAATCAGCGTGCTGATCCTCTTTTGGGGCTCTCAGAATTGTTCACCTCCGAAATATGTCTTCTCGGGGATTTCTCCTCTATTTTGGTGGTGAACAGGAGGTATCATATAGCACTGATGTCGATGTCTGTTAAAAAGGTGGTGTTGAGGCACTGGAAGGACACGGAGGTACCATCTTTTGTTGAATGGCTTCAGGAATTGTTGGCGAACCTCAGAACAGAGAGGACCATTGCCAGTCTATACAATAAACTGGAAAAGTTTGACAAGATCTGGGGCCCACTGCAGACTCTTTATGCACTACAGGCCTAAGTACTACCAGGTTATATTCTCTGGTGTTGTGCTAAAAGAGTACCGATGCGCTGGGTTGTTTGGAGTGGGTATTGGGTTGGGCGGGTAGGGGGGTGGGGGAGAGTGAATCATTTTGTATTTTGTGTCTTCCCTTTGGGGTTTATGATGTACTCCACCATGATTCGTTCTCTGTAATGGAAACTTCAATAAAATTTGAATTATAAATAAAAAAAACAGAGAATGAAATATCACAAACTTTGTTAGGTTCAGTAACTCATAATATTAAGCTTTTAGGGCTCCCAATGACCCAGCAGCAGAGTGTCGTGCTGCCATGTTGATGCCCTGGGTTCAGAGGCAAGCACGATAAGTCACATCAGGAGACAGGCCATGGACGAGACAGCTGCTGCTTGGCAGTTCACCCCGGTCAGACATGGGGGGGGTAGGGATGGGTTCCTCCACCACAGCGGCGATCCCTGTAGCTGGGCCAGGGAGATTGCTTCTTCTGCAGGGGAAGCTTGTGCTGTGTGAGACTAACAGAGGCACCACCCCCACCAGAGGAGATGGGAGGGAAAAATGTTGGAGAAAAATCTGATAGCCAAATGAATGATGCCTGGTGTCAACCAGATCATGGTACATCCCTGTGAACTGGGTATATCCCTGCGACACAAGCTATCAGCCTGGAGAAAATCAATAGGAGGGGAAAGAGGTTGTGTGTGTCAACTCTCTAATCTCTTGCCCAAAGGCTGGTCAACTTATAAGCAGCAAAATATTCCAAAATAACATCAGTAATTAAATTTGAATTGCATGCGTGTTTGCAAAATTTTGGAATTTTTAGATACTTTAGTTGAAGCCATGTCCATACAGTTTACCCAGTGATGCACATGAGTTGCCATTGTAGAGGATGGTAAAGGCTGGGTGGTAATCAGGTAGCATTTATAGGAGGCTCCATAGCTAAAGTATAGTGGTGCCAAGTGTCAAGTCACTATCTTGAGTGAAGAGTCATGAAGAATAGTCCTGGACATCACTGTGCACTAGCCTGAATTATTGCAATATGCCAGAAAACCACTAGAGCTCACTGACTTAATGACTTGTCTAAGCATATGCACATACGGCATTGTTTCTGTACAATGCCACCTTCTGGCTTTTTAACAACCCACAGAACAATTTTGTTATTTGAAAACTGGCTCCAACTGACACCAAGCCTCAAGCGTTACAACTGGTTATGACGTAGGCCATTGTGACAGAAGTATCTGGATATCTTTAGTCATGATGGTACATAATTCTGAGCATCACTGTCACAGGAGTGTTGGAGGGATATTGCATGGATATGATGCTAGTGCAGGTTAGGTGATTAAGTGGTGATAAGCATTTTCTGAAAGTTAAATTCCACATGTGAATTCTAGCAGCATTATCTATTACTGTATGTGTCAATGAATTTTTGAGAACATTTTGCGAAATAGTAATTTCTAAAGTAACCACAATAAATTTTCACCTACTAAACCACATTTATCCAGCTTAATTACATTCTGGGACATATTTACTTTGTTATGCATGCCAAATATTGAGACTATACCTGCAATAGCACTGGAACTATAAAATCCAAATATTTTAAAAATGTTCACACAATTTAACAAATAATTAAACTGAAAATTTTTGAACTCCTGTAACTACAGTTTACACGATCAATTACCTCTCTATTTACCAGTTTCTATGACTCTTCCAAGAAAATATGCATATACATTGTCAACTATCTAGCTCCAAAGATGGCTAAGTTGTAAGCTTAGAAATATTTTCAGAACTGTTCACATTAATAGTAAATTGACAGATTGTGAGCCCCTATAACTTACCTGCCCATCATCTAAATGTCATAGAAACATAGAAGTTGATGGCAGATAAGGACCTCAAAACCCATCCAGTCTGCCCATTTCTTTTTCTACCTTATAAATGTGCCATCAGCCTTTGCTCAGTCAATGGCCTATCTATTCATATTCATCTGTATTGCTCCCTTATGCCTATACCATACCTGTTTGAAGCCCTGCACTGTATTCATATCCACCACTTCCTGAGGTAGGCCATTCCATGCATCCACCACCCTTTCTGTGAAAAAGAACCTCCTCACATTACCCCTTAATTGGCCTCCCTCTAATCTCATGCTGTGTCCTCTTGTCCTGCTATTTTTCTTATATTGAAACATGTTAGACACTTTCATCTTGTTAATGCCCTTAAGGTGTTTGAATGTTTCGATCCTATCACCTCTCTCCTCCTTTCCTCTAGGGTATACATATTGAGCTCCGTTAATCTGTCCTCATATGTTATATCATGCAGTCCCTGCACCATTTTGGTTGCCCTTCTCTGGACTGCCTCAATTTGGTTAATGTCCTTGTGAAGGTGTGGCCTCCAGTACTGCACGCAGTACTCCAGATGGGGCCTAACCAGTGTCTTGTAAAGAGGGATTATTACCTCCTGTATTCTATATGCTACCCAAGATACACAAACCAGGGAATACAGGACGACCCATCATCTCTGGAATTGGCACTCTCACTGAAAACATTTCAGGACTTATTGAATCCATTTTAAAACCACTAGTAAGAGCTACTAACAATTTTATTCCAGACACCACAGATTTTCTCAGGAAACTGAAACAAATTGGACAACTGCCACCGAACAACGTCCTAGCCACAATGGATGTCACTACCCTGTACACCAACATCCCACATGAAGATGGCATAGCAGTATGTCAGAGATTTTTAAAGGAAAATACATCCACATGAGACATTCCAGAAACCACCATCAGCACCCTAATAAAATTCATTTTGACACACAACTTCACTTTTAATAGCAAGCACTTTTTACAGATCATGGGGACAGCCATGGGCTCTAAAATGGCACCACAATATGCCAATCTTTTCATGGCCGGCTTGGAGGATGATTTTTTTTTAAACACCACCCTTATAATCCATCTGTCTACCTCTGTTTTATTGTGACATATTCCTGATTTGAACAGAAGGTGAAGATTCTCTCAAAAAGTTCCATCATGATTTTAACAACTTTCATCATTCCATAAATCTCACTATTGAACCTCCACCATCAGCATACACTTTCTTGACACCACAGTCAGTATCACTAAAAATGGACAAGTACAAACTGTTCTTTACAGAAAATCCACTGACAGACATCGCTACCTGCATAATTCCAGCTTCCACCCTAATCATACAAAAAAATCTGTAATCTACAGTCAGGCGATTCGATACCATCGAATCTGCTCTGATGAAAGAACAAGAGACAGACAGCTCTCCACACTTCGGAACTCCCTAATTCAGCAGGGCCACACTCCAAGACAAATTGACAGAGAATTTGAATGGGCCATACAGATACCACGAGACAATCTGCTTGAATACAGGCAAAGACATCAAACTGACCACACACCCCTAGTGGTCACTTACAGCCCCATGCTAAAACTCCTTCAGGAAATTATCAAAGAGCTACAACCCATGCTGAGAGAAGATGAAACATTGAAAGACATCGTCCCTGAACCATCTGTCATTGCCTATAAGCAGCCCCCAGCCTCTCGAACATAATGATTCATAACAAACTCCCAGCAGACCAAAATATAGAGGATAATGTATGGTCATTGATGGTTAACTGGTTTGTTAACCATTGAGAGGTTGCCAGGGCGATCATGTAAACCTCGAGAATGAAGCTCGAGAGGTTTACGTTGCCATGGCAACCTCGAGATTGGTTAACAAAACCGGTTACCCATTGATGTACCATACATTAGCTTTTATAGTGTATGGTACAATTACATTATTTAAGAAAAGAAAGTTCCTTACTGCTGTTTTTTTTATGTCCCCACTGCTCTGCCTTCACCACTGTGGCCGTTTCAAGGCCTTCCCGATCCAGCTGCGTGCATGCCCAGACTGTTCCCGGTTGTTAACCCATCGATGTGACTTACCATTGATGGGGTAACAACATCGTGACGTCACATTGATGATAAACCTTGTTATAAAAAGGTAGATTTCTACCTATAACAACGTTCTACCATGCATTATAACCAGAAAACAAGAGGGACAACACCATGCAACATGGCAAGATGTAAGAGCTGCACCCACAAATGCGCACAGGCCACCATTAAGACAAGCCAGAACAACATAATACAAATTAATGGGTCCTTCACATGTCAATCCAGCAATGTGGTTTACCTAATTCAATGCAAGAAGTGCACACATGGTTGCTATATTGGGGAAACTAGCCAACCACTGAAAAAAGGATGACTCACCACCGTCACACTATAGTAAACCAGATTATCAGCACTCCAGTAGGAAACCATTTTTCACAAACAGATCATTCTCTCCTGGATTTATCTGTCTTGATACTAAGAGGCAACTTCAGAAACACACAGAACAGAAGGAGATGGGAATTGAAATATATAAAACAATTTAAATCTAACATTTCTGGACTGAATTGGGACATCGGTTTCATGACCCACTATGGTAAACTGTAAGTCTTTTTATTGTGTACTGTATCATGTCTCTATTCATCACACTTTGGTTCTATATCTTTCTGACTATTACATTTTTTCCTCTGAGTTCTGCCTGTTCTGTTTTTTTTACCTACACCTCACATCCTCCCTGCCTCTCCTATTAACTCCTGAGCTCAGTCCCACCTACTTCCTCTTGTTTTTACACCTCTGTTTATCTAGGCCTTTGTTCTTTTGTTTCTACTAATTTCTTGATTCCTTTGCATCTAGTAGGCATCTCCTGTCCATTCTACTCTTTCAGCCAGCCTCTGATCTCAGATCCTATCTGCATGCTTTTGTCTTCCCTTTAGTTTCCTTTGATGTCGTACTGACGTGCTCCTACTATGCCCCTCCCCATTTCTTCTCATTTTTTGCATCTTAGACTTTCATCTCTAGTCCACTTTATCACCTTCCTACTTCACTTCCTGATTTTTAATTACTCCACAGTGGATATAAATACTGCTTGTTGCTCAGTTTTGCTATTCATCTGAAGAAGGGACCTGTGTAGCCCCGAAAGCTTGTGTATAATTCCATCTTTGTACAAGACATTTGTTGGTCCAATGAAAGGTATCAAACCTTCCATCTTCTCCTGTTTTGCAAGGACCAATATGGCTGAAATCTCTTTTTACATTACCTCCCTCTTCCAACTTGTGATACCCCTACTAATACAACCCAACATCCCCATAGCCTTAACTACTGCTTTAGTGGTCTGCTTGGATGATTTCAGGTCACCAGTGATGATGATGATGCCCAAGTCTCTTTCTTCCCTTGTGACTGCCAGCAACTCCCCTCCCAGCCTATAGGTGGCTTCAGGGTTTCTCTTCCCTATGTGCATGACCTTGCACTTCTTTGCATTAAACCCCAGTTGCTACTCTTCCGACCATTTTGCTAGATTATCCAGATCTCTTCTCATTCTGCCCACCCCATCTGGTTCATCTACTCTGTTGCAGATCTTGGTGTCATCTGCAAACAGACAAACCTTACCCTCCAGTCCATCTGCAATGTCACTGATGAAAATATTGAAGAGGACTGGCCCCAGGACTGATCCCTGAGGTACCCCACTTGTGACTTACATCTCTTCTGACTGTATACCATTTAACACCACTCTCTGTTTTCTGCCTGTCAGTTTGCCACCCAGTTGACTAACTTCTGACCCACCCTGAGCCTACCCAGCTTATTAATCAATCTTCTATGTGGAACAGTATCGAAAGCTTGCTGAAGTCAAGGTAGGCAGCATCAACTGCTCCCCCTTGGTCCACCACTCTGGTTACCCAGTAATAGAAATCTATGAGATTAGTTTAACAGGACCTTCCTTTTGTAAACCCATGCTGTCTTGGATCCTGTGCTCCTATGGATTGCACAGTCTTTTCCTTAAGAAGTGCCTCCATAATCTTGCCCACTACTGAGGTAAGACTGACTGGTCTGTAGTTCCCTGCCTCCTCCCTGCTACCACTCTTGTGGAGCGGGATCACATGAGCCCTTCTCCAGTCTTCTGGGACCTCTCCTGTGTTCAGAGACTCACTAGACAATTCTGATAATGGCTCTGCTATTTCCACCCTTAGCTCCTTTAGTACCCTGGGATGTATACCATCAGGTCCTATTGCCTTATCCACCCTGAGCTTAATGAGCTCTTGTTGGACCCTTTCTTTTGTGAAGGGACTAGTGTACACCTACCCCCACGCGTATCCATGGTGCTGAGCTGTGGGCCCTGCCCTACCTTCTCTTCAGTAAATACTGAGCAGAAGTATCTATTAAGGATAGATGCTTTTACGTAGTCCTCCTCCTCCTCCTCACATGCCCCCTTATCTCCTTTGATCTTGGCAATACCCCCTCTGGACTTTCTCCTTTCACTAATGTATCTATAGAAAGTCTTGTCACCTTCTTTTTACTGTTTGTGCTAGTTTTTCCTCAGTTTGGGCCTTTGCCTACCTTAATGCCTGCCCTGCTTCCCTTAGCGAAGTTTAGTATGCCTCTCTATCTTCATCCCACTGTGTTCCCTTATATTTCCTAAAGGCCAGCCTTTTGGCTCTGCCTTTTCTGCTATTGTTTTTGAGAACCAAAGTGGTTTCCTTCTTCCTTTGCACTTCCTTCTCTCTCTAACACAATAGAAAGTTGCTTCAAGTATTGCATCCTTAATGCTTGCCCACTTTTCCTGTACCCATCACCTGTATTTCTTTTTCCAGGGCTAGCTTAACTCTTCTGGTCACCTTATCAAAATCAGCTCCTCTGAAGTCCCATATTTTTGCCTTGGAATGGGATGATTTAGTTCTAGTTGCCAAATTGAACCATACCATGTGATGGTCACTGGCCCCCAGGTGACCTTCTACCTGGGGATCTGTGATCCTTTCCCTGTTAGTCAGTACTAGAGCTTGGATAGCCCTGTCTCTTGTGTGTTTTCGTACCAGTTGTTTGAGGCCCTCCCCCTGCAGGGAATCCATCATGTGTCTATTTTTGGCAGATGTTCCTGCTGGTATTGCTCAATCTGTATCTGGCATGTTATAGTCTCCCATATTCAGAACCTCCCCTTTATCTGTCATGTTTTGTATATGAGTCATGATATGATTTTAGGGCCCCTTCCAAACCATATGCATAATAAATATCAGTGCTCTAGCTGTAACTCTGAATTATGACCAATTAAAGAATTTCAGAAGATTCTGCAAAATGTCATGAATTGTGAAATTTCATGAAAATTCCACAAAATCAGAATTTGCTAATTTTGCCCAGCCCTATCTTTAATCTCATGGGTACCTTGTTTGCAGGCAGTACTAGCTGCCAGTTCATCTCAGCTTATCTATTGTTGTAGTTCGTATAATATATCTCATAATAGAGGTATGCGGAATGGGAATATTTTGAATCCACACAATTTTGAGGACATTTCACAAAATTCCATTACATTTTATGGAATTTCATCAGAATTTCACTGCATTTTAAAAATTTACTAATGTGGCTATAACTCAGCTGCCATTTGAGCTAGAGCCCTGCATTGTGGCATATATACTTGATGGGGCAGTGGCCACTAATCTGTCAAGTGAACAGTTACAAAATTATAGGTGCTCAAATGTTGTCATTTTATTATTTGTGCACAATTTCATGAACATTTTTATCTGCATATACCTTAACCATCTATTGGATCAGGGATCTTAAATTTGGCATGGTTTCTTGATGATAGGTGTTCTAACAATGTACCAGATTTCATGGCAATATAATGCATTGTCTCAGAATTACATGTGCTCAGAATCTTTTTATTTTTATTTCAGGAATTTTCTTGAAAATATTTCATCTGTATATAACTCAGGCACCTTTGGAGCTAGACATGTGTAAATTAGTATGGATAACCTTTTTGTAATGCTTATAGAATGGTCTACATATGGAGAGAATTAGATAAGAGATTTTTTATGTTACAGGGGTTCAAAACTTTACTATGTAAATATTTGCAAAACTTTGTGAAAACTATCAAAAATGTGGATGTTTGTAACTTGGCTGCTCTGGCATGCATAGAGTTAACATTTGATATGTATATATATAGTCAGTGTATCCTGGTGTCTAACACAACTGGATACATTTGTTAAACAGTTTTAATTCTGCAGAAGAGAAAGCATGATTTTCTCACATAGTTATGATGGCATATAATGTAGATGAAGCATCCAGAATTTTTTTTTTTTTTGTGGAATTTAACATTTGCAATGCACATATTACAACTTCATTTGATAAGACGGGATGAGCTTTTTGCAGTCCTGCTGTTTCTGTCTGGGTGACTTCTCCCCTCCTTCTCTTTTGGCATAGCCAAATTGACTCAGCAGAACTACTGATCCCACTGATATCCTCTTTGTTCTTTACAGTGACAAACTCCCTTAAAATGTGAGTCACCTAATCCTTGTCCTATCAACCTACCCTCCTTGGAATAGCCATAATTCTTTCTTCCTGCTGCCCAATACATTGTCTTTCCCCTCTATATCTTTTTGAGTACCTCTAAGTCCTAGACTTGCATGTACACTAGACTGCCCGAATCATAAATTTACTGGATATGATCCTTAAATATCCTGCTTTCAGGTTGGAATTGTTGACACTGTGCTTTCTTGCTCCAACCTGGTGATCTACCATAGTTGTGCTACCCAGCTGTGCTGTTCATTTCTTGGTGAAACTGTACATATATCTCCAGAACCTGGTGATCCCCTGCACTTCCTGCCTCTTATACCCCTATCCTTTAATTATAATCCTCCAGATACAGCTGAGTGAAATTATAAAATTCAAGTTGTATGGGATTTTTCATGAAATTCTACAGTTTCCTCAAAGACTCATGAGATTTGATTTTAAGTACAGATGTTATTTTGCAGTTTCTTGCAGCAAGCAATTAATAAAATTGGCAAACACAGCCTCATTGTAAGGTCTACAAACCTGCCAGATTTAATGGTATTGCATTCTCTAGTTTTAAAGTTTCAGGGGTTTATAAATTTGTAGTTTACATTCTTGAAAAAATTACATTTTTAAATGTTGTAAAAGTTTGATTAATTTTAATTCAATCCCTTTTAAAGCTGCAAATATGAACTTTTGCAGAAATTACCATATGGTAAATTCATTTAAATGTTTATCTCTGGTTAAATTTGGATATGCAGTTTTAAAATTAGAGAGAACTAACCTAAATTTTAATTTTGGCAACATGTTTGGCAGACTATAACTCAATCCCATTTAAAGCTAGAAATCTGAAACTATGTACATATACAAACATAGTGATAACCTGTATACCTTTCAATTTTTGTAACATTTCAATGAATACTATTAAATCATACTAAAATTACAGAAATTCAAATTTTGGCAAAATATGCGGCTACCTATAACTCAACTCCCATTGAAGCTTGAGACTTAAAACATGGTGCATATATACATTCGAAGCACTTCTCTAAATCCTGATATTGTGGAGAAATTTGGATATGAAATTTTAAAATGATCTCAAAATAACAGAAAATGTTATTTTGATTAAATGTTTGGCCACCTATAACTCTGCCCTCTTTCAATATATAACTCTGTAATTTGGTACACTCTGGTATGCCATGGGGTACTGTTTATGATCCAAATACAGTGTTATTTGGACATGTCCTTTTAAAATTATAGGGAAATAACAAATTAAAAATTTTGCAAAATTCCACAGAATTTTCACAAACATTCCACAGAATTCTGCAGAATAAGAAGGGTCATACCATTTGCAGAATTTTATATTCTGCACAGCTTTAGCTCATAACTGTGATACCCCAGCCACTCTGTTTGTCTCAGTAATTCCAGAGTCTCTATCTCTCTGCTCAGTTATGTTTCTTACCATTTTGCAGGTAGAGTAATGCTGTTCAGATGAAGGGAACTTCAGATTATAGTCTTTTGTTGTCATAGCCATCCAAATGCTCATTTCTCTTGAAAGATCCTTCACATTCTGACCCTGCTAGTCTCTGACACAAGCCTTGGTAATGCAGTTCTCCATAGTCTGAAACATTGGTACTATATTTCCAAACATTCTCTTTATTTTTACAAGCCCTTGACTGAGCATCCCATAGGGCTCCAAGACAGACTATCAACACTGGCATGATTCTTTCCTGGATGAAGGCATATTTTGAAATTATAATTTGCTAATCCTGCCATGCAGCATTTTTTCATAGCTCCAAGCATAGCTGTGCTCAGTTGGGTGAGTGGATTGTTATAGATTACCATTTCAAATTGGAATGGGGTCAGATAGTGTGAACATTTCTCTGCCGCTGCGCAGACCAGTGCAAGTAGCTCCAATTTAAACAAACTGTAATTGGCAGTGTTGTTCTCAGAGAGCTGTAGGCTCCTGTTGGTGCAGGCAATAATTCTCTCTTGACCTTCCTGTTCCTGAACCAGTTACATAGAAACACAGAATTTGTCTGAAGATAAGGACCACTTGGCCCCCACAGTCTTCACAATTTTCCATACCTGCAGTATCACTGTAGACCCTATTTGATCTCTGGCTCTGTTCTCCTCCCCACCTTGTCTTTTTACTAAGATTCCCTTGTGTCCATCACATGCATTCTTGAACCCAATCACTGTTTTGGCCCCTACTACCTTGGCTGGTAGGCTATTCAATGAATCCACTATCCTTTCTGTCAGAGATTACTTCCTCATGTCCCTCCTGAACCTAGCTCCCTGTAACTTCACAGCATGTCCCCTTGTTCTTATACATCTTTTATTCTGAAAAATACTACCTTCCTGTGCCGTATTTACTCACGTGAGGTATTTAAAGGTTTCTATCATATCTCTCCTTTCCCTTCCTTCCTCCATGGTGTACATGTTGACTTCCCTCAATTTCTCCTTGTAGGACATGTGATGTAGACTCCTCACCATTTTAGTTACTCAACTCTGGACCACCTCCAATCTGTCTATATCCTTCCATAGAGATGGCTTCCAAAAGTGTACACAGTATTCTAACAGCGGTCTTACCAATGATCTATACAAAGGTAACACTACCTCACTCCTTCTGCTGGTGATCCCTCTCCCTGTGCATCCCAGCATCCTACTAGCCTTCCCAACTGCTTTGTCACATTGCCTGGCCACCTCAGAGATGTCCTCAGACCTGTATGTCCTCCGAGATTATTATCCCAGATCTCTTTCCTTCTTGGTAGTCCTCAATAACACACCATCCATTTTGTACTCTGCCTTTGGGTTTCTGTGCCCCAAATACATTATTATACACTTTTTTGCATTAAACCCCAGGTGACATACTCTTGACCACTCTTCAAGTTTTCTCAGGTCTCTGCTCACCCTTTTCACCCCACTTAGAGTTTCCACCCTATTGCAGATTTTGGGTATCATCTGTAAATAGGCAGACCTTCCCCTCTAGATCCTCTGCAATGTCACTTACAAAGATATTAAAGAGGATCAGTCCCAGCACTGATCCCTGAGGCACTCAGCTGGTCACCCTCCCCTTGTCTCAGTGAACTCCATTCATTACCACCCTCTGCCTCCTAGCCCCCAACCAATTTTTTACCTAGTTCATCATCTTTTGACCCATTCCTAGGCTGTTCATCTTGTTTAAAAGTCTTCTGTGTGGAACTAAGTCGAATGCCTTTCTAAAGTCTAGGTAGGCCACATCCACTGCTCCACCTTGATCTAATTCTTCAGTCACCCAATCAAAGAAATCTATCAGATTCATTAGCCATGACCTCCTACCCATGAATCTATGCTGTCTTGTACTTTGCAACTGATTTGATTCAGGATATTCCACTATCCTCTCCTTCAGCAGTGATTCCATTAACTTCCCCACTACCGATGTTAGGCTAACTGCTCTATAATTGCCAGCCTTCTCCCTGCTACCACTTTTATGAAATGGGACCACATCTGTCCTTCTCCAATTCTCCCTAACCACACCTGTTTTGAGTGGGCAGTTAAAAAGTATTGTCAAAGGTGCAGCCAGTACCTCCCTGAGCTCCCTTAATACCATAGGATGAACTCCATTTGGTACCATTGCTTTTTCCACCTTCAGATTTGTTTATTGATTGACTGATCAATTTAGTTTTTGTTGACCAGGTAACTGTGCTAGACAAATGAATATTTTCAGGCATGATTCAGGAGGTTAAATAGAGTCAGGGTCAGTAAACAACAAGTTACAGTATGGCAATAGTAAGTGACATTGTCAACAACAGAAAAAACAGATTACATAGCAAGGCAGTACATAGCTAAGCAAATAAGGTAAACATTATAATGCACAGTAGAAGCAAGCCAACAATTTGTTAACAAGACATGACAAATATAAATAGTAAATCGAGCTCCTGCAAGGCAAGTCTTGCTAGTTGGGCAGACTGACAGTGGGGAAGAAGATAAGCAACCAGAATGCAAGAAGATGAAATAAAAGGTAGATTTCTAGTCACAAGGGCATACATAAGATTTAAGGAGGTGACTGCGATATTCCTTTTCAAAGGTGGAGGCAGTTTGCCACTGGAGCAGCCTGGAAGGTATAGAATTCCATAGCCATGGGAAAGCAGCAGAGAAAGAAATGTCCCCCAACTGTGTTCTAGTTCTTGGGATAGAAAATTTTTCACGAATGACAGACCTTAGTGGGTAGGTATTGATGGGGGGGTGGATAAGACTAAACAGTGAAAAAGGGTACTGGTTCTGCAAGATATTGTAAATTACCCATCTAAGTTATAGGTCACATAGGACAGCAGGATGAAACCAACCCAGATTAGCACATAATGTGCAATGATGAGTTAGGTAGCTTAAGGACATGATGAATTGGCATATTATTATATGTAACATACTATTTATGTAAGTTAGCTTGAGAAGGTGCATGGATTACAGATATCACATAGCTAAGTTTAAGGACACCATGAGCAATGAATAGGCAGGTTTATGGGGTAAGGTTATGTTTGAGTTTATACATGAGACCCATTTAAGTGTTTACAGACTTGCAGGCACCCATTATGTGCTAGGAGAAATCAAGAGACGCATCAAACGTGACACTGAGGTAATTAAATGTAGGCACCATTTCAAGAGTGGTTCTATCTTTGCACTGCACTGTTAGAAAGAAGTGCAGTTTTTAATTTTGGAAGGAAAGCCAAACAGCATGGCCTGTGTCTTTTTGCATTTAAAAGGAGTTTGTTAGATTGGAGCCAGTGCTACAACCCATGGAGGTCAGCGGTTAATTTGTTGTTAGTTTCAGACATAGTACGCAAGCTTAGGTATAGGACGAGATTGTCTGCATTCAAGATGGGATGCAGTGGGCAAGATTCTGGTGAAGGTCATTAATACAAAGGGAGAAAAGCAGTGGTCCAAGTATTGAACCTTGTGGCAGACGCACTGTAGAGGGGTCAGGAAAAGAGAATTTAGTTCCAACTTTTACCCATTGGGTTCTTCCATAAAGATGGTTCCTAAACCAGGGTAGGCTAAAGGAGGAGGAGATGCCCAGGTTGCTTAGTTTGGTACAAAGCAGATGATGGTTTATAGATCAAATACTTTAGCAAGGTCCAAATTATTTTTTCAACTTTGATACCAGCTTGGGAATCTTAATATCTGAAAAGAAATGTTCAAAATCCATCTCTCCATCTTTTAATTTTGATGAATCTAGATTCTGATAATAGTTCTTAAATATTGTGTTAATTTCTGTTGGTTGCTGCACCACATCTCCTTCAACATTTCTGATACTATGTATAACTTTTGTGAACACAATTGCCAAGCCATGATTTTTTCCTGTTATGTTATGATATTTGGATCTAGTATGTAGCATTTGTCTTTCTATATTTTCCATTCTAATGTTGTTATATTGTTCACATAAGGAGGCAGTATTGCACAGTGGAATAAGGCTCTGAGCTGCAAATCTGGAGACCTAGATTTGAATCCCACAGCCCCCACTTGCATACTGTGTGACCCTGAACAAGTCACTTAACCTCCTTGTTCTCCCAGGTCACACCTGTAAACAAGCTTCAGCTTAGTGTGTCTCTCCTGGTTAAACAAACAAACAAACATAAAACCACCAAATCTTGCAGTATCCTTGTGTCATTTGTACTTGTATGCAAATTTTCTTTTAATTTAATTTGATTTTCTAGGTCCATCAAGAGCTGCTTTTTTTTATGTTACATTTTATAATGTAAGATGTAGTACTACCTCAGACCATTGCTTTGAAAGCATCCCACCATGCTGAAACCGATGTCATATCTGGGCTATTAAAATTAAAGTATATTTCAATTTCCTTTTTAATAAATGCTAAATATTGTTTATCTTTCAGTAACAAGAGATCTAACTTAAAACTTGGGATATTACTAGTCTGTGTTACAGTCAAGTTTAAGCTAATTGGCGCAAGGTCCGATATATGAATACTATGGTATTCAGTGTCCTCTACATTAGATATTAAAGAGTTAGACACTAGAAAACAGTCTAATCTGGAGTAAGTTTGGTGAACGGGTGAGAATTATGATTTTTTTTTTGCATCTGGATGTCGATATCTCCAAATACTTTAGTAAGGTCAATGAATACAGAGGTAGCACGTAATGTGGGTGAGTCAAATTGAGTGACTTAATTTGAGTCACTCAATTTGACCACTGGTACAAATGGTGAGTGTGAAAGTATAACAAGGATTATTATATACTGAGTGCAGCAGTGAAATACACCAGCTGCAGCAGGCTACCAGGCTATGTTCATACATGCATTTCTGAGCTGGCTGTTTGGTGTAGTAGCTTCAATCACCACCCCTTGAGCTGGTGGAACTGAGTTCAGGTTTGGCTTTGGTGGATTTTTTTTTTAAATGTTTTTTCTTTTGCTGGTGTCCACTGCCCCCGCAAGTTTATTATATTATGTTTGGGGGAGGTGAGGGGCTTGTCCCCCCAAGGGGATTCAGGTTGAATAGCCCCACGCATAATCATGTAATGATGCCATTAAGAAAGTAAGGGGCCGTTGCTGTTTTGACTTTTGGAAATGTTTGCTTCACTGTATGTGTTCTTATTGAGTTGCCCTGATCACATAAAACCAATACAGCCCCTGTGTACTCTCCCTTATCCATAGCATTTTCCACCTGGGAAGTGAAGGAACAGAGAGCAGGGAGATCAGTAGTAGTACTATGATCCTTATGGAAACTGTGTTGTGCTGGAGACAGAAGGTCATGCTTGGTTAGGAACTCAGTTTACTGTGAGACAACAAGCTTCTCTACTATTTTGTTAAGGACAGGAAGTATGGCAATCAGTCTAGTTTGTAACCATTTTTTTGTCACTTTTCTTAAAGACTGGGATAATACTGGATAGTTTCCACAGCTCTAGTACAGTCCCAGTCATAAGGGACAGGTTTATGATTATAGTGGTATGTGAGGACAGTTACGCAACAGCAACTCTTAGTAGTTTAGAATATATGCCATCAGAGCCTGGGGATTTGTCAGTAGGAATGCTCTGTAGTAATTTATGCACTTCAGACAATTTAACTATGTGGAAATAAAATGGAGGATAGCTCAGGATGTAAGACCAGGGATCTTTGATAGGTAGTGCTGACTTTGGCAAGGGTGGGAAGGCCCCTGTATAAGATGATAGGTCAGAGAAGTAGCTATTGAAAGCACCTGCTATGGTTTTGGGATTGTTACAATTGTCATTATGTATACACACGTCAAGGAGAGGAAGGTTAGTAGATATTCCCATAGCCAGTTTAATACACTTCCAAATGTGTTTTAGGTTACCTACAGAAGAATCAGGGAGGGTCCTCTAGTAAGTACTCTTATTGTGGTGAATGGCTTTTGTTTTTGTGAAAACTTTATTTATAAATGTACATGTCACACAGATTATACCATACAGTAGCAGCGCCAAATTTGTCAAGCAATTTTGTGAGATTCCCTATTTATCCTTCACAAAATTTAGGGAAAAAAATCCTCTAAAATAATTTTTGTTACACCTACAGAAAGAGGCCAGTTTCTATTACAGTACTTAAGTGCCATCTGGTAGATTTTTTACTACACTATCAAATGAGACAACCCTCTTTGGGCAGCAGTGAACATACTATTAAACAAAACAAAATCCCTAACTAAAGGTTTCACAATTCTCAATAGGGATTTTTAAAATTCCTTAAAAATCCTTTGACTAATTCGGTGCTTCTACTGTATTACATAAGAGAAAAAAAGAAAGCAAGATCCAGAATTTCATGTACAGGAAATAACAGTAAATCATCAAAACTGCTAAGATAGTGTCCATGTAGATACCAGGGAAAGCCCAAAATAGACAGATAGGAGTCATGTTCAGCCTAGTAATATGTAGGAGAGGACACTCTCGCCTATGTGTAGGCAATACAGGAGGGACACCACTATTCCAGGCCTCTCACGGGCAATAAGTATTTAATAGGAGGCTGGGCTCCGGAATGGGGTGAATCATGTTGAAAGATGTCCTAGGCTCAATAAAGTTGAGGTACAACCCTTTCCATCTACAGTAGACTTACAAGTACCAAACAGGGAGCTAGTATAATGGTAATAGAATTGTTGCAGAGAGTTCACAAATTTAGCGATGTGTACTTTCACACCAGTAATAAAATGTACATCTCACCCGATTAACAGTTAAAGGATATGTACATCAAAATTAGTTAAGTAAACAATCCAACATGGCAGTTTGAAGAACACAAACGGAATAGTAAGAAAATCTGAGCCTACTATTAACATGATGGAACAACATGCCAGGATCTGGACCCAAACAGATCAAGGAAATGACAGACAAAATAAAGAGCATAACTGTTAAACTGAGTGCATAAATGCTTTCTGTCCTTGCAAGGACTTGCTACTCAGTAACAATTGTTGCACGCATCATAGGCTCTTATTTGAAAACGTCTTACTGTTTTGAAGCTAGTCACCCATCTCCATCTCCAGTTGCTAACACAGGAGTAATGCTGGTAATCAGTTTCTTAGCAAAGACAGATGCCGAAGCTGGGTCCGTAAGAGTCTTGGTTTTGTTTTTGACTAGGAGACAAGCTGGAAATAGTAACTGATCATGGATGTCATTTTCTAAAAGAGATTTATTAATGTTCTGGAGATCTTTTTCCGGGTCTGCATAGTGTTGTGAGAAATTGCGGAATTTCGCTCCAAGAAATATTACGCAAAGTGTGTGCATTTTGTGAAATATTTTGTGTGTGCAAAATGCAAAATCCTGGTGGCGAAATGCAGAATTTTCACAGTCAAAATGCTAAATTTCACCCGTGAAATGTGGAATTTTGTCAATCGCAGGCGAAATTCTGCCACTCACAGGTGAAACTCTACATTTCGTTGGTGAAATTCTGCATTTTGCAGGTGAAATGTCACATTTCACATCCACTAAATATTTTGAGGAATGTGCAGAATCTTATGAAATATTTAGCATGGAAAAATTCATGAATTCACTGAACTTTCGCTGGCTAAATAAAATTTCTCTGCATCTCTAGGTCTGCGTCAGTGAAGAAAGATCGGTGAAAAAAGTCTGTCTATGATTTTCCCAGATGATGTCCCCATGGATCTGTGCTGTTTGAAGGAGTTATATTCAAGCCTCTGGGAGAGATTGTGTAGCAATAACAGTTAGAGGTTTGGGGGCATCAACCCCACCTGGGAGAGATCATTCAGGAATGGTGAAGACTCACACTGTTTATACTCCCAAGCTAGCAGACAATAATTATCGTTCAGAAAACAACATATAAAGACAAAGCTTGAAGTAATTCTATGGCATTCACTGAGCTCGAATGGAATCCCACTATGCGAATGTTTCTGCCGTTGATAGTTTTCCAAAACTTCCACCTTGCTGTGTAGGACTTGCAGATCCTTAACAAATGTGTCATTCCATTCTGTGTGCTGATTTGATTCCTCCTTAAGCCCCTGTATAGACATGACGTTGTCTTTAATTTAGTTTCAGACTCCAGAAGCTTTGCTCTACTAAGGCCAGTTGCTTGTTAGTGTCCTCACAACTCACAAGTAGCCTGTATCGTTTGAAGTATCACTATGATTTGGGTCAAGGGCAACTCAGACCCTAATGTGCTGGCTTAAGGTATAGGCCCTGATCCCTTCATGTGTGCCTCTGGAGCTTAAAATGATCCAAGCCATGAGAGGACTGCTGAAGATCTCATTTTGGATCCATCATTGTTCCTGGAGACTGACTCTGTCAACTGGTTCAAGAAAGTAAACTGCTGGGACTCAGGAAAGTTTTAAAAAAAAACAATTATACTAAAAAAGATCCAGAGCTAATTCAAAGTCCAGCTACCATGTTGGATGCACAGTAGCACCCCTGGTGAATAACTTTTTAACATTCATTTCTAAGGGTGTGATATTTTGACCAGTCAGAAGCAAGTCTAGTGGCCTTGTAAACAGACAAGGATTTATCCCTAGCCTTGATAAGCATGATGAGCACATGAGCAACTCATTTGGTTACAGGACCCCCCAACCCTCCTGGTAGAAAGTGGGACATGTCTGACCAGTAGACTTGAAAAAGTATGATTTAAGTAAGACACAGCCAGATTTACATCATTTGTGTTCCAGAGGTATGACCAGTTTGAACTCTTCACATCTTATTTGAACAAGGTAGGGTTAAAGTGTGTATGTTCAGATTATTTATTTATTTATTTATTTTATTTTATTTAGTTTTTGTTGACTGGGTAAGTGCACTAGACAAATTCTGCCTATTTCCAGGCACGACCTGGGGAAGGGGGATACAGATGAATGCCAACTGACCTTGAACCAGATTAAGCTGTCGATGGTATTTTTAGTGAATGGGGGAAAATTTGGCAAAGGCACAGGGGAAATTCCCCTACTGGACTATAGGGGGACCTGCCATCCGCTTGCAGGATGGCCACTCAGGCTGGAGCACTGGAGTGTGCAGACGTGTTTGAGAAAGGAGAGCAGGCCTCCTCTCCTTTCTTGGATGTACCAGAGGGTAAAAAATCTGGTATTGCACAAATGGGAAATGAGTCTGATGAAGACATCACTGATATTTATATTTCAACAGAGGATTTAAGTAAGACTTTACTCACTGATAAAGAGAAGGATTTAGCCTGTAATTTGGATGAGAAACAACAGGAAATTCTGAATCTAGTACGCTTTGAAGAAGAGAGACATAAAGTTGAGAGCGAATGCCTTGCAGTGCGACTTGCTACACTTCATTCTGCAATTTCTACTTTCTCCTGTCACCTCGGAAACCCTGCCTGTCAAGCGTCTGGATAACGTAGAAGCATCAAATGCCCCGACGGGGCTGGGTGAGTCTGTGTCAGTTTGTTTGGATGGGAATTCCTTTCAGGCTGGCAGTACTAACACCAAACACGGTGCATGCCTAAAGCCTGCAATGTCTGGTGTTACTTTTTACGTGCAAAATATAGAGGCGGCTGGGTTTGCAGATGAGTGGAGCTCGCATCTAGACCAGCTTGACAAGGCATCTACTGACAGTACTCGTCCAGTAATTATGCTCTCCAAAACAGTAGGGTTTGTGTTCAAGCAGCCACTGGTTGTAGGGACTGCACAGGACGTTGTTTATCAAACCCATGAGAATAATCAAGAGGGACTTACAAGTTTCAGATTTAAAGGAGCAGGTTCCAAACAAGGGATGATGGATGATGTTAGGGATAAAAGGGCTGCTATCACTCTTGCTAATAGAAATATTGCTGAAAAATCTCTGGTCACAGTGCCATCTGCTATGCAGTCAGCAATTACACTCCACTGTGACCCGCGGTCACCTCAGAAGGCCTTGTCAGGAGCAGGTTGGAATCAATCTCTTGGGGGCATTTGGGTACCTGACCCACATTGGGATTCTCCCTTTCCTATATCACAGGCTTCCCCTGAGTGGAAACCACAAGAGGCTAAGCATCCTGAACAAGGTTGCTTTCCACATAATGAGATGGCAGCAACTGCTGCACCTATTTTATTGGATCCCCCTGCAGGCCTACCTGAGGTAACTGAGGCTGTAGGACTTTCACAGACATCCCTACACTTACATGCTCATCAGAAACAAGATAGTGGTTCTCCTCAGCTGCAGGATGCTTCAAGGCACATTGACTCTGACCACAAGCCATTATTATCTGATCTTTTCTCTAAAGTAAAGAAGGAAGCAGCACCTCAGAGGAATGCTGTGAGTATTCGATATAAAGGGGGGGGGGTTAAAGGACAGGCCTGGTAGTTATCTTTTTGGGAAAATTCTTTTAAAAGACTCTTTATATTTTTCTCCAAGAGAAGTATATGCTTTCATTAATATTTCGGGGGATGATAATTTTGATGTTAGTTTTCGTACAGCATAGGCTCTGGATTTGTTTTGGGAAAGGTATGGGCAAGTTAAATTCTCCCCTACATGGACTCCATTTGTGATGACTCCCTCCAACTAAATCACTTGTGAAATATGTCACTGTCACGTTTTGCAGTGAGGGAGTATATCTCAGAAATGTGATGTACGGGGTGAGCCTGAAGCCATACTAGACAGTGAACTTTTTTGGACAGGAGGCTGGAAGTATAAGGTTAAACTTCGACAGAACGAGACTGGTATTGAACATATCCTGAATTCCTTTCTGTTGGGTAGAGATTGAGGGGTGTGTTTTTTTGCAGGACAGCCACAGGCATGCTACAAATGTGGCTCTCGGACGCATCTCTCAAGTTCTTGTGAAAGGCCCAGATGTAATAATTGTGGATGACTGGTCACATTACAATGAAATGTGCAAATCACACTAGGTGTGATCTGTGTGAGGAGTTTGGCCATGTCTTTGGGGAATGCCCATGGGCAGCACGAAATAAGGCGTCCTGTATTAGCCCTGATTTACTTATCCAGCAAGCGCAGGACACTGCCAGTGTTGATTCTGCTACTACGAGGACTCCCCCTCAGGATCCTTCCCCTCCATCTCCCCCTGGGCCTATGGTTGAAGATCTCATAGTAATTTCAGAAGAGGCTTTGGAACAACTTGGCCTTCTGAGCACTGATTCAGGTCAGTCGCTTGTTTCTGGGATTTTAAACCCGGTTTGTTATAAAGACTCTATTGGTATAGACAATGGAAAGCATTACTTTCCTGCACAGGATTCTTTGCCTCATAGATGATCTTCAAGGTTTGCGAAGACCACACCTCCTGACCCCTCTCCCCCACCAACTCCCCCCCCCACCCCAGGTGGAAACCAAAAACTCTTATTCTGCTTTATTCACGTCTTGGGGGGACTACAAAATGGAAGTGGGGGATTCATACTCTCAGAAGTCTTTTGCAGAACAGGGTCCATGTACCTTGGATCAAGGGGCATATAAAGGAAAAAAAAAGGAAAAAAAGGAAAAAATAGCTAACCATATTTTGGGTCTCTCTCTTTCTTGAATGGCTTTTTGTACTTTAGAATCAGTCAACATTCATAGTTTATTGAATTCTGTTAAAAGACAAGCTGTTTTTCAGTATCTAAATGATGTTAATTTGGATATTTGTTTACTTCAAGAGACCTGGATGTATACCGAAGAACATATTTGGATGTTTAAGAGAGAATGGGTTTGGGGCCCCTCTTATTTGTCATTTGGACTGGAGGCGGCAGATGGGGTGGAAATACTGTTTCACTCTTATTCATTTACATTACATAAACTGATAGATTTGATTCCAGGCAGGGTTTTGATTTTGGATGGCTTATGGAAAGGTATGGATTGCCAGTTCATAAGTGTTTATGATTCACAGGTCAAAGCGGAGAAGGTTTGCTATATGAAATCTATCCAGCCTTTTCTGGTCACAAATTACAAAGTTTTTCTCTGTGGAGATTTTAATTGCAGTATAGTAAAGGATAAAAAAAGGAAAACGGATGATGGTAAGAAGATATACTGTGATTCTAATGCATTGGCACAAATGGTAGACACAGCAGGCTTAATTGATTGCCATATGTATCATACACAAGGCCCAAAATTTACTTATATGCGGAATGCATATACGTCCACGATAGACTATGTGATTGTCTCCCCGAATCTCCCTAAAGGAGCACTAACCATAACCCCTGAAAAATGTCCAGATCACCTGCTGTTAACACTGTCTTTCGACCAGGTGGTGGAAAGATCCAGTAAGAATGGTAGGTGGAAACTCAACACCTTGGTTTTAGCTGATCCTATAGTTATCTGAGATATTGGGAATCTGCTCAAAGCTAGATTATCAGTGGATTTTTTATATTTGGACAAAGGAGAATGGTGGACTGATACAAAACAGGATATCAAGGTTTGGTTCATGAAATATGGCAAAACACTTTGGAAATAATACATTTTTGAAATACTTCACTCTCAGATGACATTTGCAAAAATTGTATACTATGGTTAATCTTTCCACACATGATTATTCATCGCAGATTGATAACATTAAGAATGATATGAAATTATACCAGTATGACAGGGCTAAGATAATCCAGACAATGCTGTACAATGGCACTCAAAAAACTCCCATGGGGAACCCCTTTGAAGCATGTAAAATGATTAAAGAATGTATGAATATGGATTTTTTGCTTTCCCCAGAAGGTAGGAGGGTTAGTTCACAAGAGGGGTTGGAAGAATTAATTCAGCAGCATTATGAGATGCTTAGGCCACATACCTCAATTCAGTAGCAACGCATTCTGAAATTTCTACAAACAGTACTTGTCCCATATTTTCCAACAGAAATAATTAAATTACAGGCCCCAATCACTAATATTGAAATAGTAAAGACAATTATGTCTCTCAAAAATAATACTTCACCATTATTTTATAAGACCTTTTGTCAGCAGATCACAGATGGGTTGGAAACAGTGTATGCACACTATTTTAATACTAATACAATTCGCCCTTCTTTTGCTGAGGGATTACTGATCTATCGATATAGAAAAGGAGATAAATCTAATATCAGCAATTGAAGGCCAATTGTGTTGTTAAATACAGATTATAAAATCCTCACACATATTTTGAATGACTGTTTAAAGGGATATGCTTCACATGTGATTTCACCACAGCAGTACTGTGGGCTCTCAGATAGGAGAATTCAGCAAGCTTTGATGACTCTTAGAGATGTGATAAAACATTGCGGTTTATTAGGGCTAGCATTTGATACTTCCCCTGCCAATGACCTCTGCACAGCTCAGGGCCCACCAACCCACGAGTCCCCCCCACCGAGGAGGCCTTCTCCCTCCTGCCTTTCTCTCTAAAAGAGGTGGAAGACCTACTGCTGCAACTGGACACCAGGAAGGGAGCAGGCTCCAACTTCATAGAGCCATACTATCTGAAATGTGCCTATCATGTGCTTGCAGTGCCAATCACCCACCTATTCAACATGTCACTCTCCCAAGATAGCCTCCCCCCTCAATGGAAAATAGACCATGTCATCCCTCTATTAAAAGCAGGTGACCCCTGGAATCTAAATAATTACAGACCGATCACCCTCCTCCTCCTCATCCTGACTAAATTACTAAAAAAAAGTAGTGTGTGACCAGCAAGGGGTATACTTAGAATCCAGAAGCCTATTAAACCCAGTTCAGCCTGGATTCAGAGCAAAGCACAGCACCATAACAGCCCTAGCTAAGGTGACCAATGATTGGCTCCTAGACCTTGACAACAAGAAGTATGTCTGTGCCGTTTTTTTGGATCTTAGTAAGGCATTCAACATAGTCAATCACAGCCTGCTTCTTTCCTCCCAAAGCACCTTAGGCCTGGACCATAAATCTATGTGCTGGTTTGCAGACTACCTCAGAGAACAGAAACAGCAGGTTAAAGCGGAAGGTGATCTTTCTCCATTAAAACCTATGCTGAGGGGTATGCCCCAGGGCTCTATCCTTGGTCCCCTCCTCTTTGCAGTCTACATTAACAACATCAATGACCCCATCAAAAGAGCCAATATCCACTTATTCGCGGATGACACTATACTGTACTTAAATCGTCCCATGCTGGAAGCAGCCTGTGAAGACCTCCAAGCTGAATTTAACCTTCTACAATACCAGCTCATAAACAAAAAGCTTTTGCTCAATGCCAAAAAGACAAAAGCCATGCTCTTCTCCCCCTTCTTGCATGCGGCAATTCCTGCTTGGGGGGGGGGCTACCCCACAAATTACCACTGTTCTTGGAGAAACACTAGAGTATGTAGCTAAATTCAAATATCTAGGAGTTTGGCACGATCATAAACTTTCCTTCACCAACCATCTCGAAGAACTACAGAAGAAACTAAGGCAAAGATTAGGATTATTCTACAGAATTAACCACCTGCTCACAAAGGAGGCCAAGATTCAACTGGTTCAAGCTACCTTCCTATCTTTAATAGATTACGTGGACCTGCTCTTCAGCCACTGCACTGCCTCTGCACTGGCTAAGTTGGACACCCTCTACCACAGAGCTATCAGGTTCATTACTGGCCTTCCACTTTCCACACACCACTGCTCCCTGTACTCATTGTTAGGCTGGACTTCCCTTCACTATAGGAGGAATAGAAATGCCGCCCTATGGGCCTTCAGAGCGGTGACCAACAAGCTCCCCTCATATATCTCAGATTGTATTCCCTGGAGTGTTTTAGGCACCTATGCTCTAAGGAGCTATTCCCTAATTGCCTTCCAAGTTCCAAGGGTCAACAATCATTTCAGCAAAGCTGCTTGAAGCTTCTCTTTACCCACATTGTGGAATGGTTTACAAAGTAACTTGAAGCTGAGCTGCCCTGTTAGCCTGAATATCTTCAAGGCGCTCTACAATCGCTACATGAAAGCACCTTGCAAATGTTTTCCTCACCGCTACCCCACAAATTCCGCAACTCCCCCTTTCCATCCTGACTCTCGCTATGTTTCTACCCCTGGCTCTCATTCTTTCCCTATTAACTCTTCCTGCTGCACCCACCTTTACCTGTCCGCTCCAGCCTGGCTAAAGTCCCAGCCCATCCATAGTAGTGTCCCAATTATCTACCCCTTCTCCATCAATATCATAATAAACAAGTACTTGTTTCTGTGGTTTTAGCCCAATTTTTCCCCCAGTCGTCAGTAATATATCCCTCCTCTTCTTTATCTCTCTAACCTGACATCCCATACATGGTCTCTTTCCCCTATATGTGTAGTTGCCAGCTGCCTCACTCAAAAGATCTCTGCTTATAACCCCTGTATGCCTATAGCTGATTGTACATCTGCGGACTTCTTCAATTGTAAAATAATGCTGTTTTTTTTATTTCAACCATGTACTGTACTGTATACACTGTATACACTTTTTCTTCCTTTCATATTATTGCTTTTTGTATACCTGCTTCTGTACTGTACTTTGATGTATTCATGACCAGGTCCACCTTGCAAATGAGCCTTGCTCAATGGTGCCCACCTGGATAAATAAAGATTTTGATTGATTGATTGATTAGGCCTGTCAGGGTGTGTGGTTGCAGCTAATCAGGAAAAAGCATTCAACAGAGTATATCATCCTTATTTATTTTTGGTTCTGAAATCATATGAAATACCTTTAATATGTATCAATCAACTTAAATTGTTATATTCTTCTTTTACTGTATGGCCTTTTATTAAAGGGCTTGTCGAAAATGGTTTTGACATTCACATAGGGGTTCAGCAGGGATGCCCTTTAAGCACGCTACTGTATATTTGCTCACTAGATCCTTTGCTTAGACCTATCGTGGAACAACCAATATGGGAGGGTATGTCAGGCTTAGGGATCCCACAGACTTTATGCATCCAGGCATATGCAGATGACATTTGTGTTTTGTTTTTTTTTTTACATAAAGAGCAGATCAAGTTGTTTTAGCAGGAAATTCAAAGATACCAGCTAGTCTCTAATGCCAAACTCAATATGAATAAATATAAGGGTCTTTTCATAGGGCCAGGCCATTCCACTCCTGGTTTGGTGGCAGGAACTGACATGTCTCATGAACCGATAAGGATTTGGGGCATTGTTTTTGGGTCTCAAAAACCTTCATGTCGACAACTGGGAGAAGTCACTTCATAAGGCAGAGCTAAAGATTCAAAGATGGAAGCAGTGGAAGCTTTCTAAATTTAAGAAGATAGCGATTCTCGAAAAGTTCATACTTCCATTATTACAATATGTAGCTATGATTTACTCCTTACCTGTACATTTGGAGACTAGACTTTATAGTCTTTTCTTCCAGATGATGTGGGGTAATACATTAAATCCAATTAAGAGATGCTATATATATTTAGGGATTAAGAAAGGGTGCTTAGGAATGATAGATCATGTGGTCTTTTTACATGTTTTATTTTTTAAGTAGACAGTGCAGAAAGCTCTTACAATAACTGGGACTGTCCATAATGCTTGGACACGACAGTCCTTAGCCAAATATCTTAAAGTGTGGACTAATCTGGCACCTAAACTGCACCCCCACCTTCATATTCCCCCTTATTTTAAATTGGCAGCACAGAAATTGTATAAATGGGGGGTTATGAAGTCTGCTATTCAAACTGATGCTAATAAAAAATTGTATCATGACATCATGACTCGAGTATATCCATTGGAACCTAGTTTCAAAAATTGTCCCTCAGCTGATAATAATCTAATTCTCAGACAGTTTACGCATCCTAGGATTCCCCATAAAATATGGGAGAATCTCTGGCTTACTGCCTATGGTAAATTAAATTTGAGAGGGAATGCCAAACATAAAGTCTTAGAGGAAAGAAATTGTCCTTATATGGAGTGTGTAACTTTAACTGAGATTATGGAATAATTTCTTTTGGAGTGCTCATATGTTACAGCATTGTTGGATTTCTTAGCTTTCAAGTGGAATATGAGTTGGCTTCGATGTTTGACTTATGACATATTAGTTTTAGGGAAATATGGCAGAAGGCTTGTGAATTATCATGCTGATACACTGCTGCTCTTTTTCCACTATATTAGATTTTATGTGTGGCAAGCACGTTGCCAATGGGTATTACATCAAAAGAGAATATCATATGAATGCCTTAGTCTTTTAGTTTCAAAAGAAGTAGGAAAAGTTTATGTTAAGGATCAGTCTTTCTATTCATCACTACAGGTGCTAAAATGGTGGAAGGGGTTTACTTACTTTATTAAATATAAATGATGGGGTATGGGGTAATCACTAGTCACGTTTTGTACCTGTAGTTATAAAGAATGGGATTTATTTTGATTTAAGATTGGCACACCATTTTCTTTATTATTTCAAGATTGTATTAATGATTGTGACAGTGTTTGCTATATATGTGTTTTTCAATAAAATTTCCCCTACAAAAGAAAATAAGTTAATATTGAAAATGTTAAACTGTCCTAGAGTCCCCAAGAAAATGAAAGATATGCAATGGATGATGCTTTATGGTAAGATAGGAGTAAGGGGAAACCATAAGTATAAGGCTGTAGATGAAAGGGGTTGTCTATATCCAGGATGTGGGAATGATTTAGAATCTCAGGAACATTTTTTATTCCACTGCCTATATTCGGCAGGACTGTGGCAGTTCTTGGAGAAAGAGTGAAAGATGCCTTGGATGAAGGCTATTAATTACAAGAATTTGGTGTTACGAGTTTTTCCTGAATTATTAGACAGATATCATTGAGGTACATTGCACGTAATATTTGCGTACTTAAAATACTATTTGGGGCAGAGTTGGTGCCAGCTACTATTACAGCGAAAAGAAGTCACATATGTGGGTTTAACAAGAATGTTAGCTTTGGCAATAAAATAACTGTAAGCTTTTTTTTTTTAACCTTGTCTTTATCTGCCTAACCTGCCTCTTCCCTCCACTCACTCAGACATCCTCAGTGGACCCTTGAACCCCCACCGTGGTCTGCCCCTAGAGTGCCTTGACCACACACACACACACTCCCTTGAAGACCCCCGGTATACCCCCCGGGTAGGGGTGGAGAGGGGATGCCCCACACTTACCTTTCCAAACCAGCACTCTATGTGTGAGTGTGTGTAGGTCCGACACAGCAGAGTCTGCTTTGACGAGTGGTCGGAAGTCCTACGGAGGTGCCATCACCTAGGAGGGATGAGGTGTTTTTCCTGTTTCTTTTCCCCCTTGACATTGGCATGCAATGAGGGGCTGTGAGCTGAGAGACATGCTGAGATGTACCTCTTGCTCCGCCCCTCTGCCGACAGTCACCCAATCCCCTTACTGCTTCTCCACCTACTGCGTTTTCCACCTGAGCTCCCCTAGGCAGTAGCGTTGCAGCGGGAGCCTGCAGTCTCCCTCCCCAGAGAAGGAGAGCTGCCATCGGGCACTCTATCCTTCTCTGCCCTGGCTGACCCTAAATAACTGTAAGCTTCATCGAAAGAAAAAGGTGGAGATGTGGTGGAAGGGATTAACATATTTTGTGAAATATGAATAGGGTATAAATAAGATATGGGGTGTGTAAATAAGAAATAGAGGAGAGTAAAACAATATTTATATATAAAAAATGTTTTTAAGGTAATATGTATTTGTTTTGTACAAAATGTAACTTTAAAGCATGTGGGAAATAATGTAAACAGGTTGGGGTGTGGTGCTGAATTTTTTGGGGGAAGGGAATATGTAAATATGCTTTGAAAGACTGTACAAGGCAAATTAGAATTTCTGTGTTTTTTTTGGGTGGGGGGTTAACCTGTTTGTAATGTTGCTTTGCTATGATTGTGTTGTGGATCTTAAATAAAAACTCCCCTACTCTTTTCAAGAAGTGCCATTGGATCTTTAACATCCACCCGAACTACCACCAGAGCAGAAAGATGGAACCTCGGTTTAACGTCTCATCCGAAAGACGGCACCTCAGGAGTGCAGAACCCCCCTCATGCTGCACTTCAATGCCAATATTGGGATTTAACCCAAATGCCTGGTGTGGGGATTAACGAGTCCCTTTAGGACTCTCTCCACTGAACAAGGATTTGTGTCCATCTCTCTTCCTACAGAGTTCCTTTTACTTTTTTGTGGCCCATCCCTTCTGCCTACACTAAGAACACTGAACAAAATTATTTTTTTCAGGATGTCTGCCTTTTCCTGGTCCTCTTCAACAATATTCCCCTCATTCTTTTTTAACCTTACAACCCTCACAGAAATAATTATATGAAAAGTTTTCATGCTGCACACTTAAAACTACCCATGTGATATGTGTGCTGTAAATGGAACCAACTGCGTGAATGTGGCACGTGCGCAGTGAGCAAGTGTGGAAAGCATACTTTTTATGTAAAACTGGAACAGATTGCATGCATGTGGCCTGTGTGCAAAAAGCAAGTGTTCTCTGATTACCTCACACATAAAAGTTCAGTGACTTGCTCAGGATCATACAGTATACAAGTGGGGGTTGATGAGATTCATACCCAGGTCTTCAGGTCTCCTCATTTGCAGTTCAGTGCCTTTAGCCACTAAGCTATACTGTCTGCATACATACGGCTCACTTGTACTTCAACACAAATCTGCATACATCTGCACACATGCGGAATGCTTATAGCCACTGATATACTTTTTAGTTTTCTTGTCCCCCTTCATCCCAGCTGCACAGCTGAATTGTAGCATATATACCAATGGAAACACATGTGGTTCTTCTAACCCCCAATAAATACACTTACCCACAAAACTACTTAATTACTTCTGCCTGACCTGTACTCCTACTATTTTCTCTCCATGGTTGTGAATGCTTCCATGCAAACAGACTTTAAGGGGCAAACACAAAAGTAGGAATAATTTGACATCCACCCACAGGGCACCCCCCCATATGCACACCCACTCTAGTTGGTGTGGCCACACTGCTACAGACAACCCACCAAGTATAGATATAATTCGACAGTCTCTTACCTGAGTACTAGGGAGCCAGAAATAAGAGTCTTTTAGAGATGATGTCCATGGGTCAGAGTACTGGGGCATACCCCCTTGAAATAAATGAAGTTATTTTTTATTGCTATTTTATATATTATGATGGTGAGTTGGAGAATAATTATGGTCACTGTTCTACAAACAAGGCCCTTGTTAGTTGAGTGGTGTCCTTCATTAATCTCCAACTCTCCATCAATAATGTATAAAATAGTAAAAAATAAATACCCTCATTCATTTCAATAGAGCACACTCTGGCACTCTCCCTTGCCCTATGTTATAATGAGCCAGAGCATGGAGATGTGGATGTCAGCTTCACTTGGGGGAGTATAAGCCTGACTACAGTGGGGCTCCAATAGTCTGTGTATACCATACTGCTCAAGTATCCCTGAATGTAAGGGACAGCAGCCTTCATTTTACCCCTGAAAACTGCTTTACCCCTCTTCCATCCCTCATGGAAAACTTGCTTTTTACACAGACAATGTCCTATACATTTAGACTTTATGTCAGGGACACCATTTCAGATTTTAGTAGGGGGAGCCAGCAACCAGTGGAGGCCAGGTGCTAGTTAGCCCCTAGGCGGCAAGCCCTGGAATGTTTGGAACATCTCTAAAAGGTTAAACTTATTTGTTGTTACTGAAAAGTGATATGCAAGTCAGGAGAATTCAAATGTATAAGATTCATTTGTCTTTACCCAGGAGCAGTGCATCAGACTTGGGCTTAATTCCACGGTGTTACTAACCAATTTTTTTCCTGGCTGAAGTTCTGAACCCTCCCCCCCCAAAAAAATCCCAGTTTCTCTCCCCAACTCCATTCAATACACATCCCATATGGGTCATGAAGCCAACCAAAGGTGCAGAAAAGTTAAAAGTACATCACTATTTCAGTCCTTCCTCCTTCCCTAATCCCCTGTAAAAAAAATGATTTACTTACCCAGCCATCTGACCAGAACCTGCAGCATAGCCCCAGTGTGACATCAGTCCAGTTTTCAGTCTGCTTCTCCTCCATCATTCTGCCAGAAGCTGGATGTTAGAATCAACCATCCCAGGTCCCCAATGTGGTCTGTGACCAAGTCACCTCACCAACTGAACCCACCCAACCTGTGTTGCTTGCATCTTGCATGGCTGCTGCCATTGATGCTGCCATACTGCACTGATCAAGGCCTATGAAGGCCACCCACACTACTGTCACTTCTGCTGTAAGACCTAGATTGCTGCCACAGGGGGCCCACACTGTTTTTTATGCAAGGTGAGCCTAGTAGAGTAATTAGGTAGCCTAATCTTGAGTTAGCTTGTAGCTCACCCCCAGCCCCTTCAGCCACCAAGGGAGACAGAGACTCACTAAGAGTAGACCAACAAAAATGTGCCACCACAACACTGCTACTGAGAGTTCAGCGCTCACCAACTCCTCCAAGCTGTAGTGTGCAGCCTGTATACTCTGTGGCAGGAAAGACAGTGTCCCACTTGCATGACTCATGTGATCTTGCTTGGCTGGAGCTCCTCTACATCACATGTGATGGCGCTACCAATAATAAGTGGAGAGAGTGGACAATACAATACAGGTACAATTGAGTCAGGGGTACACCTGCAATGTGAGTGCACACAGACCAGGTGGGCACTTATTGTGCAAAAGACCACATCCAAACTTAATGCCATTATTGCCACACCATAAGAACAACCTAGGCACAAATGTGGTGGGGGGGGTTGGGCAACTGTCTCCCTCTGCCTACCTAAATAGCACCCCCTGCTATATGGCAGAAATTAATTCTCATTGGATAAAACCAGTACAAGTAAATACAACAGTTTCCACTGTGTTCTGAGGCACTGTATCTCCATGTTTCAGGATGTGTCCTGATCATCGTGAGGGTTATTGTCCCTCATCGTCCCTCATTTTGAGTGTCCACATCCCTCATTTCTGTGACAAAATGTGAGGTATGGCACATGCTTCCAAGACCCTACTCAGCTCAAAGAGGGCTGCGTGTGGCCATAGTGTACATGCTCCATACAGAATAAAAATGGGAAAGTAAGTGAGCCATAACAGTCATGGGAGAAACACATTTGTTGCTCTAAATATGCATAAGGGAATTTGTATGGCCCAAAACAAAAAGGTCAGACTTCAAAACACATAGGCCCCGCTTCACTCATCTGGAATTGGAGATGATGGCTGCCTATATCCTAGGCATTTAATGCAGTAATCAAACAATACTTTACAAATTAATGCCAATTTAATGACAAAAATCAAAAGCCATTAAACAACTTGCAAAAGGATCAGAATTAATGAGTCTACCTAATTTTAATGGGAAATCAACGAAAAGGGTATTTTAATGGCTCAAATTGCTATCAGTTGTATGACAAATAGAAACTGATGTTTTTTTTTAGATGAGATTTGCACAAGCTTAGTTTCTGCATACATGGCAAGCATGCAACATGTGGACCTGATGTGATTTTTTAAATGATGTTCACACCAGCTTAACTGCTGCAGTCATTTCAAGTGTACAGCACACGGACCTGATGTGATTTTTAGAAGATGTTCACACCAGTTTACCTGCTGCACACATGTCAAGCTTGCAGCATGCAAACCTGATGTGCTTTTTATTTCATTTAAAGTATTTTATTTAGGTTTTGTTGACTGGGTAAGTGCATTAGACAAACCTGGTTTGCAAAGGTTCACTTAGTGTATGTGAACCGCATGCCAACATTGCACAATTATGTATGTGGCATGCATTCTGCATGTATGCAGCACACTTATATTTCTGTAAGGGAATCCCTCCCCAGGTCTTCATTTTCTTTCACTTATATAACTGAGAAATGTATTGTCCCCTCTCATTACATCTTGGGCTATTTTCTCTTCAGTTTGTGACTTTGTCCTTCTTATTGCTTTCCCTGCTTCTCTCTGTTTCTCCTGATAAACTACTTTATCCTCCTACCTCTGAATTTCCTTGTACTGTATCATCTGAATGCCACTTTTTAAGACCTAAACTTTTTAGCTACCTCTTTTGAAAACCAAAGTGGTCTCCTTTTCCTGTTAATGTTATTCACTTGCTTGATGCATAAGTTTGTTGCCTTCATTACGCCCCCTTTCAGTTTTGCCCACTGTTCTTCCACCTCACCTTTTTCTTCCCCCCATCTCACTTAATTCATAAGGCAGTAACCCATCTTTATAAAATCTGATTTTTTTAAATCCAGGACTCTCATCTTTATGTGATTCGATTCCTCAATCATCCTGATATTAAACCACACTGTACAGTGATCAGTGGTCCCTAGGTGATCTCCCACTTTGAGGTCCACAGTGCTGTCCCTGTTACTGAGTACTAGGTCCAGTATTGCCCCATTATGCATGGGTTCATTGATTAGCTGCCAGAAGTATGCCCCTTGCAGTGAGTCCAGGATGTCTCTGCTTCTATTTGAAGCCACAGCTGGGATGCAGCAATCTCCATCTGGAAGATCAAAATCCCACACCAGCAGCACTTCCCACTTTTCTGCAATACTGCCAGTGGTTCCTTCTAGTATTTATCTAAGTCCTTACCCTGTGACAGAGGTCTGTAGATCACAGTAATGTGAATAATGGCTTTGTTTTCCTTTTTCAGAGTGACCCACAGTACTTTGACCTCCCGCAGTTGACCATTACTGGCATATGTGTATACTAAGAAGGTCATTTCATAGTTTGAATGAGACATAACAGGTGCTCCAAGCAACAACCTCTTCAGTTCACTGAATGCCTTCCCTTGAGTTTGCCAACTTTCTCATGGGGCAATGCACCTTTTTTTATGACTTTCTTGTATACCTTGTGTAGGGGATGTCCTCCCAAAAGTTTGTGCAAGGGCACAGCAATTTCTGAATAGTTTCTCACAAATCAGTGGTAGTATCTTGTGTATCCTAGACAGGACCTTAGTTCTTTCACAGTGGGCGGTGAAGGGGGTCATCCAAACCAGGAAAACCTCTAGCTTAACTGGATCAGAGCAACACCTATGTCTGTAACCATGTGTCCAAGTGGAGAGGGAGTAGGGAGATGGGTGATAGTGAGTTGCAGTGTGAGGGAACTTATTTGCCTGGACGCCTGGAAGACAGGGTTGGGTGGGAGATGCTTTTTCAGTGAATGCGGTGAGGACATTAAGAGAAAGGCTTAAAAAAGCAAAAAAAAAAGCAACTTTACCAATCCAAATTGTGCCAAAAGCCAGAATAATTGCTACACTATACATAGTGTAAATTTCCTGACTATACACCAACTTCGTACATGAAGTTTAAATTCAGTGCTTCTTTCATTTACAAGAAGTTCTTATAATAAGTGTGATAAAGGAGTGGAGGCTATCACTGGTGAAGATCACCAAACATAAAAACATGAAAGAGAAAAGTAACAAAACAAGTTGGTCATGCAGGGCAATCAAAAGACCAGGCCTGCTCACAGCCCCAGCTGATCAGTCACATTTTAACCCAGTCACGTCATTCCACTGTGGTAGGAAAAAAGACTCCTTCTAGTAGTTAGCACCCTGTTGTTCCTAAAGAGAACCCCAGCAGTCCAGTAATGCATCTAAATAAGCAAACAGATCATGTGCAATATGGGAGTATATTACATATAATAGTACGGATTCATTGAGAACATTTTGTAATCTGTGTGATATAAAGATCAGCTGAGGTCAGTCTACTCAGCCATTGGGAGCCAGTGTGCTGGCTGATCACCTAAAATGTAAAATGGCATCTTCTTATCAGTGTCACATTAATTTCCAATCCCCAATCTCGTCATATGTGCCAGCAGCAAGGACAGTTGGGCATAAGTGGCTGGATAAGATCACAGCTCCAATTTGTCTGTGGCAATTAGGGTCTAAGAAACATAGAAACAGAATTTGACAGCAGATAAGGACAGCTTGGCCCATCTGGTCTGCCCATTTCCCCTACCTAAACTATTACCACAGACTGTGCCCAATCTACAGCCCCCCCCCTTTCCTTTCTGCTATGATTCCTTTGTGCTTATCCCATGCATTCTTGAATCCCACCACTGTTTTCACCCCCACCACCTCCACTGGAAGGCTGTTCCAGGAATTCATCACTCTCTATTTCTATAAAGACGTACTTTCTCACACCTCTCCTGAATCTGCCCCCCTCCAGCTTCATAGCCTGTCCCCTAGTTTTTGTCATTATTTCTTTGGAAAAATACTCCCCTCTTGTACCTTATTTACCCCTCTGAGGTATTTAAAGATCTCTATCATATCCTGCCTCTCCCTCTTCTGTTTTCTTGGTGTACATATTGAGGTCCTTTAGTCTCTTCTCATAGGGCTTTTGATGTAGACCCTGCCCATTTCAGTTGCCCTTCTCTGGACTGCCTCCACTCTGTCTATGTCCTTCTGGAGATGTGGTTTCCAGAACTGGACGCAGTACTCTAGGTGAGATCTTACCAGCAATCAATACAAAGGAAACACAACCTCCCTCTTTCTGCTGGTTATAGCCCTCCCTATGCAACCAAACATCTCACTCACCTTCACTACTGCCTTGTCACACTGCCTGGCAACCTTTAGGTAATGCAGTATGATTACTCCCAGGTCTCTTCCCTAGGTGGTGGTCGTCAGTACCACTTTACCCAATTTGTACTCTGTCTCTGGGTTTCTGTGCCTTAAGTGCAATATTTTGCACATTTATGCATTGCTCTAGTTTTCTCAGGTCTCTGTTCTTCCTTTCCAACTCTCCCAGAGTGTCCACCCTATTGCAGATTTTGGTATCATCTGCAAAGAGGCAGACTTTCTCTTCCAGCTCCTCTGCAATGTCACTTATAAAGACATTGAAGAGGATCATTCTCAGCACTGACCACTGAGGCAACATGCTGGTCACCCTCTCTTTCTTGGAGTGAACTCCGTTTTCCACCACCCTCTGTCACCTATTCCATAACCAATTTCTTACACAGTTTACCACATTTGAACCCACTCATAAACTGCCCACCTTGCTTGCTAGTGTCCTATGTGGAACAGTGTTGAATGCCTTACTGACATCTAGGTAGGCTATGTCCAGTGCTCCACTCTGATCTAGTTCCTTGGCAACCCAGTCAAGAATATCTATGAGATTCAATTGACATGACCTCCCCTCAGTGAAACCATGCTGCTTCTGGTCTTGTAACCCACTGGATTCAAGATATTCCACAATCCTTTCATTCAGCAGAGATTCCATTAACTTTACCACCACTGATGTCAGAGTAACTGGCCAATAATTGCCAGCCTCCTCCCTGCTATCACTTTTATGCAGTGGGAATACATCTGCATTCCTCCAGCCCACCGGAACTACACCTGTTTCCAGGGAGCCTTTAAACAGAACTGACAGAGAAGCAATCAGTATTTTTATGAGCTCCCTCAATATCTTTGGATGCACCCCATCTGACCCCATTGCTTTGTCTACCTTTAGATTAGCAAGACCCTTTAGGACTCTCACCTTCAAAAAAGGACTTGTGTCCACCTCCATCCCTCTAAATCTTTTGTTACTTTTTTGTGGCCCCTCCCCTTCTACTTCTTCTATGAACACTGAGCAAAAGTATTTGTTCAGGATGTCTGCCTATTCTTGGATTCCCCTCTGCACAGTCCCTCCTTCCCTTTTTAACCTTATAATCCTACCACTGCTCTTCATTTTTTCACTTAAATAACTACAAAGTTTCTTGTCCCCTTTTGTTATAGCCTGGCCTATTCCCTCTTCAGTTTGCACTTTTGCGCTTTTTACTGCTTTCCCTGCTTCCCACTGTTTCCCCAATACACCTCCATATCCTGCTCCCTCTGTGTCTCCTTATACCTTCTGAATGTTACCCTTTTAGCATTTACCTTTTCAGCCACCTCTTTTGAGAACCAAAGCAGTCTCTTTTTCCTCTTGCTTTTGCTCATTTGTTTGACATAGAGGTTTGTTACCTTTACTATGCTCCTATTTATCTTCGCTCACTGTTCTTCCATCACACCCAGCTCATCCCACCCCCACTAGGTCATCCCTGAGGCATTCATCCATCCTTTTAAAATCTGCCTTCCTGAAATCCAGGAACCTCACCTCTGTGTGGTTTGATTCCACAGCCACCCTTATATAGAACCACACCATGCAGTGATCACTGGTCCCCAAGTGGCATTCCACCTTGATGTAACACTGTCCCTGTTAGTGAGTACCTGGTCCAGTATTGCCCCATCACGAGTGGGTTCACTGATGAGAAGCCTGGGGAATACCCCCTGCAGAGAGTCCAGAATGTCTCTGCTTCTAGCTGAAGCCACTGCTGGGAGGCTCCAATCAAAATCTGTCAGGTTGAAGTCCCTCACCAGCAGCACCTCCTCCTTTTTGCCATCTCGCCAGTGGCTTCCATTAGTACTTTAATTTCTCCCTCTGTGCTGGAGGTCTGCAGATAACACCAGTGCAAATAGTGGTTACTTTTCCCATCTCCAGGGTGACCCATGGTACCTCTGCCTCCCCTCTGTTCCCTGTATCTCCATCACTTTTATGCTTTCCTCAGAAAAAGCATCACACCCCTTCCTTTTTTTCCCACCGGTCCTTCCCAGATAAAGTATAGCCTGGTAGTGCTACTGTGTCCCAGTCATGGTTTTCACAGCACCACGGCTTGGCAATGGTCACAATATCTAGATCAGCCTCTGCTATTATGGCCTCCAGATCCAGAATCTTATTTCCTAGACTTTCAGCATTTGCACTCATGGCCTTCCAGATTTTGTTTCCACTCTGCTTGTTGCCCCTCTTTTTTCATTTTTGCCCTCCCTCCTTCCTGCCTCTTGCTTTAGTTCCTCTTTTTCCTTTCTCCCTAATGTCTACCACCCTGCTTCATTTATTAATTGGATGGCTGGGCATTCCTCTCCCATCAGGTTCTCTTTACTCTCTAATTCAGCCTGGTTGGGGGATCAGTTTCTGACTCTCCAGTTCCTTCGGCCACTCCCCTTGGCTAGTTTAAATGTTCATCATAGTAACATTTAAACCATCCACTGAGGACTGCAGTTTCCCTACCAGATGGATGCAGGCCATCACTCCTGTATAGGCCCTTATGCCCCCAGGTGGGTCTCCAGTCCCAAATGCAACCAAGCCCTTCCTCTCTGCATGATTCCTCCCACCATGAGTTGAAGCTCCTGGTGCAGAGATCCCTCTCCTGTCCCCTGTCATAGACAGGCAGCACCTCAGTGAAAGCCATTGAATGAGCTACCTGTCTAAGAACTCCATAGCTCCCTAAGCTCCTCCCACACAATCCCAGCCCAGCCCCAGCCAGGCTATTAATCCCCAGGTGGATAATGACATCCAGCTCTCCCTACCATCCTACTGCCCTAACAATCCTCAGGATCTGCTTTCTATCCTTCTGGCCATAGGCACCTAACCTGTCTCTCCCCCTTTCCTCTTCCCAAATCTACCCTCCCATCACAGTTGAGTTCCCCACCAGAAGTTGCTTCCTCCTCCTCTGGAGTCCTCTACTACCCTCCTTGGGGTCTCCACTATGGAGGGCCTCCACATCCCTGTTGGTCACTGCTGTGGTGCCTCCTCTTGGCAGTCCCACACTCCAGAGTGGTGTAGGAATTTATTGATACTAGTTGAGGAATGTGCCTCTCTCTTACCAGCTACACTTTTCAGAGCCATCCATAGTCCAGCTGTTCCCCTCACTGGCATCCTCTGAGTTAATTATGGCAACACTGGTGTCCACTGGGTGTCAGAAGAGTTCCCCCCATTCCTAGCCAACTCATCTTGGAGTCTAGCTACCTCATCTCCTCAAACCATAGATGTGTGTGCAGCTGGGATAGCACCTCAGTCTCCAGAAAGTCTCTCTGAAACTGCCACCGCACTGCCACTGCAATGCATCACTCCCAGCATTCTCAACCTCTGTTCTCTCTGTGTTACCTCGAAATACTTTTGTACCCTTACCCATATAGGATGTTTTTAGTTTTTCCCTTTTTTTTGTTGATTTCTATTTGTATTCCCAGTACCTTGTTTTAAATCTTTTATATACTCATACCCTAGATTGGTATTGCTTCTATTCTCAATTGTTGACCTACCTTTGACATTCTACCCTTCCCAGCAGTAACTTTAACACAGTAGTGAACAGGTGTCTTGCCTTAGTCAACAGCCAGAATCCCCTACTTCTCAGCTTTTGTCTGCTGATGCCTGCCAACACTTATAATGCCAGTCATCTGTTCCTGTCCTTCACTGTTCCACTCAGTTGCTGCATACAAATGTTTTTGAAGCTTTGCAGAGGGTGTCCAGGTTACTGCTGAACTTCTGTGGCAGTGGTTTCTGATTTTTCTGTGGAATTTCTGCAGTGCCTGCTGGTAGGTTGCTGGGCTTCTGCAGCAGCACAGATGCACTTCTGTGGTTCTCTGCATTGCATTTCCTGCCCTGTGACTCCGATCATCAATTATCATTAATTTATAGACACACATCTGTTATAGTATTAAATGAAAGGATTAGGATAGGAATCTTATTTATATAGCACCTTTCCAGATTTCAAAACACTGTACACTTCAAATAAATATTATACAATGGCAAGAAAATTTTCTGGACTCTGATTGGTCAGTGTGTGCCTGAGACAGTGATGATATTACACAATAATATCATTGTGTTGATTTTTTGGAGGACATTGATTTTTTTTTTCAGAAACAAAGATATACTGCCTCACTAAAAGTCTACTAAGAACATTTTTATTTTTATTTTTGTTTTGTATAACATTGAGCCATTGTATAATTGCAATATGGCACTCCAAGGTGTATGTTATCATGTAATAACGGCACTCTTGGGGTGGTGGAAGCACTCGGCTTCGCCTCATGCTTCAACCCACCCCAGGAGTGACATTATTACATGATAACACACACCTTGTCATGCCTTATTGCTTAAATATATCATAGCAAGTTACATAAATGAATAAAGGAATACAAATTCAGATCAGAATATAACCTTGAATGGCAAGGAACATTTTATTTATGTAGCTCCCAATCCAGTGGCTCAGAGTGCATTACAATAAAAGCAATAACCCAAGAATTGGAATCCAAATTTAAATAAAATTAAAAGCGTTTTCAAAACTATAAGAGTTAACAATCTCTTGAAGAAGCTTGTCTAAATAGCCAGGTCTTTTGTTGTGATTTAAAACTTTCAATGGAAGAGGCAGATTGGATGCTGTTTGGGAGACTATTCCGGAGTCTTGCTGCAGCTGCTTGAAATGCTCAGTCGCTAGCAGATTTTAATTTTTCTGAGGGGACTAAAAAAGTCCCAGGGTATTCAAGTGCAGGCCTCTGGTGCCCTGATAATCTTCCTGATGAGTTGCCAGTAGTTCACGAATGTAGAGGGGGCCTATTCAATGAATGGCCTTATAAGCCAGTAAAAGGATTTTAAATTCAAAACACCACTTAATTGGCAGCTAGTGCAATTCCCACAATGTTAATGATGAGATTAAATCTGGATATACCAGTTAACAATCTGGTGGCTGAGTTCTGAAGTAAATGAAGACCTCAAAGCTGAATAATTGGCAGGCAATAGCAGTGTGCATTGAAGTAATCAATTTGCTAGATAACAAAAGTTTGCACGAGCAAGCACGTATCGCTTTGGTCAAGGAAAGGGCAAAGTCTGGCTACATTTTTTGAGTGGTAAAAAACAGTTCTATTGACAGCAGAAATTTGAGATGTTAAAGCCAACTAACTGTCTCAAATTGCTTCCAGATTGCAAACACCTTCCATATTCTGCAGTACTGCCCCATCTCATATTGGCAGAGCTGGCCTTAGACATTGTAGGGCCCAGGGCAGAGGTAAAACACGAGCACCCATAACCAGCAATCAGCAGTTGAGCTGGGGAGTTGGATGCTCCACAAGCCAGACATGCAGTCCTCTCAATCCAAGCCCCACTCCAAGCCACACCATCAGGCCCTTCGCTCCCCAAGCCACACTATTAGGACTTCCTCTGCCACCCCCAGCATGGGCTAGGAGGCACGTGACTTCAAATCCCACATCCCTCCCAAAAGCACACCAATAGGCCAGATCCCAGAGGCAGGGCAAGCTCTTGAATGAAACAGCTTTTTGGGCAAAGGGATTGTATGCTCCCCAAGCCAGACATGCAGTCCTGTGGATTCAATTCCCCCCTCAGCCACACGCGCAGGCCCTTTGCTGTAAAGCTCCCCCCCCCGATGCCATGGCTCCAGTACCTCTCATCAATTACAAAAAAAAAATCAGAAGCTGCATTTACAGCTGTCCTTTCAAAATTCCCCATATCACAACACTTACAGAAGATCATTTTAAAACTCCCACCTCCAAACAAGCAGCATTTCAATTCAAACCTCCTCCCAGCTCCTCCATACAAATAGTATGAGAGCCCCCCAGCCATACCAGAAGGCCCTTCACTGCAAAGCTCTCCTTGGAGGCCCATGGCAGCAGTTCCCCATCACTCATGCACAAAAAAAAGCAGAAATCACATTTAAAGCTGTATTCCCAACCTTCACCCACACTACACCACACCACACTATACATGGAAGATCATTTTTAGATTCCCACCCCCAAACAAGCAGCAGCATTTCAATTCAAACCCTTTCACGGCTCCTCCAGACAAAAAGTATGAGTACCCATCCTTACCAGTGCCAGGAGAAGACAGCTGATTGAAAGTAATAGTCCATCAGTCTGAGTCAGTGTAGATATGCAGCTGGCATTATTTTAGTCTGTGGCAGTCCAGGTCACAAGTTTGCAGGCAGTCCAGGACAGGTGACAATCCAGTCATGAGGCAAGCTGAAGAGCTCTGACTAGTTCAGCAGGTCTGGTGGGGTGGTTCAGCTGGTCTGGTGTGGCATTCAGCAGGTCTGTTCAGGCAATCAAATGCAGAATGTGGCCACAGAAAAGGGATAAAAAATTCATGCATTCTCCATCTTCCCTTAAACTTCCTTCCTGATGACAGCACCATTGTTGATTCCAAGCTAATTGGGTGAGCAAGCCATTCTTCGCTAATTAGTTGCTGAATCCTGTCCACTAATTGGCCTAAAACACCTCCTCTCATTGGTGAAGCCCTCCCTCCTCCCTGACTAGTTCCTTGCTGAGCTCTTGCTGCTGTTTGATTGGCCATCTCTGTATCTTACTACCTAGCTTAGAGACGGCCTGACTCCCAAGCTCTGGAAATGTATGCCCCTGTCCTGGAAGGAAGTAGTTGGCAGTGTGTGTCATCTGCAAGGGGGGGTCCCAGATGGGGCTCGGTGCTACTGTGCTCATATGGGGGGGTGCTTAGCGATGCATAGGGGAAATGTGGTGAGAGAGAATGGCATAGGGCAAGAACAAACTGGAAGAAATTGAGAAAGTCAAGAGGGTGGACTGAGAACAGAATGGGCACTGTTGCTGCCTGCTGTACACTCTGTCCATGTAGGCTGTTTATTGGTGCAAGCTTCAGAACCGCAGTCTGCAGACTTAGTAATCATAAAAGTGAAAGACAAGTCAAGACAAGTACGGGGCCCCCGACAAGCATGGGCCCCAGGACAGCCATTCCTACTGCCCTCCACTGAGGCCGGCCCTTCATGCTGAGAGAATGAAGTTTTCTATTATTGCAGAAAACTAGTTATCCAAGCACACCAGAAGTAATTCTGTATTGCTAGACTTACATTCTGCAAGATCTCACTCATCCATGTCTTGATCTCCATAACCTTCCGAACAAATGCATTGATCTCCTTGTCTGGGTCTAAATGAAGGGTAAAGCTGAGTGTCATCTGCACACCAGAGAAAACTCATGCCATGTTTTCAGCTCATTTTTCCTAGCAGAAGCATATAATGTTGTGATAAACAAAGGGGAAGTACTGCATAGCACTCTGAGGGATGCCACACATGATCGGGTAGGGGGCAGATTGAAAATTGCCCAGTACCATGGTCTGGTGGTGACTTTCCAGGAAATAGCTGAATCAGTTAAAACTGTGACACTCTGATCACAGAAACTCTTCAGATGCTCAGCTAACTACCCACGATCCACAGTATCAAATGTTGATATCAGATCAAGCACTAAAACAGAGAGCTCTCCCCAGCCCTTCACCAGAAGCAGATCATCATGACTCAGACAGTCTCCTTGTTGTGGTGATATTAAAAACATGATTGAAGAGGCTCATAGAGTTTTAATTTCTCCAGGTGTTCCATCAGATGAATTGCCACCACTTTCTCTATAACCTTTCCTACAAAAGGCAGGTTAGAGATAGGCCTCTACTTTCTGAGATTGTTTGGATCTGAACTTGTCTTCTTCAGGAGAGGTTTCACAATGGCCCCTTTAATAGGGTCTGGGAAGACACTGTCTCTGAAAGATGGGTTCACAATCTCCACAAACACAGGTACCAGCTTCTGCCAGCCTGCCTTTACCAAATGGGAGCAGGCTGGGTCTAAGATGCAAGTGGATTGGCACATCACTAACAGCACCTGGCAGATTTCTACATAATCAACAGGCTGAAAGTCTAACCACAACACCTGAGATCCAGTTACTTCAACTCCAAGAATACTACCCTCATGACGGCACCAGTGGAGGAGATATCATGATTTATCTCTGCAATCTTAGTAATAAAGGAATTGGGACTCAACTTGTATCTTTCCACACTGACTTAGCTCCTACCAAAAGTCAGGACAATCTGAATTTAGATTCGTATCAACCAGTCTGAAGATATCTGTGGGTCTGTTCCTCCCAGCTACAATGAGTGAGGAATAAAAGAGTCTCATTACACCAATCATTGCCTCCTGATAACTTTGATAAGGGGAGATCCGGAGAAGCTTGTCCCGGATTCCCCTTTTTCCCTCACAAAAAGAAAGAGACCATTGTTTGTTGTTGTGCTCAGATTGGCAATTAATTTATTTATATATGACAATTCCATGTTCCATTTCATCATCTTTTATTATTATATCTCTCACAATTTCATCTATTTTCATCCATATATCCATCTCTGATCATCCCTCTTTCTTCCTCTTTTTCTCCCTCCAGGTGAGAACATGGGTGCCTTCTTCTTCTCCTTTTCTGTTAGCTAACGGCGAAAACCGAGACCGCTTTCCTCCTTCAGCTTCTTCCTCTTTCCGTCGCATTCCTTTTCTTCCCCTCCCTCCTTCCCCCTTTTCCCCCTTTTCTGCCATCCACCTTTGGTAGTCCAATAACCATATTATTACCTGCCTCCACCTTTGGCAGTCCAATAACCACATTATTACCTGCCATCCACCTTTGGCAGTCCAATAACCATCCAACCGGACACATCTGTCATCCACCTTTACAGCCCTACCATACAGTCCCTATTTTGACTGTCTTTCCCTCTTGCTCTGTTTTGTAGGGTGGGTGGGAGGGATCAAACTCCAGCAAAAGTGGCTGAACCACTTCTGTGTTGTCCAGTATGTACCTCCACTTGCCACTCCCCTTCCTGTTGCTTGGCCATTGTTCTATCCCCTGCCCCCCCTTCCTTCCTTCCTCCCCTTCTGAGCACACCATCTTGATGAAAAGGGAAGGGGTGCACCAGGACAACCTGGTCTGCCCCTTAAAGGGCAAACGCCATTGTCCCAGATTCCCCCTTTTCCCTCACAAAAAGACAGAGACCATTGTTTGTTGTTGTGCTCAGATTGGCAATTAATTTATTTATATATCATAATTCCATGTTCTATTTCATCATCTTTCATTATTATATTTCTCACAATTTCATTTATTTTCATCCATATATCCATCTCTGATCATCCCTCTTTCTTCCTCTTTTTCTCCCCCCAGGTGAGAACCTGGGTGCCTTCTTCTCCTTTTCTGTTAGGTAACAGTGAAAACTGAGACTGCTTTCCTCCTTCAGCTTCTTCCTCTTTTTGTCTTATTCCTTTTTCTTTCCCTTCCCCCTCCCCTCCTCTCCCCCCTTTTTCCCACTAGCCAGTCTCCAGCTTGCGTTGGTTGAATGGCTTTCCCCCAACTTAGGGTACTGTTCCCTTTTCACCTCGGGGAGACCACTTCCAAACCTTCTCTTCTCTTCTCTCCCTTTTTTCCCTTTTTTTTATCAATTTTTTGCATGTCTCCTCCATGCTTCTATAAAACCCATCATTTCCATATTAAACATATCTATGGCTAGATCTGACAGGTGGACGCCATCTGACCTATTGAAATCTTCTACCCACTCTTTCACACCCCACAATAGTACTTGTCCTCCAATTTTTTTCATCAGTGTCCCTACCCTTCTGTTCATCTTTTTCCTGGCCCTATCCACAGCTCTATGGCTGTGCTCCAGTCTCCAAACCCTCCTTGGTATCATATCCAACCAGGCCAGGCATACCTTAGGCCACCACTGCTGTATTGTCTCTAAGTCCCTTTTTATCTGCATATATGTGTCTACCCATGGCTTGCCCCCAAGGTCATTACCCCCTAGATGTATAATAATTAAGTCTGGAGTGGGTCACCACCCCTTCAGCTCTTTCAAGGTGGGGAGCAGCTGCACCCATGTCATCCCTCGAATGCCACGCCACACCAATTTACATTATTTAAGCTGCTTTCCCCCAGCCTTTTTCTCAGCTCTCCTTTCTGCACAATAATTATAGGCGTGGCCACAGATCCAGACTTCCATGATCCTCCCTCTTCCTATAGGGTTTAAACAGAATAAATATCTTATTTATGATCTTATTTTCTCACCATCATATCATCTCTCCCTTGTCCCCACCGGAGGCTCCCTGTCTGTCACAAACATAAGCGATACGTTAGTCTCCACACTGCAGTGTTTGAATGTATCTTTTATAACTGGCCGACCGCCAGTGCCCCTTCTCCAAAATATTATTCACTGTCTCCCCTGCTGCTTCCCACTGTGAGGCAGCCCCTATCTGTAAGGAGTGGGAGGAATAATTAATCGGTTCCTCCCCCATGAATTGCATGCCCCTCTTGAGCAATGCTGTGACTTGATAACTCGTAACTCTGCTTCCATCCCCATGCAGAAATAATTTCTCTGTCCTATTTCCACACTCTGCAGTGAAAGCCCACAAAGCCTGTACTGGGCACACTGCACCCTCTACGTGTTTCTTTAGTGCTACCATGCAACCCTGTCCCCTTTGATCCCTCTTTGACCTCTTAATTATGACCTGTATTTCCTTCATTCCCCAACTTATATCTTCCCATTCCAGTCCCCCTTCCCTGTCTTGCCTGCTGTGGCCCACCACTTCGCGTACTCTCATGGCCCCAGCAAACATTACAGCATAAACTGCGTGGAATAACTGGGCCTCGGCCTTTGATCTGCATATTGCCGGCAACACACCCTTCAGTTTCACCAGCCACTGTTCCCCTATTGGTCTCCTATTATCCACCATCCCTTGTTTTAACCTACCCCATCCTTGTATCATTCTTCTAATGAACATTATGTGTGGTTCATAGCTCAGTGCTTATGCAACATATAGTGGAATGATGTAGATGGTTGTTGGATACAGAGGCCAGCATAGAATGATTTGTGCTTAGGTACTTGGATGCTTGAATTGAGTCATTTGATAATATTTGATGGTTTTGGCCTTTCTCTGTATCCCACCTGTAGGAAGGAAGGAGGCTTGATTAGAATTATGGAGCCCCAAAAAGAATGAATATCAACAATTGTTCAGTAACTGAATGCTGGAGAAGTCGTGCATAACACTTTAATGATAAGAATAGATGATCACCTCCTCCAACTCTGGAGAATGTGACCAGTAGCACTCAGGAGAGGAAAAGCCCCCTTGGGGAGAAACCTCTGAGGACCCATGGCTACTGATCTGCCCGTCCTTCTGGGCATACTAAAGGCGAGAGATCCTAATTAAACTAAATTAATCAGCTAAATCTAAATTCAAATTAGTAAAATTCAATCCAGATGAATGGAGCTTAAGAAAGCTGAATTGTAGATGTCCAATGAATAATTTCTTTCCAATAAAGTCCGAGTCTGAGAATCCATGTATAATTCGGAATGATGGAGCAGATATTTGAAGAACCGTCATCCGTACTTCAGTTCATAGAGGGCATAATCCAAGGATTTGAATGATGTTTTGAGATGAGGTTGATGACTGATGAAATCAATACAGGAGACTAGATAATTGCAACCAAGCTGTCTATGAGGCAGAATGAATTAGAAGTAGGTTGACTTCCAGGTTTCTACTAGGGCTTGTATATTATGAAGAATGAGAGAAGGCTTGAGGCCAGGCTATCAAGTGACGAATTCAGTACTGATAAAGTAATCTTTGTAGAAATTGATATGCAGTAACAGCTGTAGAGTTGAGCTGGAGTAATGTCATGCTATATATGATAATCAGAGACCCTAGTGTGATTTATGAAGCATTCAAGTAATAGAATGAGGTGAGCCCAAAGGAATGAAGGCAGTCAAACTGAATCCAAAATGAGAGGTAGTAGGAGCAGGATGGCATCAATGTAAGCAAAGAAGAAGGAACTGGATGTGGCAACCAGCCCCTGAAGAAAACGTAGCCAAGACAGCTGGCAGGATAGGAGAGAGGTGGCTGATTCCAGCATGAAAACCCAGCTAGACCCAGGAATGAATGCTGGCAGAAATCAAGCGATGCAGTCCCTCGACGATGTGCAGGAATACGATATCACCTGGAAGAGACTGATATGTAGATATGGCCACTGCACAAGAGGAATAACATGGAGAACTGAAGACATGCAAATTTGAGGCATGAAGCAGATGAGACCCGAAGAGTCCGAGATACAGATAACTGAAGAAGCAGAGTCCAATGAAGTAGCAGTGTCACAGGTCTGAAGTTGGTAGAGCACAAGCAGGAGAATAAAAGTCCGCAGAAGATGCCAACCAAATCCTGGAAAGAAGCAGCTGGAATTCCATGGCTGAGGCGACAGGGCAAAACACCCAAGAGAGCAACCCCAGAAGCTGTTGAAGGAGCACTGAGGCAATCTGAAGGCGGTTGAGAATGAGGACCATCCAAGGAGTTGGAGAAGTAGGAGTCACCAGGCATGAAGGGAGAGCAAAGGTGAGATGGTAACTAATGTCCTGAAAGGTGAAGCATCAGGGAGTTTAGGGCTGAGGCAGCAGAAGCAGGTATGCATAAGTAGAATGGAATCACCAGGTCCTGAGCTGGGCGATGCCAAAGGAGAACAGAAGTAGGCAAACCTCCCAGCCCGAAGGGCAAAGGCAGGTCAGAGGAGCAAGCGAGTAGGTAGGCAGATAGACCTCCCAGCCCAATGGGCGAAGGCAGGTCGTAGAAGTGGGAATTTTTAGGCAACCTCCCAGTCCAAAGGGCGAAGGCAGGTCAGAGAAGCAAGTAGTAGTAGGAAAACCTCCCAGCCCGATGGGCGAAGGCAGGCTGTAAAGCTGAGAATCTTCAGGCTTGAGCTGAGTGAGCAGGCAAGTGTAGAAGTAGGTAAACCTCTCAGCCCGATGGATGAAGGCAGATTGGAGAAGCAGGCGAGTACAGTGTAGTAGGATATAGAAACAAAGGACCTCCGATGCACATGGGGGCACACGTCTGATAGAGGTAGCAAGGATCCCGGAATCAAAGTTATGCAATGTAGGAGGAAGCCAGTCAATCAGTACAGCAGGGAATACTGGCCGAGGTGGCAGTAGGAACTCCGGGAGTGTTGAATTAATGGGAAGGAGCATCCAATACAGCAAAGGTAGGCCATAATCAATGAGCATCTTGATAGGAAGTATCCAGAGAAATGGAGGCGAGTCAAAATAAGGTGAGGATGTGTAGTTGAACATGTCCAGTAGCTGATGAGAGGTAGAAGGGCAGAGCAGTAACATGGTAAGCATCCAGGAACATGAAGTAAATCTTGAGACATAATGCAGAGTAAATCAACAGAGAGCACTAATGGAGGTGACAGCTGCAGCATCCCGGTCCCGAGCAGCATGGCTGAATACAAGACATGCCAAAGTGTGCAATTCTGACGTAAAGGATGGATGAAGGGCAGCAGGAAGGAACAGGGTGCAGAATGAATGATGAGGCACACGGCTATGGTGCATGGCATAAGTCCAGAGGTCGATGCATTGATGCAATCAGGCTGGTATAGGAGCACTAACATGAGGTGGCATTCCAATGGCAGGCAGGAAGCATCGGCAACTGCACAGCCCACCAAGCACAGCCCACAGTCTGACGTATAACCCGACCCAGCGTAGGCTAGACTGAAATAAATAAGGCAGAAATGAAGTAAGGCAGTGGGATCTTGATAGGAAGCATAGACGAGGAGGAAGGCGTTGCCTGTAAAGTCTCAATGAGTTTGTAATATGGTCAAAATAATACCAGGCAAGTGCATTGTTGTACAGGACCCATATAATCCTAGGAGCCTGCTGTATAGAATACCAATGAGAATGACATGTAGCAGATCCTGAAGTAGAATCTTATAGAATGGGGGATAGCACTGCAGAAGCAGAGACAATACTTAGCTCCAAGGTAGCTCCCCACTGAGCCAGAAATAACATCAGAAATGTGGGCTTCACTTAAACAACTGCCACGTGGCCGATGCATACCATGAAGTACATAGAAATCCCAATAGACCATGGAGCATAAAAAGGCAGAGCAAGGAATCCACTTAACTGTAATAGGACAAGGAAACCATATGCAAACTGCCCCTGGAAGCCCAGGAAGGCCCATCTCTCATATATGAAGAAGAAAGCACAGAGCGAGTAGCTAGCGTCGGCTGCAAACACGGATAAGTTGGAGTCCAAATCGACCGGCCAGGAATGCCTGAACTAGGAGCAGTAGTGAGGAAGGGAGGCGGTAGCAGAGCGCTGACTGTACTGTGAAGCTCCAGGGGGGATAGGGCCATGAATGGAAGTGGGCAAGTCCAAGTAAAGGAGTGGGTCATGCAGTACACAGAGCAGGAGGAATCCAGGTGTAACAGGGAGCTGGTAAGCAGAAGAGAGCGTACAGCTAGAGGCAATGCCAGAACAGCAGAAGGCGAGTCCACAACAGGAAGGCCAAGCAGAGCACAGGAGAGAAATTTAGGCGGGTCGCAAGGTCCAAAGAGCAGGACAGGAAGCAGACAATCAACGAGGGAGCAGAAGTGGGGGAATGAAATGACGAACTACGGCGCTGCAGCAGGAGGTGAGGCAGAACCCCTCAAAGAAAAATAAATGGGAGGGATGGTGGGGAGCAACAAATGAGAGAAAAAACAGCAGGAGATATCCGGGGGGAGGGCAGGAGCCAGCCCCTGCAAGCAGCACTGAGCGAGCACAGCGAGTGCGACTCGCGCTAAGCAGAGGCGGAAGTCAGTTAATCTATTTAAATAGGCAGTGGGGGAGGAGCTCTTCCCCCTCATAATTACAGGCAAGCCTCTCAATTGATTTTGTTGGGTCCTGCCATCTTTTTTAGACTGCAGATCACACTAATCCCTGCCAAGTAGACCCCCATTGTGGCATGGGCTGTTCTCTTCTGCCACTGCTCCACGGTGAACTTCCTCAACTGTTCTTCTGTGAGCAGCCTACTTACCTCCATGTGGTGAGTTGCCCTGAATGTTTGAAACACTCACCAGGCCCCATCGTAGGCCCTCAGAGTCCATGGCGCCCATGAACTGCAGAACAACATTTCTGCTCCTTCTTGCCAACATCCCATATGTTCGTTGGTATGGGCGTTTTTTGCTCCTCCGCTGTTGGTGCCAGCCTCTGGAAATGATCCAGCTGCAGATGGGAAAGGCTGTCAGCCAGGGTGTTGTGTATCCCCTCTATGTGTTTCACTCTGAATGACATGTTCAACTCCAATGCCCTTAGTACTAGAAGTCGCAAAACTTGCATGACTGTTTCTGACCTGGCTCCCCTGTTGTTCAAGACCTCTACCACTGCTCTATCATCACACCAAAATGTTACTTTTTGATCCCATAATTCTTCTCCCCAATCCAGGGTGCATGCCCAGATGGGCATGATCTCTAACAATGTTATGTCTTTCACCTTACTGTCCCTTACCCAATCTGAAGGCCATGTCTCTGCAAACCATCTGCCCCTCAGATAGCCCCCCATGCCCATGACCCGGCTGCCTCTGTGTAAAGATCGAGGTCTGTGTTATACACCCATTCCTCTTGCCAGAAAGAGCAGCCATTATATTCCCTATGGAATTCCTCCCATACTTTGAAATCCTCCTTGACTCCCTTTGTCATGTCTACCCAATGGTGTGGCCTGTTCACTCCGGCTGTGACGCTTGCTAGCCTTTTTGTGAAAGCCCTCCCTAGCCCAATAGCCCTGCACGCGAAGTTCAGATGTCCCAATACTTGTACCTGTTTTAGTTGTACTCTTCTTCTACTGGTATGTATCTTAATCAGCTCCTTCAATTTTTCCACTTTTTTGTCCGGCAACTGAAATATTTCCCTCGGAGCACCTATCTCGATGCCCAGAAACTCTAACACCCTACTGGGCCCTTCTGTTTTTTCAGGTGCCAGCGGGACCCCTAGTTCCTTACACAGCATTTGGAAACTGGCTAACATTCTTTGCGTTTCTCTTTTCCCACTGCCTATGAAAAGGAAATCATCCAAATAGTGAATCACTGTTTTATAACCAGTCCTTTCTTGAAATATCCACTGCAAACATGTGCTGAAGGCTTCGAATGTGGCCATGCTATAGTGCAACCCATGGGCATGGCTTTGTCGAAATAGTACTGTCCCCCAATTTTAAACCCCAACAGGTCCCAATCCTCTCTTCTAACTGGAAGTAATCTGAAAGATGACTCTATGTCTGTCTTAGCCATCCACACATCTGCAGTTGCCCGGATAATCCCGACTGCATCCTCCAGGGTGGAATATGTCATTTTACTATATTCCTCGCCAATAAAATCGTTCACCGACTCACCTTCGGGAAAGGATAAGTGATGAATCACCCTAAAGTCCCCTTTCTGTTTTTTGGGGACCAAACCTAATGGAGAAATCCTCATGTTCTGCAATGGGGAGGGTATCATATGGTCTCTCTATTCTCCCTGCTGCCTTCTCCTTCTCGATCTTTTGTTGTAACATTTCTTCCCTCCCTCTCACTGAAACCAGATTGTTCGCCTCTCTGGCCTGTCTTGGGCCCTCACACTGTAGTGAAAAACCTGTGTGAAAACCTTCTTTAATCATTTCTGCCATTTTCCTATCTGGGTATCTGTCCAACCATTCCCTCCATGCCTCTATCCTGATGGGGGTTCTAGCTCCTCTAAATTGTTCCCTTGTCCTCATTTCTTTTCCACCACCAAGCTCCCCCCCTCTGGCTGATGCCCGGCCTTACTGGTCAATGATTCTGACTCCCTCTATTTGCATGTCCCCTACCCTTCCCCCCTCTATTCCATATCTGGCCTTTATACCCCTGCCCTTCCCGAAAAAACTGCTGACCCGACCCCTGCCCCCCAAATCCTTGTGTTCCTTGGACCCATGTCGTCCTGCATCTGCTTGCTGGATGTGATCCCCCACATTTCGAACAGGCATGCCGAAAGCGGCACTGTGTCCATGAGCAAAAGGCTCTATTGTAGGCCCAGCAACATCTTTGTAGCATGGTACCTTTTTTCCCAAACTCTCCCTCCAGTGTGGACTGATCGGTTACGTAATCTGTCCACAAATCTAGCTGTTTCGTGTCTCATCATACATCCCCATATGTGGCCATTCTTTGCCGAAAGAATTTATCATAATGTATCCAACCCACACCCCCTTTTGCTTTTGCTCTCCTTATTATCAGGGAGTATGTGATGAGTGGGATGCCCAACTCAGGCCTCCTTTCCAATACTATGGCTGAGAATGTGGCAAAACCTGCAAACCACCATTCCCAAGTTTTCCCTTTAGTGAATTTGTCCTCCTCTTTCTTGCCTAACAACACCACCGCTGCTGCCATTTCACTTTTTCCTATATTCTCTGTTTCCCCGTATTTTGCAGCCACGTCCCGGCTTACTAAAGTGAAAATATCCACATACTCTCCCTTCCATATTTTCTCCTTTGTGGTCAATGGAATATGTTCTTCCACTCTCATCTCTGGAGCTCCTATCTCCCTTGTTCCTTTTCCCTCCTTTTCAACTCCATCTTCCTTCTTGTTCAGCATCTCTTTTCCTACCCTAATCTTGGCCAGTGCTGACTCCATCTGGCCCAAACCCCCTGAGCCAAGTGCCGAAATGATTTGACCTATGTACTCCTTGATGCTGTCACCAACAGAGCTGGGTGCATTACCCGTGACCTTGTCCACTCCTTGCTGCCTGCTATCATCCTGGTACCCCAGCATGTTTCCCTCTGGGTGGAGGGTTGGTTGGCCTACTAGTGGCTGTGGAGGAACCACTGTATGCAGGGCATCTGGGCTTCACTGGGGGAACCACCACCAGGCCCTGGGAGGTACTGATGGGGCCGGGTCTCCTGGGTGCAGAGGTACTGGATTAGCTGCCTTGGTTGGCCCCGCTATCTGTGGTTGTGCCCTGGTTGGGCTACGTGGCTTCTCAGCTGGCTGCTTCCCTCTGCCCCATTTACCCTTCCCTGCTTTCCTTTTCTCCCCAGACCTCCCTGGTTCCTCCCCTTCCACCAACTTCCACATTCTATTGGCTTTTTCATCCAGCTCCATTATCGCCCTGTAGGCGTCTTCCTTCGAAGGCCAGCTCTTCTTGGGTGCCATGATCCCTACTTTTTGTCACCTGCGAAAACACTGGAAAAGAGAAAAGAAAATTACCTTATTTAAAAAGCAGAAATCTGAGGCAGTATCCCGAGAGGCCAGGCCCGCCTCCCTCGTGGGCAGCCTCCAACTGCGATGTACATGCCCTTTTTTTTTTTGCCTCTCCATTGCTGGACCTGACCCAATTGGCATGTTACATCCCGCTGCATGGCCCGGGCCCAGTTTCACCAGTCCTCTGGTCACTCCCCATCGCCCCTTGCTAGGCCCCCTGGCAGGCCTTCTCTTCCTTTTCTGGCCCCGGGTGTCCCCCCCAGGGTGCTAGGCCTCCTGTCACTAGGCCCTCCTGCCAGGCTGACTTGGGCCTCTGCTCCCTCTTGGTCTGCTCCCCCCAGAGTGTGACATCACACCGAGAGGGCTTTTTTTTTTTAGCTTTCCCATAGGCCTCCCATTGTCTACCCAGCAGTCCAACATGCGCGTGCCCCCCCAACGTGTGGCGTCATGCCAACTGTCTGCTTCATCCACCCCCCCACTTGCTCGGCCTTTCTTCAGGCCCTTAACCCCCTACTCATCAATCGACTGGCTTGTAGCCAGTAAACCCCCCCGAAAATCTTTTTTTTTTTTGACCACTGCACTAGCCCCACTGGGCCATGGGTCAGTGAACCCGATGCTGTCCCCCTGGTCAGCCCCCTTTCAGCATCTGCAAAAACCACACAGTCCCTGGCTTGCAACCAGCCAGGCTGCACTGCTCTGTACCGCTCCCTGGGTCCCTGTGATCCCCCTTGACGTTCCCTGCAGCTCTGTTGCAAACCAAACCCCCCTTGGCGCCCCCCAGTGCCCAAACAGCTCCAGGCCCAACCAGGATTCCCATCGCATGCACTACGCCGTGCAAGGCCTCAGAGCCTGCCACCCTTCGAGTCGCACACTCACCGAAACCAGAAATGCCAGCGCTCCCCTTCTTCAAAGGCATTCCCCCCCCACACTTCCCATTCAGGCTCCTCTTCGTAATCCCCCAGAAGTACTCCTGTAGGCCAGCGCGGGCCTCACTCCAAACAGCTTCCAGCCTCTCAGGCTGCTCTTTCCAGCCACACTCAGCTCCTCACTCCTTCGTGGGCCAATACGTCTAGCTATCTACTTCCCTTCTGTATGTCCATGCACTTCTTGCACTGCCCAAGGCCTACTACCTCTGCCAGCTGCAAAAATCCCTGGTCCAAATACACAAACCCACAGCCTCACACCGGCCCTGCTTACCTTGCCTCGAACAGACTATCATGCCAGCCAACTACCACCCAAAGCATACTACCTCAGTACAACTGTGATACCTCCTCTTTTTTTTTTAAACCTGTACCAAATAGCCTTGCTTTCGCTGTAACTGGTGTATTCAGTACAATAATTTTTTTAGCTAGAGATGCACAATTCCACATTAGCTTCTTTCTTTACCACTTCACCTCTGCTCTACCACAACCTTGTTAATACTGTACTTCTCTTCTTAAGCCATAAACAATGCGTTTCACTTTTTTTTGAATTACACAGCTTAGCCCCATCTTATAATTATTAATCACCTGCTTCTCTCTTTCCTTTTGTTTTATATATATATATATATATATATATATATATATATTTCTCCTTCTTCTTCTTTTTTTTAAAGAAAACTTCAAATATTCTCCACCAAATTAGTTGTTTGTTTCCTTGCCTCTCTCTCGGTGAACAAACCTCCTAATTAATATGCCAATCCGACATGCTGCAGTTAAGTGTAGAATCAAAACTCCAACAAAAGTGGCTGAACCACTTCTGTGTTGTCGATTATGTACCTCCACTTGCCCCTCCCCTTCCTGTTGCTTGCTCATTGTTCTATCCCCTGGCCCCTCCCCTTCCTTCCACCCTCCCCTTCTGAGCACACCATCTTGATGAAAAGGGAAGGTGCACCAGGACAACCTGGTCTGCCCCTTAAAGGGCAAACTCCATTGTTGGAGAGCAGGCGGGAGCTCCTTCAATGCTTTTCAAGCCTCCATAGAGATGTTTTCAGTTCCTTCTCCTCATCTTCAACCAAGGAGAGCTGTAACATCCAAGATGTGGCCGGAGGTGGACAGGCACAAAGGGGGAAGCTGCAGCAAGGATGGCTACATTATAAGATTCAGCTGCTGCATTGAACACCCTGGAGGAGGCAGCCCATATTCCTGAAATGTACACGTGAACCCAAAGAATGTTGGGTTCAACACTCTTCCAACTATGACTGTAGAACATTTCAGGAGACAGGGATATTTTTGTTTGGTAATGAAGTTAATACTATCAACCCATGAAAACATATAATCAAAAGCCCTGGCAAAAAAATGCGTACTGCAAAATTATTCACTTAACTGGTCTGTTCTTTCAGTATAGCAAAACGTCATGTTGTTCTACTTTTTGGACATAGTTATTCTTTGAAAAAAAAATAGATTAATTATTTTCACCAGTTATTTAGTTCTCTGGTAAAGGTAAGGGTGTCCCTATATCTAAAAGGCACACATAAATCTCTAAACAGTAAAGTATGCATTGAACAGGTCTTTGCTATTGTCAAAGGTATACAATTAGAATGGTGACTGTTTTTTTTTCCAGTTGTTTAACCAGGTGAGACACACTAAGCTGAAAGCTTGTTTACAGGTGCAACCTGAGAGCACAAGAAAGTTAAGTGGCTTGCTTAGGGTCACACAGTATATGCAAGGGGTGCTGTGGGATTTAAACCCAGGTCTCCAGATTTGCAGCTCAGAGCTTTAAACCGCTGCACTATACTGGTTCCCTGTCACCTCAATTAGCGCGTGGCAATAATGGCAACAATGACAGGTGTGATCTTGAATTTAGATCACCACTCAGTCATACCGCCCTTTGTGCCCACACAATTTTGGCCCCCTTCAGGGCATGCCCACACTGGAGGAGGTTATATTTAGATGTGAGGGTTCGGTGGGTGAAGTTCCCTGCAAAACATAACTATTTCAAAGGATGGAGCTTTGGTGCTTTCCATCTTGGGAGCTGCAAAGCCAGGCACAGACATGCCAGGTGGAATATTGCTTGTGCCCACATCAGTGTCAACAAAATGACTGTTGCACCAATATGGGTGAACCATTGTCAAATATTCTTCAAGTTCGCTCCAGTGTATTACATTTTATTAAGTAGTAGTACTATAGGTTAACTGAATATCACAATACCTGCTGTACTCTGCTACTTCCTCAGGGAGTGAGAACTGTGGTAAATAAATGACTATTATTTAAAGTCCCCAACTGTTATGACATAAAGTGACCAGATGTCGGCTGGCCTTCTGTCACAGAAGTAGATCTATCACTAGTGATGCCCCAAGTTTGGAAATGAGCTCTGTAAATTGAAGGGCCTGCCAGGGGAAGGGGGACTGAGTGTACATCATCATCCCTACTCCTTCAAAAGGGGTGGGTCTTTTGACCCACAGTGAGATTTGACCTAGCAAAGACTAAGTGATGTCACAGTCTGGGCTGGCAGCAATTCCAGAGATGCTGCCAGATGTGTGAATGGTGTGTGTTCATCGTTTTAGACTGGTGAAAATGGGGAGAAAATGGGAAAATGCCTACAGATCTCTGAGGTTGATGATGGTACCCCCCCCCCCACAGACCCATGCATTACTAATGTGGTTTTCCTCCTAGCACTCCTTGGTGTTGGGTAAGTGGTGGGTTTGTTTAAGTTCATGAAAAGGTAAGTGAATGCTGTGAGGGCTGTGGGTTCAGTTCCCACATCTGGCACTAGGGTTAATATCCCAGTACTGACACTGTAGTGCAGTATGAGGGGGGGTGCTGCACTTCTGAGGTGCAGTCTTTCAGATGAGACGTTAAACTGAGATCCCATCTGCCTGGACTGGTGGTAGTTCAGGTGGATGTTAAAGATACCATGGCACTTATCAAAAAGAGTAGGGGTAGTTTTATTGAAAAGAACATTGTGAAAATAACATTATGAAAAGAATGTTGTGAAATAGATATACAAAAAAATACAAACTTAGAAACAAAAGAAAACTCCATACAGAAATATAAAAGAAAATATAACTACTAATGATTTCTAACTGATTCTAACCATGTCCCTTTGACCCTCTCCCTCTCACCTCATTTTATTCATTTTTTATTTATTTTTTTAATTTCTTACCCAACCCCTCAAATAATTAAATAATCACATTACTTATATTTAATGAAAAGCGAAAATCCTTTCCACCATATTTGAACTTGCTGAGGTGTTGAATGTGTTATATCTTTCTCATAAACATGCCACATGGCCTCACTTATCAAAGTCTGTACGGTCTCATAGGACATTCTTTTTTAGCGTAATACCCAACTGCATCTTGCTTGCCATAAATAAAATTTTAAACAACACAAAAATATGGCAAGAGTATCATGATGAAACCTAGAGCCTAACAAGCATATTGGCCTAAGACACATATTTCATAGGACATTATTTTAAGCCAAGACATATTCCATAAAGAGGCTAAGTAACCCCATAGAGCTCTTGAGTAGGAACAGGTAAATAAATAGTGCTCCATGGTTTGTTCTAAATTAATACAGTCCGGATAAGGACAGCTTCTTTCTTCTACAGCCTTAAACTTAGAATCCCCCCTTACCTGTGTTCTACCATAAACAGAAAGCCAAAGATGTTCCCACATCTGGGGGGAATTCTGGGATTAACTAGTAGAGCTATAACATATTTATTATTTTCAGGAGTGCAAAGTTTAAAACTAGATTCATTAGGGTATATTTTATCTAGCACTATCTGATAAAGCTTTCGGCCAGACTGAGATAAAATATCTAGTTTTGTAAGATTCCATTTATATAATTTAGTAACTGCAGATTTAAAAAAATTCTGGTATATGCAAAAAAGTCCCTAAACATGGGGGAACAATCTCCCATGCTCTAAAATACCGATCTAAATTTGGCCTACACCAAACCCTATGTGTCGCGGTCATGGGACCAAGCCCACATCTGACAGTCTGAGAAATAAATAAGGTGTGAAAAAAGTGATAGGATCTATCATACCTAAACCACCTTTATTAACTGGGAGACATGTAAAACACCTATGAATTGGGTTCAAACGCTGTCCCCATAACATTTGAAAAAAAATACTATTGAGTATAGTCTCTATCACCTTTGGTGCTGGATACAACATTGCAAAATAAAGTAATACTGGGACTAAGAATTTTTTTATCATTTGAATGCGTTTTATTTTTGACATACTCCATGATTTCCATTTGTGGGCTTTAAGTTCTATTTTTTTCAAAGATTGATCCCAATTAAAAGAGCTCATATTTTGGGGTCCAAAAGTAATATCCAGGATTTTAATAGGCTCAGAAGTTATATGAAGGCCTTCTAAATTCTAAGAGTCCAGGTATCCCACTCCTTTATATAAACCATGACTTTTTGTCAAGTTCATTTTTGAATTGGACACTTTGGTAAAATCAGACATGATTTTTAAAAAAATCAGGAATTGAGAGATATCTGAAAAAAAGGACATAAATCATCAGCATAGGCTTGAGCATTAATAGCTGACTGGATGCCAGTGCCCAGAATCCCTCTCCATTTTGGGTTATCTGTTACTGATCTCAAAAAAGGGTCTAAAAAAACACATAAAGCAGAGGACTCAGGGGACAACCCTGTCGTACCCCTAATTGGGTCTTAAACCCTAAATTCATTATTCTTCGAATAATTGGGTATACTATTGTCGAAGAATAAATTAATTTGATATATTTGATTAAATTGTCTGGAATACCATAATGCTGTAACACAGAAAAAAAAATATGTATGAAATACTCAGTCAAATGCTTTTTTTTTTATCTATCTTTATGATTGTGCCATATTGACCAGAAAGTGACAGATGTACAATTACATCCCTAATTACCATTAGTGCTGACTGTATTTTCTGGGAAGGTAAACTGCAGTATTGAACTGGAGAAATAACGTGTTCAGCAATTTGTCTTAACCTATTATTTAATATATGTGTTAAACTTTTATAGTCTGAATTAAGAATAGTTATGGGTCTCCAGTTGAAGATCCTCTGCCTATCTCCAGGTTTATAAATATACATCAGTAATCCATCTAAAAAGGGAGAGGGGATTGTATTGCTTTGAAAAAAATAACCAAATACTAACTACAAACATTCTGATAATTCATCTATAATTGTTATAATAAAATTATATGTGCAACCCATCCAACTTAGGAGATTTTCCTGGTATCATTTTTTGAACAGCCAATCTAATTTCATAAGAAGTAATGATAGTTTCATGTTTTAATAATACAGAAGGAATAGAAGGGGCTTGAACTTTGCCCTAAATAAGCATTGATGTACCGAACTGTAGGACCATCATCAGGCGAAAGAGTTGCCCGATGGTTTTTAATAAATAAAAATAAATCATTTTCTGAACTCTGCAGCACCCCCTGAGGGTCATATAGGGAATCCATCCCTATATTATCCCTAATAGCTCTACATGCTTGATAAGGATCCCCAACTTGGGATTTTTTTATCCCATTTTGAAACAGTACTTTCAAGGTGTTTGCCTGGTCATATTCATAGGATAACATTTGTAATTTTATCTGCTTTATTTGTTCCGAGTAGTTGAACCTAAAGGTATTTGACCAAGTGAATAATTTATATAACTGGTGGTGTAACGAGAGATATTTATAAAAAACCTGCTATTCTCTTTGTACTTGCCATATTTTTTTAGCCAATTTCAAAAATCTTGTTTTGTATTCAACCACCACTGTCCTATATCTGAATATAGAAAATATACAGAACATCTAGTTGTAATAATGGCTCTTATTCCTTATTGGACCCAAGGTTCATCCAAAGCTTTTACATTTAGTTTCCATCTATTAGAGAAGGATTAATTGACAGGAACATCAAATAGATTTACTATTAATAACACATGATCTGTGAATTCAACTGGACATGTTTCCATTTCAACTGTAGGTAAATTCTTAGAACTAAAAACATGATCAATGGTAGAAATACTATTCCCTTTTTTAAAAGTAAAATCAGGTCCTTTTTTCCTGAATTGATTACAGTCAATCAGATCAGCTGATGAGATTAATTCTAATAATGCATTAGCATCACAATACATTTTAGCATTTGGGTTCTTGTTTTTTGTATAGGAGGGTATCTCACAATTGAAATCACCACACAGAATCACATTATAAGTGGTCATAAGATAAGGTTTTAAGGTATTAAACAGTGCCACTCTCCCTGCTTTCAGCTGTGAGCCATAGATATTAATTAACGTATAAGTCTTGGAGTTGCAAATACCATCTAATAACAGTGCTCTTCCAGGTAGAATATCTACCAGTTTAATTAACTGGAATGAAAAAGAGTTAAATTATATACCCACACCATCCACAACATCTTGTCCGAAGGCACAATAAGAAGGTCCCCAAACCCATTCTCCCTGAAAGCTTTTGATGTTACTATTAGAAAAAGCCCAAGTTTCCTGCAAAAAACAAATTTCTAATTGTAGTCTATAAACAAAATCAAACACAATCTGTCATTTCCCTGTATTCAATAGACTATGCACATTTAATGAACCAATTTTTAAGTTAGCCAGCCCTAGTGATTATAGACCTTCAACTTTTTTCCTTCTTTTTTCTTTTTCCCTTTATACCCTGCCAATCCCGTTTTTTGTGTTTCCATATCATGATCTCTAGAATTGCTATCCCCTTCCTCCTGATCCATATCTGAACCCCCCTATTCTGGTGCCAAAACTGCAAAGGGGTTGCTCGAATTAACATTCTCAGATGGGGAGGTAGGGGGAATAGTGACCGATTTTAAATTTCTAGAAGACCTACGTCTCTGAAGTGGAGATACAGCTAAGGGTATATTTTCCTGTGCAGGGTCACTGTAACATACTGGATTTAGGATCTCCTGTTGTAAGGCCTCAGAATGATCCAAAACTTGAAGGGGGGAGGTAATTCCTTCTCTTTAGTGTGGATACCTTTCCTATCCTTACTCTCCCAATGATCACCTAAATCAATAACCTCAGTAAAGGGGGTGGGGTTCAATATCAGTTTTAACTTGATGGGGATTCTCAGGTACATCTGCCATATCTTGTGCCTGCTGAATAAATAGATCAGGACTAACATTACAAGCACCATTTTTAACAGCCCATGAGCAGTCTTTAAAGGCATGCCCCACATCATCACAGAGATCACATTTAGTGTGGGATGCACATTGAAAAGAGGCGTGTCCCACCTCCCCACAATTTCCACATCTTGGCTTGTCGCATGAACTAGATATGTGGGTACGAGAACCACACTTGTAACAAGCTCAGGGCTTCCCAGCATAAAAGCACACACCCCATCCCTACCCAACATAAATGAGTTAGGAACGCGTGTAATGTCAGATTCTGTACTTTGTAATTTCACTTTATATCTCCACCCTCGGTCCAAAATAACTCAGTATCCAAAATTGCTTCTGGATCTCCCAATAGTTCGCATCTTTCTGACAACCAATAAGAAATATCAGCCACATGAACTCCTTCATTTCAAAACATCACTGTTATAAATTTAAGCAGAAGTTTAGAAAGTGGTATAACTACTAAAGGGGAATCAAATGGGAGAATATTTAACTTGAGCATATCGTTCCCAAAAAAGATGTAAAAAATGGGCTGAACGAAAAGTGACGTCAAAGTTATCCTCTCCCGAGATGTTAATGAAGGCAAACACCTCACGAGGGGAAAATCTTAAGGAATCTTTAAACAAAACTTTCCTGACAAAATGTCTATCTGGCCTGTCCTCCATACCGCCTTTATAGTGGATTTGCACAGCATTTCTCCTAGAAGCAGCTTCTTTTTTTATATTGGCAAACAGTTCCGATAATAATGGTTGTTTTTGCATGGGCAGACCCTGGTTCTGTTCATTTTCAATTGCTGGATCAACACTGGAAATATTTGCGCTTTGTCCATTGGGGTTCATGGGTTCGGCTCCCACCACCGGAAGAGGGACTTCATTTCCACTGTTACGTAAAACTTGTGCGGCTGCAGATATTGGGCTAGATGCTTTTTTATTATTTATATCTATCGATGGATGGTTCGGGTCCTGCCCTGGAGCCCACGTAGAGGAATAGGTAGTAAAAGACATTTGAACATCCCACTCCAGATCTGGGACCCAAGTCCCAGCAGGGTTTTGCTTCCAGCCGGATTGAGACAGGGCTTTACCCGGAGTCCATGTTGAATTTAGTGACTCAGCTGATTTTTGTGTCATTACCAGTTCTTTCCTTAAGGAATCAACATTTAAATGTCTATTTGCTAAGGTTTGAGCAAGTCTTTTATTCCTTTTTGTATCTTGTTGACCAGTTTTACTATTATTCAAATTTGTAAACGAAAACTGTGTAGCCGTTGCTTGGGATTCTAAATTGTTAGTCTGAAAACTGACAGCAGTCGAGACATCTGGAGAGGCCACAAAGCCAGAAGTTTTCGACAGAGGTTTATTATTTATTTGGATCTGGTGAGTGGCAGCAAGGCCTTTAGTTGTGTGCTCATCACATACTGAAGAGGACATCAAAGCATTCATACCATTTGTGTTAACCAATTTCACGTTTGCTTTGTTATTTAGAACTAAGGGGTTCAGCTGTAGGCTCACGCTTAGACTCTTAGCGCTTAGACTGTCAGCTGGCTGACTCCCCTCTTTCACCACTGAAGGAATAGTACAATCAGTTACAGATTCACCTGGCCCCAGCTTGACCTTTGATCCTGCTGCATCATAGGATTCACTGACAGGCGTCTCAGCCAAACTGACAGTTAAAGACAAATGCTTCAACTCCGCCAGTCGGGCTTGCAATTTACTTTTCTCCTGAGCATGTCTCTGTTCTTCTTTTTGCCATATCAGGTGCAGTACTTGCTCAGTGTCTTCCGTTGAACCTCCATTATCTTTAATAATTTCCTCGTTATTAGAAGTAACAGTAAGATCCTCCGTAGAGAAAAATTTAACAGGGGTAATACCTCCATCGTCTGAATTTATTATATTCTCTACCAAATGCTTCATTTCCATTCCACGATCCATCTGGAAGATTCCAATCTCCTGCAATGCTTGCACCTCCATCCTCTCTGACTGCAAGTCTGGACTGGCCATTGCTGTGGTCATAGATTCCTCCTACTGTCTGAGTAGGGGAATTTCCCCAGTGTCCTGACCAAAGTTCCTTCATTCACTAAAAATACCACCAACAGCTTAATCTGGTTCAAGATCAGTTGGCATTCATCTGCATCCCCTTCCCCGGGTCATGCCTGAAAATAGGAAAGATTTGTCTAGTGCACTTACGCGGTCAACAAAAACGAAATAAATAAAATGGGTGAATGGGATGCTGCTGATGAAGGCAGGGGATAGAGGAAGAAAAAAAGCTTGATAAAAATATGGAGTGACTCTACGACTGGTGATGTAAAATAGTAAAAATGAAATAAAACAGCACAGATTTGATACTGCGTCTGTTACATACACATCTGGATCTAAAACAAGAATTTCACCATCATGTTTGTGGAAGAAATGGCCTATGTATGATCACTTATTCGTGAATCTGGCTCCACATTAGATACTAGCCATTTTTATCAAGTGATTTAAATACAGCATGACTTAATCATTTTAGTGGCAGAATGCAGACCTATCCATAACTAAAATATGATATGATGTCATTGATTACACCACATGCTGAATATATAGGAGGGTCTTTTGATAAAAAGGATGGGAAAGTTAATGCAGGTGCTATGGAAAAAATGTAAATGTTAATGAACGATCACCAAGAACAAGGAAGTCTGGGGCTCTGCAGATATTCTGTGGTAGGTTGCAAGTTCCATGGATCACTCAATGGCTGCAGAACTGCAGAATTCTAGTGGCCTTGAATAAGATGGTTTAATCAAGTAATGCAGCCGCAATGGCAGCCACAGCAGCCATCTGATGCATTGCCAGGTACTGACATTACTTCAAAAGCACCACTCCAACTACCAAAACAAATTACACTATTGAATTATTACATGGCCGCATTAAGCTGCCACCAGCTCTCCCAATCACAGTCCAGATCCCATAAGTAACTGGGGATACAACAGCTCGAGGATTTCAACCACTCTCCATTATAGATGACACCAACATTTGAAGACTGCGGTATGAACTGAAACCCAAATACAGCAGTCCATCTTGTTTCATATTTTCCAGGCATGTCCTATCTTGTATGCATGAGCCAGTATGCTTGCAGATGTTAAAATCTGTGAGGGAGGCAGAGGGGGGTTATGTGCATTTCACCAGTGCTGTCTGAATCAGTACTGGAAACCAAAGCTTCCTAAGTCTCATTGCCAGTTACAGCATGTTCACATCAAGCAGCACTGCCACCATCCCTGCACTACCTCTGTCACCACAAACCCATGTAGGAGTTACATTGAAGCAGATAGCCTCACACAGGCCACCAATAGAGGAACTAATTAGAAAGGCATGCATTTGCAGTTAGAGCTCTACAATGGCTAAATGAGCTTCCAGAAACCAGCCTAAGCCTTAACAAAATCAGCCAGTTCAAGAAGCAGCTCAGAAACTTATCACAGCTGTTGGCACCTGCCATTGCCCCTGATTTCTCCCTTTTCACTTAGTATGAAATGTTACATTGCAAGCTGCCTGTGACCCCCTAACTTGCCGAAATCAGTATAGGTAATATGGGAAGGCTACATCAAGCAACATAAATCTTTTTACTTATGCTGGCATTGCCCTAGTGTCGACAAAGCAAATTCTGCTGCTTCTACTGCTGTAACTTGCCTTATGTGACCTATGTACCTGTGTATATGACTCTTAACTTATAGACCTAAATTATTGTGTACCATTGTAATGGTGAGCACTGATTGCCTGTTAATGGCAACCTGCTAAGAGTGTCATATATGCAACTGTTTTACAGATGTAGATTATTCAAGCTTCTGATGTACCATTGTACCTGTTATTATTGTTTATACCTAGTAAGGGCAACCAGCTAGGAGTGTCATAATTGTTGCTGTTTTTAGGATGTAGAATCTTTGTAAATGAGCTGACATAGCTCAAAGGTGTATATCCAAACATAATATAACAATAAATAAAAGAAAAGCTGAACCGGAGGTGGGCTCCCCAGTCCGCAAAATAAAAAAAAAATATCAAAAATAAATAAAAAACACATAAATAGGTAGATAGATAGATAGATAGATAGATAGATAGATAGATAGATAGATAGGCAGACAGACAGAGACTAGTAGACATAACAGGGCATTGCCAGGGCATTGGTTTCACTGCAGCCTGTAGCATGACTTCCAACTGCAGAACTCAAGAAAATACCATTGTTCTCATACAGAGAACACAGGTGAACATCTCCTCTCGCTAAGCTGGGCACCCTGGATTTGGGGTACCCAGAAAAAGTATGTCAGGAAAGTTTTATAAAAAACAAACAGCAGAATCTAGCTAAAGGGACATTTAGCTAGGTTCAGGTGTTTTTTTTTAAAGATATTATTTTAATGCATTTTTAGTGTTTGTGAGTGGAAAATGAGAAAGAAAATGGTGACCATACCCAGTCGGTATTTTTTCAGCACGAGAGGTAAAATCATGGAAATAAACAGTTGCAATTTTTTTTAACCATTTCAGAGGTAAATCATGAAAATAAGCAATCACAATCTTTGTTTTGTTTTGTTTTTTACCATTCACATCAGGACATTAATTCTAAAACTGTTGAAACTCTGGAACCATACAATATTTGTTCATGAAACCTTCCAAAGGCACACCCTAGGCATGGCCCCCTCAAGCCTGAAAATATTCATGAAAAAAAATTCAATGGTGTCTAGGTTGTAGTTGTGAGCAAAAAAATATCTAATGCTAATTTCAGGGAAACCAAATATGTTTATTTTTTTTTTTCATTTTATGGCACTCCATATCTCAATAGCTGAATAAGATGCTGTCACAAAGTTTTTTACATCTTGAGACTCTGGGAGCCTGACAGCACAAGCCAAATTTGGGGCTATTTCATCAAATGATGCCAAAGTTATTAAGGTACAAAAATTGAGGTTTAACGTTAAACAACCTACTCAGCCCTAACTACAGGGGTGCTATAATACACACACATATGGGCCAGATTCTAGAAGGGTTATGCCTGGTGTAACAGCAGTTACGCCAAGCAGAATGGTGCATGTAGTAACTTACGCCAGCAGTTGTGACATACGTGATTCTACAAAGTGGCCTGCAACATGTCTCAGACCACTTGGGCCGAACAGCTGTTACGCCGCATAAACCCCCCTGCTACATGGTACTAGGGGGTTTACGGCAGCAGTTGTGCCACATTCTAGAAGGGCAGCCACAAAGTGCCCACATTGGGATTCTACAAGAAACCCCAGAGGAGATCCGGCAATATAAGTTATATCAGTATTTAGCTGGTATAACTTACGGATGCCCCCAGGGGTCCTGTAGACCCTTTGGCTGTCCAGTGGACAGTGCACAGTTTCCCCTCCCCCAATGCCCAGCACACCCCAGTGGGGCCTCACAGGGCTACCCATACCCACAGCCCCCTGAAACAGCCATTGGCAGAAGCCCCACAGAGCAGCGCTGCCATCCCCCCACCCATGCCCCGAAATGCGAGTCACCTGCCGCATATGCGGCAATAAGCCAGCCCTGGTAGTCTAGTCTCCCCAAACTGTAACATAATAAATAAAGAGAGCCCCATATCCCTGGTAGTCTAGTGGCCCCCCTTTAATGATTTTGCAACCGTTCAATGAATTTGCACAACATTTTGCATGTGTAGTCTTATGGGGGCAGATCTTGTAATGTGCCAAGTTCCATAACGGTTGGATGTGCAGATTCTGAGCTGGGCATTGTGAAAATATGTTAAAAAAATCACTTCTTTTTGCTGTGTTTTTCAGCCATCGCTTAGCGCCCATAAGGTTTGGAATTTTGGTCTGAAATTTTCAGGCTAGAAAAGGCTTGCCTTAGAAGGAATTCCTTGTGGTTTGGTGAAATAATATTAATCAATTCCAAGGATACAAAATTTTAAAATTACGGGTTCAGAACATGGTCAGTCAGCCCAAAAAATAGATATATGAAGTTTTCGTGTGCAGAATCCTTTTCGTGAGGTTTCTTCGTATGCTGCCATCTTGTTTTTAATTTTTTAGCATAAAAAAAAAATAAGCAAAAAAATGGCATGGTAGGGGGAGACCAACAGGTATATGTTGATCATCGGGACTCCATTAGATGAATTATGAATTTGACTGTTGGTAAAAGGACCCCTAAAGGTGTTTTTTTTTGTTTGTTTTTAACTCCTTTTACGTGACTGATTTTCTGTTTTCTTGTATTCTGTTAATACAAAAAAACTCTGCTGCACACTGTTAATTTGCTGATTTTTTCCATCACCTTGCTGCTTGATCATTTGGAATTTTGGTCTGACATTGCCAGGATGCAAAGAGCTTGGCCCACAGATGCTTCCTTTGCTGGTTTGGAGAAAAAAATATAACTCCATTCTAAAGTTGTTTAGTTTTCAAATTTCTGGTTATTTAAATCTTTTTTTGGAATTCACTTAGGGCTGTTCTTATTCTCTGGCCATACTTAGAACCAAAATTTTAAAACTATGTAACATTACAACATATTAATATTTTTTTCTGCAAACTAACAAAGAAACTATTTTATTTATTTATTGTTTTATTTGTTTGTTTTTTTTTGCTTGGCCCCCTGGAAACTCAGTCCAACTCTATCCACCATCTCACCATGCCCAGGATTACCTCCCTGGGCATGGCCACTGGTCGGGCACCCCCAATGGACACTAGGTAGGTGACACCTGGCTTACCTACAGGTCAGGGCCACAGGAGCATGAACCCCCTCCCCCAATGGAAACGGGTAGGTAATGGGGATGGCAGTGAAGCTGGCATCATGTGTGGGGGCCTGCATTTTTTTTTGCTGTAAGAATCCCCAGGGTGGGGACGTGCAATGATGACCAGCATCCACCCCATCCCCCTGATTTTTGGTTTTGACTGTGGCGGTAACCCTAGTCTATGCCAGAGGTCCACAATGTGCTGGACATTCAACCTACCTCCCCCCTGGAGAAGGAGAGCAGTCCCTGGGATGCTTAATCCTTCCACCAGCTGGCTCTCTGACTCCTGAGTTCATCCCCGAACCCAGGATGTCAGTGCAGCAAGCGGGTGCCTTGTCGCTGTACTAGTGGGACAGCCTTTATTTATTAATTGTTTATTAATTAATGTCTTGCAGGGCTATGAGCAAGTCTGCCCATTTTCACAGCAAACAAGACAGCAGTTGTGTACAATGTTGAAAATGGTTGAAAATCCAGATACAGTATTATACAGTGTAAGTAAGTAAGTAAGTAAATGTTTATTTCTATAAGGCGCCCTTCCAAAGCTCAGGGCGCCTTTATAATATCCTTCATACAATATTTAAAACCATAATTATGAACAACATTAAATTCAAAACACAATTCGATATAATTCAGGTCACTAAAAATGCTTGGTTAAAAAGGAAGATCTTTAAAACTTTTTTAAAGCTCTCCACAGTCAGGCTATTGCATATCTGGCAAGGTAGAGAATTCCACAGGGTGGGGCCATAAAGGCAAATGTTCTTCCACCAGATGTTTTTTAAAGTTACCCTGGGAATCTCCAGCAATCCCTCACCAGAGGATCGGAGGGAGCGGGAAGGACAGTAAGAAGTCAGGAGTTCTTTCAGGTAGCAAGGTCCCAAATCATGTGGGGCTTTATAGGTCATCAACATGACCTTGAAAGTGATCTGCCACTGTACAGGCAGCCAGTGCAATTCGCAAAGCACAGGTGTTATATGGTTGGACCTCGGGCTTCCAGTCAACAACCTAGCTGCCGTGTTTTGCACCAGCTGTAAAGCGGCGGATATCCACTTCCGGCAGCCCTAGATAAAGGGCATTGCAGTAATCAAGATGATTGGCAACAAAGGCGTGCACCAGGGTAGGAAGATCCTCTGATGGAATCAAATGTTTCACCCATGTTATATTCCTTAGATGAAAGAAGGATGATTTGACTACGGCTGACACCTGCACCCTCAGGGTCAAGTCCTCGTCAAACATAACACCAAGGTTACGCACCTGACCAGTTGCCATGAGCGGGGTTCCTCCCAGAAGTAAACCTGAGAGTTTTCCCACCCATGGACTTGCTATCCTCCCCCCGGTTCCACCACCAATACCTCTGTTTTTCCCGGGTTCAACCTCAGCCAATTGGTACTCATCCAGTTCAGTATCTCCAGGAGGCAGTTGTTAAACAATGTACTTGACTCAGACTCCTGCTCGGGCACAAAAGACATATAGAGTTGAGAATCATCGGCATAGCAATGAAAACTCAAACCATAATGTCTTATAATGTCCCCTAATGGAAGCATGTACATCACAAATGACATGGGGGACAACACCAAGCCCTGTGGCACTCCACAGTGTAGGCAGCGAGAGGTCGAGGAATAAATCCCCGACACTAGTCTCCGAGTCCTACCCTGCAGAAAGGATTTAAACCAACTGTGGACCACCCCCCTTAATCCACAGAGAAACCACAGGCATTCTAGCTGCACCCCATGATCCACGATGTCAAATCCTGCTGAAAGATCAAGGAGAACCAAGATAGAATGAGTTCACCGATCTCTTGCCATCAGGAGATCATTCAGTACCCGTACAAGAGCCGTCTCAGTACTGTGCCGTTTCCTGAAGCCAGACTGGAGAGGGTCATAGATATTGTGGATGTTTAAATGATCTTCCAGCTGCAAAGTGACCACCTTCTCGATAATCTTCCCCAAAAAGGGAAGATTCGAGATCGAACTGTAGTTTCCTGGGCAGTCGGGATCAAGGGAGGGTTTTTTCAGGAGGGGACTTACTATTGCCTCCTTCAAAGGATCAGGAAAGATCCCTCTCTCCAATGATGCCACTACTATCCCAGTAAGGATCGGGCCAATAACCTCTACACACCCCACAAGTAGGTGAGTAGGGCCCAGGTCCAAACCACAGCAAGTTGGACGCAAAGTCTGGATGATTCTCACTATATCCATGACTACCAGTTGACTGAACATGAACCAAGTCAAATGGGTATTTGTGTCCTTCGATTGATCACTGCAAGACCCAATGGGGAAGCCCTGGCTGATCTCATCTCTGATAGCAGACACCTTATCAGCAAAGAACGTCACAAATTCCTCACACTGTAACTGTGATAATGCTCGACCGGCATGAAGACAGACTGGATTGCACAGTCTGTCCACAGTCCGGAAGAGCTGGGCTGGTTTATTCTTTGCTGTAGCAATCTCCCTGGACAGGAACTCTGCCTTCTTATGGGAGATTGCTAACTGATAGATTTTATAATGATCTAACAGTCTAAGCCTGTCAACTTCCAGGTGAGTCTTCTGCCAATGTCTCTCCAATCTTCAGCCCTGTCTCTTCAACCCACGGATCTCCGTGGTAAACCATGGGGCCCCAGGGTGAAGAGTACAGGGGCGAACACAGAAAGGAGCAATGACATCCAGGGCCCTCACAACTGCCCTATTATAGGTCAGCACTAAAGACCCTGGGTCCATGCTATCCATTGGAAATCCCGAGAAGTCAAGCTCCGTCATTAGGCCTTCTGAGGTAACTCCTCTCAAAGGACAGAACTGTACTATCTCCTTTGGGGCAGGCCTCTTTCAGGGGGCCACAAAACTGAACCTCAGGGCATGATGGTCAAACCAGCTGATGGTCTCCACCTCCACATCAGAGACTTCCATTCCCAGATGGAATATCAAGTCCAATGAATGTCCCCCCTGGTGGGTTGTAGTGGTAATAACCCGTGTCAGACCCAACGAATCAGTCAATTGGAGGAGGTTTTGTCCAAAAGTGCGAGTTCATCATCAACCCAGGCATTGAAATCCCTAAATTTAACCATAGAGTTCCAAAACCCTCTCGGATGAAATCTGCGCCTCCCTCAGAATTCCTCCCATCACCTGGTGGATGATAAATGAGAAGTATCCTGAAGCCTGCACCTGCATCCACAATACATTCAAAGGTTGGTATACCCAACTGGCACCTCTCTGAGGTCCAGTTCCTGTCTAAAACAGACTGCAACTCCCCTGCCCCTACGGCCCACTCTCGGGCGGTGAATCACCGAGAACCCATCTGGAACCGCAGACCCCAAAATGGGGCCCGCATTTTCATCAAGCCAGGTCTCTGTGATGCAAGCTAAGTCTACAGAAGCAACAAGATCTGCCACTAAAGCAGTCTTGTTTCTAATAGACCTAGCATTGCTTAACACCCCCCAAAAGGGACAAGACTCCAAGGATGACTTCGCTTCCTGCCTGATCAAGTCAGTGCCCTTGGGTATGGACGCAAGATACGATGGACCTCACTCCTGCATCCATTTCACCCCAGGGTGCCTCCTGGTTCTAACTGTTACTATCTGCCCACTCTTTTCCCATCCCCCCCAAGAGTTCCAGGATCTCCTATTCCCACCACTCCTACGTCTCGCAATGCCGAATATTTGGCATTTCCTATACACTTCTGAAGGAAGTATGGGACATTCAAAAGGTCGGAGATCCTTCAGTCTTGAGGGGGAGTACCGCCTGACTGTGCTTTCACCAACCCAACACATTAAAACCTATTAGTACTACTAAAATAACACTTTAATAATACACCCCCTAATCAACTATTACCAAAAAAAAAAAAAAAAAACCACTCTCTGATGATAACTCCACCACTTTCTCTCACAAAGTATGGGAAAAGAGAGGAAAATGTACAAGTCCCACCCACTGTCTCTCACACAGAGGTGGAGAATAATATAATTTTTTTTTCAAGCTTAATACTTATTTAAACTAACATAAAACTAAAAATTAAAATAAAAAAATTATAAAATTAAAATGTTCAATCAACAAAGTCACTTAACAATCTTGGTCAATCCAACAACTTTATCATTTCAAAAAAGGCTCACAGCTCAGGGAGCCAGGAATGTAAATTGATCCTTCCTGTGGGCTCTCATTTCCACAGAGAACCAAGAGCAGTCATGTATGCCAGCAAAGTTTCGAGAAGGAATCTCTAGTGCAGTTTATTTCTTACTCTTAATAATTCAAGCAAAAAACATGCAGACTCGCTATTATTTCTGTGTGTTGGTATGAGAATTTACAGACAGTCACATGTTTCCTTATCAAGAAGCCAGTTACTCAAGCTTGATTTTTATTTATTTATTTATTGAAGATTTGGAAGTACCTTTGAGTCAAAGACTCCTTTACAAAGGTTCCACGTCACAAGTATTACATACGAGAAGAGAGGTTACATAGCAGTAAAGGCAGAGAAGGAAAGAATCAGTTCAGTAACATGTGTTGGGAAGACATTACAGAAAAGTGGTAATTTGTAGAGAAGGACCCTTTGCTTGCACTAGTTTTTAGATAGGGGATTTTAAAGAATGCCATGGTAGAGGATCTTATGCAGGGTAGGTTGTGCTTTGCATTGGAAGAAATTGTTGAAGATGGGTGGAACTTTATGCATGATGACTTTTTGAGCTGTAGTGCCAGTTCAAAGCTTGAGTCTATGGGCCATCCTTTTCCACCCTCAAAATTTCAGACCAATATTTCAAACTGTTTTGTCACAAGCCAATGGCAAACAAATACAATACAACAAAGAGCTCCCTCAACTCCAGTTGCTGTCCTCAACTCCAAATTATATTTTGTATCTAGTGGCACCCCTCACCCTCTGATTGCCACACCCATAATAAATTTATTTTCTCTGGCATCTACTGGTACCCACCACCCCCTGACTGTATCCCTATGATTTTATTCACTTTTCCCTGATGTCTAATGCCACCACCCACTTTCTGATCATCATCCCCATAATTTTTCTTTCTCCCTGGTGTCTAGTGGCACCCTCACCCTCCCATTCCATCCCATGTATATTTCATTTAAATCCCTGATGTCTAGTGGCACTGCCCTCCCTCCGATCATGTTCCCGTGATTTTTTTTTTCCCTTGATGTCTAGTGGTACCCCCCACCCTTTCATCTCTGTCCTGTTGTTTTTAGTTGTCCTTGGTGTCTAGTAGCACCCCCACCATCCCATTTTGCTCCCCCTTGTTACCATTACTTTCCCTGGTGTCTTGTGACCCTCCCTTGTTTGATTCCTGAAATAAAGAAAACAGTCCTTCAATGTTCTTTTTTTTCTGAAAGTAAAAAAATGTCCATCACTGATCACACCCTCCCACCACCCAGAACTCCCACTCAGCAGCCACCACTCTGCACCCCCCCAGAGCCCCCTACACAGTCTTGCTCACCTGAACATGTTCCAGGCTAAAGATCCACTCTGTTATGGGAGATACATCTTGCTGCTGGAACCAGAAACTGCAATACGAGAAACTAAGGTGAGTGCAGTTCCATGTATTTCAATGGGGTTTTGAATTTTGGTACATAACTTTGTTATTTTTGCATATTTTGACACCAAATTTTCAACATACCCTTTTTAGATGCCCTTTTTAGACAATGTTGGAGTCACTTTGCAAATCCTGCCTGAAAGGCAATTTTGCTGTTGGCTAGCAAAATCATCTTTTGGGCAGGATTTCAAAATTTTCACTGTACGTGTCCATGGAGTGGGGTTTTGGGTTGGAATATACAGATATGTATAAAACATAGCTTTACAAGAAGAAAACATTTATAAAGCACTGTGTGGTGGGTAATTATAGTTTTTATCTGTACTATTCTGGGATCCTTCCATAGAATTAGCCTACATTCACACAGGCTGTTACTGCCACCTAGCACACCCAGAATAAGTCCTAAGGTTGGCCAAGGGTAGATGTGTGCGGCCAGGCACCCACACTGTCTTCTAACCTTTCATATCAGAAAGAGAAAAGAATACATTTGCTCATCAACACTGTAAACAAGAACCAGAAACTACTGCAATTTTATGATAGTTCCTCTTAGATATATGTTTGAAATTCTCACTTCCCACAGAAGGAGCACATACATACCATAGCAAACAGAGAAATTCAAAAGAAACAAAACCAGAAAGCAAGAGAAAAAAGGAAATTGTTTCTAGTTTCCAGTCACAAGGTTTTGCAGAGCTAATTTTTAATCCTCTAAAGAGGACATACCCACATCTGTAGACGATGGAAAGTGGCATCACTTTTTTGCAAAATCAGATAGGTAGATATCTGAGAGTTCTTCCTCCTCAACACCTGTTTTCTGAGTTTAAGGACATAATAATTTTTAAAGCTGGCCAGTATCAAACAAGATAAAAGTTTTACTGCCAATTCTGACTCTGCCTGTAGCAGGTTCCTTCTATGAAAGGCTGCAACCGAGTCCCAGCTACTTCACTTCAGAATGCAAGAATCTCAGTTTTCACACTGAGGAGAAGCAGACATCTAGAAAGATCATAAACTTGATATCCTTCTACTGAATTGAACTCTTGCCATTTTCATCAGCATATACCAATCACATTCAAATGCTAATGAGCATAATATAGTCAAGGTTTTTTCATTGACAAATTCTCAGTTACATTGCTTTGAACAGTATAGCTATAGCTGGCACAGTTAAGTTGTTTTGTCTTGCTCCTGCTCCCTCCATTTGCTTTGAACATAATAAACTTTTGAGATGTAAGGTAAGTTTTCTACTGGGAGTGAAAGGGCATTGATAAAAATATCTTTTAAGAGATCACTTGAATTTAGAAAGTCAAGGTCATAAATCTCTGGAATGCCTACAAACCGTATATGTTTATACCCTAAGGTGTTCTCCAAGGATTCAATCTTACGTACAATTGCTATGCAGTCTCTGGTGTTATCTGTAGCTAGTGCTTTGTTTGTTTGAATTTTTTTTTGTATGCAGTCAAAATCAGCTTTTAAAATTGAGGCATTAGCTTTCAACTCCTGTAACTCAGTTATTTGTACTCACATACAGTACATTTGCTTTAAGACAGCTGTTTGAGTGAACAAATTATCGAAGTTGTCATCTGACTTTGTACAAAGTTTGTGCAATTTCAAAAGAGCTTCTCCTAGTCTGAGACTAGTCTGCACAATAGCAGATTGTTTGTCTGCAATAGCCTTCTGTGGGGTCTGAGGCTTGTGTTCAAAATTTGTCTGGACAACATAGTCAGTAGATTCCATAGCCATCTTATCATCTTCTGATATACCCAGACCAGGGCTCCCAGAGGACAAAAAAGTAGTTAAATCATTAATGATTATAAGGTGGAGGGTAACCTTACCAGATAAGAGGAGCATGGTGGCTATAGAAGACTCCACAATAACATACTGTACATAGATACTACAATCTGCAGGGGGGACAAAATAAGGGCCACAGTACAGTATGTTGTTTCAGGATCCCCCCCCCACCTTAGAGGGTGCAAGAAACAAGATTCCTGTCCATCCTTCTTCCAGGCTATGAACACAGGACAGAACTTGTCCAGAATTAGTGTGAACAATGCTGGACTCATCATCTACCAATTTCTATAATTTTCCAAAATTGAACAATGTAGGGTTCACATGTCCCAGGGGTGGCAATGCCTGGCTCTCCCATGTACGAAAGTCCCAATGTTCACAAGGTATTTTACATGACTGGGCATGTCCTCAAAATTGTGAGAAACAGTGCAGTAACATTCCCAAGCACATAGAAAAATATTTTCTCCTCAATGTACCAGACAGAAATGAGTGTAATTCCAATTCTGAAAAAAGGGGAGGCATCTCTTTTCCAATCAACTTCAACACTGAGAAGGCATCATTTCAGTATTTAAACAGTCCTCCTACAGTTCTGAGGTAAAATTGTTCCAAAAGGTAGGAATTCTTGTAACTGGTAGTACTTTTCTACTCACAAGTCTCTCTGGAAAGGGGGAGAATGACAAGTTTTATCAATTGTTATAGGACCCATTGAGTTTCAAAGATTTTGCCCTCTCAGGGACTCTGCACAGAAGGAGGCCACTTCCACAACTCGATATAGGTCTCTCTGAGAACTAACTAGGGGCTGAAAATGGTCAGGAGAGAGGTGACACCTCTACTAAGGCTCTTCTCAATCAGCACTCCCAGCTAACATTACTGCTCTGAGCAGAGAACTGACTGCTCCAGCAACGTTCTATGATGGCTTATGCTGCTGCAGAAGCTACTCCCACTTGGAATCTCTGCCTAGCATGACTGACAGAGGTTGCCAAGGGAGCCCTAGAAGTTTAACTTTTAGCTGTCCAGACTGCCTACCTAAAAAAAAAACACTAACTAACAGTGTTCTAGTAAACTAAGGGGAAACATGGGTGTTAAACTAACCACTACCAGAAAACCTTGTTGATCACAGCAATGGCCTTGGACTGCAACATGCCTTCTCTCCCCCTAGGCACTCTATGGGGATGGTTGGCATCCCTTCCCCTACCTATAGTATGACCAGCATAGGCAGGTCACCACATGGGATTTGGAAGCCATGCAACAGTTATCTACCACTGGCTAACTATGGGATTCCTCACCAGCAACATCTCTGCTTGCTGAAGTGGCTTCCTGATGGAATGGGACTGGCTACTTATCACAACTGGTGGGATCACCAGCCTGTTCCCCATCAGGCATTCATCCAGTTTCACCACCAAGTACTTACTAATGAACCCTCTAGCTAGCCACTACTTACTATGTTACACCACAGGGGCACCAAAACCGGGCCCTTTACCAAACTTGGAAAGCAAAAAAAGATGTTAGCACTGATTAAGAATATGCACAGTAGATTACTACGCAATTCCTAAATTGACAACTACTAAAATTATACCTGTAAAACCAAAATAATAAAACTAAATAAAAATATGTATAACCACTGGTAGGACAGTTCTAAAAACCGTCCCTGAATCACCATGGATGCTTTGATCAAGGCCTCAGAAATCTTCTTCATTGCACCTGCAAAAGAGCATACAAAAGCACAGAACTACTGTACATACTACTTGGCTCCACAATTTTTTGAAAAAGTGTTTTTTATGAACAATTTTGTAATGTTTTCCTTTTTGTGTTTCTTTTATGTAAACCAGTATAAAACATTAAAACTGGGGAAAAGAGAACCATATAAGTCTATCTAAGGCTAAATGTCCTTGGGCTGGGACTTCACAGACAGAAGTGTCTCTGACAATCAGATGGTGAACAGTTGCAGAGTCCTCTGAAACAAGACACAAAGCCTGCTGGAAATTTCCAGGTACAATGTCCAGAAGGTCCAAGATGGAATACTGTCCATAAAGCCCCTTGGAGATGTGACTACTATACAGGAACAAGTATAACACGAAATAGCAAAAACCTGGCCCTACCAGTTCTTACATATAGGATAACACTGTAACTCATGACTGCTGCAGTTGGTACCTCCTCCGGTGGCTGGAACTGCTGCCTGCAGACCTTGTGACTCCAATCTCCCTTACAAGAGCTGGAGCTGGGACAGGACCCAGGTGAATCTCATTCTTCTTCTTCTCACAATGAGGATGCAGTGGCAAGTTGTCCTCCTCTTTGGACAATGCCCTGCAGATTATGGCCCACAGACCATGTCTTACAGTCTTTTCCATACTTCACTAACATGACAACTTTGTATATCAGGCTCTGTTGAGTTGCCAGTGTGGACTGTCCAGAAAGTTTCTTCAGGAATACCAATCAGGATGAGGCCAATACACCATGATGCAATCTAGACATCTCATAGGTAAAGTGTGGACTGCCTGCCACCCTTTTTATTTGAGCAAATCACCACATCCATGCATAGAGTGCAGCAGATCCTCCACATTTTGATGCACTCTTTACACCTCCTCTGTAACTCAGCTGCTCCTGCAAGAATCCATAGATATATTTGGCCCATGGCCATTGCCTTGGCCTTCTCCATGAACCTTCATGTGCCCTCCCTCATCCTCAGAATTCAGATAACAGGATTGGATCCTCCGAGGGTCCCCAGAGTGGTCGTGAGGGCTGCAGAAAGCAGGCACCCTCCCCCATCCTCAGAATCCAGATAACAGGATCGGATCCTCCGAGGATCCCCAGAGCGGTCGTGAGGGCCATGGAAAGCATGCGCCCTCCCCCATCCTCAGACTCCAGGTACGTGGCGAGGAGCTCCCCTACCAACCTCGTGGAAGGACTTGCACTGTTTGAACCTGGTAACATTTTTGCCTTAATTTGCTGTCGGCATGTGTTTGGAGATAGTGTCCTGCTCCTGCTAAATTTCTCCTGACAGCTTACATCTCATTGTATTCTGCCTGTGCCTTAATGATTATATTTCCCTAACATTATAATGAATGAGGTTTAGATTGTGCAAGCCTATAATCGTAAGTAAAGGGTATAGGTTTTCTGCTACTGCTCTGCTACCTGCTTTATAAACAACCAAGTAATTGTGCTGCTTGAGAAATTAATTAAGCTGCCTATTTTAATAATTTTAACTTAATTTGCACAGCTTGCTTTTCTGGAGCACTAAACTCCTGCAGCTCATAGAGCACCTTAAATGCTCAGTCAGGTCTCTAACAAACAGTCCGTTCCCAACAGTAAATTACACAGTATGCTTTTACTGGAGCACTAGACTCCTACAGCTCATAGTGAACCCAAGAGCTCATTCAGGTCTCTGTCAAACATTCCTGGCTCCTGACAGTAAAAATAAAATAAAAAATATATCCTTGATAAAAAATCTCATTTTGTGCATCAGCCTCATAGAGATCACTGTGCTTCTGCTTAATTTGGATTGTCATCAGCAATAGGATTACCGTCTACCCTCCCCGCATTACAACTCCTAATTACAACTCCCAGTGGATAAATTGCTTACCCCTCTGTACTTTTCCTCCACAGATAACAGGATCAGATGCTCCGTGGATCCTCAGACTGGTCATGAGGGCCATGGAAAGCAGGCACCCTCCCCCATCCTCAGAATCCAGGTATGTGGTGAGGAGCTCCCCTACCAACCTTGTGGAAGGACCTGCACTGTTTTGACCCCGGCAACACAGGGCATCGGCTCCACACCTCCCCCACCACCACCCTTGCTCAACAGTGCCTTTTATAGGAGCTTTTAACCAGCCAACATCTCCATTAGCAGACTATACATTCTTGCCACTAGAGGCTGCTCTACTGCTTTTACCTTGGCTTTTCTTATCCCCAAACTTAGCACACTTATAGCACAAGGATACTTCCCCTTATTTTCCACCTCTGCATTCTGCTTCCCTCTGCACAGACCCCTGCCCTATCTTGTCTCATCAAACCACCCCCTCCTTTTCAATCAGACTGTAGTCTGCCTTCCTGGCAGCTCTTAAACTTATGGGTATCTTCCCTCACCCCCCAGCACATTAGAAATGGGGCTGAGCATATCATCTTCCCCCTAGTTACTTCCCATAGATGACATCTTAGGTGCACAACCCTGGACGCGCCCTCCAGAGACTGGCAGCCCCACCACTTGCATCTCCTAATGCAGCCATCCCACTCTTCATACCAACTCCTGCTCCTGGCTACCCCGTATTTTCAAAAACTCCCCACTCCTACCAGCTCTTCCACTGAGTGCTCAACCAAGCTCTCGCTCTACAACAAAAGGAAGATGTCCTGGTATCCAGCGCTAAGGTTCCTACTCTTCCTACTACTCATGACAGGTGATGTCTATCCTAACCCTGGGCCCCGGTACCCTTGGCCCCTTCTCAACCTACTCCTGGTGGTCTGTGAATTGCATCCCTCAATGTTTGCAGTTTATTGAAAAAGTGGGACTCATTTCAGAGCTGGGTGGTACAATACCAACCTGATCTTATAGCCGTGACTGAAACATTGCTCTCCCCTAAGATTACTGACTCTTCAGTAACCCTTACCGGCTATAACCTATTCTGTGTTGACCGACAGGTTAAACGCGTGAGTGGCTGTGCCATTTATACAAATTACATAATCCATGTTCAACAGCTCCTCTCCCCCTAGCTGGCACCTGGACCACAGGCCTTCTCCATTAAACTAACATTGGGGCGTGCCCAAATCCTGCTTCACATCACTGTGGTATACATTCCACCTAGGGACCAAAAATTAGCCTTCCACTCGGTACTGTCTTAAATGGACACCCTTCCATCACATTCAGAAAGGATTGTCCTAGGTGACTTTAATATCAACTAGTTAAGTAAGGATGCCACACTGCTCATTGATGCTGCCACAGCCCAGGACCTATCCCAAGTGGTCACTTCTCCCACCCACCTTGATATGCATACTGGATCTTCCGCACTGCTTGACCTTGTCTTCACCAATCGTCCACACAAAATCACTAGTGTCTCCATTCTCCCAAATGCCCTTAGTGACCACTCCCCAGTCCACTGCTCCTGGTCCTGCAAAGTCCCTTGATCTCCTACCAAATTAATAGCGCAACACAAACTTGGCCCTGGTAAACTTGCGGTTTTTAAAGCTCACCTCAGGGCCATGGACTGGTCCTTCATTACAAACTCCATTGACCCTGATAAAGCCCTTGACCTCTTCATCCTGTCCTTCAAAACTATTTGTGACAAATTTGCTCCAGTCACTAAAAGAATGGTTAAAGGTAATCATGTGCCCTGGATCTCAGATCACCTCATGGCCTTGTTGCAGACTAGAGATTCATTCTATCAATGCTTCATTGAGACCAGCCTCCCCCTTGATAGACACAAGTACAGACAGGCTCGGAACAAGTGCACCTGGGCCATTCGCAAAGCAAAAGCAGACTTTTACAAATCCTCCTTAACCTCCTCCTGGGGCTCGGGGCACAGGTTCTGGAACAATATTGAGGAAATCTGTGGTAAGGTCCCCAACCCAGTCCCAACACATGCCATGATTAATGGGTCACTGTCCAATGACCCTACCCATATCGCCGCAGCCTTCAATAATACCTTCACTAACCTTAACAATGTTCTCCCTCCTAATTTCTTAGATCTTCCAGCATCTAACACCCCTATCCCCCCGTAGCTCCCCCCTTTTATCTGTGCTGTATCAATACTAAGTCCACAGAGCCATACCTCAAAACTGCCCTTAGTCACTCCTCCTACAATTCCGACTCTTTGGACTTGAAGCTCCTTTGCCTCACCCTTAGTAAGGTTCTCTCCCCCCCCCCCCATCTTACACCGGTCTCTATGTCTAGGTAAATTCCCCTCTAAGTGGAAATCTGCCTCCATCACACCTATTTTTAAAAGTGGGTATCTTTCTAACAATAATAATTACCATCCCATCTCCATACTCCCACCACTCTCCAAAGCCCTAGAGCGGATTGTATCTGATCAGCTTACAGAGCACCTCAATAAATACAACCTTCTCTGCAAACAGCAACATGGTTTCCTCAAAGGACACAGTACTACCACTGCCCTGCTTGAATTAGCCACACACATACACTCTGCACTGGATAAGGACCACATCACTGGTGCTGTCTTCATTGATCTCACTAAGGAGTTTGACACCATCAACCACTCCCTCCTTCTAACCACATTAACCAACTTGGAACTATCTCAGAATGCCTTGGGTTAGTTCACTGACTACCTCTCGAACTGGTCTCAACTGGTCAAAATTGGAGATGCTTTATCCAGAAGCATTCCTGTCCTCTCTGGTGTCCCTCGTGGGTCCATTTTGGGACCGCTACTCTTTAGCCTCTTTCTCAACTCCCTCACTGAGTCCTGCCCTGGCAATCTCTTACTTTATGTGGATGATGCAGTCATCTTCTCCTCCAGTCCTGACCCTCTGCAACTTCATCACTCCCTCCAGTCCTCTTTCAGCTGTGCTGAAAACTGGTTCACTGCGCAATGCCTTATTCTTAATTATAAAAAAACAAAGTAATGTTCTTCTCACACCCGCAGGATGCCAAGCAGGTGCTCTGCCCAAAAGTACTAACTTCAAATCTGACTCTGCTTGAGCAAGTGGACTCTTTTAAATACCTGGGCATCACCTTGGACCCAGGCCTCAACTTCCACGAACACATTCACCACCTATCCAAGGCCCTTAACATCAGATTGGGGCTTTTGCACCACTACAAGCACTGCCTTACTCCTGATGCCCTCAGGCTTGCTGTCTCCTCCTCAGTCCTCTCGCTGCTTGACTATGGTATATTGATATATGGGGCAGCAAGCACCTCATCTCTAGTTGGTCTCTGTCTCTCCCTAAATAGAGCTTGCTGTATTAGGTTGTGACCACCTTATACATACCTGCACACTTTATAGTGATACCAACTGGCTTAATCTCGACAGCAGAATTAGGTTCCACACCTGCCTTCTAACTAAAAAAAAATTACCCTAGGCCTCTTCCCTACTGGACTTGCCCACTTAATCCACCCATACAATAAGATTAAGTACACTCGTAGCTCTAACCACCATCTCGTCTCGATTCCCCCAGCCGCACCTCTCAATTCCAGTGGTCTTTCAGCTACAGGGCCCCCATGTGGATGAATAGCCTTCCCACCACCCTAGTAAAAGAACAAAGCCTTGGTCAATTTAAAACCCTTCTTAGGGTCCACCTCCTGTCTTCAAACCACTGCGACTGCTACTAAACTCTGGCATCTTCCTCCTCCTTTCTCTGATAATGACTGCTAGCCTGCCTCATCTCTTAAATGCCCAAATGTTGTAATATATCTGCATTTGTTATGTACTATGTAATTTACTATGCTACGTAACCCTACTATCCTAATGTTAGCCTGTTGTTCTCTGTAAATATCTGAATCTCTATGTTCTGAGTGCATTTCCTTTTAATGTTTGACTGTATCTAATCCATGTGATGTGGAACCTTTGTGAATGAGTCGGTGACTCAAAGGTATTTCTCCAAAACTGAAATAAATAAATAAAGTCCTCAGTCTCATACCAGGCTCACTGTGGCAGGTATGGGTATTTTTCTCCTAAGATCTGTTCCATCTTCCTTCGGATTACTCTCTCCTCTCTACTGCTCTTAGGCAGATGTTGCTCACCAGCACGGCAGGGAGGTGGCCAAATCTGGTTGTCCCAGGTGTCCCTGTACATGTTTGGCAGGACAGTACCATATTCCTCCTCTTTCTTGGCTGTTGAGGATTCAACAGAAAATATGGTGGCAGTAGTTGCACTGGTGGCAATGGACAGGACAGTATTTCAAGGTTGTTCTTCCAGTCCTGCATCTCCTACTGGCTCTTCCAGTTGCTCCAGAACTGTTGAAGGTGCTCTGCTCAGAGGATCCAATTCATCCATCTGGGTCCCGCAAAGCCTTTTGTTGACTCAGCCCCTGGCTCCCTAACTAAGAGTTCTTCCATTTCTTCGCTCAGCTCATGGAAACTGGGCTCAGCCTCAAGCCCCAATGCTTCTTCCACCAGCGGTTTTGATGGGGAATCCCACTGCACACTGATCTCCATTTCTATAACCCATTGACCTACTTTTCCGAACAGCCAAATTTGTCTTCCAGAAAGTTGCTCTTGAAAGTGACTTCTTACATTTAATACCTTTAGCTGCTTAGGCATTTCTGAAGTGCATTTGATTTAGAAATACTCAGTTAGCTGCTCCCAAACTTTTCTTCTGTCATGCATCAAGCAGATACAATTGCTCGATGCCGAGCACACTTTGACAGGTGTCAGCATGGCTCATTTGGCAGCACATCCGCCTCTGGACCAGAAGGTCGTGGGTTCTTGTCCCACTCTGGGATTGGACTTGCACCTAAAAATCACTGGCATCCGAGTGCAGTATTGGGGGTGCTGTACAGCTGGGGTGTGCCGTCCTTCGGATGAGACGGTAAACCGAGGTCCCTTCTGCCCATCCTGGTGTTGTCCTGGTGGGTGTCCAGGTGGAAGTAAAAGAACCCGGGGCACTCTTAACAAAGAGCAGGGAATATTCCAGGTGTCCTGGTAAACTTTCCCCTTCCCATAAACCGGTTCATGCAATTATCCAGGCTGTGTGTGGGTGATGATGTGCGATATGGCTGCCACCACACATTCAGTGACTTCACTACCAGTCTAGCATTGCTTGTAAAGTGCTTTGGAATACTGTGTATGAAAAGCGCTATATAAATACTAATTCTTCTTCTTCTTCTTGATCCATGGGATGGCCCTGACCATGGCGACTTACACTGGGGTTTGCTGCACCCGAGGAATTGGACTAGACAACTTCCCAAGAGTTAGGGCTTCACCCGCTATGGAAACTGGGTAAATGTTTGTATTTATATTTATCTGGTCTTGGATTAACACATTTGAGCTGAAAGCTCTTTACATAGGTTCCACATTAGAGAAGTACAAGAACAGACATTAATTAGAATAAACAACAATTGATTACAGAGCTTATATACAAGGTGAGAAGGTTAACAACTAAAAAAAAGGGCTAAAACAGGAGCAGCTTTAATAGGCCATTGTTCACCATTAGTCAGGTTGCTAAGTGCTTGCAGGAGGATAGGAGGAGACAGTGTTCAGACTGGATAGAACAGAGGAACAGCCAAGGGGCCTTGTCAGGAGGATATACAGTGGGACAGTATCTAGAAGGCAGGGAACTCAACAATGGCATGACAATAGGAGAAGTGAGAAAACACAATGAGACTGGTGTGGAGAGGAGAGAGGGGAGGGAAGGGAGACAGAAAGAAGGTATGAGGTGGTTAGAGGAAGTACTCATAGGTGAAGCTAGCCACTAAGTGCTGGTTGAGCTTCTGTTTAAAAGCACTCAAGGTGGGTGTGGCATGTATGTCTTCAGGAAGAGAGTTGAACCAGTGAGGAGCAGAGTAGGCAAAGGACCTTTGGCCTTGAGTGGTGCGGCAAGAGGGAGTAATGAATAACTGGTTCATGGAGCTCTGAGTATGGTATGGATTAACACAGGGAACAAGACGCTGTGAGACCCCGGGGCTAACATGGCTAAGCTTATTTTTTTAGCTAAGAGGCAGGTTTGGCATTTTAATTTTCTGCTGAGTTGGACCCAATTAGCCTGGGCACAAAGGTCACAGGTGTGAGTCATGTGTGACGATCCAGCGATGAGCCAACAATCTTTGTTTAGCGCTCTTTTGATGCGCCATAGAGACATGTCAGTCGCTGACCCATAGACAACCAGACCATAGTCAACTAGGGAAACCACTGAGCTGCAAACAGCCATACTTAGGGCTTCAAGGGTCAGACAAAGTTTATGCCTATGTAGCAGACCTTTGTGCATGTTGACAGCCTTGGCAGTATTATCATTATGGAGGGCATAGGAATGGGTGCTGTCAACCATTATTCCCAGGTATTTAAAATGTTGGACAAGTTCAAAAGGGGACCCCATGTCACAGTTCAAACATCTTTTTAAAAATAGGCCTTAAGTCCTTATAAATCCTGCTGCTCCATAAGCTCTATCAACAATCTCTGCCCAACCCCACACACCTTGTTCACAGTCCAAGGGGCAGGGCTTAACAATTCAGTCAATCAGTCGACACCATGCAAATTAGGGTAGGGGCACTCTCTCTCTCTCTCTCCCTCCTTTTGAGTGCATTCCAGGCTCTCTAGTCAGTTAAGTGAAAAGCAACCGCACCCTTACCTGGACCTAACCCCTCTTTCAAAGCAACCCAATTGGCCACCATCGATCCCCCACAGGGACCCTCAACAGCTTGTCTCCTCCCCCAACACCGTATTTCTTGGGCCCCAGATTACATAAGTAGAGGGTTATTTTTCCTTACAATTCAAGGTTGGAAAGCCATTATGACAGATTTCTTGGTTTTATAACTAACAAAATATGAACACACTCTGGAATTGCTAGAAGTACCACCAGAAGTTCCTTCCAAGTGCACCACTTATCTGCTAGACCATGAGGCAGTCTTGCAGAATGAGATAATGGCACTGCAACAAAAGAAAGCCATAGAACCTGTTCACCTGCAACAAAGAGACTAAGGCTTTTATTCCCATTTCTTCCTAGATCCTAAAGTAATAGGAGAGTTCGCACCCATACTGGATCTCTGATAGCTCAACCTGTATATCCAGTACAAGAAATTCCATATTGTCACACTACCAATGCTCCTTCCACTACTCCAAGAGGGGAACAGGCTCTGTTCCCTAGATCTGAGGAATGCATATCTTCATATCATGATTCATCCTGCAGACAGAAAGTGTCTTCAGTTCAGTTTCAAAGAACAGCATTTCTAGTTCAGAGCCTTGCCTTTTGGCCTGTTGTCATTTCCCAAAGTGTTTACAAAATGTTTAGTAGTGGAGGTGATAGCTTTGAGACGGAAAGACTTTATGTCTTCCCCTGTCTGTATGACTGGCTCCTGCAAGCCCCATCCAAAGCTCAGCAAACCTCCACCCTGTGCCACACCTTTACTCTTTTCACATCCTTTGGGATCACCATCAATATTCCTAAGTCAAAACTAACCCTTTGCCAACATCTCCAGTATATTGGGGCTATACTGGATACAGAGCAGGGTGCTGCATTTCTCACTCTGGATCAAACAGGTAAACTTATTCTACAAGCCAAAGAAATGTATAACAACAGGTATGTTATGGCTTGCACATTTCTCAGACTATTATATCTCATGGTGGCAGCTTCTCTATGGTTCCCTATGCCCTCCTCCATATGCACACTATACAGTTGACATTATGAGTGCAATGGGACCAATTAATGAACTACATGGACAAAGAGATCTCCTTCCTGGTAAAAAGGGTACTTCTCTTATAGATGGAACCCACTCACCTGTAAGTAGGTATCCCCTTTCAAATTCCAATGCCCCACCAAACACTAATGATGGAGGAATCCGCCTTAGGCTGGGAGCACATCTACACACTTGTCAATCTCAGGGAATCTGGACCCCATGGGAAACCCACTTGCACATCAACACACTGGAGATGCATGCAATCCAGAATGCCATACAGGGTTTTCAGAATCTTTTCTCCTCTAGTACAAATGAACAACAGCACAGTACTGACTATACATCAACAAAGAAAGGGGAATACATTCTTGCCAGTACCTAGTGCAGCCTATGAAAAAAAATCAAACAATAAAAATAATTAACGTAAGAATGCAAAACTGAGGTTTAACAGATAATATTGAATTTTTAGAGTCTTGGGATTATTTTTATGGAAGTAGTCATTTGTATAGTCCAGATGGGCTACATCTAAATAATAATGGTGTAAAAATGTTAGGGAATTTAATCAGGAAAAAAATGGAATCTGTTCATTTTAACTGATTCCATTGTGGGCAGGGGTGACAACACCACATAAGCCTCTGCACAACTGTATAAAATTGAAAAGAAATCCACAATAAAATGTTTATTAAGTAATGTTAGAAGCTGGCAAAATAAGTTTACTGAATTTCAGGAAATAATACATAAGACTAAAGTCGATATTACCTTACTAACAGAAACTTGGCTGGATGACAAGGATGACTGGGGTAAAGATGTTATTGGATACTCTATGATCAGGCTTGATAGGAAGCACAAAAAAGGGGGCAGCATAGCAGTTTACTTAGCTAAAGATATCATTTACTCAGATATAACTACAAAATTAAAAACACTTGTCAGAGACAATTTGGTTACAATTAAAAAAATGGGCCAAATAATGACTTCATTTTAGGTGTATGCTATAGACCTCCTATAGATATACAATATGCAATAATGAACGAAATACTGCAGGCCATGGAACTAGGGAACTTAATATTAACTGGTGACTTCAATTTCACAGATATTGACAGGTTAAATTGTGCGGGGAGAACAAAACCTAGCAGAGAATTTTTAGAATTCTGTATTGAAAATTATCTTACCCAACATGTATCCACACCTACTAGACTAAGCAATGTATTAGACCTAGGTCCTAACTAGAGAAGACATACATATTACTAAATGTGACACTATTACCCCAATAGTTAACAGCGACCATGCTTCAATTCAATTTCATTTTGTTATGTCAGACTATGGAATTATGGGATGCCCATAAATTTACCTCTATAATACAGCCAATATTAATAAAATAAATAGGAAGTTATCAAATATTGACTGCTATCAAATGTTGGAAAATAAGACAATTAATGAGAGCCGGAAATACATTAAGAATATGATACACATGATTATGGCTCGGCATGTTAAACATATAAAAGAATATAACATAAGGGGCAGAAAACCAATATGGCTGAATAAGGGTATTTATAAACTAATAAAAAAAGAAGAAGAAAGCATGCATTCCTTACAAAAGAAATAACTCTGACATAAATTGGTGAAAGTTTAAACAATTACAAAAAAAAATCAAATAAATAAGACTAAAAGGAACTTTGAGATTAAATTAGCACAATCAGCAAAAAAATCAAACAGTAAACAGTTTTACAGATATATAAATTCTTTCAACATATCAAACAATGATCTTGCCTCAATTGTAACTGAAGATAAGAATTTGACAGATCCACTGGAAATAGCAAATACATTTAATAAATATGTCAGCTCAGTATGTAACAAGGATAGCTCTACATATTTGAATAACCAACAGAGATGGAGGATGGTACTTATTGCCTAACAAAGGAAGAAATTATAGAACAAATTGATAAATTAAAAAAAAACATGGTTCACCAGAACCTGATAATATTACTTTAAACATGATAAAATTAATGAAACAATACATTTGGATTCCTTTGAAAATAATATTTGAGAAATCTTTAAATTTCGTACACGTCCCTACTGAATGGAAAACTTCCAGTGTCATACAGGTACATAAGGAGGGAAGTAAAACATGCCCAACAAATTACAGACCAATTAGTCTGACATGTATTTCATGTGAAATTCTGGAGGCACTGATTAAAGTTAGAATATTTTTATTAAACTTAGTGAACTCCCAATGTTTGACTTTTACCAACATGGTTTCAAAAAAGGGTGCTACTGTAGTACAGATATGATATGCTTTTATGATAAAATAAGTAAGCAACTAGGTGAAGGGAAGTCTATGGATGTGATACTGTTCGACTTCAGTAAGGCATTTGACCTGGTCCCACACTGGGCAGCTATTGACAAACTGGAGAACTGAGGTATAAATAAATATGTACTATGATGGGTACATAATTGGCTGATGGACTAAACACAAAGAGTGTCTATAAGAGGCTACTTATCGGAAGAAAAAAATATGACTAGCGGTGTGCCACAGGGCTCTGTTTTGGGCCCTATAATCTTTCAGATATTTATAGCTGATTTGGACGAAACAATTAACAATGAATTTGTTAAATATGCAGATGATACTAAGCTTGGAGGCCCATGAGACAATTTTGAAGAGTCCCAGTCAATACAAAGCAATATGAACACCGTAGCTGCTTGGACACTAAAATGGGGTATGACATTAAATACTGATAAGTGCGGTGTTATCCATCTGGGAAATAAAATTCTGCAACACACCTAAGCATTATATAAAAAAGTAGTTAATCAAAAAAGGTTTGAAAAGGATTTGGGTATAGTGGTTGATGACAAGCTAGAATTTAAACAACAATGTTCTAGAATCATTGCTAATGCAAACAAAACAGTACTAGCTATTAAAAGGAATATTAAATGTAAATCACCCACAGTATTACTACCTTTGTATCTGTCATATGTTAGACTCCAAATGGACTATGGTAGCCATTTATGGAACCCGTATACAAGAAATGAAATAAATAGACTGGAGAAGGTACAGCGGGCATTTACAAAATCATTTAAAACATTGAAGGACTATACCTATGAAGATAGACTGAAACATCTGGGCTCACTAAGTCTTGAAATAAGAAGGAGAAGGGGTGACACAATGTTTTATTATGACATTATGAACAATCCCACATTAATGACTGAGTTAAATATTGTCTATAAACCTGATCATTTTAATAGACAAGGTCATCCTTTACAGGTTAAATTGCAAAAGTACACATCTAGGAAATGAAAATTCTTCTAAACAGTAAGATTAGAAAATTTATGGAATCTTCTGCCCAAAGAAATTGTTATAAGTAAAAACAAAGAATCATTCAAAAGAAATCTTGACAGATATATAAGTAATGGGGCTAACATGGATTACTACGTTCTGGCTTAGTGGAGCTACTTCTGGGCTTCAGTCTTTTCTGCTCCCAAACTTCCTCGTGAATTCATAGTGAATATCCCCCTATTCAGGGAAACTACAAGAAAATGGTACTGGGTGTCAGATCATGGAATACATCTATTGGCGGTGGACATTCCCAGCACAGGTGGACAACCCAGGCTGTCCACCCTGGTGGACAGATTAAGCCACACAAAAGTACTGAGCCACCAGTGCGAACTATTGAGAACTCCCCCAACCTGCCACTAATGACTTCTGCACAAGGTAGGGTGAGTCAGAGATAGACATGTTTGCATCACCACACAATGCCAAACCACCGCATTTCTGTTCGCTAGAGCCAGGGTGAGGAGTTTTTTTGGTGAGACACATTGTCCCTCTCTTGGAAGGGGAAATTTCTGTAAACATTCCTCTGTTTCCTCTTATTCAGATAATGCTACTCAAACTTTTACTGGATGGGGCTACAATGATCCTAGTGGCCCCCTCTGGCAGCATCAGGTGTGATACCCTCTCTTACAACAATTAGCAGCGGAAGCTGCAATCCACCTCCTGATCTGCCCTGCACTGTTGACTCATGACCGGGGATTCCTGCTGCATCCCAAACTGCACACCCTATACCTTCATGCATGGCTCCTGAAGATGTAGCTATTGCACAAGTCTATGTATCGCTGAAAGTTACAGAGGTCTTGAGAGCTGCTTGAAAACTCTCCACAGGAGCTACTTATAACATGAAATGGAAAGGGTTTGTTGTCTGGGCCTCTAACCATGCTCTTGACCCATACACCTGCCCAGCAGAAAAAATATTGACTACCTACTGTTCTTATTGGATGTGGGACTTACTTACTCTTCCCTAAAGGTACATCTTTTGGCCATTTTGGCCTTTCATGTTCCAGTTTCAGATCACCCATTAGGTCAGTTGGACATCATGAAGACATTTCTGAAAGGCATTCTACACCTGAAACTGCCCGTATGAAACCCACTCCTGCCTTGGGATTTGAATTTCATGTTAGAAAAGTTAACCTTGCCTCCCTTTGAAACAGCCGTGACATGCTACTTCTGCTTTCTCTTGTGGAAAGCATTATTTTTAATTGCCATTACTTCAGTTCAATGTATTTCAGAGCTTAAGGAGCTCATGTGCAAGCAGCCTTATTTGATTTTTTATAAAGAAAGAGTGTCTTTTTTTAACTGACCCAAAATTTCTTCCTAAAGCTGTATCAGAATGTATCTTGAATCAGTCCAGACATTTACCAATGTATATCTGGAGCACACCAATCCAGGGGAAGTGTTGCTCCACACCTTAGATGTACGTAGAATATTAAAATATTATATTTCATGCACAAAGGACATTAGAAAGTCCATGCAACTATTTGTTTCCTTCACCCCAGGGAAACAGCACATTCCAGTTTCTAAGCAGTGCCTGTCCAGTACAGTATGGTAAAGAACTTTCAGGTGGTGTAAAACTGCATTCAACTAGGAGTATGGCCAGTTCAGTGTCAGCTTTCCAAAGGGTCTCTGCTACAGAAATTTGTGAGGCAGTGACTTTGTCTATGGTACACACCTTCATTAAACATTATAGTCTGGACATTATCTCCAGATGATGAGCAAATTTTGGTTGTACCATTTTGCAAGGCTTTTTGTCCCAGCCTAACAGGACTGTCTGCCACCCTTCTTCTCCCTACCTACTCCAACTGCTACAGACTAATTTAATTGAACACACCTTTTTTTTTTATTCACCTCTTGAACTTCGCTTTGAAATCATTTGCCTCTACAGTCAGATCTTCCTCTTTGGGTACACCACCACCAGATACACCACTCCAGGCCATTTCTTCTGGCAACCTAACCTCCGCAAATCATCGGACGGGCGCCAATTTTGTGTAACCCCTTCTTACTTTGGCAAACAGTCTTACCACTCCTCTTGCCAGGGTGTTCACCTGGCTTGGTCCCCGGGAGAAAGAGCACACAAAAAATATTTATATTTTTACCAGGAACTGGGTGGGCCATGGCACTGGGGGGCATCATTACAACGCACAGTCCACTCACAGACAAAAGTCCACAACTGAACTACAGCCAAGTAACATGTTTTATTCTGCCACCTGACAGACATTTGCCCACTGGGGCTGCAGGTGCAGAAACAGATATAACGAAGTCCACAAATCCACAGTAGTGACATACTATTAAATCATTTGTTCAGGACTCCCCACTGTCTTAGAGGGTACAAGAAACAAGATTCCTGTCCATCCCTCTTCCAGGTTATGGTCATATGAAAGAGCTTGTAAAGAATTAGTGTGAACTCGCAATCTACCAGTTTCCAAAAGTGAACAACGCTGGTTTCACATGTGCTGGGGGTGGGCAAAGCTGCACTTGTAAATTTACCAAAATCCCAAAGTTCACAAAGTGTTTTACAGGACAGAGCATGTCTTCAGATCTATAAGAAACTGTTCGGTAACATTTCCAAACACACAGAATGTTTTCCAAAGGCCAGGTCCAAGAGAACAAGTTGGTTAAGCAGGGAGGTGTTAAAAAAGGTAAAGATGAAAAGAACTGCCTTCAAAAAATTTAGGAGCTCCAAATGGGGGGGGAGGGATAGGAAGGTGTACATGAAGAAATCAAGGGAAATGAGCAGAGCAGTTTAGGCAGCTAAGGCTTCAAGGAAGCTTAGGCTGGCACAAGGTATCAGACATGGGGAAAAGGATTTCTTCAGGTACATATGAAAGAAGGAAATGAAAGGATCAGATTATAAGGATCAGGAAAGATGGAGGGTGGGCAGAGAAGGGGGCAGATCAGGCATAAGCTCTCAATGACTACTTCTGCTCAGTGTTTACCAAGGAGAAGCACAAGTCAATGCAACAGGGGATGGGGGCGGCACTGGAGGGCAGGGTTAACATATAGGGAAATCCTGGTGACCAGAGTGCTGGAAGGCCTAAGGACCCTATGGGTGGATAAGGCACCTGGCCCAGATGTCAAACATCTTCATACAATAGTCTTGTGGGGTTGCTTTAAATCTTCACAAGATTCAACAATGTTCAGTTTTAAAAATTCTTTTATTTAATGGTTCACTTGATTGCCCTGATATTTCTCTGTATGTGCTTCTTCAAAGGGCTTTTACATCTGAAATTAATTCAAAAAATACATTTTAAATATGCATTCATATGCATCATGTTCACATACAAAATTTGTTTTTCTGTAAAGTTTTGCTAAACAGGTGAACTGTTATTTACCAAACAGTTATTCTTGAATTTCTATTCCTTGTTCATAACATATTCCAAAATTTCCATGGCATTCACCTTTCTTGCCTAAATAAATAAATTATATTTAGTCTAAGGTTTGTTTTATTCTTTTCTACCACCAAATACTAATTTCACCAACACATAATGTTAAATCTGCTCGTATTGAACCTGACTGACCCCACTGCTGAGAAGCCTGCAGTTTTACACCGCAGCTATGACCTCATTAGTTCCTCTTTCTACTTCGGTTTTAATAGCTGTTAAAAACATTATAAACTTGTCTTAGTTCACTTTAATAATCATGTGTATCTTAAGTTCTTATCTATTTCAAGCTCCAGTTATACTTTTAGAACACTTTTTACCTTGACGTTGCTTTCAGCATTCTCGCTACTCAGCAATGGCATTCTAATTAGGATACTAGTTCCTGCGGGTGATGCTACTTCTTCCCTAACCCCTTGAGCCCACTCAACATGAAACAAGATGACCTTGTTTCAGGACTTCCACAATATCATAGTGCATTTTTCAGTTGCTAAGCAACTGACATCAACAGACATACTATTGGCATGCCTTTTCTCGAGCGGGCATTTTGCAATAAACATGTTTCTTGTTCTTCCTTCCAGGTTTATGTTCTTTTCCCTACTCACAGTGAGACAGTAATTTACCAGTTTGCCTGCCAGTCCACATCTTTGTTCATTCCTATATTTGTTTGTAATGCCTAATATATCAGTCCAAAATTCCTATATGTTCAAATTCTGTCGGCAGCCTAAGGGTTAAGCTGACATATCCATTTAATTTCCATTTTATCTAATTTCTTTTGGGAATCCCTTCCCCTTTCAGGTGGATACACTGCTTGTAGTCCCCAGAAATGCAAGAATGCTCCAGTACGTCCTGCTTGTTTAAAATGTATTGTTAAATGTGATGTTTCGTCCTGCCATTTAAAATCCCCTTTATGTTCCTGGATATGGACTTTTAAACTCCTTGTGGTGTGTCCAACATAAAACTTTCACAATGACAGTGTAAAAGATAAACTACCCATTGGGTTGTACAATTAACTGGTTCTTTTATCTGGTATGTTTCTCCAGTATATGGATGTCTATAACTTTTTTCTTGCTAGTGTGGCCAAAAAACTGAGCATTTCCCACATGGAGTCATGCCTGGTTGAAGTGATCACAATAAAAGCTGTTCACCCTGTTTCAGTTGTTTATAAAACTGTAATCTCACTATTTTATCCTTTAATGTTAGCACCTTTTTGGCTGCCACAATAGGGTTTAAAGTTAACGTTGGTATGTTTGTATTGTCTGATCGCATCAAGTGGCAATGTTTATGTATAATTTTCTTGATTTGAGAAAATGTATGATTGTATTTGACTGCAAATACTAGCTTTTCTTGTTTTACTGTTGGTTCCTTAGTTGCAAGCAAATCTGCTCTCTTTTGTTGTTTGATTCTGATATCCGCCTACTTATCTGCCATATCCTCTGACTTTGAATCTTTCTAACATTTGCTCCTTATTTCAACTGAATTCTTGATCTGAAGTACAATTGCAATGCACTCTAACTAACTGAGAGTACAGAATACTTTTTTTCAATCTCAGTTCATGAAAGCTACATCCATGAAGCAAAGTGTTCTGTCCATTTTCTTTCTTAAAAGACTAGTTTCTATACTGGCATGGTTATTAATCTTCATCAGATCTAAATATGATATCCGGTCCCTGCTGTATTCCATTGTAAATTTCAAATTTGTATGTCTACTATTTAAATATTGTTGAAAATAAGCTTCTGCTTAATTATAAAAAATGATAAAAAAAAACAAAGATCATGCTACTATTCAGACCACAGCTTAAGATGAGATATCCTGTTATCTCCATCCACAACAAAGTTAATGCCTCACTTGAACAGGTACACTCTTTTAAATACCTGGGGGTCACCATTGACAACACACTCTCTTATGTGTCGCATATCGAAATGGTTGTTAAGGCTGTCAGCTCCAAGCTTGGAGTTTTATATAGACACAAAAGAAATCTCACACCAGATGCCCTCCGTCTTTTCATCAATAGCTTGATTTTATCCATTACAGATTATGTCTATGCATCAGCTATGGATACTGCACTAAAGCGGGTGGTGACTGTCTTTAACAAGGCGTGTAGGCTAGCCACTTATGCCGACTGTTTCACACACACCTGCTCTCTTTGCACACAGTCTAACTGGCTGTTCCTCAAGAACAGAATAGAATTCCAAACCTGTCTTCTTGGAAAGAAGGCCCTCCTGGTCAGTGCCCCCCAGCAACTCCAAACTTTTGTCCCAAGCTGGCACAAAGTATGGAATTAGAGGTAGAAGGTATGCTGCATGAAAGTCGACACCCTGATGACGAAAACCCCCACAGCAACAATTTCGACAAGTTTTGAGATTATCGCTGTGGGGGACCTACGATTGAAATTTCACTCTTTTAACGACTTTGGCCCCCCTTCAGGTTAACTCTTACTAAGCATTAACAATCCTTAGAAGGGGATGCCTCAGGGGGCTGTGACCCCGATAGAAAAACACCCGATGTCTGACAGGCGAAATTTCACCTGTCGACATCTGGGATCATGCTATGCCGAACCTCGACAACACTGTTATCAAGTTGGTATAGGTAAACCGAGGTAGAATGATAAGCACACTCTCTGTCCCATTCCACAGAACTACACTGGGACAACAATCTTTTATGTATAGCTCCCCCCTCTTGCTCAATGAGTACCATGAAGTTTCACATTGTACTACATGTCTACCAGCCTTTAAGACTGAACTTAAACAATATCTCCTCTCCAGGAGCACCTGTGACTGCCCTAAAGGCACCTGAAGTTATCCCTAGGCAGCTCCTTGCTCCATGGACCCTCCACTAAGATGTACTACTCTTGCCTGAATCCCACCACTTATGTAATTTTTTCTGAGGCCCCCACCCTGACTGCACCACCTATTCCCTACTATAATTGAGCCCCCTCCTATCACCCCTTTCTACCTTGCTCCTTTTAATCCTGCTTTCACTTTGGCCTTCCTCCCCTTTTTCTGTTCCCCCCCTACACTTCTCTACCCCTACCTCAATCCCCCACTGTCTACCAATGATGCACCCTCACCCCTCTAACTGATCTGACAAGGTTTTCACGTGACTGCTCACATTTCTGTCCCCTTTCTTCCCCCCCCCCCCGGCAGGGATTTTCCCTGTACTATGGACATTATATTGTTGCCTTTTGTAAATTGTTACTGCTATTACAGTGTCTGTTTTTTTTTTATGTTTTATTTGATTTGATTGTACTAATTGTGAGTTATGGATGTAGAGTTGATAAACTCTCTCTGTTTTCTAAAGGATATTGGCAAACCTTTCTATGTTGGGATAGGTGGTTGGCTCTACCTTCTCTCACACTGCAGGGATCATGTTCTGAAGGAACAGGGTTTTGTATTCAATGAGATCTGCATCTGCGGCTTCTCCTGTGAGGTGCCTCCCTGCTTGGTAGGCCATCCAGAGCCTCTGGTGGAAGGTCGCTGGACATTCCTTCACATTCTGTTTCCAAGGTATGCGAGCATCATGCATACCACGCCTGGGTTGTGTGCAGTGATGAGTTCAGATGCTACTTCGTCAAAGGTGGTGTGGCCGTCCTGATGGACAGCATCGGGGAGTTTCACCCACAGGCCAGGATCGATGGTCTGGTGTAGGATCTGGACCTGGTAGTCTGCAGCGAGACAAAGCATTTCACATTTACCATGCACCTTTTCCAAGTGGCAACTGAGGTTGTCAGACGGGGCTTATCTGATCAATACTGTCAGCTATTTGCTGAACAGAGTGGGCAGAATGGGCCATTTGTAGGGGATTATTGGGATGATCAATCAGAGGTAGATTTCCTCAGATGCCCCTGCAGGGCTGCCTGGGCTGCAACTTCAGCCACAATGCGGACCATTCCATCCTTGGTAGCAGCCTCCTGTAGCAGCTGCTTAATCTGGGTCTGGAGAACCCATTTATTTCTCTTGGGGATGGTCACATTGCCTAAGGCATTCTCAATCATTTTCTCTATCTCCTGCTTATTGTCCACATTAATAATGGTGATTGGTGGTGCTGTTGGGACTAGGCCTGGGCCTGCTCCCCCCCCATCATGGGGTCACCATGTTGGCATTGCTCATGATGGGCATCATGCAGTTGATGATGTAGGGATGTGGTGTAATGTGACGGGGTTGGCCATGTTGTGGATGGTGGGGTTGGGTTACTGGGCCATAGTGGGGGCGTGACTGGGTGTTGTACTGGGAGAAGTTGTCATCTGACTCCTCATCCTCATCCTCAGATGACATCGACAAGGCAGGGGCTACACCTCCCATTGCTTTGATGTGACCAGCCAGCACCTCTCGCTGTTGGTGCAGTTTTGCCATTTTGTATTCACAATCCTCGTGACTAACTTTTGCAACATTCTGATCCATATCATCCTGCATCTGATTCTGTAACACTCTATACGTGGCGCTCAATTCATGATTGTCCCTAGTAGCCACTCCTAAGTCACTGCGTACCTGGTTTATCTCATCCTGTAATTCTCCCAACTCCTCACGCATCTGATCATTCGCTCTACTTAATAAGTCATTCATTTGCAAAGCCTGCCCCTTATTCTGTCTCAAATTTTCACACTCCTGCCTCAACATACAAAGTTCCAGCTCATTTGCCTGAGCAGAATGATGGAAAAGGGAATCCTTTTCATTCTGCAGTTTGGAGCTCAGACTCCAAATCCTGCTCTCATCTTACACATTCAGTTTCCTGCAAGCCCATCTCCTGCGTAAGAGATGAGATTTGCAGTTCAAGGGTTCAAAACCTCTCTTCGAAGGCTTCCAAAGCAGCATAGACAGCCACAACCAACAGCCCTTTAGCTTCTAACATTCTGGCTGTTTGTCTTGTCTCTGAGTACTGTGTTGAAATCCCCAGTACGGGGTTTTCAGATTGACTTGTGTCCCACATGAAGTCAGCCCATCCTCCATGGGAGGCAATGAAGTTGGAAACATCGAGTCTCAGGTCTGCACAGATATTTGATACAGTGGCCATTGTGTGGGAGGGAATGAAAAATCAAACTGTGAAAAGGTGCCGTGTTGCTTATCAATCCACAACAGGTGCACTAGTTCACAGGTGGGCTATTGTGCACTTATAAGCTTGCAATTCAAAACTGCCATTGAGTGAGATGAGTCAGCATCGACTACACCCAGTAAGCAGCCAGACTTTGCAAGTGATTACAGAGTGGGTGAAAAACAGGAGAGGTGATGCGGGAATGCACACCTACTGTCCCCGTTGGGAAGGGAAAGTTGTAGCAACAAGTAAAAACTTTGCAAACACCAAATATTGCCTGCACACGGTCGCCAATTGTCAGGAGGTCTAAACCTCACTCTCAGGTTCTTGGCAATAATGGGAATGCAAGGAATCACAGACACATTGCATAAAAGTAATAAAACTTGTTTATTACTACCAAAAGGAAAATCACAGTTGCCCTAAGCAGTTCTTACCATTAGGAACTGGAAGCCAATGCTAAGCATTCCTTATACCTTGAGGAATCTCCGTGTCTCAAGGGGGTCTCCGAGGTAGAAGACGTAATGTCTTATATTATATACCTAAGATAATTACCATGGTTACTGTAAGAAAGAAACATTTCTAGTTACAGAGATGAGCCCTATTGGCTAAATTAGAGGTGGCTTCTCAGTCCGAGATAACATTATACAATTTTGTTATAGTCATCACTTTGTGGAAACACAGAAGTACAGTTTGCACATAGTTGTGTAGTAATACAAATCATCAGAAGATGGCAAAGCCGACTTATATGGCATACTACTACAAGGACATAGGTATCCTTGCATCTTGTAAGCAAGAAATACATGTATATATTAGAAAGTAAAGTGTATAGCAATCATATGCATACATATCCTGACATCTACTCTTATACGGTAGATGCCCTTAGCCCTATATGTTAGTATAATATGTACCTAAATGCTAACTGTCTGCGGTGTACCTCTGGGAGCACTAATTAGGGTGCAGCGACCTTGTGTAACACTGTGCTGTATACAATACAAAGACAGGAAGGGATACAGTTCATTTCAGAATGGTGGGGAGGGGAAGAGGCAAAGTATTAGATGTGGCCAAAACATTCATCTATCAAAAGATTTCTCATAGTTTATTTTGCAATAAACATGTTTCTTGTTCTTCCTTTCAGGTTTATGTTATTTTCCCTACTTACAGAGAGACAGTAATTTACCAGCATGCCCTCCAAATCATGTATTTGTTCATTCCTATATTTGTTTATAATGCCTTATGCTAAAATATCAATTTCATTTGCATTTTATCTAATTTCTTTTGGTATTCTCCTCCACTTTTGGATGGATACACTGCTTGTAGTCCCCAGAAATGAAAGGATGCTCCAGTATGTCCTGCTTGCTTAAAATGTATTGTTACATGTAATTTTTCATCCTGCCATCTAATGTCCCCTTTATGTTCCTGGATATAGACTTTAAACTCCTTGTGGTTTGTCCAATGTAAATCCTATTACAAGGACATTGTAAAAGATAAACTACCGATTGGGCTGTACAATTAATGGGTTCTTTTATCTGGTATGTTTCTCCAGTATATGGATGTCTATAACTTTTTTTCTTGCTAGTTTGGCCACAAACTGAGCATTTCCCACATGGAGTCTTGTCTGGTTAAAGTGATCCCAATAAAAGCTGTTAACCCTGTTTTGGTTGTTTATAAAAATGTGATCTCACTGTTTTATCCTTTAATGTTGGTACCTTTTTGGCTGCCACAATAGGGTTTAAAGTTAAAGCTGGTATGTGTGTATTGTCTGATCGCATCAAATGCCAATGTTTATGTATAATTTTTTTTGATTTGAGAAAATTTGTGATTGTATTTCGTTGCTTGTACTAGCTTTTCTTATTTCACTGTTGGTTCCTTAATTGCAAGCAAATCTGCTCTTTTGTTGTTTGATTCTGATATCCGCCTGCCTAACTGTCTGTCTGCCATATCCTCTGACTTTGAATCTTTCTAACATTGTCTCCTTATTTTGATTGAATTCTTGATCTGAAGAACAACTGCAACGTACTCTAACTAACTAACAGTACGGAATACTTTTTTTCAGTCTCAGTTCAGGAAAACTACGTCCATGTAGTAAAGTGTTTCTCTCAGTTTTCTTTCTAAAAAGACTAGTTTCTGTACTGCCATTGTTATTAATGATCATCAAATCTATCTTTGGTATCCGGCCCTTGCTGTATTCCATTGTGAATTTCAAATTTGTATCTCTACTATTCAAATATTGTTGAAAATCCATTAATTTCAACTCTGTTCCCTGACAAACAAAAACCACATCATCACTAAATTGGTACCAAATGTGTACCTTTTCAAAAAGATTAGTATTTTGTTGGTCTAATGTATGTATTTGCTTGAATTGGTACATGTAAGAATTTGCATAGACTGGGGCCATTGTGCTGCCCATGGGCATTCCTCTTATTTGTAAAAAGAATTGTCCATTAAATTCAAAGTAACTTTTCTGTAGTACTAATTCTGCCAATTCCTACAGTGCACATGTTTTTGGCTTGACTGGCTCTGTTCTTGCATCTAACACATGCCCCTTTGCTTCTACCCCCTCTAAATGGGGGATGGACATATATAGGTCTGATACATCAACTGTCACAAAAAAGAATTCTTCAGCCACACCCTGGTCAGACAGTGTACACCACAGGATTCTGAAGGAATTGGCAGAGGTCCAGGCAGAGCCACTAGCAGACTAGCAGACATGTTCAATACCTCTCTGGAACTGGATGCATACCCCAGAACTGGAGGATGGCATACATGGTACCCCTCAAAAAAAGTGACCCCAAGGGTGAACCAGGCAACTACAGGCCAGTCAACCTTACACCCATTGTAGAGAAGCTAATGGAGACTATCCTTAAGGAAAGGCTGGCAACCTTTCTAGAAGGGAATGCTCTCCAGGACTACAGGCAACATGGGTTTGTTTCTGGCAGATCCTGTCAGACCAACCTGGTTGACTTTTATGACTGGGTGACTAGGGCACTTGACAGGGGCCAAGCTCTCAAGTTCAACAGCTGTAACCAGTGGAATACCACAATGCTCAGTGCTGGGCCCAGTGTTGTTTGACATTTTTGTTTCCATCTCACATGTAATTAAGAATTTGATCAGTCTTTTGGTGGATGACACCAAAATCAGCATAGTAGTGGATAACACAGATGGGTGGCAGGGGCTACAGGATGATCTGGCTAAGCTTGAGCACTAGTCGGACACATGGCAACTGGGCTTCAATGCAAAGAAGTACAAAGTCATGCACTTGGGAACAGGAAACCCAAGGAGTTGCTATTAGCTGGGGGTGGGGTACAGTTAGCCAATACAGAAGAGGAGAAAGTTCTTGATGTGAGAATAACAGGGCATATGAACCACTCAGCACAGTGCAGGAAAGCAGCAGCTAAAGCTAATAAGATACTGGAGTGTACTGCCACTGGAATCACCTCCAGGAGAGGGGTGGTAATCCTACCACTGTGCAGGTCATTGGTGAGGCCACACCTGGAGTATTGCATGCAGTTCTGGCACCCTTACTTAAAGAAGGATGTTATGTTGCTGGAGGGGGTCCAACACAGAGCAAATAGGATGATCCTAGGACTGAAAGACAAACCCTACAATGACAGGCTGAGGGATCTCATCATGTACTCTCTGGAGGAAAGGAGGTATAGAGAGGACATGATAGAAGACTTTAATTATATGCAAGACTGGTACAGAAGGAATTTTGTAAGTTAAAGGGAGGGAGGGATGCTGGAGGGCACAATCTGAGACTGGAGTGTGGAAGATTCAGAAGGGAAAGGAGAAGGCACTATTTCACAGAAAGGGTAGTGATACAGTGGAATGCACTGCCTAAAGAGGTGGTATCTTTAAAGTCAGTGGGCAGTTTTAAGAGGGGGATGGGTCAGGGTCATGGGGAAGGACACCAAAGGCTCACCGGGGTGAGGGGTGTCAGCAAGCATGGTCATGAATTTGGATATATGGGTAGGGTTGGGGGGGCAGCTGCTGTTTAGCTGACTGCTAGCTGCACAATTTGAGCAGACCTGATAGACCACATGGCCTGTATCTGCTGATAGTTTCATATATTCATACGTTCATATGTTTTCTCCTCAGTGTACCAGACAGAAGTGAGTATAGTTCCAATTCTGAAGAGAGGGAAGGGGCACTGGGTCTGAATATACCTGACAAGAATGCCATCAGCTTCAACAGTGTGGCAAAAATGCAGTCATTTTTATTTCGATGGGGGGCTTCACCCACCACTACACCCTGATGCAGGGGGCTCTGCCTCCGCACCCCCATACTAAAAGATTCCCACTCCAGGGGGGAGCAGATCACAGGGAAAGTTAACATTTGTGGGGCTGTGGAATACTGTTTCCATGGTCCTTTGTAAAACAAAGAAGTCTCAATTCCTTAAAAATGATAAAACTGCTCTCCACTGCCTCTTGGCCGAGCTGCTCCATGCCTCTGCCCTCCACACCAAGGAAGCAGCTCAGCCAGCCCCCAGTATTTTGCTGCCCTTGTCCTTTGGCAGTACCACAGACAGCAACCAGGGGCACCTCTTTTCCAAACATCTTCATCACTGTGAAGGCACCATCTGAGTATTTAAACAGTCCTCCAAAAGATCTAAGGTAAAATTGTCCAAAAAGGCAGGCATTCCCTTAGGGAAGGGCTAAACCTGGCCATTCCAGTAACTAAGCTGCACTTTTCCAGTTAAAAGTCTCTCAGGAATGGGGTATAATCCCAATTTTTACTCATGTTTACAGGACCCTTTGACTTTCAAGGATTTCTCCTCCTCAGGGGCTCTGCTTAGAAGGAGACCACTGCTATGACTCAGTGCAGGGCTCTATGAGAACGGACTAGGAGCTGAAAAGGGTCAGGAGAGAGGTGACATCTCTTCTGTGGCTCCCCTCAGTCAGCACCCTCAGTTAACTGTACTGCTATGAGTCAGAGAACTGACTGCTCCCCCAACATTTTATCGTGGCTTATGCTGTTGTGAAAGCCACTTCCACTTGGAACCTATACCCAGCAAGACTGACAGAGGCTGCCAAGAGAACCCTAGAAATTTAACACTTGGCTGCCCATGATGCCTACTTAAAAATCCACTAACAAACAGGGTTCTAGTAACCCAAAGGGGAACCCAGGTGTGGTGGAAGCAAAGCCAGTAAAGGCTTGCATCATATGTGAAACCTTTTTGGAGGGAGGGGACAGCCCAGCAGTTGAGTATCCTCCATCTATAGTGTCACTAGCCATTTCACAAACAATAGCTGGGACTGGACCTTTTGTGTCTGTGTGTGTAGTCCTGTTAGCTAATAAATTGTGGAAGCAGAGCCAGTAAAGGCTTGTGTCATGTGTGACACCTTTTTGGATGGAGGAGGCACCTCTTAGCAGTTGCACAGTAGCCCCAACTTGTAGTCTTGCTTGTTTACCAGTTCATATTCATACCTTGCCTTGAGACATGCACTAACTACTCATCATCACTGCCGCTTATTTCTCCAAGGTGACCGAAGAAGGTAGTATGTCTAGGTACTGTTTTTTTTTTCTTGAAAGAGAACAGGCTTAATTGTTAATCAGCAATTGTTATTCTATATTAACAATAATGATGGAAGGGAGTGGGCCAGTGAAACAAGTTTCCAAAACAAAGAGAGCAATTCAGAAGAAAAAAAATCACAAAAAGTGCTTCTTCTACTGCAGTAGGTGCATCTTCTTTATCGATTGAAGCTTCCTCATGCTCCGAGTCCTTGTTTTCTGAGATCCCAGCATGTTTGTCTGCTGCTGCAAGTGATATCTAGTTAACAAATACAGGCCAAGTAAAAGTCAACAAGAAAAGCTTGGGTGATGAAGCAGCAACTATGAAAAGCAGATTTGCCAAAAGTGCAGTTATTAAAAGAAATATAGGCAGTGGCAGGCACTAAACATAGTAGAAAGGAAAGAATAAGCACACATGCATACTTTGTGCCACTTTCTCAAGGTTCTACCATTTCTCATTCCTCTGTGAACTCATTAGAGTTTGACCATGATGACAGCAGTGGCAGTTAATACATTCCTGAATTACAGGCAGTGCATGATGGGGACTCAGATGATGAAGTCTCAGTGCCAAGGGAACCTATGAGATGCCAGACCAAAATACCTGGGAAAAGGTCATCAGAGGAAAGGTCATTAGGGGCCAGTGAAAAGGAAGTTATGCCTGGCTTGCTTGTCTGTTCTGCTGAGGGAAGGCCTTACACACAATCATCCAGTGAGGACATTGAGGAAAATAATCTAAATATAGAAATTAATATAGACATAGATACATACATAGATACATAGACAGTGTCGGCAGATAAGGGCCTATGGCCCACCCAGTCTGCCCATTTAAGTTTGTAAGTTCAGTTTATGTTTTCCAGGAAGTCTGTTGCCCCTTACCCCTGACCTCCAGAATTCCTTTCTGTCTATCCCATGCATTCTTAAATCCCGTGATTGTTTCAGCCCCCACCACTTCCTCTGGCAGGGTGTTCCATTTGTCCACCACCCGTTCTGTGAAGAAATTCTTCCTCATGTTTCCTCTGAGATCGTCCTCCTCCAACTTCATCCCATGCCCTCTAGTCCTGGAACATCTTTTTCGCTTAAAATAAGTGCATTCCTGCACCCTGTTCCTCCCTGTAAGATACTTGTATGTCTCTATCATATCCCTCTCCTCCTCTCCTCCAGGGAGTACATGTTCAGTGCCTTCAACCTGTCCTCATAGGACTTGTGATGCAATCCATGCACCATCTTTGTTGCCCTCCTCTGAACCTTCTCTACCCTGTCTATGTCCTTACGTTTGTAAGGTCTCCAGAACTGCACCGTGTACTCCAGGTGCGGCCTCACTAGTGTCTTGTATAGTGGAATTATGACCTCCCTTTTCCTGCTGGTGATGCCCCTGCCTATGCATCCCAGCATCCTATTTGCTTTACTTGCTGCCTTGTCATACTGTTTCCCTGCCTTGAGGTCATCAGAGATGATAACTCCAACATCCCTTTCCTGCTTGGTGCATGCTATATCCTCACCCCCCAACTGATATATTGTGCCAGGGTTTTTGTGCCCCATATGCATTATCTTGCACTTCCTTGCATTGAATTTCAACTGCCAAACCCTGACCATTCTTCAAGTTTCTGCAGGTCCCTTCTCATTCTGTCTACACCCTCTGGTGACATGCCAGATGACAATTCAGAAGTTGCAATGCCAAGGACAACAAGTTCTGGTCAGAGCCAATATGGCTGTGGAGAGCTTTTAGGAGCTGCGGGAGTGTTTAGAAAGAATATGCAGTGCTCTCGCCACACCGGAGTCAGCCTGCTACCTACTGAAGGATGAGTTGTAACATAGCTGAAGCAGCTACAGCAAGAGAAGGTGGGGATGTGGCTGATGTCTGTATAAGACATTCATGAGATTGCACCTGGAATACTGCATCCAGAACTGGAGGCCCTATCTGAGAAAAAAAAAACATTAACAAGGCAGAGGTGGTGTAGTGAAGGACAACTACAATGGCACAGGGCATATGGGATAAGACCTATGAGGAAAGACTAGCCAGTTCAATATTTAAAATAGTTATTTCATTTGGGTAAAGCATTTAAACCATTTTAAATATTGAATTTTTACAAGATATGTCAGTTGAGATTCAATGTATAATATAACGAATCTCAACTGGCATATCCTGCAAAATATCATTTACAGTGTGGTCATGCTTTTACCCATCATTTCTAATGAATTTACACAATACAGATCTGCTGAGAGGCAGTTTCAATGCAGTCTTCCTTTACACATTTTTATGATGTGTTTTCATAGAATATGCCTGCTGATTGCTATATACTGTATTTCTCCTGGATACTTCACAGAAGATGTAACATCTTATTTTCAGTGGGGCTCTATAACTACACAATATTATGCTGCATTGCGTAAAATCAGAACATACTGAAAACAATATTTACATCTGGACTAGGCTACCCTGAATAAATACATTCTAAATATGGTAAAATCATGACCCCACTGAAAAGAAGATATTGCATTTAGTCTGGGACATCCTGAGTAAATACAATGCAAAAGATGTGTAAAATGAAGTTCCCTATGAGAATGAGATGTAGCATCTCCCCTGTGCTATCCAGGATACAAAATACAGGATAAGAAATATTTAAAGGAAATGTACTATAAAATGAACTTCACTGTGTTCAACATAACCAAGACTGACATAAACAGTTTCTTTATTGTTTTATAACATATTAGATTGCAGTATTTATTTTGCATGTTTTGGCCATGAGGATGGTGTGTACAGTGTGTGTGTGTGTCTGTGTGTCTGTGTGTGTGTGTGTGTGTACGTGTGTGTGTGTGCATGAATGCATGTGTGTGTGTGTGTGTGTGTGTGTGTGTGTTTGCTATGTATAATAAACTATGTTTGAGACAGTGCTTATCACATAGTGTCTTAAGAGGTTAGAAAAACAGTGTAAATATTTTTGGGAGATTCATTGCTGAAAAGGGGTGACATTTGTGAGGTATGAATCTTTCTCGAAAGAGAATACTTGCCCAGCTGAAGCTAGTAGCAAGAAAATGTTTAAATGGTAAGTATTTAAATGTGCAAGTTGTTGTATTTTGAAGGGGGTAAACAAATCTTCAGTTTAATAGGCAACCAATATTTACCAAGCTGTTTCAGTTTCCTAATGGCCATCCGATAAGAAGCTTTGAGTTCTGTCTACAACATTCTAAACAGAAATAAGGGAGTATTTGACTATCATACTGATTTACTGTTATGGAAGGATACACTGAAAAGTACTAAAAAATGTGTTACATGGTATGCCAGTTTTTCCTAGCTAAAGCAAAATGACTGTCAGCTTCACCTACAGCCATAAAAATGAAAAAGGCATCCTCTTCCATTTGGAGTTCTTTTCACCTTGACCCAGAGAACAGTATGCAAGCAATATGTTCTTTACATAAGGCCTCTTTCATAAGAAGAAGACAGGCAAGCAACTTTGGCACATCAACCTTAATAAGACACTTACAGTGAATACATCCACTTCAGTGGGCCAGGTATAAGTCACAAGGTGACATGGCAGAGAATGTTGCACGGGTTAACACTGGTACTCGCACTGGTGGTATAGCTAAATGTTTCCATATACAGCATGAAACCCCTTAGACACCAAGCAGAACTTTGACTGCATCACCCCCTTTATCTGCTAGGTATTTATCAGAATTAGAAAGCTCCCCAACTTGAAAACAGAATAAGTTCTTCTCTGTGCCCTTCAGCCTTTTTTAGTGTGCCAGTCGCACCTTAGAAACAGTTAACAATGCAGCAGGGTTTTGAATTGAGAAATAAATATGACCAAAGACATCTAGCTGCTCAGCAGTTAAATAAAGCAATATCTGCAATGATTGCACTAGACATACACCAATTTTATATAACTGACTCTGCTGGGTTTCGGGAGGTGATGAAACTTGCTGCCGTTCGATATCAGCTGCCATCATGGACATATTGCTCCATAAAGGCTGTATCAGCTCTTTATACAGATCGGCACCAGAAGGTAAACAGTACCTTACAGCTATTGAAGAAGTACATATAACAACAGATATGTGGGCAAGTGGTCAAACAGCAGACTACATGTCTGTCACCACCCACTGGGTATCAATTTCCTCTTCAACATCTTCTGGCACCACCAAGGACCCACAAAATCCTCACAGACAGGCTGACCTCTGTATTGCAAGAGTTGACAATGAAAATCACACTGGTGTGAACATCTTATAGGAGCTAAACAAATGGTTCTCAGAATGGCTTACCCCTAATGGCCTTTCCCCAGGATTTGTGGTTGCAGACAACGGAGCTAACATTGTGACTGCATTAAAGGATGGTGGGGGTGGGGCATGGCCAGCAGCCAAGCAGAAAACAGCAGCTCCTCAGAGCTCCACATCCATTGGAGCTATAATTACTGAAAAAGTATTTCCAGCAACCTTTTAAAAAAAAAATACGATTGGCAAAGAGAGGACATCGAGCAGAGCTGGCAGATATTAAAATTGTCTATCTTTCCAGAATGAACAATCGGCATGGGGTGAACAAACAAGAAAGCTGGAGCGGAGTTCAAAGGCACCAGGCCAAAGGAACAGCAGCCTGGCAGCAGCATGGAAGCTCCATGACCTGAAAATATGACAGAACCCCTTTAGCTGACTAATACGGTCCTGCTCAATGCTATACAGTCCATAGACAAATGAATGGAGGAATTCCAACAGCAGATGAAAGCTATGGACACAAAAATAGGGATTTTAACCACTGACACCCAACAGGCTACAAAAATGGCAGACAGGGTTATGAACATTTCAACAGGCATTCTAAAAGAAAACTCGCTCCTCAAGAAAATGCTAGAGAACTTGGAGAACACTGTGAGGAAGACCCATGTGCATGTTCTGGAGCTATAGGAAGGTGCGGAGCATGATAATCTTTCTGTCTTTTTGAAATCCTGGCTTTGTGAGCACTACCAACTGGTTTCTGCACCCTCCATCATAAAATGCTATAGAATCCAACCCCTCGAAGCCACCAGTCCTGCTTATGGAATAATGCTCCAGTGCCTCAGGCAGTGCTGAAAGTTCTGGGATCGGTGCAGGAGAGAAATGACTTATTGCACAGAGCTAAACAGAAGGGCTCCTCTGAATGGTGGGATAACAAAATACATCTTTTCCCCGACCTAAGCTACGAAACCCGGCAAAGGAGGAAGGGCTTTGGCAGAGTCTGCACTAGATTAAGACAACTGGGCATACAAAATATCTTACTAATGCCGTCGAGCCTGATGGTAGTCTATGAGAACAAAGTATACCAATTTTCCAACCCAAAGATGGGAACAAGTTGATGGATAGGATTAAAAAAGAGTTTCAATGGAAAGAAGTAGAATCAGAAGGAGAAGAGGAGATCAACTGATAGTGGGAACTTTGACTTTTGCCAAGGCACACGGGACATATAGGTAGGAACAGTGTAATGTCTATTGATACTCCCCCTCATTTCAGTCTAGGGTTGCAGGGCTCTTAAACGTTTGTCATACGCATATAAATTTTTGAAACTGCATATTGTGCTGAGCCCGAGAAAACTTCTGACTAAGATGGCGACAACACGTGGCATCAGCTAAGTAATATCCCTGCTCCACCTTTCCCCTCACCACTACAGAGTTCCTTTTCATGGTCTTTTGAACATTCGTGTACCATGGCTCAACAACTCCTGGGAACTGACTGCAAATTGTAAGTTGATCACTGCTAGGTCCTGGAAGGGCCATTCTCTGAAGGGGTCCCTTTTTTGCTTTTTGTCAAGCCATCTTCTGGAACTGTAGACCCTCTAGAGACCTTGTGTGATGAAACAAATATTCAAGTTTCACTGCCTAATGCAGTGATCCTCAGACCATGGATGTAAATCTTCAAGTGGCTCTCCAGCTTATCACCTGCATCTCTTCCCAGTAAGCGATGTAAATAGTTTCAGCACTGTACAGTATTAACCAACCATAATGCACTATAATACCACTGCATTGTACACCAGCAAGCATTATTTGCAGTTTATTGCAAATTTTCTTGCAAGCTTCACCCTGTCAGACTGTGCAAATTTTAACTAATGTTTAGTAAATTAAATCATTTTCTTTTACACTGGAATGTCTTTACAAACATGTATTAGGACATATATGTTGTGGATCCTTGTCTAACGCTGACTGCTTATGTGGCTCCTAAGCCATTTGAGACTGAATGTCACTGGTCTAATGCATGAATAAGTTAAACTTTTGTTTTACTAAACAGTTGCTATAACACATTAGAAAAGTCAAGCTCTAACAATTGGAGGGTGGGCAACAAATGTAATTCCTACTCAAGGTACAATGGGCACTGTCAGAGGGGAGACATTTTGGTTGGTGACAACAATTCAGAAAAATAGTGGTTTGGGCTTTGCTATAGGAAGAAGTGTTCTTCTGTTTTCCTGATTTCAGTTTCAATCTCTGGTTTACCTACATCCTTTATAATGGACAGTGTGGTGTTATAAAATAGTGTTGCTTTAGGTTGATTTTAGCATGCATGTTTTAGCTTCAATGGCAGTGGGCTACTAAGAGAGATGCCTACTATATACATTATTTAGGTTGTAGGTTATGGGGGAACTAAGCTCTACTGCTTTCTTTAAAGGGTGCATGATGTAATGGAAAAGTTATATATAATTGTGGCCCCTGCTCATGGCAGCATGTGGATGTTACTGTGTAGAATGTTGGTTATACACATAACAGATAACTCTCCAGTGTGATATTAAGGTTTGGGGCTTGATAATCAGTTACTTTAAAAATACCATACTCTCAGGTGCACTCCTGTGTAAAATCAATTGTAACAATTCCTACCTATGGAATATTAAGCTGAACTGGTTAAAGTAAAGTCTTGAAAAATAAAGTTTAAAAAAAAAGGATGGTGGGTTTCTGCATTTACCATGTTTTGCACATACACTCAGTCTAGTGGTACAGGACTTCCTCAGTGAAGACAGGCGTGTGCAGAATATGCTGGGTGCTGCACTTAAGATATGTGGTCCCTTTAGGCACTCTGCAAAAGCTTGTAAAATTTTGTGGGAACTGCAAAAATGGAATAACTTACCAATTTACCAGCTAAGGGAAGAAGTTGCCACTAGGTGGAACTCCACCTTTTTACATGTTACAGATGTTCTAAGAAAAATGAAAAGCAGTGTACTACTACATCATGGTCCATGCAGTAGGTAAAGGGGATGTCACAGTCACCTCGGGGCAGTGGAATCTTACATCATGTCTATGTCAGTTGCTACAGCCATTTGAGGAAGCCACACATGAAGCAAATGCTTACAGTGCAACCATAAGTCAAGTCAATCGATTAATACATCTTCTCATGCACAGACTGGAAAAATTCCAAGAAACATTTGAAAAGTAAGGTGCAAGCACAGGTGTCACTCTTAATGAAAAGGTGTCTTTGTGTTTGGAAATGGTCTGTAGGATAACCATAATTTTGGAGTATGAACATTATATGATTTTTTGTTTGTTTAAGGACTGTTACTAGCCTGTATTTGATCATTCTGGTAGAAAAAAAAAAGTAAAATACTGTTTGCTTGCTTTGCTAGTTTCTGTGTTTTAGCCTTCCCATTCTCTTCTTTGTTGTGTCTCTGTGTGTGATTTTTTTCACCCCTTCCCCACCCCCTCCTCGACAACTTCTTAAATACACCTAAACCACTCCCGCTTCTGTGCACCTCCTCCCATTAGCCATCTTGCCCTACACAAATTTAAAGCTGCAGAACACCTCTGAGAGTGCGGTCCTGCCCCACAGAACTACATTTCTAACAGCCCCTTGCCTCACCACTACCTCCTCTCGCCCTTCATAAGGCTGACCATGCTAATTCTCTCCTACTACTTCCCCTTGTCCCCCACTGTCCCTCGAAAAGATGAAGCTGGCACTGCCTATATTATGGGCCATCTCCCTAACTACTGCACTGGTATTGACCGACTTCTGCACTACGGTGCTGGCCTGCGATCAACAATGCCTCTCCTTCCTCTCATTCTCCCTCTCCCCTTTCTCAACCCTCTTCACTCACTACTAGGGATAAGTCCACCCTGGGGTACATCTCTCTCATCCTACTCACTATAGGAGAATGCCGCCTCCTTGGCCACTACCTGGCTAACGTCTCCTGGTCTCCTACTAGTTCCTCCTGCCCATGCATTCTCCTACTATCACTACGCTCCCTTGTTGGGGACACTGAGTGCAATCCTGGCCCAACAAACTCCCATATCATCCCCTCCTCCAGCATCTGGACAAACGCCCCGGTCTTAAAATCGCACATATCAATAACTGCGGCCTTCCATCTAAATTCACTGACCTTGAGGCATGGATTGAGCAACACAAGCTCCATATTCTGAGACTCACTGAAACATGGCTAAAGCCACACCACACCACACCAAAAACACCTTCAAAATACCTGGCTACTGCTACCTATGCCTCTACGGGCAAAGGAAAAAAGGTGACGGTGTGGCCCTACTCCTAAGAAAACCCCTCTCAGCTAGCATTGCCCTACATTCTGACCCTTCCTCACCTAGTGAATGGCTACTTTCTGAATTGACCCTGGGATCCTGCAAGAAACTCTATATTGGCTGCTGCTACAACCCCCCATGACCGGAACCATTGGACTCACCAGCCTCCTCCAAGGCCTGAGCTTTCTAACTCCCCATAGGGAATCTATCCTTCTTGGTGACTTTAATCTAAACTTGCTGAGCTGCTACCAGCCTGACTAAGTATCCCTGTTAAAGCAGCATAACTTGGTGCAGGCAATCACTCTCCCCACCAGACTTAATCCACGCTCGGCCACCCAGACTCTACTAGACTGGATCCTCATAAACAGGGAGGACTGAGCATTACACGCTGGCACCATGGTTGACTCTATAAGCGATCACTCACCGACCTATCTCCTATGGTCTTCCAAACTAAAGCGCCTTCCCACCCAAATACCTATCTTTCAGAAATTTCAGCTGCCCAGTCTCCACAAATCTCCTCTAGGAGGCCCAGTCCTTGGACTGGTCCATGCTTTTTTTCACTTTCCAATGCAGCCACAGCAGTTTCCATATTTATCCTGACTCTACTAACACTCCAGGACCGCTTTTTCCCTGTCACCACCAGACGGGTCAGAGGCGGGTGCTCATGCTGGGTCTCTAAAGACCTCCCACCCTTATGAAGGCTAGAGATCAAGCGCCTTCGATCCACTTTCTAGCAACCCCTCTCCTGCCTCCTCTGGGATGCTTACATGTTCCTCATGTGCCAATGTAAGCAACAGGCCAAATTTTTGAAACAGACCCACTTCCGCAATCTGCAAAAGGCCAACCTTGGAGACCCTAGAAAATTCTGGGACTCAATCAGCTCCCTTCTAAACCGCCACCCCAGCTATGCTGCATCACATCTCAACTCCCAGGATGGGCTTCTGACCCACCCTCACGATGTGGCCAGTGTCTTCAACTGTAAGTTCACCAACTTATCCATGTACCTAAATAAGCTGCCAACTGCCCAACCTCAAAGCTCAGCCCTAATACCTGATACACTGTCATCCTCCTCCAGCTCTGCCACTCACCCACAAGTACCCCCATTCTATTTTAAAGCCCTCTCCATACACTACACAGTGAAGCTACTCAAAAGTCTACCTAACCACGGCTCCTCCGGTTCTGATGGGCTATCTCCAGTCTTCCTTAAGCTGATCTCTCCCGCGATTGCCAGGCCACTCACCTTCATCTTTAACCTTGCCCTTTCCACCTCCTCTGTGCCTGACCCAATGAAGATAGCTAAGGTTATCCCCATTCTTAAATCTGGCGACCACAAATCCTCTGACAATTACCGTCCGATATCCATCCTCCCTCATCTCAGTAAACTACTCCAGAGAGCAGTCCACAATCAGCTCACTGAGTACATAGGCAAATACTATGCAACCAACAGCAGGCTTTTGCAAGAATCATTCCACTGCCACGGCCCTCCCCCTTCTGACCGACCACATCCTCTCTAACATGGATAATGGTAAAGCCACCGGGGCTGTCTTTGTCGACCTCGCAAAGGCTTTTGACATGGTTAACCATGCTCTCCTTACCTCCAAACTTAGCCTCCTTGGTTGTTCTCAGAAAGCCTCAATCTGGTTCACTAACTACCTTACCGATCGCTCACAATTCATGTGTATTAGTCAAACCTGCTCCCCCACCCTGCCTATCTCTGTGGGGTCCCTCAAGGCTCAATCCTCGGTCCCTTCCTTTTCTCCTTATTTGTTAATGCACTTCCCTTCGACTGCCTCAACTGTCACTCTCTCCTGTATGCTGATGACCTTGTCCTCTTCCACAGTGACAAATCCACAGCCACAATCTCCTCACTTCTTTTGCACAATTATGCTGCGGCCCACAGCTGGTTCTCAAAAAACCTCCTCTTAGTAAATGGCAAAAAATGAAATCCATGCTGTTTGGATCTAGGCCCTTTCTGGCCAAAACTAAAAACCATGCCCCCTTACGCATTCTCACCCCAGACGGCCCAGCCCTGGAGGATGTCAACACCTACAAATACTTAGGAGTACTGCTCGACCCCTCTCTCACCTTCACTGAGCATGCAAATTCTTTTGTCCGAAGGTTCCATCAGAAGTTAGGTACCACCTACAGATTCAGGCAATACCTTACCCCGATGCCAGACTTGCCATTGTCCATGGTAACCTTCTCCCTATTCTTGATTACTGCTCCGCTATTTATGCCAGGACCTCAGCTACTGCCATAGCTAAACTCTCCACTGCCTACAACAGCGCCTGTCACTTTGATTTATTGGCCCCATTCTCCACCCACTACTGTACTCTCTATAATACCCTTGGATGGCTACCACTACAAGGTCGCTTTGAAATAGCCCTCTGCTGCATGGTAGACAATGTCATCCGCACAGCTCCAGAATCCCCCTAACTGCTCTTCTGAAAACCAGAACACTCCTCAGCAACATCCGCTCTAATGGTACTCCCCCTCTAGCTGTTCCTAGGATATCCACCAACATGGGTAGCAGGGCTTGGTCTGCAGCTGCCCCTTTGTAGTGGAACAAACTACCAGCTAAACTCCATTCCATTGACACACACTCCAGTTTCAAGTCCCACCTTTAAGTCTGGTTCCTGGCAAACTCATCCTGCCGCTGCTTCCTGGGGTCTGACACCAACCCACACTAGTCAACTCCCCAGCCCAAGGGTTACCCACCTACCCACACTAGTCATCGTATTTTTCACAGTAATATTTGACTTCCTTGCCTGTACATATTGTATATATATATTTTTTACTGAGTATTCTGTTATTACTTGCTCACTGGATGATTCAGTCACACATTGTACACTGTGCCTAAGATTTGTTTGTTTTGTACCAAATCTCCTCATGTCTGATATTGAAACCTTGTATTCACTGTTCTCAAATTGGCCTATGCATCAAACCTATATATTGTGCTTACTATTGTTGCTTGTATCAAATCTGTTTCATGTGTATTACTGTTACCTTGTACTCCACTGTCACCCTGCGCCATGTGTTATGGCCCGGGTCGTGCCTGAAAACGGTCCCTGGGTTCAGTGCACTCACCTGGTTATCAAAGCCATAAATAAATAAAATAATTAAATACATATGATAGCAACAGTGTTGGATCCAAGTTTGAAAACCAGTTTGCCAGATCTTCTCCAATCTGTTAGCATCAACCTCAACCATTATAAAGAACTGCTCATTGATAAATTAGCTCTAAAAATGACAATAAAGATTCCAACTAGAAATGTTGCAGATGCTGATCTAGAACACAGTCATATTCCCTTCCAAGAAACAGATCCCAGTAAAGGCAGAAGATTAAGAAAATCCTTGCATTATGAGTCGGAACGCAGGGGCAATTGGTATGGTGCCACCACAGACATTTGGGCAGGACTGGATAACACAGAGAAAGGACAGTGCTGTTATTTCTCACATCACAAGCTACATAGCAAGCAGTATGGTGAATGACTTCTTAAAGGATCCCAGAAAGATAAATGTTTGAGATGACCCAATTCAATATTGGCATTAAAGAGGTGTGGTCTGGCACATTACAAAAAGTGTCCGTTTACTATTTAAGTTGCTCATTACAAGGGTCTGTTCAGAAAGAATATTTAGCACTGTTGTCTATGCTGCTAGTCATAGGAGGAGAAAACTCCTTTCAGAAAACATTGAAATTCTAGCTTTTATTAAACTAAACATGGGTGTATTGCAGGATACTCAGGAGCACTTACAAAACACTGCTCTGACAGTAGTGATAATGAGCTTGTTGGCAACGATGTTGAAGAACTTCTGGACATCTGGATGTTGACGACTACTGGATCAGTACTGGGGGAAAGGGAATATTGTTTCAGTGTGTCTCTCATGTCACTCATGTCCTGTCTCATGATAGCCACCATTTTGTTTCTTCCACTGAACTGCTGTATAGCAAGAGTACACAAGCTAGGGGCTACTCTCTGACTCTGTGGAGCATATGAAAGTATGTCACACTCACACAATTTTTCTTTAATCTTTTATTTGTAAGGATAACTTACATTCTTAAATGACTATATTGATTTCTGGTAGATCCAGTTATGCACCCTATCCCAAGTCTATCTTGAATAACATCTAACCCCATTCAGAGTTCTGACTGACCTGATGCTCTTGAATGGATAGTTATCTATGAAAGAAAATAATTTAAAAAGTGGGTATTTTCTTTCACAAATCACAATGCTTCCTCAGTCTGTCTACATAATTGCCAGTTTAGTTTTGATGGCATTATACTAAAATATATATATATATATATATATACACAGTATATATATATATTATATCGGTGCAGACTCACCACTATAGTTAGGGTTGATCGGCCACTTACCTACTAAAGTCAAAAGTTTGGACATTAATAACTTTGGACTCATTCAATGGATTTGCCTGAAATTTGGTACACATGTTGGGGCACTCTAGATCTCTTGATTTGCCAAATTGCGTTTGTGTCAGAGTGCTGGTCTTCGTGTACAAAAGCACTGAAAAATGTAAAATTATCCATTATTGAAGGCACCTTTTGGCATTCTTAATGTGGTCCTGCCCCCCGGCCATCGTGTGGTGTGCTGCTCTGCAAGATGGCTTGTTTGAAAGAGCTTTGGTGGCTGAACATGACACTTTTTGTTTGGTGAAAACATATTAAGGCATTCAAAAGTTATGGCACTTTTACATTCCCATTATAAGTCAATGGGAAAATTTATATGTATATCTTGGGATCAAAGAATGGGGGTTCTGACCATCTGGTCTCACCTGGCAATCAAAGAATTTGCAGCCTCGCTGTTCAAGAATCTTTATTTCTGAGGAATTTTCAAAATTCTTTGACCGCGAGGTCCGCCATCTTGTTTTCAGTTTTCCAATCACACAAACACAAATATCTCGGCTCAGGGGTCACTTCTGAAGTAAAACTTAGATGGGTTTTGCTCAGGGGACCATGATCTATCAAGCCATGGCTTTGGTTCCATCCAAATTGGTCAAAAAATAGAGTTATAAGCTTTTAAAATCTTAATTCGCGGCTCGCTAACGATCTTTGATCACGAGCCTGCAAATTCTTTGATCGTGAGATTCTTTGATCGCAATCTTGCATCGTGACCTAAAACACTAATATCTCAGCTCAGGGGTGGGCTAGGGACACAAATAAGGGCTTGTTTTGCTCAGGAGGGTCCGTTCTATAGAACCATGCCATTGATTTCATTCAAATCGGTGAATAAATTGTGTTTTACTCTTTTTTATTCTTTGATTGTGAGCCTGCAAATTCTTTGATCGTGAGGCTGCAAATTCTTTGATCGTGAGATTCTTTGATCACGATCTTGCATCGTGAGCGAGGGACGAGATGGCCAAAATTAAAAATAATTTTTCTCAGTCCATGGGTGCCCTAGAAAGTCAAATGAGGGTGAGTTTTACTCAGGGGGCTTTGTTCTGTCAAACCATGGTAGTGGTTTACTGCAATTCCTCCAATTTTTTGATTTATTAAATTTTTTATTCTTTGTTTGTGAGCTTGCAAATTCTTTGATCGTGAGGCTGCAAATTCTTTGATCATGAGACTCTTTCACCGCAATCTTGCATCGCAAGCAAGGGACAAGATGGCCCAATTTAAAATTCAATTTTCTTAGCCCAGGGGTGTCCTAGGAAGTCAGATGAGGATGGGTTTTACTCAGGGGGCTTCGTTCTGTTGAACCATAGTGGTGGTTTACTGCAATTGCTTCTATTTTTTGAATTATTAAATTTTTCATTCTTTGTTTGTGAGTCTGCAAATTCTTTGATCATGAGATTCTTTGATCGTGATCTTTATTCACAAAATAGGGACAAGATGGCAAGATTTCTTATAATGGAATAGATAGGGAAATTTTGCCAATTTTTGACATTGAATATCTCAGAAATGGTTTGGTCTTTTTACTTGAAAATTGGAGGGAAGAAAGGCAACATCCCACAGATGTGCCTTTTAGTAGATTGGTCAAAAAATATTACAGGGCAGCAAAGTTAAGGCAATACAAAATTGGTGCTTTTTCCCATAGGATAACATTACGGCATCTGCCATATTACAGGAATTATTTGCTGCTGTGCTGGAAAATAACGGTTTGGTCTTTTGGGCTGAAATTTGGAGGGAAGAAAGCCAACATCCTACAAATGTGCCTTTTCATGGTTTGGAGAAAAAATATTACAGGGTGGCAAAGTGACAGCACTCCGAAGTTGACGATTTGTCCCATAGAATAACATTATGGCGTCCGTCGTGCCTTTCAGGGCCCGTATCTCAGAAACGGTGCGAGATACAAACTTTTTGTCAAAAAAATGCTTAGCCCCCCAAAAAACTAGCCAGGAAAGTAATAATTCATACAAAATTTTAATTTTTTGCCTACGTCATACGGTTCCTGAGATATAAGCAGTTTAATATTCCAAGTTGTACTTTTCTGCGCTGAAGTCAATTGTAATGCATACATTCTTTGTTTTCAATTAGCTTTTTCAATGCAGTTTTTGGGAAAAGAAGGGTGTGCCCTTTTGTTACTGTGACAACTAGCATTTCCAGTTTACTTCTGTTACCATACGACTCACCGTTCCCGTCTGTGCCACCGTGTGTGTAACGGTTTGTGTTTTCATATGCGCTTGCATTTCTGTTTCTATTGTCTTTACTGTTGCTGTTACTGTTACCATTTATGTTTACTATTGCGGTACCATGACCTTATGTGTAACAGTTTGTGTTTTCGTATGCGCTTGCGTTTCTGTTTTTATTGGCTTTCTTGTTGCTGTTACCATAACCATTTGCCTTTACAACTGTGGTTCTGTGAGTGTATGCGTTATGGTTTGCATTTTCATACGTGTTTGCGTTTCTGTTTACTTGGGTGTTATTGTCAGTGTTACTGTTACCATTTGCATTTACAATTGTGGTACCGTGAATGTGTGTGTTATCAGTTGCGTTCTGTATGCACTTCTGTTTGATGTCTCCATTTATGTAACTGTTTGTTTCGGCGTCACTTTACGCTTGTGTTTCTATTAACGTTTGCTTTGCCATTTACATTTGCTTTGCCATGTGCATTACTGTTGCCGCTTGCGTTTGCTTTGCAGTTCTTGTTACTGTGTAACAAGACATCACGTGTCAGGAGCATGGGGCCCTTTGGGCCCCACGCTGCCACCACTGCATTTCTTTCATTATTTATCATCCTCATTCTCAAAAATAAGGGAAATTAGAGGCAAAAAACTCCATTTAATGCATCAGTTAGGGTTGTTCCACAGCAAAAAAAAGCTAGGAAATTCAGGGTTAGGGTTGAAAGCCCCCCCAGACCCCCCAGCCCACCCCCAACCAGCATTGGGGTGTGCGTTGGAGTCATTGGTCCTAATTCTCACCCCATTCTCCTATACCTCAGCTTCTTTACACATGTGGTGGGGTGAGACTTAGGTTCGATAACCCCAACGCATACCCCGATGCTTGGGGTGGGCTAGGGGTCCAAGGAGGGCTTTCAACCCTAATATATATATATATATATATATATATATATATATATATTAGCATGCGTGCTCACCCTGCTTGAGTAAAAAATATTGTCAGAACTGTGGAGGCCATCACTGGCAACACAAACAACAAAGTTGGCTTATAAAAACCAGCATCAGTTCAGAAGAGTGGGTGGGAGGGTCCAATATATTATGTGTGTTCATGCTGCTACCTTTAATAAAAAAAAAATATATATAAAATCCTCTTAGACCATCACTTATCATTTACTGTGTCCTCCTGTTCTGTTACCCTACTTCAAGTTACCAAGTCACTTTTGTTAGTGAACAACTTGCTTAACAGACTAAACAAGGTAGCCAGGGATTACTTTCTGTGTGTGTGTTATTCTTTGGTAACCAAGTAAGGCCCACTAGGAACAAGTGCCCATTTTCACTGGGGTAGTTAAATAGTGACTTGCTTAGTTAGAGTCACACAATATGCAAGTGGAGGTTGTGGGAAATCAAACCCATGTCTGCTGGACCAAGCTCAGTCACAGTTTGTTACTCTAACCTCTAAGCTATACTGCCATACTTAACTGTTACATCACCTCAGCCTATGTCTCTTTATTCAACATGTCTTGTCTCCTGTCATTTATTGCTAGGAATTTAGACTGCAAGCTAATGAAACTATATGCTTATTCAACTTTAGCACTGGCTCAAAAAAATACCTTACAAGATAGATAATTTCCTGTCAACTTACTAGCAGCTGGGCCTTGCTAGCTGCTGTGCTATTAAACTGTTTTTCTACAAAATGTAACCTGTTTTCCTTTATATCATATTTTAAAATGAAGGTGCAGACCATGTTTTATGTTTAATGACTATTGGCTGTGAATCCAAAACCAAAACCAGAGGTGATTTGACAAAACCAAAACCTCCCTGGTTTTGCACACTTTTAATCATAAGCTGTATGAGGAGAGACAGATGGATCTCAATATGTACACCCTGGATGAGTGAAGGGAGAGCAGGGGCATCATAGAGACCTATAAATACCTCATGGAAGGGAAAACAAGGTACATTAGAGTAGCATTTTCAAAAGAGAAGGTGCACAAGGACAAGGAAGGTGGCATTGATTGAAACTGTAAGGGTGAAATTTATGAGGGATGTGAGGAAGTGCCTTTTCATGGAAAGAGTGGTGCACACCTAGAATAGTCTACCAGCAGGTGAACACAGTGGAGAGCCTCAACCATGCATAGGACAGACACAAAGGAATCATGGTAGGAAAGTATGGTGGGTGGGTAGTAGCTGGAAATCAGGTATGTCTGCAGTGAGAGTATAGACAGGGACAAACTGGGCAGACTGGGTGGGCCAAGCGGTTCTTACCGTATCTACCAACAAATTATGTTTCTAAGTTTCTTTATAAAGTACCAAATGAGATGGTAAACAACTGAATAATTTATAAACATTCATCAAATGTCTGTTTAAAAAGAAGTGTCTTCAGACCCCCTCTTAAAAGCCTCCACCCAAGGAGCCTCTCTATGGGCCCTCTGTAGTGAGTGGCAGAAGACTGGGCAAGCTATCTTGAAGGCTCGATCACTCAAGATTTTTAACCTTGCCCTTGACACTGACAAGAGGACAACCTTGTTGGAGCAGAGAGGGCAAGATGACTAGTGAAGATACAGAAGCTCCAAAAGGTAACAAGGTCCCAACCCACGTAGGGCCTTGGAAATGTGGAAATCAGAAGCCAGTGCTGTTCACGCAGCACCAGGGAAACATGACAGGTCCTTAGAAATCTGGTCAGTAGCCTGACTGGAGGTGGCTCAAGTGTGTATCAGTTTGCCCTCCCCACCCTACCAGTACTGTCCAAAAACAGAATGGTTTCGGTGCACCCTGAGGAAGACCTACATGGTGAAGCACTGGTATTGTTGGTTCACCAGATTCAAGAAATTTCAGCAATACAGCATTTATTGTCTCAATACTGGTAATTACATAGCCTGGTAAAACTTGGCAGTCTTTCTGCGCATTGTCCACAGAGCTCAAACGAGCCAGAGCATTGTGTTTCTTTTACCCTTGTCCTGTAACAGTGTGCTGTTTTGGATTTACTGTCCCAAACAGTGGCCTGCATAGCAACACTGCCCAATACAAATCACAGTCATATGTGGAACCAGAGTTGGCATTTTAATTCTCACTGTGTATTCACAAACCAAGGTGCACACACACAGACACATTACTGACTACTGCCTTTTTGGTACAGTGGCCTGTCAGAAGCTTGGACAAGATGTCCCAAGATGCCAGCCATACATGTGCACACCATACCACTGTGGGAGAAGCAGTAGTTGCAAAGATGTGGTCCTGTCCCCTAGATGGATCTGGAAATAGAAGGCATAGCTGCCACATGAGGCAGTCCACAGACATACTGTAAGATCCATACTGTATGTTGCATGGTACGTCACAGCACTACAGTGTGTGCAAAATGGATACAGTTCCTCCTGGATAAATGTGAAAGAATGATTAGGACACAGTTAGCAATACACAGTGGACTATTCAGACAAAGAACCTCAGTGCAGAAGCACTGAGACAAGGGTTACCCCAAAGGGCATTGACCATAAAGTAAAGTTTCAAAGAAATACAAAATCACACATAGCCCCATAAAGCAAAGCATCATGGGATGTATATGCAAGTCACCACGACATTTTAGGCAGGTTTAGCTTGAAGCAGGGATGCATGGTGTCAAATGGCATCTCACACAATCTGCAAAGGGTGCAAACAGAAGACACAGACATATGTTTCATCCTACCCATGACTCATTAGAGTGCCTTGTCTGTATGTCACCCCAGGAGAAATGAACCAGCCCCTAAGTTGGTCTTACAGGTTTGGGTGAGGGGTGCAGGTGGTGCCAGGTGAAGCTGAGCATGATGTACTATGGAGCTACATAGCCGTACACGGGGGGGGCAGCCAGAATGCAATGTTACAGTCACAGTGTCTACCAGTTACATGCAGTGGACCACTGCAGAGACATGCACACCAGTATAAGGAACACAAGACAGTATGAAATTCATAACAAAGGGCATAGTATCCTGGCAAAGGCTGCCAAACACCCAAACCCTCACCATGAACCAAACCCCTAAGACCAACTTAGAGAATGGTTCATTTCTCCTGGGGTGTCATAGAGATGAGGCACACTGATGAGTCCTCGGTAGGATGAAACACGTGTCTGTGTCTTCTGTTTGCTCCCTTTGCAGATTGTGTGTGTGGCCCTTTGGCACCATACATTCCTGCTTAAAGCTGAACCAGCCTAAAATGTCATGGAGACTTTTATATATGTCCCATAATGCTTTGCATTATGGGGGTATGTATGATTTCTATTGTACTATACAGCTGTGATCGTGATGTACCATGGAGCTACATAGCCATACTGGGAAGGGAGGAAGGGCAGCCAGAATGCAATGTTACTGGCACAGTGTCAACCAGTAACATGCAGCAGACCACTGCAGAGACATGCACACCAGTATAAGCAACACAGAACAGTGTGACATGCATAATAAGGGCATAGTATCCTGGCAAAGGCTGCCAAACACCCAAGACAACAACAAGGAGAGTGCTACACACACACCTGTTACAGTACACAGCACAAAGCAGGAGCTGCACAGTGATGTAGTGCAATGTGTCACACCAGTGCCTGTAACATGTTGGTGGATGCAAGCCATCTGCTGTTGCACAGCACACTGCAACAGCAGGCACATCAGAGGTAGAACAGGGCCATGTTGATACAGGGTTCCACTACACTGTTTCACAATGTGTATACTGTATGTCCCTACAGAAACACTGGTGAACAGACAAGTTCCACTTCACTGCTCACCACCTGCACCCCTCACCAACAGAAATCCCAAGTGGAGGATGGGAGCGTGACACAGATGAATGACCCGTACAACAGTTGACACATGGAAGATGATGGCATGCATAAGCAGAATTACACAGGCCACAACACAGAACCAGAGGGAAACCATGGATATGGGACTCTTTCCATGGTGATTGCCAATGTTGTACAGGAACTACACAGTGACAGTGATGGGAGCACCATGTATACACAACGGCTACAAATGATGAGTCTGGCATGAGTACCAATGACATCTAAAAAATACAGAAGAACACTGCACAGGACCTCAGCCTATTATCAACTGAACAGCTTGATGACAATACAGCACACAATGTAGAAAAGAAGAACACAGTACCGATGGAAGATGATAACATGGGATGATTCTGCAAGGTTGTCTTTAATGCTGTGAAAGTAATGTTATGGGAGTTAAGTGAAATATGGTGGGCCATGGCAGACAACATTGCCACCTTGGCACATCATCATTACCTGGTGGAGGTCATCGATGGGCTACAGGAGGTCATCCAGACAAATGGAAGGAACAGTCAAACATACAGGATGGACACGACTACCATACAGCATGGCATCCATACATGCTCACAGTGACAAACAGTCACTGCAGTGGATCACAGCATTGCTGGAACAAAATGTGGCCCACAGCCAGGAACAAACATATGCAATCACTGCCACTAGTGTAGCACATCAAACAGTTGCAACATCAATGTGCCACTGGTAACACAGGCATTCTAAACAGTGCTGCTGTTGCATGAACTGATCTGGGTCTGCTGTACAGAGCCACTTGAGCTCCCCTGTTGGATTTTATTGCTGGTTTTTGCATTTCTGGGACTTTGTCCCTGCTGTCCTAGGCCTCTGGTGGGAGAATCTGTCTGATTAAGTGGGCAGGGCTTATGACTTTCTGCAACCGCGGCTTTTGAACTTGGCTACATTCTAAACAGTGCCATTGTTTGAAAGGCAGCTATGCCACAGAATAATGCTGAGGGTGCTCCTAAAGAGTTGGCAACCTCAAATTCAAAACCAGAAATAAGAGATAGGAGCATGACACTGGGAAGAAAATGGACTCAAACCATAAAATCCAATGCAAATATTTTTAATCATAAACCCCAAAATCCATACAATGTAGTCACCACCATTTGCACATACACCTCAGCACTTCACCTGTTAATGCTTCATCAGGAGGTGGAGTCATACAGTAATACCATTCTTTAAATACCATGTCACTTGTTACATCATCATACTATAGACCAGTCACCAGGCAAGAAAGTATCTTTAAATATTTCTTCAGCATTTTTTTAGAAAAAATTATGTATCCAGAAGTAAATAATGTTTAGTCATATTGTCACACATTTGTACAGCATTAAGGGATACATTAACAAGGATACAGCAACAAGTAATTCATAATCATCAAAAATGATTGGATTTTATGGTTCAAGTCCATTTTCTTCCCAATGTCGTGAGTGCTCTTATCTCTTATTTCTACATTCAGGACATCACCAAACCGAATGGACGCCTAGATCTGAGCTCCGCGGTAGTGGTGAGAAATTTCAAAGAGATCCGGTGCTTTATACAGAAAATTTCATCTTCAGCCAACACTGTAAGGAGGCGAATGAGACAGCTGATGAAATTGAGAGGTAGAAGTGTCACTAAGCTGCCCACGGGATGTCGCTCCAAACAAGATCACAGTCCAAGCATTCCACTATCCAGGGCCTTGGAGTCGGCTGTGGGCTCGGGCGGGGAAGAAGAGGAGACCACCTCACGAGGCAGTTCTCTTGATGGCCGAGCAACAGCACATATCATTAAAATGCTGCAACAAATAGACTCAAATGTAAAAGATATAAAAAAGGAGATCAAATATCTCGAGCGGAGGACCAACGACTTGAAAACTGGCCTTGATGGGCTCAGAGATGACTCCATGCGGCTTAGCAGAGTGGTGTTGTATTTGGCCAGGAGAGAAAGAGAACTGACAGCAAGAATGGAGGACGTGGAGTCCAGAGGGGGAAGGAAAATCATTCTATTTTTCAGTTTTCCAGAGGGTGCAGAACAAGACGACCCTGTTGAATTTAGTAAAACCTGGCTGAGACAAGAACTGGAAATTCCTAGCACTGAACCCCTTGAGCTCGAGAGGGTAAACCGGGCCTTGGGCCCAAAGCCCAGGAAAGAGTCTCCTCCTTGTTCGATTTTAGTCAAGTTTAATAATTATCCCACAAAAGATATGATACTGCGCAAGGCATGGTTGAAGTGAGATCTAAATTTGGATGGGAAACGGGTGTACATGGATCACGATTTTCCACCTGCAACTATGCAAAAAAGGAGACGTGTTCTGGCAGTTATCAAGCAACTTAAGGAAAAGCAAATAAAGGCTCATTTCAGATACCCAGTGAAGTTGCTTGTTCATTGGTCTTCTGGCAGTAAACTCTATGATTCCTTGCTGCAGGCTAGTAAACCCCTGCAGAAGGCGGGTGTCGCCCTCCCTGACCTCCAGGCTGAGATGTCGGAACAAACCCTGCCACAGCTACGGTGGGAAATGGTGGGTAAGGAAGCTGCGAGAGGAACTCTATCTAAAGGTACAGGGCTGGATGACCTGCTTCTCAAGGACCTGATTAAATTGGGAAAGGGTCTACAGACACAGCAGTCTACCTGAGGTATCAGTAGATTTGGTTTCGACACTTCTCGTTTTGGAGATCGGCTGGAATTGAGACCCCCATGCAAGGAAGGACAGTTTAGCTCTTTCAACACCTGCATTTTGTAGGGTTGTCCACAGGCTAACTGTCGAATGACTGAATTTTCAGCTTTTCATACTTGCTTTCAGGGAAGCCACCTGGGCATCGCTGTTAACTATTTCTTTTTGGGACCTGAAACTCAAGGGCTCCATATGATTGGGTTTCGGGGAAAGCCACAGTTTAAGGTGGCTGCACCAGTTATTTATACATGCTTTCTGTTCAGATTACCCTGTGTTTAGATGCATAGCTCAAAATCTGCAGGGAGGAAAAAAGGGGGGGTGCTTTTAAATTTTTTAGTCTCTTTTGGAACCTCTTGCTATTGTAAGAGGGAGATATTTGCTGGAAAGGGCAGGCATTTAGGCCCAAGCATCCCAACCTCCAGATCTGAGTGGCAGGTTTGGCAGCCCAGATTGGCTGGGCTTTCTTGGGTCCGAAATGGGCTACTGGGAATCCAGTGTCGGCTCTGGCTCAGATCCCTCAATATCTTAGCTGGCAAGCACCGGACATAGTTTGGAATATATTGGGGCCAATTCACCTCTGCCGCAATTGCAGAACAGTCTTACTTGCTGGAAGTCAGTTCAGGGGATAGGTCACCCATCGGAGGTCAGCCAGTATCATTTTGACAGTGCTGCCCCCTGCTAGGGAATATAACCTTCCTGCTGAAGAGTCACCCTGGGAGACTGCCTTTTCTGTTACCTCGGAGGAGCGGGGTGGTGAGGGACTTCTTGGTTAGTCCATGCTCCTGGGTGGAGGGAGACTCCTTCTGTTGCAGGCCTTAACAGGCCTATTTGTATACAGTTTATTAAGTTTGTTTGTTGTGGGTAATATATCAGGAATGGGGGAGGTGGTTAGTAACTGGGGATTTTGTGGGAAAGATTGGGAAATGCAGCATGGGGCTTCAGAGGGTCGGAGATGTGTTCTGTGCTCCACCCCTCCACATGGCAGGGACCAGGGAAGATGGAGGATACCTGAAAGGGCTGCATGGACAGTGCATAACCTGGGACGAGTAAGGGAGAATATTGTTACAGCCAACCTATGGGGAATCTAAAATTAATTTCTTTAAATGTTAAGGAGTTGGGCTCCCGTGCAAAGAGGCATACTATGTTAAATGATTTAGCTAGGGCTAGATGTGATATTGGCCTCTTGCAGGAAACCCACCTCTCGATGACAGAACATAGCAAACTACACTGCACGTGGGTTGGGGAGGTGTTTTCCTCCTCCCACCAAAATCCTAAAAAGGAGGGGTTGGCCATTTTGTTGTGGAAAGGCCTGGGCTTCACCCAGCTGGACTCTTCCTCTGATGAAGAAGACAGACTGGTTACCCTTTCGGGCAGTATTGCGGACAGGGTAATACATATTGTGTCATGTATGCCCCTACCCCTTCCAATTCTGATTTTTTTAGGTATGTCTTTGGAGTTATAGCCTCTCTATCTCAGGGCCAAATTAAATTGGGAGGTGATTGGAATTACATGGAAGATGCTTTGGTTGACAGGGCTGGGGGGAAGGGGAGCCGGGTAAAGGAAGTTGGAGCAAAATCTCTTGTTCACCTATGTACGGAGGCTGGTATGGTGGATACCTGGAGGGACAAGTATCCATCCAGTAAGGATTTTACTTTCTATTCCCACCCACATGAATCATACCCGTATCTAGACAGGTTTTACATGCATAAAGCTTGGGTGGGGAGTATATCAGACCAGCAGATTTATCCCATCTGCATGTCAGATCATGCAGAGGTTAGCATTACTATTGATTTGGGACCATTACACAAGCAATCTTTATGGTGCCTGAACGCCGGGCTGCTTAAGGACGAGGTATTCATATCCAAAATTAAAGAGGTGATAGATAATTATATCAGAGAAAATACAGGGTCAGTCTCAAGGAGCAAATTCCTTTGGGATGGCCTAAAGGCAGTAGTCCGGGGTGAAGCAATCCCTTATGCATCCCAACAAAAGTAGGTTAGGCAACAGCAGCAAGATAAACTGGAGCAAAAAATTAAAGAACTGGAAGACCGGCACACAAGAAAGAGGGTACCTGGGCTTTACTGAGAGATCTGAAGTTAATGAGGGAGCAATTACAGCAACTTCTCTCTGTAAAAATGGAGAGTCCCCTAAGGTTCATAGCACAAAAATATTATACAGGGGGAATAGGGTGGGTAGGCTCTGTGGCCCAGATATTGAAACTGTGCCAGGCTGTGTCGCAAGCTTGGGCACAGTGCAACTTGGCTGCGCAGGGGTGTGGACTGGGCGATATTCAACGGATCTGCGCCATGGCACAGCATCATTGAATATTGCACCCTGGCCACCCGCAGTGTGCATGGTGCAGTGGTACTGCACCAGCGCAAGTGGCCAGAGTGGAGCATGGGGATGTGCTAGCGCCAGTTCCATTGCGCTATGCACAGCAACCGTGATATTTAAAACTTGACATGCAAATGGGGCCACAAGGTATGCAAGGCACAAATGGGACCATTTGCATGTCATTATGGCCCCATTTGCATGCAGGTGAGGCGATCCCCGATGACTTGCGCCTGGAGCCCTGCCAGGCAGCAGCCATCGGGTACCGATGCGCCCTGCAGCCGGCAATGTGCTCCATAGCCCAATCATGGGCTGCAGTAAAAAAGAGGAAATGCATAAATCTCTGGTGGTCCAGTGGACCGCTGTCTGCCCCATCGCGGGCATTTGTAAAAAAATAAGAAATCTGTCCACTATCCCTGGTGGTCCAGTGGACTGCTGTCTGCCTGATCGCAGGCTCAGTAAAATAATTATATCCCCGAAATCCCTGGTGGTCCAGTGGACCTGCCCGCCCGATCGCGGGCTAAGTAATAAAATCAGATCCCCAAAATCCCTGGTGGTCCAGTGGACCTGCCCACCCAATCGCGGGCTAAATAATGAAATCAGATCCCCAAAATCCCTGGTGGTCCAGTGGACCTGCCTGCCCGATCACGGGCTAAGTAATAAAATCAGATCCCCGAAATCCCTGGTGGTCCAGTGGACCTGCCCACCCGATCGCGAGCTAAGAAATAAAATCAGATCCCCGAAATCCCTGGTGGTCCAGTGGACCTGCCTGCCTGATCACAGGCTAAGTAATAAAATCAGATCCCCGAAATCCCTGGTGGTCTAGTGGATCTTCCCGCCCAATCGTGGGCTCAGTAATAAAATCAGATCCCCAATATCCCTGGTGGTCCAGTGGACCCCCACCCCACTCACCCACTGAATCCCACCGCCCCCTCCTCCCCGGTCCAAATGGTGGACCACCAGGGATTTAGGTGATATAATTATTTTACTGAGCCCACTATCAGACGGGCAATGGTCCACTGGACCACCAGGGAAATGAACAGATGTCTTTTTACAAATGCCCGCGATCGGGCATGGGGGGCTCCGCCAGGTGCAGCCAAGAGTTCGGGTGGCCACCACAGGAGGCAGCTGCCGGTTGCACCCTACAATGTGGCATTACCTGTGGGTGGCCATCAGTTGCTCCTTTTTTGGATCAACTTTGTGCTGGCACAGATAGGGTTGCGCATGTATGGCTCTGCATCCCGGGCTGAATATCGGGTTGTGCAGGGTATGCATGGGCACGCCCCCCCCACCTGCACCTGCATACATTACTGATGCACTCTGGCGCATTGGGATTTGTGCTGCGCACTTTTCCCTTTTGAATATCGCGCAGGGGTGCATCAGTGGGTTGCGCATGGTGCAACACTGTTGCGCCACGTGTAACCCTTTTGAATATCTGGGCCTAGCATACAGGTTAAGGAACCAAGAGGCAGATAGGTATATTTTCACAATAAAAGACCCGGAATTGCCTGGTCGGCTGGTCACAGACCCTGCTTATATAGTGGACTGTTTTAAAAAGTTTTATGAGGCTCTCTACAGGTCAGAGTCCTGTGCCAGTCGAGTAGATAGAATTAAACAATTCCTACATAGACTAAAGCTACCCAGGCTTTCCTGTGAACTTGAGAAGGAGCTCAACCACCCCTTTTCTCAGCTGGAGTTGGTGGAGGTTATTAAGAACCTTAAGCACAATAAAGCCCCAGGCCCTGATGGCTATATTGCAGAGTATCATCAGAAATTCTGGGACAAACTAACCCCCTTGCTGTTACTGTACAAATATGTAATGTGGCCCATATTCCCTTAGAGGCCCCAGACACTTGGACACAAGCTCTAATAACCGTCATCCCAAAACAGGACAAAGACACAACCCTATGTGGTAGCTATCATCCCATTTCACTTTTAAATCTGGCTTTGTCAAACTATCATCACCTTTGTAACACTTGTACTAAAGCCATAAGACTTGCAAAGTCTGAGTATTTTGCATCTACACTTCAGAACAACATTAGTCTTCCTTCTAAGAACAGGAAAGTTATCCTTTCCCTCTTCTACCCTCTGACCCAGTCTCCCTGTCCTGTTGTATGGGTTGATGACTCCCTCATTTCTGACCCTTCTATTGTTGTCTCTTCCTTTAACTCCTACTTTACTGCCTGTGCCCTCTCTCTCATCCTTTCCTCCTCATCCCACCATTCTTCCCTCTCTCTACCTTTCTTTCCTTTAAATCTCTCTTTCCTTCTCCTCTACCACTGCCTCTGCTTCTCTTAAGTCCTTGCTTGCTCATAATCCTTACAAATGTGGTAGCCATGACAGCCTTGATCCCAAACTTTCACTTCTGTCAGCCCCTGCCATTGCACTGCCGATTACCTTACTCCTTAAACTTTCTTTTTCCTCTGCTACTGTTCCAGATGCTTATAAGCAGGATACATAGAAACATAGAAACATAGAAGTTGTCGGCAGATAAGGACCTCAAGGCCCATCCAGTCTGCCCATTTCTTTTTCTACCTTATAAATGTGCCATCGGCCTTTGCTCTGTCAGTGACCTATCTATTCATAGTCATTTGTATTGCTCCCTTATGCCTATCCCATGCCTGTTTGAAGCCCTGCACTGTATTCTAGCCACCACTTCTTGTGGTAAGCTATTCCATGCATCTACCACTCTTTCTGTGAAAAGAATTTCCTCACATTCCCCTTAATCGGCCTCCTCTAATCTCATGCTGTGTCCTCTTGTCCTGCTATTTTTCTTATATTTAAACATGTTAGACTCTTTCACCTTGTTTATGCCCTTAAGGTGTTTAAATGTCTCGGTCATATCACCTCTCCCTCCTTTGCTCAAGGGTATACATATTGAGCTCCTTTAATCTGTCCTCATATGTCTTCTGATGCAGTCCCTGCACCATTTTGGTTGCCCTTCTCTGGACTGCCTCAATTTGGTTAATGTCCTTGTGAAGGTGTGGCCTCCAATACATGCGCAGTACTCCAGATGGGGCCTAACCAATGTCTTGTACAGAGGATTATTACCTCCCTCTTACAACTTGTGATACCTACTAATACACCCTAACACCCCTAGCCTTACCTACTGCATTAGAGGTCTGCTTGGATGATTTTAGGTCATCAGTGATGATGATGCCCAAGTCTCTTTCTTCCTTTGTGACTGCTAGCAACTCCCTCCCAGCCTATAAGTGGCTTCAGGGTTTCTCTCTTCCTATGTGCATGATTTTGCACTTCTTTGCATTAAATCCCAGTTGCCACTCTTCTGACCATTTTGCTAGTTTATCCAGATCTCTTCTCATTCTGCCCAATTCCATCTGGATCATCTACTCTGTTGCAGATCTTGGTGTCATCTGCAAACAGACAAGCTTCTCACCCTCTAGTCCATCTGCGAGGTCACTAATGAAGATGTTGAATAGGACTGGCCCCAATACTGATCCCTGAGGTACCCCACTTGTGACTTGCATCTCTTCTGACTGTATACCACTTACCACCACTCTCTGTTTTCTGCCAGTCAACCAGTTTGCCACCCAGTTGACCAACTTCTGACCCACCCCTAGCCTACCTAGCTTATTTATCAATCTTCTATGTGGAACAGTGTCAAAAGCTTTGCTGAAGTCAAGGTAGGCGACATCAACTGCTCCCCCTTGGTCCACCACTCTGGTTGCCAGTCAAGAAATCTATGAGATTAGTTTGACAGGACCTTCCTTTTGTAAACCCATGCTGTCTTGGATCCTATGCCCCTATGGATTCCAGGTGTTGCACTATCCTTTCCTTAAGGAGTGCCTCCATAATCTTGCCCACTACTGAGGTAAGACTGACTGGTCTGTAGTTCCCCACCTCCTCCCTGCTACCACTCTTGTGGAGTGGGATCACATGAGCCCTTCTCCAGTCTTCTGGGACCTCTCCTATACCTAAAAGTGGTATATTCCTCTTCTCCTGGTGACTACCATCCTATCTCTCTCCATCCTAGCTAAGTTACAGGAACATCTTGTTCTATCACAACTCTCTTCTTTCTTTGACTCCTCCTCCTCCTTTGTCATCCCTTTTCAGTCTGGTTTGAGGGAATCCCACTCAACCTTCACTTCCCTCCTTCAGCTCACTGACTCCACTCTCATAAGTATGGATCATGGTCTGAACACATCTGCCATTTTTGTTGATCTTGCTAAAGCTTTTGACACAGTAGCACATCCTCTTCTTTTGGACAAGCTTAAGGCAGTGGGTCCTTCTGACTCTGCAGTCAGCTGGTTTTATTCTTACCTTGAGGGAAAGTCTCAAGCTGTCCAGTTAGGTAGCTCCATTTCATTACCACTCTCTATCTGTTCAGGTGTCCCTGAAGGGTCTATCCTGGGGGCATGGGGTCATAAAGTCGCATGACATTATACCGCATGGCAAAATTGCACTGCCAATACAGCGCAATATTGCCATGTGGTGTAATTCTTTTTTCTGTTGGGGGCTCCACTCCCCACAGCCCTCAGGCCCCCCCCAAACAGTCTCAACTCTGGGAAGGGGGTCCAACTCAGGGATCACACAATCTGTGGACAAAATATAAAATGTCTGGGACCGGGAATCAAACCCAGACCCAGACGCAGCGCCTGGGTTCCTGCTGCTGTGGCTCAGTCCAGTGAGCCACAGCAGCTGCTTGGCAGAAACCACTCCCAGCAGAGGTCTTATCCTCTGCCTGGGAGTGTGTGAATGGTGCAATACCGCGTACAGCAGTGTACACGGTATTGCACCATTCACTGTCATGGACAGCACTGTTTTGGGTTAGCTATAATGTTGTATGCTATTAAGCGTATGGCATTAGGACCCAGTAGGTGTCCAGGGTACTATTCTCTTTTCCATATTCTTGAATGACCTCCCCTGTGTCTATTTCTCTGCATTCATTCAAATGTACACTGCTGATAGTTATTTTTCCATCTGGCTCCTCTTCCCATGATCTTACCTCACAGTTTTAGCTAGATTTTGACAATATTCAGTGCTGGTTGCAGTCTAACCTACTATCCCTCAACGACAAAAAAAAAAAACTGTCTCCATGACTTTTGGTACCCATCAGAGGCTCTCCAGACTCACCACTCCTCCTTCATTTCACACCATTGATGGTGCTATTTTTGAGGATGTATCCTCTTTCAAGTAACTCAGGGCCTGGTTTGACCGTCATCTTGATTTCTCAGATTATATTGATGCCATACACCAAAAACTTCACCCTACATTTGGTGCATTGTACAGGAACAAAGTGAGTATCCAACTACCTGTCTACCGAGAGATTGTTTTAAAGATGTTTCTCCCTATTTCTGACTATGGTGACATAGTCAATAGTGGCACTTCCAAATCGCCCCTTGCCAGACTGGAACCCCTCTTCCACACTTTTTTGTCATTTTGCTTTAGATTATTCCCCTTATACCCACTATTTCTTACTCTACTCTGCCCTTTCACTCTTCTTTCTTGATGCCAGGTTTGTTTCTTATTGTGCCTCCTTTATATCTAAATTCTGGTTTGGTTCCCTTCCCTCTTACCTTACATCCCTCTATCCTCTCCCTCAGCTTCCCACTGCACCCTACATAATAACACTTCCCATTCCCTCACTATTCCTTCCTGAAAATCTTTTTTTTTTCTCTAGAGCTGTTTGCTCCTTCATGCCACCTATGCCTGCCAATGGGCCCCCCTCAGCCCCAACCCTGTCAGCCTCTCCCCCCACCATCTTACCAGTGGGGATCCACAAAGGGCAGGGTTAAGGGCATTGGGAGCTGACACACATGGCATCAGAGAGACATAGGCTTTTCTATGTTTTGTCCCATCTTGACCTGAAGCTGTGGTGTGCTCAGTGGGCATATGCATCTGGAGGCATGCACGTGCCCCTGGAACCACAAGTCCCTCCACCCTCCATACATAATGTCATCCCCCAGACTTCTGCTCTGACACCCAGCCTCCACTAGGTGTTAGCCAAGAATGAGGAAACTTGCCTCCCCCAATCCGGGAGATGGGAGCAGCCCGAGGGCTGCTACTATCATCTCCAAATCATCCCCCCGCCAACCCCTGGTGGTCCAAGCTTGCTCCTGAACTCGGGTCACAGGCATGGCACAAGGTGTGGCATCCGGTGCCTTAACCTTCAGCACCACAGAGGTGGCCCTAGAAAATCTTCTATTGGTCAGTCTACTTTCTCATACCAATATCCTAAACTCTGGCCCTCCCTTCCCTTGTCAGTTTGCTCTGCCGCTTATGTTTACTCCTTAAAATCTAATTCATGACTTTTCTTCACCCTCCTGTAACTCTCCATGACTCTTTTCCTTACCCATCCCCCAGTTTTGCCCTGGCAATCTGCTTCTTTCATCACCTGTTCTTTGCTGTGTAAAAGTAGTTCTGTTGTACTAATTTGTCTTTAATTTTGATTATGCACCTTGATATATTGTATTTACTGTATATAATTTTCCACATCCCCTACCCCCAGAACACATCTGGAAATGAGCTGTTAGCAGCTCAGTATGTCTTTCCTGGTAACACTTCTGAAATCAATCGATCAATAACTAAATAACACATAGGTGCCAGAGGTCACAGTCTACAGCACCCATGATACCACTGGCCCCAGCACAAAGTTCTATAGGGGGCACAGCAACAATGTATATGGTGGTCATAACATTCAGGTCTACAGCGGGCATGTTGCACAGTTCTACAGTTGCCCCAGCAGCCAAGGCTATAGTGAATCTAGCAGGCAGGGATCCAGTGGCATGAGCAGCAAATGATACAGTGGCCCCAGCAGCAAAGAATACAGTGGCACCAGCAGCCAGTACTACAGTGGACCAGCAGCCTGTATCGTAGCACACAAGGTTACCAGGCCTCCAGTGCTACCTCAACCCAGACCTCCACTTCTCCCCTGATGTAGGCCTCAAGTGCTCCCATGACACTGGATTCTAGTGCTCCCCTGGTCCAGGCCTCCAGTGCTCCAATAACCCAGGCCTCCAGTGATTCTCTGACCCTGGTCTCAAATGCTCCCCATTAACCCAGGCCTCAAGTGCTGCCCCTAATCCTCCAGTGCTCCCATAACCCAGGTTAACAGTGCTCCCTTGACCCAAGCCTCTAGTGCTCCCTCTACCAAGGCCTCAAGTGCTCTCCTGACCCAGGCCTCCAGTGCTCCCATAACCCCAGCCTAAACTGCTTCCCGACCCAGGCCTCCAGTGTTCCTATGACCCAGGCCTCCAGTGCTCCAATAAACCAGGCCTCCAGTGCTCCCCCAACCCAGGCCTCCAGTGCTTGCATGACCCAGGCCTGCAGTGCTCCTCCTATCCAGGTCTTTCTCCTGTCTAGGTCTTGAGTGTTCCTATCTCCCAGTGTTCCTCTGACCCAAGCCTCTACTGCTACCAAACACACCACAGTCACATGTATACCTCACAGCAAAGAGGTAGGAAGTTAAAGACAATGGCATGATGGAGACTGTAAGTAGCCCAACTAGCATCACTACAGTGGTAGTCCCTTGTAAGTCACAAAGGACACACACAGTTGAGGAACTGACATGGATGCACAGGGAGGAGGAGATGCATGCCAGATGGGCCCTAATATAATACTGATGTACACTGCAGTACACATATAGCCAGTGGTATATCTAGGAATATAATGTGTGTAGGCCAGAACCCTCTTTTGCCTCTTTGCTGTCACCATGGTAGACATACCCATATGTGTTAACCAGACCCCATGTATACCCCATGTTATTTAGGTGTCTGCATTTAACATTGTGTTTTTATTTTATTTTAGTCTTTGGTAACCTGGTAGGCCCACTAGACACAAGTGCCTGTTTTCAGGGGTGACCTGGGAGCACTGGAGAGGTTAAGTGACTTGCTCAGAGTCACACACTATGCAAGTGGAGGTTGTAGGAATCATACCCAGTTCTGCTGGATGTACCAAGCTCATTCACTGCTTGTTACTCTGACCTCTAGGCTTAGGTTTAAGTCACACAGAGCACAACATATTGTGGCATAAATAGGAGTGGTTGTAAGACAGTTGGAGTAACCACAAACAATGGTCAGACACCAGAATGTTGCTCCCCTCCAATAAATGTACCGGCTGTGGCAACTTGTAGTAGAGGTTCCAACATCTATGCATATAGCTGACGCAATCCATAAGGCAATGCAGCAGCATGCTGTGGTACAGCAGAGGGTGACAGGCTGCTGCAGGGAGCAATGCAATGCAGTGGCATGTTGATCTCCTATACATGCAATAATGTGCGATGTGATGTACTGCATGGCACTGCATCACATCCAGAGACACAACTGCTATAGTAGAATAATTACTAAAAGGTACAGCATTGTGTCTCACAATTTGGCAAGTGTTGTGAAGGTGACTATCCTGATGACTGCACTGCACCACTAGAATAATGACGTAATAGAAATCTATACATCCATTATGGGAACAACAGATGGTGACTTGGCACACGTATTGAGCATATGTTGCTATATGTCAGAATAAATGGCAAACATGTTCACAACTGCCTGCAGGGAGTGTTGCACCCTGTACACATTGGTCTGCAGTTGCATACTCATTGTGCGCATGATTGTATGCAGCCTATCCCACTGTAATTCTGGCTTATTATACCCACTCCCAGCCATCAACTCCATGCGTCTCGGACCCAGCACAGTTTTATGCTTCCTTAGGCCAGGCAGTGTTTGGCTCCATCTCCAGCTAGCAGTTTGGGCACCACTCAGGCCTGGCATTATCTGGCTTAACCAGTGACCTGGCAAGGTTTGCTATCCCCAAAGGAACAGTACCTATGTGAGGTGGAGTGTCAGAGACCATAGTACTGACATCCCCCACTTTAACCTCCCCATCACTCTACTTCACTGCCACAGTTGCTAGAATGGCTGTGTTATTCCCAGGGGGCAAGAACTGGTGTCAGCCATATCTGTGGCCCTGACAGGCTGCACCTATAGAGGGCCTGACTTTATGCTCACTTCTTTGTTCTGCCAGGCCTCCAGCATCCAGTATCCGGTCTAGTCCTCATTGGCCTTGATCTCTTGCTGCATCTGTCATCTCATGGCCCATTCCAGCACCCTGATTTACTGTATGACAGCAGTCAGCACCATTCCACTGTCCAGCACCTGCAATGACATATGGCAGATAGCATCAATTACGGGTGCATGGGCTGTTTACCTGTACATGCTGTTAAGCTATCAGAACACTGATCTAGAGGCTGCCATGCTTATATCTCTAGGTCCATTTGTACCTGGTACATGTACACAGACAGACACTGTAGGCAGCAGGGTCCTGCTGCTACTGTAGCACACCTCATATATATATATATATATATATATATATATATATATACAGTATATATATAATCTGCAGCCTATGTAGCATGGCACGGCCTATGGGATACATTGTTAATAGGCATGCACTGTTGAGATACGCTGTACATGACTTATCTTGATGGCTCATTTCAGGTTTATCCCCACTGGTGTTCACACCTGCCCCACCTGGAGCCTGTCTGACATCTGGTGTGTCCACATTCAAGTCCTGTTGTTTGTGCACTGTCCTCATATCACTGAAAACAGCAGTGGTACACATTCAGGTAGGTACATACAGTGGTAACCTTCCTAATCTTCTACTTTTACCCAGAAAAGATTACCACATTAAGATACTATAATATAGCAATCCTCCATATGGCAGTATTATTTAAAGTACCACATTAGCTGAAGATGTTACATTATTATCCTGACTAAGCACAATAAGAAAACACTTGAACTTGTGTGGTTTCTTGAATGATAATAAAGAAAAAGAGATGTGCTGTACTATAGTACCTTAATGTGGTAACCTGTTCTGCAGTAGAGTAGAACATAAGAAAGGCTACCACTGTATGTCACACAATATAGGTTTAATTATTTATGTTTGGTTTTGTTAACCTGGTAGGTGCACTAGACATAGAAATGCCTATTTTCAGGCATGACCCAGGATGGGTACAAGTCAGATTGTCAAAACAAAACAGTAAGGTATACATATATACTGGATACATTTATAGTGGTCATATACAACAGTAGCAGTAGCACGCATCAACTGGGAGGGAAACTGCATAAGCAAATAACATAAGAATTGTACATTTCCACATATATACATTAGATAACTGATAGGTAAATGGTAGTAAGAGTATTAACAACTAAATAAGGGAGTACATTTCAATACAAAAAATGCACAAAATAGTCTATATTTATATATGAGGCAGTTTAGTAATATTAATAATAAATTTCATTTTTTAAGCACCTTTCAAGATATCAAGTATAGGCAGAGAAGATATTAAGCAGATCAGTAGATTGCAATTAGGTGTACAGGTAGCAGCGAGGGAAAGGGTAATAATAATACAAGTTGATTGTAGAGCATACAGTGTAGAAGCAGCAGTAGTGAAGTATGAAGAAGAGCTGCTGGATGTAATGAGAGCATGGTGTGCATCACATGTATGTGTTTGATGCTGCTCTTACCTGTCTGCCTCTGTTGGCCACCCCTCATGTGGATGTCTGCCTGCCTTGCCTTGTCACAGAATTGCTGCCAAACCTCTGGATGCTGAATGGACAGGTCATGCCATCTGTGCTTTAATTGTCTGGGACTTCTTATCACCCCCTGACACTCCCTTCAGCTTGGCTGCAAGGAACCACCATACCTTGTCTTTATCATGGTGGGGATATCTAGTGTTGCTTTGTGGAAGGAGCACCTTAGTCCACCCCTGCACTAGAATGACCAGCATGGCCGACTCTGCACAACTATAGTTTAGTTTTCCACTGTGCCTCTGCCAATGTAGTTTCACAACTCTGCAGAAATGTGTGAAGGCAAGTAAGGGTAGTTTTTTGGCCTGCATCAAGTGTGCATAACTGTGATACAGCACGCATGTTGCGTCAGGTGTGCAATGATCCTAATGCTGTTTTTGTCATTTCCTGCATTAGTGTGTCACATATCTGGTGCAGCCTGCATCATATCATGCATTAATGTGGCACATTTGGATGCAGCCTTTGTCATTTCACGCATTTGCCATTCCAATTTTCGACCACAGCTTCAGTCAATTTTCATGTTGGAATGCATGTTTCTGATCTAGTCTATGTCAGTTTACATATCAGCTCATCACATCTCAGGCAGCATGCTGCATGCACATTTATGATGCAGTCTGCATTCTGTATGGGCATTTCTTGATGTGGCTTGCATATAATGCATTATATATGTCACTATGGTATGTGGCATCCCTCTCACGTCAGTCATAGGTACCTACATGAGATTGTACAGCTGTGACAGATACAGCTACAATGGATTATATGCCATAGTGTAATAGTGGTTTAGTAACTGTGGGCAGTACTTACCATCGCCTGTTGGTGTGGGTTTGCTCATGTGTAGTTAATGCACACTAACTAGTGGGTGAGTTATGTTGCCCGACATGGCGGACACCTATTCCTGTGGAGGCATCATCGGGCTTACTTACATTGTATTGACTAGCTGTAGAGCTGAGGTACATATTTGATGTTTGATTATTACAAGGAGGGGGCACCACAGGCATTGTTGCATGTTCAAGGCCAATAAATTCCACACATACTACTTGCCATATGTGACTGGCATGACCTGTACACATTCCAAGGACATTATACTTTCAGTCTGTACTGTCAGGCACAAGTCATAGCTCAGTATCTCCCACTGTCCTGAGTAGTCAACAGGCTTTACAACAAGCATCATATTATGTCGTGTGCAGACCATCAACATGAAGTAGACCACCGGCAGTACCAGTCACTCATGTACATGTGCAACACCAACCTTCTGTTCCAGCCAGGGTTGTGCAATGGGAGGATGGGGAGAGCTAACCAGTACACAACAAGAGTTGGTGGTGTGGCTGTTGTCTAAAACAGGCTCCCCATTAACTCTGCTTTTGCCTAGTCCCACCTTTATAATTCTATTTCAATCACAGTACTCACACTATGGATGCCCTTTGTGGCTGCCATTGCCAAACACACGTGGCTGTCCATAAGAATACAGCTGTGATTGATGCCCACACTAGTTGTAATATGTTTGTGTATTGGAACAGGCACAGATACCTATCTGTGTGTACCATGATACAATCTATATGACACATTCCAAATGTGCAACAGGTGTACCCACGCTGACACATTAGCAAGGCCCCAGTAGCATTCACACACACTCTATTAGGCTACATTACACATGCCCACATGATGATATGGTGCAGTACTGCTATCTGCGTTGTAGCCTTCATTGGTCAAAGGCACTGTTACATATTCAGCTAATTATATATTGCAACTGATGTAACAGCTAGTTTCCAGATGCATTCTGGGGAAACCTGAATTGGAGTACAGTGTTTCATGACAGCACACTGCATTACACAAAATGCATGACATATTACTTCATGTACCATACTGAGCAGGTTATAGGTGTCGTGGAGAGGCAAACAGAACCTAGGATAAGCATACAGTCAATGTTGGTACATGTCCATAGGACTGTAATATACATTCATTTGTATCAATGGGAAACAGCTCCATTGAATGATACTCATTTACAAGGGTTCCTGTTTGTGACAGTGAAAAGGTTTGAATATACTATATGCACAGTGATGCATAAGCAGAATACATACATGTCAATGGTACAATACTTACTGGGTTACAGGCGTGAAACCATAATACAGATGATACTGTAGATATGTCCATGGAAATGGTCAAGTGAAGTGGTTGTTGACAAGCTGTGCTCTGACATGCCATCCAGTTTCTGTAGTCCATGCCCTTGTGTCCACCTACATGAGAAAGGCAGTGATGTTTTCTATGAAAATACAAAATCACACATGCCCACACAATGCAAAGCATCATGGGCTGCATATGCAAATCACAACGGAATGTTATGCTGGTTCAACTTTAAGCAGAATTGCATGGTGCTGAAAGGCCTCTCACACAGTTTACAAAGGGTGCTAACAGATGACATAGACACATGTTTCGTCCTACCAGGACTCATCAGTATGCCTCGTCTGTTTGACACCCCAGTGGAATGAACCAGCTACCCTAAGACATTCTGTCTGGGTTATGTTGTGGTGAACCCATTAAAATAAAAAACTGTTTAAAAGACAAAGAATCTCTGTGTGCAAACACTGAGGCAAGGGTTACCCCAAAGGGCATTTGGCTGGGAAGCCAAGTTTCAAGAAAATACAAAATCACACATGCCCACACAGTGCAAAGCATCATGGGCTGCATATACAAATCACCACAGAATGTTATGCTGGTTCAACTTTAAGCAGAATTGCATGGTGCCGAAAGGACTCTCACACAGTTTTGCCATCTTCATCGCCATCACCATGGCCATCATCCACCTCAGACATGTGTATCCTGTGTGCATTGTCAATCCTATGCAGGATGCAGCATGACAAAAATGTTACATGTCTTTGTGGGTGTGTATTTCAGGGCCCCACCTGAGTAGTTGAGGCACCAGAACCACATCTTCAGGAGTCTAAATGTCCTCTCAATTAAGTAGCATGTTGTGGCATGTACCTCACTGAACCTTCTGCTAATCTCGGTCTGTGGATGTTCTATAGGTGTCATCAGCCATGGCTGTTAGTTGGTACTGAATTAGTTAGCATTGATGGCATCTCTCAAAACATTCCACTGTGCGATGTAGCATCTGACCAGTCTATGTGCTACAAGTGACCCTGGAAGCCCTACATGTGGTGCCCCAGTCCCCACCATCACCACTAGTCTACTCCCTTCTGCCCCACCCATACCCAATAAGTGGTATACTGTACATGCTTTAAACAAAAGTGTGATGACTACTGTTTGGGTTTTTATATTAACACATTTGCATGTCAGGCTGCTATCTGCTCATATATGTTACTTTACTGCACCTCTTCTGTGCTGCCACCTGAGGTGGCTGCTTGGCTCACTTGTGCCTAACATAACAGATATGTCATGTGGCAGATTACTGAGTGTGATTGTTACAACTGTGTATCCAGTTTTGCAGGATCACACTACACAGGTGAATGAGTCATGAACTTATCTATTAGGAGTCCATCCTGTATGTCTCCATGTTGGAATGCTTCACACAGCCCACTGTGCCTGTATATATATGCATCATGACATGACCCAGGGCGCTGTGCTAGTACATCCAGGATGTGATATTGACTGTCACGTGCTACTTACATATTCATTAAGTGGTATGCCTTCCTGTTCACATAGGCATTGTCATCAGTTACCAGTGCCTTTGTGAAACAATGCCTGTGGTCTACTGCACCGAGCACACGTGGAAGGGGTTCCACCAAGCTGCAGCGACAACAGTGTTGTCGACATCCATTACATCGGCAGTCACAATGCTGACTGTCGGGATTGTACCATCAGTGTACCAATGTGTTTTCTGCAGGGGGGTTGTGCCCTCCACTCCCCACACTATTATTATAACCAACTCCGAGTCAGAGTTGTTTCAGGGAGTGGCGTAACACCAGGAGACACAGTGCCAGTGTAAAGCAGGGACCATTACAATGACCTGCTGATTTATGTGGCTATAATGGTCTTCGGTGTGTTAGTTTCGCTGTTGTAACAGTATCTGTGTGGAAGGTATGCAGTGCTGTAGAAGCACTGCCTCACTGCTTGCTGCTTTTGTGCATCCTATGGGAATGTGATGTACCTATGTGTTCTGCATACTTGTACTGCCAAGCATTGTTTGAGGTGTGTGGACACAGAGTTCAGTGATTCCCAAGGTATCACTTTTTTTGGGTTTGAAAGCTCGTGATCACCAAGAAACATGGCACAACACTGACTTACATTTCTACTGGGATGGGATGGCCTCTGTGTGTTCTCTTATGGAGGTCCCATTGGAGTTCTGAGCACAACTCTGTGATTGCTGCCCTGGTGAGCCAGTACTATGGCATGCATTGCTCATCTGTCAGGTAATTACATGATGTGTGCCTCTGGTATACCCATGCCATATATCTCCTATGTGGCATGCCCTGTCTCTGTGACCTGCTGGCAGCCCTTGCCTGTTGCTGTGTGCATCTCAGCCTCCCTGGTGCATTAGCTGTCATAAGGACCATTAAAGCTGCTGCTTCTGGCATCCTGTATTTCAGTGTTTCAAAGTTCTGTGGCTTGTACTCCTGCAGTTGTGTCTCACCACTGTCTCTGTTCTGTTTGGAATATATATATATATATATATATATATATATGTTGCAAAAAACTTTGTTAATGCATCAATTAGAGTTGCTGTGACAAAAGTAGGGAAACTTGGCGTTAGGGTTTCCAACCCTAATACCCCACCCGGCACAGACCAAAAGGTGTTGTTGAGTGGCATTGGGGTTATCTGCTCTAACACTCATCCCATTTCATTACAAAATAAGCTGGGTCAGTACAGCACAGGAGAATGGGGTGAGCATTAGGACTGATGACCTCAATGCCACCCCCAATGCCTCTTGGTCTGTGCAGGTTGGGTATGTGGTGTTTGGGTTGGAAACCCTAATGCCACGTTTCCCTACTTTTGTCACAGCAACCCTAACTGATGCATTAACAATGTTTTTTGCAGCTCATTTTCTTACTTTTTGAGATAGTATAATCATATCCTAATTTGCTTGTGGAGGCCCTGCGCTCCTATTCCTTCATAGATGCATATATGTATTTAGCTGTGAAAGCTCAGTGCCCTCTGGGTCCTGCGCTTCCATTTACAGGTCAAGAGTGATGAAATTGTCAACATAGCCATGTTATTACCCCACCTGATGTACCCAGTACAGAAAATATTCAAATCCCCACTGAGATGTAATTCTGCACAACTGCAATTCCATTCTGTGCCACAGGAGCGAAAATACATTTCAGCCAGGTTTTGAAAAATTACAGCTGTGACATACTGTAGATTTGGTGGGATAATAACAAGTGTATGGGGAAAATCTGGGGTAAAAATATTTTAAAATTACAAAGTTTCGAGTGTGTGTAGCAAAATTGCAACAAATGGTCATAACTCAGCCATTTTTTGACATTTTGACACAAATTTTCAGCATGGGCTTTTGGGGACCTCACCTGATGAACAGTATCACTGTCGTTATGCAAATCCTGGCCAAAAAGTGCATTCACAAAGCAACTACAAAATCACCTTTTGGGAAGGAGTTGCATAACGATAGTCATAGTGTTCATGAGGTGGGGTTCCCAAAAGGACATGCTGAAAATGTGGGCTCAAAATCTCAAAACACGGCTGAGTTATGCATTAAAGTTGAAACCCCCATTTAAATACCTTGAACCATAATTACCTTAGTTTCTCATGTTGCAGTCACCAGTTCCAGCAGTAAGACGTGTCTTCAATTGGGAGAGCGGATCTCAAACCCGGGACCTCTTCTGGTGAGTGTGTGTGTGTGTGGGTGTCAAGGTGGGTGTGGGGAGGTAGGTGAGAGGTGGAAGGTTGGGTGGGGGGTATGAGCCTGATTGGCAATGACCTTTTTTTTTAAAGGTTAAAAAAAGACACAGAGGGACAGTTTTCTTATTTTCAGGATCTAATACAGATAGGAGGGTTGGAGAATGCCACTAACCACCAATGATAAAATGAGCATTGAAAGGTGGGTGGGTGCCACTAGACACCAGAGATAAAGGGGCATAGTGGCAGCCTGCCCCCCAACAATATGGGGATTCAGGGTGGGGGGGTGTCACTAGACACCAGGACCCAGATATTCAGAGCATTTGTGCATGGCACAACCAAGTTGTGCTGGCGCAACTACAGAAATGCACCGTCAAGCGATATTCAAAGACCACAGCTGTGCAGCACAACTCTCAGTGCGCCATGGCACAACTAGAATGTATGCAGCACAAGTGCAGTCGGTGTACCCATGAATATTCGGTGCAATGGAATATTCAATCGGGAACCCATGGCGCAAGTCCGGAGCAAATCCAAGATGTGTTGGCCGCACTTTTTCCTATAAAAACCTGGCTCAAACACACAGACAGCAGATGTGCAACATTGTGCCCAGAGAGAAAGGGAGGTCGGGAGAGTGTGTGTGAGAGAGAGAGAGAGAGAGAGAGCGACAGACAGACAGACGAATGGACAGACAGAGTGACTCAGGCACCCAGGCAGACACTCACAGTGATGGAGGGATGAAGAGTGCCCGATTCCTAATGGAAGCAGTAATGAGTGGAGTGAGAAGGCAGGAGGAACACTAATGTAGACAATGAAGGGCCCGGCCGTGGTATGCCCAACACAGGTGGTACTGTGCCCATATCACATTTGAGAACTACAGTGATACTGAGATAGTGGGCCAGTACCACCTGAACAAGGCCATTTTGAGGCAGCTTGGTGAGCTGTGCCATGTTGAAATGCAGGTAACCACCAGACGTAGTCATGACATGTCTGTGGAGACTAAGGTGACCGCCATGATGTGCTTGCTCTCCACAGGCACCTTCCAAAGGCCATCAGGGGACACCATGGGTATCACACAGTCAGCCACATCCCACCTCCTCACACAGTTCCTCAATGCTGTGCTGCCATGTGCTTCGGAGTTCATACAGTTCCCCATCACACAGGCAGAGCATACAGCAAACATGCAAGACTTCCACAGGGTGGCAAGCATGCCTGGAATGATTGGGGCCATTGACTGCACCCACATGGGCATCCACATGCTGCCTGGCCCTGAGGGCCCTGTGTATATCAACAGGAAGGGAAACCCAACCATCAACTGCCAGGTGGTGTGCGATGCCACGGGGCGCATCATCAATGTCTGCACCACACACCCCGGGAGTGCACATGATGCATTCATCTGGCACAGCTCCATGCTGTGTCAGAGGTTCAATTGTGGGGACATCCCCACAGGTCACCTTGTGGGTGAGATGGGCATGGATAAGGGACGTGTGTGGTACCGCCCTGGGGTGGGGTGAGCAGGCAGAACATGCGTGGCAGTGTGGCAGTGGGTGACAGGGTGAAGGGGTGTAACAGCATAGTGCAGAGCTGACCATGTCCTTCCCTACACAGGTTATAGCGCATATCCGCTGAGGCCCTGGCTACTCACCCCCTACTGGCGACCGTCATCCCCTGCAGAGGAGCGGTACAATGAGGCACACATCAGCATGCACAATATCATTGAGCATGTCTTTGGCATGCTGAAAGTGTGATTTTGTTGCATAGACAAGTCAGGCGGTGCCCTACAATACAGCCCATCCAAAGCCTGTGGCCTATTCCTGGCCTGCTGCATCCTGCACAACATGACCATTGACAGTGGGATAGCTGTCGAGGCTGATGAGGGCAACAGTAGTGGGGACAACGGTGACAGTGGGCCAGAAGGTGGTGGTCAGCCACCCCTGATAGATGTAACCCACGCCTGGCACAGATGGTGCAAAGGCACTGGGACACAATCATCCAAGAGCACCTTGGAGAACACAGATAGGTGCAGAGTCACACATGCATTGTCCACACAGACCAGTACACCACACACAGGCAGGTAAGTGCATGATGGGATGCATGCAAGGAATGGGGTGCACAGCATGAATGGCGTAGGTGGTGGCGCACATGCAGCACAGGCATGTGTACACACACACACACACACACACACACACACACACACACACGCAGAGAAACATGGCATGGATCAGATGCATGACACCAGTGCACAGACACAACCTGCACAGAGCTGCTCTCATTACACCCATGTCACACATTCCAGCAGCCCAGCCAGCATGCATGGGAGACATGCAGCACAACACACATGCGCACCACCACATGCATGCTGCACCACCACTGCCCACATGTGCACAGAGTAGCAGCAGTGGACAGCACGTCAGGGCAGCACACACCTCAGGCCAACCGTACGGTCCTTCAGCCACCACGGCCATGTAGGCAGCTGCACTGGGGCCGATCAGCAGATGCTGGCTGTGCATCAGCCACAGGGTGTGTGTCAGATACCCCCCCAGGGTAGATGTGTGGGACTGTGACCGTGTCCTTGCAATGGTACAGAGGCGGCCAAACAGGCCAGCCCCGGGTGTGCCTGGGATGCCTACATCAGAGGCCGGCATCTGCTGTGATGGTGTTACCAGACACTGGGACTGTGGGGTGGACAGTGCACTGTGGGGGGTCCTCTGTGTATGGCCATGCCCTGTGGCAGCCCGTGATGCAAAGTCTGCTGCAATGGTACCGGTCATTTAGTCCATTGCCGCCACAATGGCAACAGACATGCGGTCCATAGATGCGGTCATGGCCTCCTACATGCAATGTAGCCCATCCATGATCTGCGCAGTGCCCCTGTCCTGCTGCTCAGCCAGCTGGCGCACCTCTGCCCACAGTGCCCACACCTCAGTGGCAAGTAGCACCTGGTTCTCCATGGATGCCAGCAGCAACTGGGTGTGCTCTGCTAGCCGCTTGGCATCCTGTGCCTCCTGGCCAGAATGCTGATCAGCTGGGGGTGACCTTGCATGCTGTCCAGCCTCCTGCTCTGGTGGACACTGCACAGTGGGCCCTATGAGGGTACAGTGATGTCAGGTGCATTGACAGTGGACAGCGTGTCCTGCTGCCCAGTGGTACCTGCATCCTGCTGCTGCCGCCCATCCATCTTTTTTTTTTCCAATTGTTTAACCAGGTGAGACACACTAAGCTGAAAGCTTGTTTACAGGTGCAACCTGGGAGCACAGGAAGTTAAGTGACTTGCTCAGGGTGACACAGTATGCAAGTGAGGGCTGTGGGATTCAAACTCAGGTCTCCAGATTTGCAGCTCAGAGCCTTAAACCACTGCGCTATACTGCCTCCCTGTTGGGTGGTGCCCTGCGTTGGTGCAGCTGCAACAGCACCACTACCCACGCTGGTCACAGCAGTGTCACCACACCCTGCTGCACCTGTGGGGATGGGAGGTGGCCGTGCAGCTGCAGGCACAGCACTAGGCCCCGTTGATGCCTATGAGGCAGGCAGGGGAATGTCATCCACAGCATCTACCATGCTGCCCAGGATCAGGGTGATGTCATCACCGGAGCTGGACCCCGCCCAGAGCTGAGTCTCCATGCATAGCACATCCTGGCTGGCATCTTGCAGAAACTCATCCACGGCCATGTCCGACCCCAGGTTGAAGACGTCCACTGGCCCCGCGGTGCTCAGCTGAAGCCTGTCCTGGCCATGGACGCTGGTGGATGTTGAGGGTCTGACCGCACTGGCTGTGGCTGCCACCTCTGCTGCCCCATACCCTGCATGGAGGTGTAATGGTGATGAAAGAGAGGAAGACATGGTCATTGGTGCGTTGGCACCCATGTGCCCCCCATGTGCATGCCGCTGGTGTCACTGGGCAGTGGCTTGCCATGACTGGCAGCATGCACATGCTCATGTGGCATGTGGTACAGCAGCAGGCACACCTGCATGACCTGGCACACACACCTGTTAGGTCAGTGTGAGCCACATACATACCATGCAGTGATGGGCTGCCACCAATCTGGAATCCTCCACTGGGCACACTCTCCACCACAGTGCAACTGATGGTGGATGCCACTAACCCCTCTGTGGCCGACAGGGTGGGTGTAGTGGACAGCCCTCCACTGGTAGCACTGCAGGAGGATTGAATGGCTGCTACCATCTCCTTAATCCTCTAGCTGTCAGTTCCAACCTTCTTGCAGCACTCCTGTGCCATCCACTGGTGCCTACCATGCAGGTTAATGTAGGCTGCCACCTCATCCCACCTTGCCAGCCATTAATGCTGTGTGCCCATGGCACCTCTCAACAGGGCCTCCCTGTTGAGATATGCCTTGAACAGGCATTCGTTTCATCCTTTGCAAAGTTGGGCCTGCACTTGCATGCAGGCCTATTCTCCTCCTGCTCCTCCTCATGTCCAGACATTCTGCCACCTGTGAACAGGGATAGCACAGTATGTCAATGAGGGTATGGCCCATGTTGATCTCCATGGCAGTGTTGTTGCAGGCCAGTTCCCCAAGCCAGCATCCACCTACTTGTAAGGGTGCAATACTGGTCCATGGTATGTGATGTTCACTGGTACTTATATGGCTCATTGCATGCAAATGAGCTTGTGCACAATGGTAATGATATGCTAATGCACCCTACTGCACTGTGCATTGGCTGATGAGGTCATTTTCATACTGTGGCTGAATATTGCAAAAATGCACCTTGTGTGATGGGGTTGCACTGGAGCAACCCTGTGGTGCATGTCCGGCACATGCGCATTGAGCATTCCCTCAGTGCACATGTGCGCATGGCATTACATGTGTCTATCACGCAACTGTCAGCTTTTGCGCGGTGCCGCGACATTGCACATGCGGCAATGGTGGGGCATTGCGCATCCCTGGGCACATGTACTACTGTGTGTGGGGTCATGACCCCTGACCCCAGGTAGCCAGTGGGCCAGGGTGTTGTGCGCATGTCCGGGACTGTGCAATGCACCCGCATTGTGCATCACCATAATGCATGGGTGCATCATTCTATTCCCAATTGTGCATCCTACAAGCGCTGCAACCATGTGCATGACTGCAGCACCATTCATGCCAGCACTGAGTGTTGTTAGTGGCCATGGTGCATGGGAGGACACAAAGGGCCCTCAACTGGACTGATGTTGAACTGGTCAATCTTGTTGCAGTGGTGCAGCCCTTTGAAGGGCAACTATTTGGCCTTGTGCCACTGCAACAGGCCAGGGGCAATGTTTGGGTGTAGGTGGCCACAGATCTGGAGAGACACACAGGGGTGTCGAGGAGTGCAGAGCAATGTCGCCACTGGTATGGGGCTTGCGGTGCAGGAATCCAGAGTGACTGCACCGGATGCAGGTGCTCGTCCAGTGTGGGGTGGTGCAGCAACCAGGTAGGTGTGCACAATGGGCTTACATGCACCGATGCTCATCAGTGGTGGGTGTTGGGCTGCCCGGCACGGTCCGCAGCTGGGGTTCATCACAGTCCCATCAGCAGCTGCACGTCATGCATGGCTGCTGCATGTGTTGCAGTCATGCAGGCATGAGGGCCATGGGACAGCCGGGGACATGCCATGTAACATGCTGGCTGTGTGGTGGTGGTGAGGGGCTATCCATGCATGTTTGTGTACTCATGTTCACCTCTCTACATGCTTTCCACAGGGCCAGAGCACTGCAGATGGGCCAGAGCAGATGCGAAAGGTGTGAGGGGCCCTGGTAGGCCACAAAGTGCAGCACCGGATAGGAGTGGCATGGCAGGTAAGTGTGGCCACTATGCTGTTTCATGTCCCAGTTGTATTGCTGTGGGTAGTAGGTCTGGGCATGGTGTCCATGGCCATGTGTCTGCATGGCTTTGGGTGGTGCACCACCCATTGTATGTGGCAATGTTGCACATACTTTGGCAACGTTGTGCCAGCTGGTGGTGGGGACATGCACACAGCCTCCACAATGTGTGCTACAATGGTGCCTGTGCCCTGTGCCTTGTGCCCATGCTCAGGCACACATGGGTGCACTGTGCTACCCTTCTAACTAGCTGCACCATTGTGGTGTGCTGTGTGGATGGCTGGTGTGGCCTGCCAGGCACAGGTCCATTGTGGTCCCCTAGTGGTGTGTGCCCCTGCAGTCCATTGCATGCTGTGGGTGGGCTGGGGTCTTTGCTACATTGCACTGATTTGCTGTCCTGTCCCTTCCCCTTGGTGGTCACATGAATGTTGCTGGGTGGGCTGCACACCTCTGTGTCCAGGACTGAGGGAGTATACTGGCACTCCAGAGGTGGGTCCTTGCACTCCACAGGTGGCACCTGTGGGAGACTGCAGCACTGATGTGGGCCATACAGCAGCTGCAGCTGGCCATCAGGGGCTGGAGAGAGGAGCATCTACAGTGGCCCATGTTGTATATAGCCCCCTTTCCTTCCCCACACCTATTTCCCATGCCGTTCCAAATCATTCTGTATAGCCCCTGCACCCTGTCCCCTCCTCCTCTCCCTTCCCCCATCCCTGCCCCTTGTTATCTGCCTGTTGCATATGCTCTTTTATATAAAGCTTTGGTTTTGACAAAGGCCTGTGTCTATGTCTGCTTTGCAGGTGGCATGCAGAGCCATGCTGCAGATGTGTGGGTGTGGTTCATGGTGTACCCACAGGTGTGGGTCAGTTCATGGGCTGTGTTCCCGTGGGGTCTGTGTTGTGTTCAGCCCTGTCTCACATGGCCATGGCATGTCTGACTGGGGGACAAATGTATTTGGTGTGTCACTGTGTTGTCAGTGTGGTGCTCTGTACTGCTGGTTGTGACTGGGGGGGCTCTGCACAGGGTTCTTGTCATCTTGGGGCATTGTCCACCTGGTGGTGCATGGCTCTCACTGTGCACGGGTGCACACACATGCTCATGGGGGGGGTTCATGCCTGTGCCATGCACCTGGGGGGCTTGTACGTGTGGTGGCAGGGGCACTGTCACCCTGGCAGGTCTTTGGGCAGGGTTGTTTTCCATGGTTTGTGGGCTCGGGTTCTCTGTGCACCTTCCCCTAGTGCCTTGTGTGCCTTCTGGGTCCATGCCTCTGTGTTCATCAGTGCACCCTGCTGGGGGGCCTGTGGCCATTGCCCTATGTTTACTTGCTTATGTGTACCTGCAGCCTATGGCTCTTGCCCTGCTCAGTGGGTTTGTGCTCAGGTTTGCTCCACGCATCCATTGTTGCGCTGGTGCATCTCTGGTTGTGCTGTGGTACATCTTTGCCATAATCAGTCGGCTTGCGCAGGAGCATTTTGGGTGGCGCATCTTCTGAATATGGCTCCCGGTTTGCCATGGAGCATCTGAGGCATTGGCACATTTCTGAATATCTAACCCCAGGGATGTTTATACAGGGTTCCAAAGGGAACTCATTAAAAAACAATAAAAAATCAATTTTTGCCAGGAAAAATCCTTTTCTGACAGTGCTTTGCTGTAGTAGCGGAGAAGGATTCTGTCTGGCTTAAAAGGATAAGGGACTTAGTTTCTGAAACAATCCTTTTCCGCCAGGCTATTTCCTTTCACGCCATCCTTTTTCATCATGGGGAAAGAGGAATTTGTCTGGCGAAAAAGGATTGAAAAAAAATCTAAGTCCCTAATCCTTTTTCACCAGACAAATTCGGTTTTTTGCCATGATGAAAAAAGACTTTCAAAAAAGAAATTTAGTGAAAGGCGAAAAAGGGTTTAAAATTAATAAAAAGAAAATTTCAGAGGTCACATAAAAGCAAAAAGAGAAAAAACACACAGAGCAGCTCATCAACTCCCGATGAGCAAGACACATGCTTCATGTCTGTAAAAGACATCCCTGGGCACAGATAAAAGAGTTTTCTGTTAGTAAAAAAACAAGATGGCGGCTCGTGAAAAAATAATTTTTTTCAGACAAAAAAGGAATTGGGTCTGGCGAAAAAGAATCCTTTTTCCTTGACAGAACTCCTTTTATTACGATAAATCTATCAAAGAATGAAGCGAGCATTCTCAGAATCTAAAATTTAAAAATGTAATAATTTTGGAATGGATAAATATTTTTTCTCCAAACTACCACAGGCTTGTTCTTTGGTGGAAGCCTTTTCTATCATGAAACTTTCAGACCAAAATTCCAAACCATTTAGCTGCAGCATGACGTCAACACAAATAGCAAAAAAAGACAGATTTTATACTTTTTTCACCATTTGAAGCTTGAAAACCACCAATCCAATCAAAACTAAACTTGGAATGTCAAGAGATCTACTCCACGACATAGCACATGCAAAATTTTGTGCAAATCTGTTAAACAGTTGCAAAGTTATTAAAGTGCAAACTTTGAGGTTTGGTCTTACAGCTGCATTTTAATTTCTGACACAGGGTAGGGCCAACAGTCTTTGAAAATTACAAATAGGGGGAAGGTGCAGAATTTGCACTTCTTTTATTTATTCAGGCATGCTTGCACCATTGTCTAGGCAGTTTGACGCAAGATGCTTCATCTTTATTGCAAGCTCCCTTTGAAAATATGAATTGACACAGTGATTTACACAAGTCTGCTCTTGCATCATTCTTCACTGATGCAAGCCACTTGAACCATTTTCAACCCTTTAAAAATCTGGTCCCTCGAGAAAATCTGCTGAAGTATATAATCTTATTAGAAGATATAGAACTGGTCCTAAGGGACAGGAGTGGCATTATATATATGTAACAATATCTCTTTCAAGGAAACCCTAAGGATAGTACTTCATGACCAAGAAGTCATTTGCATTAAAGTTGGTACTATTTCATTACAGGAATCTGCTACAGGCTACCTACCATATCAGGTCTCACAGACACATTATTATTATAGGACATCATGACATACAGTACAAAAGAGACAATTTTTTTTTTTACTTTTGTTTGTTTTTTCTGATGTGAATTTAGTGTTCATGAACAGTACTGGATTGACACCATTGGAACCTGAAATCCTCTAGTTATCCAAAATGTGACTGTCAAAGCACCCTGCAGTCTCCAGTGATCCTCTTTCTCTCCCTCAAACCTTTACTGCTGAGACCATCTGGACCAGCATCACCACTGTCAAGGTTCATTTTTTAGCAAGAGCTCAGGCCCTGGTACTCTGATGTTCCTTTTCTGACACCTTGCACCCTTTAGACTCCCTGTAGTGAAGTTGTCTGCTCTGGGTATCACACACTGCACTCTCTTACCTTTGACTATGGAACCTCTTTATCCAGGTACCCTTCCTCAGAGATACAGCCACAAACAACCAGTTACTCCAGTCTTTAGAAAAATAACTAATTTATTAATAAATACATGTTGTGTGAAGACAAAAGTAATAATCAAGTACAACACTATTTACACATAATAAAACAATAGTAAACATACAGGATTATAGAAGAAGGCTTGCACACCTGTACAGGTAAACACTTCTATTTTTCTTACAAGTTACAGGGCCTTCTTATCTCACTATCCTCTAGCTTTGTTACCTCAACCTCTCTCTGCAGACACACAGTCTGGTTCCTTTCTAGGACACACAGGAAACCCAGTGAAAAGAGACAGAAAATAACTGGGTTGAAGCATTTATACGGTATCTCTCTCTCTCTCTCTGTCTCTCTCTCTCCCCTTGGTGCATTGAGCAAGCAAGGCTTTGATGTCAATTCCATGTACCCAGCATCATCCAATTGGCTGAAACTACTTCAGACCTGGAATCTTGGCTGATGCCTATCTTTCGATATTATCTGTCCTCTATGTCTTAGATCCCAACTTCCTCTGACAGATTATTTAGCATCTGAATGTTGGTTTTCAGATGCTGTTAAGACACATTGTTTCAAAGTCCTTTGTGCACCAATGAACCTATTCCCCTTTCTGGAAGTCAGTACAATGAAAGTCCACACCACTTAAGAAACCCTGTCGGTCTGCTGAGAATCTCCCACATAGGCCAGTTTTCCCCACCTTTGATCAATGCCTACTAGCACCCCCCCCACCACCCATCATTGTTACAGAAGGTACTAGTATTTGACAAAATATTTTAGACTATCAGTAAAAGCTGTCTGGTTGTTGCAATCCACATTACAGGTATAGCACAGGCTATTCAAGTGCAAGTTTCCCCACACACTGCTCTGTCAATATGCCTCAAGCCTGCCATGAAGGGACCACTACATACAGTGAAGCCCGCCACGATGAAGCACAGCACTGCAGAATTCTGCAGTAGAGTTACTGGAGTAAACAATGCAGTTTCAATGGGAGCTAATCCCTTTGGTCATGCAGTAAACCTGTGACACCGTGCTTCATCCTGGTGAATTTCACTATAGATGAAAGGGCAGTTCAGACTCCATGTGATTCAATCCTTGGTTTTCATGTGAGACTGCTCACAAGGGTGCAGATTGTGCTGGTTGTTTTGTGATGTTGACACCTGCTCACTGGGAATTGGACTGAAACCACCGCAACTCATTTCACATAGGCCACTGAATGGCCCTCAGCTGATAATGACTTTCGACCACTACCAACCTGTGCTGGATTTCAACCCGCGACCTAGAGGAGAAAGTTTCCTTAACCCACTACCAACTGACTGAATCATCCAGTTTCCTTAAAAAAGGAGATACAATGCTAATGAGAGATTAAAAGCTGCCTGGCATTGACTGTAAGACTGGGTTAAGTGACAACAAGCAGGAATTACCTTTTGTCCAGCATAGTTTTGATGCAATCTGGATCAGTTTGTAAATCGGAAGACAAGAGGCAACAATATACTAGATGTTGCAGCTGACAGTATAGCCTAGAGGCTAGAGTAATGAACTGTGCATGAGCTTAGTACATCGAGCAGGCCTGGATTTGAGTCCTACAACCTCCACTTGTATATTATTTGACCCTGAGACTGTCACATAACCGCCCCAGTGCTCCTGGGTCACCCCTGAAAACAGTCATTGTGCTTAGTGGGCCTTACCCAGTTACCAAAAGAATAAAAAAAATGGTAAGCTATTTCAATAAATCACTAGAGGAGGGGAAAACTCCACAGGTATGGAGATGAATGGAAATAGTTCATACCTCTTTAAAAAAGGGAATAGAGCTATCAAGGAAAATTATAGGTCTGGTTAGATTGACCTCTGCAGTTTGTAAGATGTTTGAAACTGTTATTAGAGATGAAACTGAACACATACAACAGGGGATAATTTAATGGATGCATCACAACACAGTTTCATAAGTGGTATGTCATGCCTAATCAACCAAATAGATTCCTTTGAAAATATTAGCAAGACATTACATGAGGGCAGATTGCCTGATGTACTCTATTTAGGTTTCAGCAAGGCATTTGATACTGTGTCACATGCTGAGTTAGTAAAGGAAACAACAAAGTCTGGATGAAATAACAACACAGTGAGATGAATAACCTCATAGCTGACAAAACAAAAAACAGTTTGTGAGAACTAACTGTTATGGTTCTAATTAAGGATGGGCTACCCATCCAGTAGCTGGATCATGTAAGTAAGGTATCAATATTTTTTGGCGGATAGGGTCGTTCCTGTAATTTAATATCCTACCTGACCTAACAGTGCACTTCGCAGGTCAGGTACTGTGGACATAGGTAACGGGGCAAGTAATGGGTAATTTAAAAAAAAAAGTCATTTTTCAGACAGCCTGTGGGGTCCTGGCACTCTTGAAGATCTCTAATCAGGCATTACTGGCAGTCTGAGGGTGCCTCACAGCAGACAGGAGCACATGACACCAACATGACAATCCAATTGGTCAGTGCTGGTGTCTGAGCTGACTGTCTACTGTGTGAGCGTTTAAACTAGTTCTGGAGCTTGGTGGGAGAGGTAGCAAGATTCAATGCTTGCTGCAACTGTGGTGAAAGGCTGCAAAAACTAAAAAAACATTTTAACCATTTTTTTTCCCAGAAGGAAGGTGAAGCGAGGGTTGGGGACAGAAGAAAGGGGTAATAATTGGGGCAGGAGTCATCAAATGCCATGGCTCTCAGGAGTAAGAAGGAGAAAGGGAGGGGGAGGCACTTGTTGCTGCTGCTGGCAGCAGCTGTGAAAGCCATTTAGGCTGTATACATGTTGTCTGTTGTTAGGTGCCCTGAGCCCTGTCTGTGGCATAGCTACTCTGTGTCTCTCTGCAGTATAGAAAAAAGCCATTTAAGCTGTATTACACATTGTTAGGTGTCCCTAGCCCTGTCTGTGACATAGTTACTCTGTGCCTCTCTGCAGCATAGTGAAAGCCATTTATGCTGTATCACACACACTGTCTGTTAGGGGCCCCAAGCCATGTCTGTGACATAGTTACTCTGTGTCTCTATGCAACATAGCAAAAGCCATATAAGCTGTATTACACATTGCCTGTTAGGTGCCCTAAGCTCTGTAATATAGCTACTCTGTATCTCTCTGCAGTATAGTGAAAGCAATTTAGGCTGTATTAAACTGTCTGTTAGCCTGTTAGGTGCCCTGAGCCTTGTCATAGCTACACTGTGTGTGATGTCTCTCTGTGGCATAGCGAAAGCAATGGCTGTGTCTACTATGTCTCAAATTTCCCAGACTACGTCTACTAAAAGAAAGCACAGTGCTAGTGCATGTACAACTAAAAATGATGTGGACAATATGAATCCTAGCACTAATGAAGAAGGTAGCAACAATAATAACAATAACATCACAATGACTGGCACTAAATGTCCTCCTGAACTAAAAAAGAATGTTACCAATAAAATGATAGTAGAGTTTCGGAAAGAACTGACATAAGTTACTGGCAGAGGTACTGAATGTTTGGCCACATATGCTAGGAGACTTCCAACTGCTGAAGCAGCATGCAAGGAGGGAGAGGCATCCTCCTCAAATATAACCTCAGATACTGAGGTAGCAAATGATGATAAGGATGGTGGTGATACTGAGGACTGGGAATTGGATAGCCCAGGCTATGTCCCACCTGATGATGACAGCACTTCCACTTCTGAATCTGGTGGCAATGAGGTCAGTACTAGTTTCAGTCAGGGGGTTGGAGAGGATGGCACTGTAGCACATGAGAGGCAAGTGCAGAAAAAAAAAATTATATGCTAAACATAAGAATAAGAAGATGACCATGAAAGGGAAAAAAATCATGAGAACAAGGAAATTACAGTATAGTGTTTTCTCCTGGTCCCTTGACTGTACAAGAAATATTGCCAGGCACCGTAGGACAAAGCACAAAGGGTAAATCTTTAGTGTGGAATTTATTTTATATTGACCCTGCAGACAACTCTGGAGCTGTATGCAGTCTGTGCAAAAAGATCGTCAGTCGTGGTGGAAAAGCTGGACATTTTGTAACATCAGTAATGGTATGACATGCAAAGGCAAAACACCAAATTGAGTGGGGCAGGGCAAGGACCATGGTTGGTATGGGTGGTACTAGAGGTGGTGACGGTAACCATAGTGACAATGAACTAGAAGCAGGAACTGACACAGAATCACTTGATGTGTCTATATAGTCTTCCCTGACAAACATAGTTTTCTTCTGACACCATCAAGTTCTGCAAAATCCCACAGTAGTATTCAACTTGAAAAAGGTGTGAAAAGTACAATCCCCCAAAAATTAAAAATATTTTGTCACTCTCGTCAACTAACATTAAAAGAAAATGTTGTGAGGACATCAAAATTTACCCTCAAGCATCCTAGAGGCCAGCTGTTAAATAAAGCAATTGTAGAGCTGTTGGCTGATTGTCAGCTCCCGTTTGCTTTTGTTGCCCAGAAACATTTCCTCAAGTTCATGAACAGGATTGAACCACAGTACACCATTCTCTGTCGAACATATTTCTCAAAAAAGGTTGTTTCACAGTTTTATGACTTGGTGTGTAGTGCGGTCACTAAACAGTTGAAACTTTCTGAGGTGAAGCAAGTTCATATAACTACAAATTTATGGATCAGCAACCAAACAATTGACTATATCGCTGTTACAGCTCAATGGGCAAGGTTTCAGTCAGAAAGTAATAATTCCCACTTTACCATAAGTAGAAAGAAGCAGGCTGAATTATGTGTCACCACTTTTGAAGAAAACCACACTGCTCTGAATATTTTGCAGGAGCTGGAAAAACAATTCCAGAAGTGACTTACTCCATATTCCTTATCTCCAGTGTTCATAGTGTCAGATCATAGTGTCAAAATAGTCAAGGCTGTTAGAGATGGCAAGTACCAATGCATACCTTGTTCTGCACATTGTTTAAATCTTCTCCTCCATGGTTTCTTAAATGGAAACATAAATTCTGAAAATCTGTTAAGTTTTTCTAGGAAAATATGTGGCCATTTCAGCCACTCTGAGAAATCTAAAAAAATCCTGTTGGGGCTGCTGAGATCAAACAGCTCACCCTTGCATACATTAAAGCAGGAAGTTCCAGCCCACTGGAAGTTAACATTTTACTTGTTGGAAAGGATTTTTGAAAATAAAAAAGCTGTATATTGAGTACACCATGCAGAATCAAATAGGTAAAGTAGACATCATGTTCAGTTCCAGCAGCTGGACTCTGCTAGAATCTTTGATCACCTTATTGGAGCCATTTGAGACTGCCACACATGATGTCAGTGCAGACAGTGCAACCTTTGAGTCAAATTCCTCCGCAAATCAGATTTCTTCAAATTTTCTTTGACGACAAAAATAGAAAGACTTTCAGTCAAAAGACGACACCTCTGCTGTTATGCTGGCAGATGACTTGAGTCTCAGACTGTTGACTGATCAGAGGATCAATGCCATGTTTAAGAATGACACCTTTGTGTTGGCTATGTTGCTAGGTCCCCATTTCAAGTGGAACATCGAAGGCATCCTTCCTGCAAGGAAATACATTGAGTATTGGAGAGATCTTCTGCTAACCAAATGTGACATTGTCCTACAATCACCATTAACTGATGCACATAGATACATAAATACATAGAAATTGTCAGCAGATAAGGACCAACAGGCCCATCTATTCTGCCCATTTTACTGCCTGTAAAAGTGACCCATGACCCTACATGATCATTGTTTTTAGCTTTCCTATCCCGTCATTAGTGTTCCTTGATTCCTTTCCCATGCATGTTTAAATCCTGCCACCTTATATGCTGCCACCACCTCCTGGGTCAGGTCATTCCATGCATCCATCACCTTCTTATTGAAAAAGAACTTCCTCACTTTTCCTCTTAAGCGGTCTCCCTCTAATCACATGTCATGTCCTCTGGTTCTGGCACTCTTTTTGACCTGGAACATATTTTCCCCTTTAATATTGTTTATGCCCTTGAGGTATTTGAATGTTTCAATCATATCACCCCGCTCCCCCCTTTGCTCCAGTGTGTACATATTGAGGTCCCTTACTCTCTCCTCATAAGGCTTGTGCTGTAATCTCCTGACCATCTTTGTCACCCTCCTCTGCACCACCTCCATATTGTTAATGTCTTTATGAAGGTGTGGCCTCCAGAACTGCACACAATTCTCCAGATGATGCCTCACCAGAGTTTTGTACAGTGGAACTGTTATCTCCCTTCTTCAGCTCATGATACCTCTCCGAACACAACCCAACATCCCACTGGCCTTCCCCTACTGCCTTGGCTGCCTGCCTGCTGGCTTTCAAGTTATCTGTGATAATGACCTCCAAGTTCCTTTCCTCTCTTGTAACTGTCAGCAGCTTCCCATCCCCATCTTGTAGCTTGTTCCTGGGTTATTACTCACCGCTTGCATGATTTTGCACTTCTTTGCATTAAACCTTAGTTGCCATGCTTCAGACCATCTCTCCAACTTTTCCAGGTCCCCTTCTCATCCTTTTCACACCCTCTGGAAAGTCTACCCTATTGCAGATATTGTTATAATCTGCAAACAGGCAAACCTTTCCATCTAGCCCATCTGCAATGTCACTGATGAAGACTGGCCCTAGCAACAAACTGTGAGGTACCCCACTGGTCACATTTGTTTCATCTGAGTGGTTTCCATTTACACTGACAGCCAAAGACATCGACAGATATTTCCCAAAATTTCTGTTATATTTCTAGAGAAATCTCCTGCTTTCTACTTTTCCACAGTAGGGCAGCAGAGAGAAACTGTTTAGAAATGTCATGAAATATCTGGAAATATCTGGCCATGTCTGTGGCTATTACTGTACCACTACCATCTGTTTCCTGCCACCTAACTAGTTTGCAACCTGGCTTACTACCTTGTGTGGCCCACCCCCAGACTACTAAGTTTGTTGACCAGTCTTCTTTTTTTAAATTCAGCTTTATTATAAAAAAGATATGCATACATTATATAAGCCATGTCTTCAGTATTGTGATGTCTTACATTGAGATGTAGGCCTGGAAATGACAGTTGTCATTCATACAACAGTTTACTGATATACCTTTAATAGAATGTGACTTATAAAGGCTGCTAAAAGATGCCTGGTAGCTAACCAAGTGTTATACTTGCCATTTTAATACATTTCAATATTTCCACCCTCTCTTGAGTGGCCGTGACTGGGCAACTAACTTCGGTCTTAAATCTAAGCTGTATGGTTATAACAATATAACCCCCGGACCCCTGCCTTTTAGCAAAATGACAGGTGGTATGCTGTTGAAGCTGACAGTAGTACCTGGTGGGGACTGGGTTTGGGGAGGATGAGGTTACTCAGCACAGGGGGTTTAGGTTTGGCTACTCTGCACAGGGGCACCCAAGTAAATCCGAACACAGGAAGCAATAACTGTAATGTCCAGAACCAGGAATGGGATTCTACAGTGTGGCTTTTATTCACATCCAAGCTGAACAAACGAAGCATAGATGGATCCCCACAGGGCTACATTCATGATAATGCAGATTAGAGACAACAGAACACTTCTTCACTATTTCCAGCCCTCAGGCTCTGAACCCTCCAGGCACAGCCGGGACTTGCACGCAGCTTTGGGTACACAGCCCGACTTGTACACTACTTGGGTTTTCCCCACTTGCCCGGCTCCCCCACCGGCCACTTGATCCATGGTCCATTTTGGGAAATGAACCAGTTTTCCTTTTGTGGCTCCCCAAACCACCTTAGAGCCTTCGACTCCTAGAGGGAATTTTCCTTCCAATCCCACATCTTGGTACTTCCCTCATCACTGGCCAAGTGCATGAGGCAAAGTAGAAATCCACAGAGCAAATCCGTAGAGGTGGACCTGGTCACTAAAGATGGGGGGTCTGCCACCTCCAGCTCCCACAATCCATACCCGGCCATTTCTCTGGAAACTAAACAACTTTTTTACTGAAAGCTTGGCAATGTAGATTACTGGGTAGACGTACAGTATGTCACATCTCCTCTACATGTCTTGACTTCCCGTATGTGCTGGACTTGAACATACTTTTACTTTTGGCTAAGCCTATTACTCTAGGCCTCCCACTACTTCAGTAGTCCAATCCCCACTATCACACAAGTCCCAGGGTGAAAAACATAGGCCCTTTAGAAAGAGCAGAAACTCACTCTCTGGTTGCAGGTGCCCCACAGGCAATTCACAAATCTTCTTGTTTCCCAAAACTCTTGGACAAATAGGCAGCTTCTCCACTAGCAGAAAAACCAGGGGGGTTGCCCCTGGAATAAGCAGGAAACCCTTTCCTGCCCCATCCCCTGAGGGATGGGACACTGAGACCCAAATCAGCGATCTCCACCACTTTAAAACTGCTTCTGTGTCTCTTTTGGTGGAGACACACACCCTTTTTCCCAGAATGTAGCCCTATGTCAGGCTGAGGCACCACAAGCCTACACAGAGCTACTGTGCTGCTCTCTCAGCAAGCTCCAAACTCCAACTGAACTACAGAATACTGTTCAAACCTCCCAACATTCTATTCCAACTCCCTGCTGCAGATTCCATTGTGGCTCATGCAACTGCGACAGTTCTATGGTGATGTCATCCCTCAGTCTCATCTGAGACTGAGAACAGAGTGAGACAGTGTGAAATCCATTTAACTGGAGTTTCACAAGCTGCCGTCCCTGCCTACCACTAGGTCTTACTGGGATTCTAGTAACCCCGGGTAATAAGGGGGTTACAATAAAAACTCAATATCAAAAGGTGACAAAACATAACTTCAGTACTGGTACTGTAGGCATTGTTTACACTACCTCTACTTATATAAATGATGCTTGACTAGGGGTGCCATTATAGCAAGCGTTTCCCATTCTAGAGGCTTCCAGCTGTGTTTCCCATTCCTGTTATTCTCACCCTCCATTTTATCCTACTACTAAGGCTCTTCTTGCCGAATATCTGGCCCACAAGGCCTTATGTTTGTCCTCTCTTAGATGAAGTTTGGCTGTTAGATGTTCCATTCGTTCGATGTTGAGGACCCTATTAATCCAGGCCTATGGAGATGGTGGGGTGACCTTCAAACAACTAGCTGTGATCTCCTTTTGTGCTGCAAGGCACATCATTCTTAGGAGCTCCTGTTGTTGCACCCCACCTCACATCTGGGACTGAAAGACCCAGGACCAGGTGTTTGAAATCTAGTGGGACTGAGAGTTCCCAAAGGGCTGCGAGTTTGGCTTGGACCCTAGACCAGAATGTTCCCAGTTTAGGACAACCCTGAAAGATGGTTGAACCCCACCTGTCCACACTCACTCCAACACATCTGTGAGTTTCGCACTGCAAAGTGCCTGGTGACTGTGGGGCTGTGGAAAAACCAGGTCATGCATTTTCATTTAAATTCACGCCAGCCCGGGGAGGCCATGACTCGGAATCCCCTCTCCCAGGTCTTACACCATTGTTCTTCTGGTACAGAGATCCCAGTCTCTGCCTCCCATTTGAGTTTTAGGGCATCAATCACCATGTTATCTGGGTTGATTAGAGCCTTATAAGCCTGAGAAATACAGCCTCTGGTGCCTCTAAGAGTGGCCAACCAGTAAAAGAAGTTTTCTAGTGGGGTGAGGTCTCTTTCAATTTGTTGAATTAACTGGTTCATCTGTAGGTGGTGTCTGACCTGGAGGTATTTGTGAAAGTCAGAACAGAGTAGGCAGTATTTTGACTGGAGATCCCCAAATGGGATTACCCTGTTGTTTCTTACCAGTGAGCCATACCTGGCTAAGGTCCTGTGATTCCATCTGCGAAAACCTGGGTCTACTGTTGCTAGAGGGAATGTCAGGTCACCAATAATTGAAGTTAAAGAACCTACTTCATTTAGGGTATGTGTAAGCCTACAAGCTTTGGCTATCATTTTTAGCATGTAGCGGGTCCATGGATTCAGGACATCTCTCCAAATTGCTGGGGTGAGGGTGGCATGTGGAAGGGTAAAGAGGGCGATCATGGTCAGCTGTCCTGACTCCATCTCTCTCCATCTTGACTCCCCCTTCTGCTTAATCCATGTCACCACTGGGGTAAGTTGGGGCACTAGGTACTACAGTTTCAGTTCTGGCATGGCTAGTCTACCTTTTTCTCTAGGGAAGGATAGTGTCCTGGCCGAGTTTCTGTGCCTCCCCCTTCCTCCACACGAACCTCCCTATACTTTTGGTAATTATTTTCCAAAAGTGGTCTGGAATGGGTAGGGCCTCGAAGAGAAAGAGGAAGCATGGAAGGACGTTCATTTTGATGGTTGCTATCCTACGTGCCAGGGTCAACGGTAGTGTATCCCACCTAGTGAGGTATGCTTGTATCTCTGCCCATAGTGTACTGTAATTTAATTTAAACAATGAAGGGATTAGTGGCGTGATTTTTGACCTCTAAGTATTTAATAACAATATTTGTAGCCCATTTAAAGGGGAAGTTTTGCAAATGGTTTCGGCGGGGTCTGGTTTCTGGGGCGGGACCCCCCATCTTAAGGGCTTCAGATTTTTCCAGGTTCACCTTGTATCCTGACACTAGCCCATACTCCTCCAGTCCCTCCAGCAAGGCTGGTACAGCGGTCCATGGTGAAGAGAGGAAGAACAGAGTATCATCTGCATATAAGGAGATTTTGTGGGTGTCTTCTCCCACTTTGATCACCTTGATTGCCTTGTTATTGCAGACTGCTACAGCTAATGGCTCTATGCTTAGAGTAAAGAGCAAGGGTGATAGGGCGCAACCTTGTCTAGTGCCTCTCTATAGGTGAAACCGCTGCGCATTCACCCCATTTACTTTGATAGTAGCCTGAAGGGATGCATAGATCACTGTGATGCTGTCCCAGAATTTAGGGCCTAATCCCATGATCTGCAGGGTTCTGCATAGGAATACCCAGTGCACCCAATCCAATTCCTTCTCTGCCTCCATAAATATGACCAGCGCTGGGTCTTTAACCTTATGCTGCCAGGTGATGAGGTTCAACACCCAACAGATATTATTGTGCAGGAGTCTCTCTGAGATGAAACCTGTTTGATTTGGGTGCACCAGGGACCCCACACAGGTTTTCAGTCTGTTGGCCAGGATTGAGGTAAAGGTCTTTTGGTCAACACTCAGGAGTGAAATGGGACGGTATGATCAGCATTGGGTGGGATCTTTGCCTGGTTTGTAATTAACTGAAATTTGGACATATTGCCAAGATGAGGGGGGCCTGCCCCTCCTGCACCACCTGAAAGAGCTGCCCAGATGGGGAGTTAAACCATCACTAAAGATCTTATAGACATCTGCTGGTATCCCATCAGTGCCTGGGGCCTTCGCATGTTTAAGATCTCTAATTGCCCCTGCCACCTCCTCTCCTGATATATGGGTGTCCAATCCCTCCATTTCTTCTTGAGAAAGTTTCTGTAGAGTCACCTTCTGGAAAAAAGCTTCCATTTTCTCTGTGTGATTCTCTAAATGGTCACTGGTGCATAGCTTCTTGTAGAAGGCTAGGAAATGCTGTGCAAATTTCAGAGGGTCCAAATCCACCTGTGCAGGATTCCGGTCCCTCCCTATCCTCAGAATCACCCTTCTATTGCTTCCTTTCAAAGCTGCCATGCCAGTAAGCTTCCTGCTTGATTGCCCACTTGACGTAGCTCTGTCAGGAGTATCTGAGGGATCCCTCAATTTTATCATCTAATAATTTATTAAGCTTGTTTCCTTGTTCCTCTAGTTGCCTTTTTACTTCTCTGTCTAATGTTATTTTATGCTCTGCTTTGAGATTGAAGATTCTCTCTTCGAGGTCTACCTGCTCCCGTAATCTTGCCCTTTTAACCCCTGCTGTAAGGCTGATCATCCTGCCTGTCACCACAGCCTTAAACCCATCCCACCACATTGCCTCTGTGGTATCTGTGAGAGGGTTGGTGTTTGTGTATTCACTTAGGCAATCCTGGACCATATTTTTATAATCTTTTCTGTTGAGATGGGAGATGTTTAATCTCCAAGAAGAGTTTCTCGGAACTCGGGAGAGGGACAGGGACAGATTGACAACCCCATGATCTGATATTGTCCTAGGGAGTATCCGAGAAGACTCTAAGGTGTATATCCACTCTGCTGAAATAAAAAATAGATCAAGTCTTGAGTGCACTTGGTAGGGAGTGGATTAACAGGTGCAATCTCTGACATTCAGGTTTAGATACCTCCAGGCCTCTATCAGTCCTATCTTTTTAGTCAGGACTCCTAGGCACTTTGCAGCAGGACCCCTCTGTGTGTTGCTGGCCCCCGATCTATCTAATCCTGGATTGAGGACTGTGTTAAAATCTCCACCCCCCCCACTATAAACAATTCTCCTGGAGGACGTGCAAACCTAAGCATGATTTGTTTAAGAAACTGGGTGTTTTCACCTTCCTGGTTGGGGACATATATATTGAGTAGGGTGCATGGAACCATCCTGCATGTGCCCTTCACAATCACAAATCTTCCCAGTGGATCCTTATGAGTTTTGGTTACCTCTAGCGGGCATTGCTTATGAATGAGGATGGCAACTCCCCTCCTGTGCAAGTGCTCCTGGTATGAAGCAAGATACACCTACCTCACCCAGGATCTCTTTCATTTCAGAGCTTCCTCTGGGATTAAGTGGGTCTCCTGCAAAAAGACCACCTTGGCCTTCTGTTTTTTCAACTCATTCAACACCTTACTGCACTTTATTGGATTGTTCAGGCCTTGCACATTATAAGTGATTATGTTGCTATCCGACATTTTATTTTTTAATGGCATCCCTACAAGAATTTACTTCTACCTTTACAGCCCAGACCACAGAACTTTTAACTTGGAAACTTGTCAAACTATTTACAAACATTTTAACAACCTTCTCAAAAACGAAAGTACACCCATAGCTCCTAGCATAAATATGCTGGTGGCCAGGGTGAGACCCCCCTCCAAGAGGTCTTGCACGTAACATGAACTTCTGAGCCAACTTTCTCCCTCCTTTTACAGTGCGATGTCTCACTGTCATTGTCTGTTGTGTCCATGACTAGTAAATAGAGATAAAGGGCTGGATAGAAACTGCTCCCGCCCCCTTCCCCCAACTGGTAGTTGCACTGGTGCTGTATCGTCTCTCCGGGTCTGTCATGCAGTCCCAGAAATTTCTCTCTTCCCCTCCATATCTGCTGGTGGTCTTTGAAGTCAGCAGACCTCCCCCGCCATGCCCTTTTAGGGGAGCAGCCTGATAGTCCCTTTCTACAGTGTCTTCCTACCCCCTCATGCAAAACAGATGCCAGTCCTCACCTTGGCTGGGGCATTTTTCAATAGCTCAAGCAAAGTCACCCCAGTACACCACCTGTCCCCAACCCCTTCAGCAGTGTCTAAACATTGGGCCTGCTGGTTTCACTTCTAGGGGTTATCCTCCCTAGTGTATCTCGACCCGATGGTGACATTGCCGACGGCTTCAGCTATATGTTTCCCATGTTAGCAGACCTTGTGGTAATTAGTAGTGCACTTAAGCTGCATGGCATCTGCAACCTGCCCTACTACTCAGTTCTCAGTCACTTGAACGAAGCCCTTGACATTTTTTGGGCCTTGTGATCCCCCTCCCCTTCCACAGGATTCCCCAGTTACAGTACATGCCCTAATAATAACAGGTTGTTTCCCCAGTGGCTGAGCACAGATGCATAGACTAATAATTATAAACCTCCACAATACATTTTACTGTAAAACTGTTGCATGAACATATAACCTCTTTAACTAGTGCAGGAAAGGAAAGAGAAGCAAAAGACACACACCTTATGCTGCATGTGGTTTCATCTCTCAGTTGCAAATCAAGGAAACTGGCTCACTGCAGGGCCTCTCAGCAGGTGTACACAAGTCTCACCCATCTCCTTCACCCTTCCAACACTCAAGCCTGATGCCAAACATGTGGAAGCCCTTCCAGACTCCAGTCAGTGAAGCGATCGGAGCATGATTTAGTACGTAGGGGTGGGAGGACAGGGAAGCATGCACTCTGCGAAGGGAGCAAAGCAAAGAGAGAACTGACATCACCAATGGCCCCATCTGCACACTTCCCAGTGTTAGCAAGCCTTGCAGTAATCTGTAGAGGCACCTAAGCTGCATGACATCTACAACCTGCCTTACTACTTAGTTTTCAATCACTTGAACAAAGCCCTTGACATTTTGGGGCCTTGCAACTCCCCTTCCCCCCCACAGGATTCTGTAGTTACAGTACATGCCCTAATAATAACAAACATGTGGAAGCCTTTCCAGACTCCGGTCAGTGAAGCGATCAGAGCATGATTTAGGCTGTAGTAGTGGGAGGTCAGCGAAGCATGCACTCTGCGAGGGGGGGGAGCAAAACAAAGAGAGAAATAAAGGACCTGTATTGACAATTAGGACTGTGACATTTAATACACCCATTCCCCCCCAGTCCCAGTGTATTTTCAATTAACCATGATTAGCACCAGATTCTCCATTCACCAGTCTCCTGTGTGGAATGATATCAAAGGCTTTGCTGAAATTGACGTAGGTGATATCTAACCCCCCCCCATGGTCCATTACCATTGTCACCCAGTCAAAGAAATTCATTAGATTTGTTTGACAGGACCTTCCTGATGTAAAGCCACGTTGCCTGTGATCTAGTGCCTGTATGGCTTCCAGGTGCTCCACTATTCACTCCTTTAGGAGTGTCTCCATAATTTTTCTGACAGTAGATGTTAGACTAAGTGGCCTGTAATTTCCTACATCCTCCCTGGTTCCACTCTTGTGAAGGGGTACATTTGCCCTTCTCCAGTCCTCTGGGACTGTTCCAGTGTCAAGGGACTCACTGAACAGGTCTGCTAGAGGGGCTGTGAGCTTTCTCAGTTCCTTCAGGATCCTTGGATGTATGCCATCTGGACTCATGGCTTTGTCCACCCTTAGCTTTGTTAGCTCTTCCAGGACCTTTTCCTCTGTGAAAGGGCTGGTGTGTACTTTCTTCCCCACTGTTTCTTTGAAGTTCAGTTGTGGACCCCATCCCTCTCCTTCCACAGTGAGGACTGAACAGAAATATTTGTTTAAGATAGATGCTTTTCCCATGTCTCCCTCTACACACTCCCCCCTATCCCCTCTAAGCTTGGCTTTCCCCCCTCTGGACTTCATTCTCTCACTAATGTACCCATAGAATGTCTTGTCTCCTTTTTTAACAGATTAAACTATTCTCTCTCTGTTTGAGATTTTGTGCTTCTTACAGCCTTTCCTGCCTCCCTCAGATAATTCAGGTACACTTCCCTGTCCTCATCCCTTTGTGACTCCTTGTACTTTCTGAAGAATAATTTCTTGGCCCTCATCTTTTCTGCCACCACCCCTGAGAACCAAAGTGGTTTCCTTCATCTCTTCCCCTTGTTTACCATCCTTACACACTGGTTTGTAACTTCCATTATGGCTTCCTTGATATGTGTCCTTTTCTCCTCTACTCCCCCTCCTATCTCCCTTTTTTCTAAGGTTTTCTTAACCTGCATTCCCATCCTGATAAAGCCAGCTCATCTGAAGTCTTAGACCCATGCTTTGGTATGAGTTAACTGTGTCCCTGTGTCCAGTTTGAACCACACCATATGGTGGTCTCTGGACCCCATTTGGCCTTCCCCCAGAGTTCTGCCACCCTGTCCCTACTGGGCAGTACCAGATCCAGGATTTCCCAGCCTCTGGTGGGTTCTCGCACCAGCAGTCTGTGGCCTGCCCCTAGAACGGAGTCCATGAAGTCCCTTCCCTAGCTGAGGCCCCTGCTGAGATGTACCAGTCTATTCCCAGCATATTAAAATCCCGCATTAGTAGGACTTCTCCTTTTACCATCATCTTATGTATGTTCTCCAGCATTATCTTGTCAGTTTCCTCTCCCTGAGCAGGGGATTTGTAGATGACCACTGTGTAAATTGCTGTTCCATTGCTTGGCTCAGGGGTGACCCATACTTCTTCTGTCTGCCCATGTAGGCTCTGAATTGCTGTTGCCTTGATCTTATCTCTGATGTAAAGGGTGACCTCCACCCCTTTTTTGCCTTCCCTGTCTTTTCTGAACAGGGCATAACCTGGTACATTTATGTCCCAGTTGTAATTAGTGGTGTACCATGTTTCATTTATGGCCACTATGTCCAGATCTGAATCCATCATTGCAGCCACCAGGTCTGGGACCTTGTTCCACAGACTGTGAGCATTTGTGTGCATGACTTTCCATAAAATGCGGTCCTGCTTCTGTCCTCCCTTGCATTTATCCCCTTGTTTCCCCACCTTGCATTTTTCCCCTTGTTTCCCACCTTGCATTTGTCCCCTTGTTCACCCCCATGCATTTGTTCCCTTGTTTCTCCGCCTTGCATTTCTCCCCTTGTTTCTCCACCTTGCATTTGTCCCCTAGCTTCTTCCCATGGTTTCTTGTTCTTTCAGTGTGCTGCTTCCCTTTTCCAACCCCTCCCAGTGTCTGCGGTCCAACTGGGGGTAGGTTCATGTCATCATGTTCTACCCAACTGCCACCCTCCCAGGTAAGTTTAAATCCTTCTCGAGGAAGATTTGAAACTTATTTGAAAGGACTGTGGTTCCTGCCTCAGAAGGATGCAGGCCATCTGTTTTATACAGGCCCCCATCCCCCAAGATATGGCCCTAGTCTACCACACAGCCAAATCCCTCACCTGCGCACCATTCCTTCAGCCAAATGATGAAGTCATGGATGCGTCATGCCCTATCCTCCCTCATGCCCTTGACAGGCAGCACCTCCGAGAAGGACACAGAGGTTGCTGTCTGCTTGAGGCCACTCCCCAGTCTCCTAAAATCTCCCTGCACTTGTTCTAAACTGTCCTCATCCCCTGTGAGGTCATTTGTCCCCAAGTGGACTATGACATTGAGCTCCCCCCTCCTAGCTATTGCCCTTGCAATCTCAAGGATTTGCCCCTCCATCCCTCCAAGCAGTGCCTCCTGGTAGGCACTTTACTTCCCTCTCCCCCCATTGCCTGTTCCCAGCTGAATTCCCTTGACAATGGAGTCCCTACCAGGAGTTGCTTCCTTCTCTGCTGGGGTCTACCGCTATTCTCGCCTTGGGGTCCATCCCAAATGTCTCCTCCATCCCCCTCGAGCACTACCTCAGGGGCCATAGCTAGACCGTCCCATTCCTCCAGAACTGCGAAGGAGTTATGTAGTGATACCATTGGGGGTATGTATCTCTGTACAGCAGTCAAACCCTGCTGAACCATCACAGTGTGCCTTTGGTGCAGGCAATAGCACATCTATCAATTCTTCGCAGTCAGCAGTGTCAGCAGCGAGGGAAAGGACATGTACAGCTACTTCTCAGTCATCCTATGTTCAGGGTCAGAAAGGCAAATCACTTCTGAGTCACCTGCAACAACAAGGACTGGTATCCTGTAAAGAAAGTGCAGCAGGTTCATCTGCCAGACTGGTAACTGTCTCATGCAGCACAATGATCCTGGAGTACTTTGCAGACCATACTGTGACTAGTCTTGAGGAAGATCCATTACTCTTTTGGAAACAAAAGAGTACAATATGGCCAGTTCTAGAAAATCATGCCATAATGTATCTCAGTTGTCCATCTTCAAGCGTATATTCAGAACGAGTATTTAGTGTAGCTGAAGGAATAGTCACTGACCACAGAAAACTGCTAAGTCCTGCAAATGTGGAACAGCACTCAAAATAAATGCTGACAATTTCCCAGTTGTCACAAACACTGATTTATGCAAGTCTGACCCTGAAAATGAACAACAGAATGCAAACAGTGATACTGAATATGTTGACTAGGTTGTGTACGAAATAAATAAAACCATCATCACTGCCACCATGCCAGTCACATGTACCACACTAGTACTACTCTTAGTTTTCTTTTGTCTATCATTGGTTTATATTACATAAGTTTGATCGATGCCCATCATTAGTGTAATTTTTTTTAAAACAGCAGCAGGCTCAATGACAGCAGCTGTGACTCTTGTACCTACCTCATCTATGCCCGCCATAGGTATATTTTTTTTAAAACAGCAGCAGGCTTAATCACAGCAGCTGTGCCTCTTACACCTACCTCAGAAATGCCCATCATCGGTATCATTTTTGAAAACAGCAGCAGGCTCACTCAGAGCAGATGTTCCTCTTGTACCTACCTCAGCAATGCCTTCCATAGGTATACTTTTTTGAAACAGCAGCAGACTCACTCATCATAGCAGCCGCACCTCTCATATCAGCCTCAGCAATGCCCGCCATTGGTATAATTTTTTGAAACAGCAGCAGGCTTGCTAAGAGCAGCTGCACTTCTCATACCTGCCTCACCAATATCTGTCATGGGTATAATCTTCGGAAACAGCAGCAGGCTCACTCACAACAGCTGCACCTCTTGTACCTGCCTCAGCAATGCCCGCCATTGGTATAATTTTTGGAAATAGCAAGCAAGCTTGCTAAGCGAGCCTGTGCCTCTCGTACCTACCTCAGCAATGCCCCAATGGGTATAACAGATTGGGGCACCTAACAGGCAGTACAATAGTCCCAAAAAAACTGTTGTTACATGATTTTTGTCATGATCAGGGTCGGGCAATTGGGTAGTAGAATGGGTCAGGTAGTGACTACCCATCCCAACTACTCAGTTTTCATTTGAGTTTTTGTAGAAGGAACATGTAGAATATACAGTGCTCATGAGGTGGGAGTGAAAATATTTTTCATATTCCACGATGTGAACATCATGTGTCCCGTTTATACAATGGGGCCTCACTGTTGCAAAATGTACAATTTGCGTGGCTTGTGCAGGGTTAGCTCAGCTTTGTGCAGCTTTGCGTGGGTTTAGCGCAGGTTTTGGGGATGTAATAAATGGTATTTATTTTAACTCTGCTGACGTCATCAGGATTTATTTCACTGCAGTGAAAATAACATGGTTTATTTCACTGGAATATGTCTCACCCCATTGTATAAATATATATATATGTATGTATGTTGTATATATATATATATATATATATATATATATATATACATATATATATATATATATATATATATATATATATATATATATATATATATCACACACACACACATATATGTATATATATCTAGGATACATGATTGACAGTAGTGTGATATGGAAAATATTCGTGTACATGATGGGCAGTTGTATAATATGGAAAATATTCTCACTCCTGCAGAGTGAGCTCTGGATACTCACGAGTGCCGAAGGCATGAGTGAAAGTATTCAGAGCTCACTCTGCAGGAATGAGAATATTTTCCATAGCACATGATTTGCACATCATATGTGCTATTTATTCAATAGGGGTGAGAGCTCCAAGCATATTGTTATGTTTTCCTGTGTTCTTTTCCTGTTCCTGTGCTCTTTCTGCTGTTTCTGTGTGTGGTCTGTGTGTGAGTTTTTCTGAATGGGCTGGGAGTCTCAGAAACACTATGGGAGACAGGTGAGTGTTCTTTGCAATGCTAATTGAGTTAGTTGCAGGTAGCATTGAGAAACAAATGTTTTTGTGAAGTAGCTTCACTTAGAATGCAGGATGCTGTGATGCTGATATCAGCATAACAATGGGCTGAGAGTCTCAGAAACACTATGGAACACAGGTGAGTGTCCTTTGCAATGCTAATTGAGTTAGTTGTAGGTAGCCTTGAGAAACAGAAACTGTTTTGTGAAGCTGTTCTAATTAAAATACAGGCTGTAGTGAGTGAGTGATGACAGCAGCAGAGTATGTATAAACAGCATTTGTTTTAACTCCGGTGATGCCATCACCATTTATCACACTGCAGTAGAAATAACTAAGGTTATCATACATATATTACTCCCACCCCATTGTATAAATCTATCTATCTATCTAGATATCAAATAAGCTAAAAGACAACCCTTGCCTCAGTGCTTGTGCACTAAGGTTCTTTGTCTTTTAGCTTGTTTTTTGTTTTTATTGGGCTCACCACAACCCAACCCAGATAGACCAACTTAGGGTAGCTGGTTCATTCCACTTGGGTGTCATACAGATGAGGAACACTGATGAGTCCTGGTAGGATGAAACACGTGTCTGTGTCTTTTGTTGGCATCCTTTGCAGACTGTGAGAAGCCTTTTGGCACCATGCATTTCTACTTAAAGTTAAACCGTCATAATATTGTATAGTGATTTGCAGATACAGCCCATGATGCTTTAGATTATGGGGGTATGTGTGATTTTGTATGTCTTTGAAACTTGGCTTCCAGTGAATGTCATTTGGGATAACCCTTGCCTAAGTGCTTATGTACTAAGGTTCTTTGTCTTTTAGCTTGTTTTTTATTTTTATTGGGCTCACCACAACCCAACCCAGATAGACCAACATATGGTAGCTGTTTAATTTCATTGGGGTGTCATACAGACGAGGCGCACTGATGAGTCCTGGTAGAACGAAACACATGTCTGTGTCTTCTGTTGGCACCCTTTGCAGACTGTGTGAAAGGCCTTTTGGCACCATGCATTTCTGCTTAAAGTTGAATCAGCATAAAATTTTCTGGTGATTTGCATATATAGCCCATGATGCTTTGCATTACGGGGATATGTGTGATTTTGCATTCATATATATATATATATATATATATATATATATATATATATATATATATATATAAAATATACATACATACTACACTGGCCCAGTAGGGCCAGTTACAGTTAGGGTTGCACAGCCACTTCTATGTTAAGCCCCAAATTTTGCATTTTAATAACTTTCTAACTGTTTGTCTGATCTGCCTTACATTTTGCATGCACAATGTGGTAACATAGATCTTTGTATCTGAAAATTTGTGTTCCAGTCAGATTTTCAGTTGCGGAGGCTGTGGAGCATTGTAAAGCGTGACAAATCTTCAACTTTTTGAATGTTTTGCTTGGCTGTACAGCCAAAATGGTTTGTCTGACTGGTCTGACATTTACAGGGTATATGGGATTGGGACAAGGAAGTGCCTTTTGAATATTTGGTGAAAAATATTAATCCATTCAAAAGTTATTAAAGTTTAAAGTTCCCCATTATAGCCTATGGGAAAAAATATATGTGCAGCTTGAAAGCTTTTAAAAGCTTTCACAAAACCAAAAAAAAAACAACTGTCAAGCTCTAGTTTTTGTTTTTGAGCCACTGCTTCTTGTTTTCAGTTAGCAGCAGATACAAATGGCAGAAATTCAATAATTACTGCCCCTAAGTAAACACTGTCAGTTGTGTTTACCTAATCGGGGGCTGAGGAAAACACTGGGGCCATCATATTTTCAATCTGACCCCCAGAAATGCCATTTTCATGATTGGGTCCCCCCGTAGTATCAGACATTGTAGAAGAAATGGATGCAGCACTTTTGTGAAAGTGTCACACTTTCCCAATAGTGTCACACCCGCTTCTTCCACAATTTCTGACACTACAATTGTGAAAATGGCATTTCTGGAGGTCAGATTGAAAATCTGATGCCCCCAGTGTGTTCCTCAGACCCCAATTAGGTAAACACAACTGACAGTGTTTACCTAGGGACAGTAAATAAACAAAACTGTCCCCAGATGTCTTTTAGCTTCAATGAAGAATCCTGCATCAAAATTTGCAATACAGGATCCTGCATCAAACTTGTGTGAGAGTCACTGACAACAGGATGCCCAATCCCCATGTCAGTATGCCTCCCCCCCACCCCACACACTTATGTGGCACACTTGGAGCCCATCCCAGTGTGCTCAGATTTTTTAAACTATTTTTATCTTTTCCGACACCGTGATGCCCACTCCCAGCTTCAGATGCCCCCCCAGCCCACTTTCTTTGCTGATGGGGTGCCCAATCCTCTGCCAATAGCATGTATCCCCTCTAAAAGCTAATGTGGCACACTGAAAGCCCACCCCGTGTGCCAATTTAATATCACATGTTTCCGACACTGGGATGCCCCCTCCCAGTGTTGTATGTCCTCCCCCCAAAGCCCATCTCTTTTTATCCCGACATTGGGGTGCCCAATCCCCGAGTCAGGTAGTGTTCCCCCCAACTAGTGTGGCACACTGGGAGCCCACCCCAGTGTGCCATTTTATTTAATTTTTTTAAAATAAAAGCAATTTGTAAATAAAGAAATCTGCCCCACAATGTATTTTTTCCCCATAAAGAAGAAAATGGTCTCTCATCATCCCCATAGTCCCCCTTCCCCACCCTCCCACTGAGCACTCACCTCCCAGCACCCCCCTTACCCATACTTACCTCCAGAGGTCAGAAGCAGTGATCTTCTCTGGATCGGGGACACGTCTGCCCTCTTCAAAGCCAAACTGTGATCTGAGGAGTCAAGGGAAGCCATATAATGGGAGTCAATGGGGGGATTCAACTGATGTTGATATCTTGGCCAATTTTAGGAATTTTGGTCCCAGATTTTCAACATGGGGTTCTTGGGACCCTACGTCATGAACACAGTCACTGTCATTTTATTACTTGGTCCTGAAAGGTAATTTTGATGTCACTGTGCAGAATCACCTTTTGGGACCAATTAACAAAATGACAGTGCCAGTGTTCATGAGGTGGGGTCCCAAAAAGCCTATGTTCAATAGCTGGTGCAAAAATTCCTAAAAATGACTATGTTATGAGCGTGCATTGTGCAGTTTCTACGCACGATCTTAACCTCACCAATTTTTAATATTTTTACTCCAGAATTTCAGCATTGCCCTTTTTCATATCTCCTTATGAACAGCACAGCTGTCATTTTTCAAATCCTGACTGTAATGTGTTTTCACACCTGTGGCGCAGAATGGCACAGTCACTGTGCGAAAGCAGCTTTCAGGTGGTTAACAAAATTACAGTGTCACTGTTCATGAGAGGAGGTCCCAAAAAGCCCATGTTGAAAATTTGGTAAAATAATTCCAAAAAATGACCGCGTTACGAGTGTGCATTGTGCCATTTCTACGTACGCTTGTAACTTCACCAATTATTTATATTCTCACTCCAGATTTTCAACATTGCCATTTTTTCATACCTCCTTATGGACAGTATAGCTGTTGTTTTTTACTTCCTACCCTAAACATGTTTTCACACCTGTGCTGCAGAATGGCGCGATTACTGTATCAAATCAAATTTCGGGATGGATTAACAAAATCACAATGCCAGTGTTCATGAGGGGAGGTCCCAAAAAGCCCAAGTTGAAAATTTGGTTCCAAAATTCAAAAAATTCACTGCGTTACAAGCATCCGTTGTGCAATTTTCTTGCGAAATTCCCCATAGGATAACATTGCAATGCCCATAGCACCTTTTGATGCCCGTATCTCGAAAATGGTTTGAGATATGGAATTTTCACTTCTGGCAGCTTAATCCACCTTAGGCGGACTAAGCATGGGTGGAGGTTTCAAATTCATGAATACCACCGAAGTTGAATTTTTTTCATAGCTGCTATAGTTGCTGAGATATTGGCAAATTAGTGCTTCAAGGGTTCATGTTCATATCTGTAGGCCTGCATTATGCCCAGTACTTATGTATAAGTTGTCCCACACCACATACCAATTACATTATAGTACATTTACAATGAACCTGGTGTAAATTTTTCCAGTAAACCGGCAAGAGGCATCTATGGAAAACATTACTGAGATATTGGTGTGCGCGCCACCTTTCAGAGCCCATATCTCAAAAGTGGGTAAAGAAAGAAGAAGTAGTGTTGCTACACTACCTTTAGTTTCGTGAAAGTACCAGTAGTGTTGCAACACTACTTTTCAGTTTAGCAAAAGTACCCTATGTTGACCTATGGGGACTTTGTGAAAGTTGCAGAATTTCATGGAATTAAAGTTCCAAATGAACCAGTTCTTTTGCCATTTCATAGCAAAATAATGGTTAGGGATTTTTTGGCTGAAATTTGCATTGTAGCAAGCCTTGGTCCACAAATATGCATTTTGGTAGTTTGGTCACAAAATTGATGATGGTTCCATAGTTACAGTGCGTGAGGTTGCCAAATTTCCCATAAGATAACATTCTGGCACCTGCTGTGCCTATTGGTGCCTGTATCCCAAAAACAGTTAGAAACATGGATTTTGATGCTGTGGGGTCCTTAGTACACCTTTAGGTGGACTAAGCTCCTTTGGAGGTTTTGAAGCTATGATTACAACTACAGTTGGATTTTTTCCTTGGTTACTATGGTTACTGAGATATTACCAGATTAGTAATGCAAGGGTTCCTTTTCATGAATATAGGGGTGTGATATGTCTCTGTACTTATGTGTAAGTGGGAGCACAGGGCCTGCAGGGTCCGTGCTCCCACAAATGAATATCAGTATGCAAAGATGGACTGTGTGAGGGGATCTCAGTTCCCAGAGGGCCCGCACTCCCAAAACCACATACCAGTTACATTACACTTTCTCAAAAAGAAGGGAAATTCATTGCAAAAAACTTCATTAATGCAGCAGTTAGGGTTGATAGTACACTGATAAAAGTTTGGAATTTCGGTGTTAGGGTTACCAACTCCTACCACCCCATTGCCACCCCCCACCCTCCACACATCAGCAAGCATCAGGGTGTGTGCTGGGGTCAACAGGCCTCTCATCCCATTCTCCTTTACTGCACCACCTCAACTTGTTTACACATGGAATGGGGTGAGAGTTAGGCTGACTACACCAATGCACACCCTGACATCTGCTGGACTGTGGATGGTGGGGTGTGGGGATGGGGTGGTAGGAGTTGATAACCCAAACGCCAAATTTCCAGACTTTTGTCAGTGTACTGTCAACCAGCAAAGTTTTTTGCAATGAATATATATATATATATATATATATATATATATATATATATAGATATGAAATACATAATGAACTGCATTGGAATAACACATTTATCTTCACTAGTGAGTGGTAAGACCCATAACTCATGAGAGGCGAAGCCATGAGTTAGTTATAAAGGTCTTACCTCTCATGTGTGGAGATAAATGTGTTGTTCTACTGCAATCCATTATGTGTTTGATATATACCACACCATTTGTAATGTTTTTATTGGGGTTTTACTTTGTTTCAGCTTAAAACTGCCTTTCTTTCCATTGCAAATTCCCTATCTGGCCCATTGTTCTCTGTGTTCCATTTCCAAATTCTAAGTGGAAATAACATGTTCTAAGTTATATAAATGGTGTTCTAAGTTATATATATGTTGTTCTAAATTATATAAATGGTGTTCTAAGTGAAAATAAATATTTATCCCAAAATAACATGATTTATTTACCACTGGTGTGGTATATTTACACCTCTATATATATAAGTGTGTGTGTGTGTGTATGTGTATGTGTGTGTGTGTGTGTGTGTGTAATCACCCAGTCCCCTGGGGTTACTAGAATCCCTTGTATAAGGCCCTAGAACTATAGCCATATAGAAACATAGAAACATAGAATTTGACGGCAGATAAGGACCGCTTGGCCCACCTAGTCTGCCCATTTTCCTACCTAACAGATAAGCTGCAGATCCTAGTTAACCAACAGCTTACTTCCTCCTACCCCCCACTAGGACTGCCTTATGCCTGTCCCATGCATTCTTGAATTCCCCCACTGTTCTTGACTCCAGAACCTCCTCAGGGAGGCTGTTCCATGCATCTACAACCCTCTGTGAAAAAATACTTCCTCACATTACCTCTGAGCCGTCCCCCCTCTATCTTCAAATTGTGCCCCCTTGTTTTTGCACAACTCTTTTTCTGGAAGATGCTACCCTCTTGGACTTTGTTGATTCCCTTGAGGTACTTGAAAGTTTCTATCATGTCCCCTCTCTCCCTTCTTTCCTCAAGGGTATACATATTAAGCTCCTTTAGTCTTTCTTCGTATGTCTTCTGGTGCAGACCCTGCACCATTTTGTTGCCCTCCTCTGGACAGCCTCCACTCTGTCTATGTCTTTGGAGATGGGGTCTCCAGAACTGTACACAGTACTCCAGATGGGGTCTCACCAACTGTCTGTACAGAGGGATAACAACTTCCTGTTTTCTACTATTGATGCCTCTTCCTATGCATCCCAATATCCCCCCCAGCCTTCCTTACTGCCTTCTCACATTGCTTGCCCACCTTTAGGTCATCTGATATAATTATGCCCAGGTCCCTTTCTATTTTTACTGTTGTCAGTATCTCACCCCCCATTGTGTACACTTCCCCTGGGTTTTTGTTTCCCATGTGCATTACCTTGCACTTTGCATTGAATCTGAGCTGCCATACATTTGACCATTCTTCCAACCTTGCCAAGTCCCTTCTCATCCTTTCCACTCCATCTTGTGTATCAACCCTGTTGCAGATCTTTGTGTCATCTGCAAAGAGACATACTTTTCCTTCCAGTTCCTCTGCAATGTCACTTATAAAGACATTAAAAAGGACTGGTCCCAGTACTGAACCCTGCGGTACCCCGCTAGTAACCCTCCTTTCTTCACTGTGTACTCCATTTACTACTACCCTTTGCGTCCTGTTGTCTAGCCAATTTTTTATCCAGGCTACCACCTTGGGACCCACTCCAAGGCTGTCTATCTTGTGTATTAATCTTTTGTGTGGGACTGTATCAAATGTCTTGTTAAAATCTAGGTAGGCCATGTCCACAGCCCCTCCCTGGTCTACTACTTTGGTCACCCAGTCAAAGAAATCTATTAGATTCATCTGACATGACCTTCCCATCATGAATCCATGCTGCCTTGGGTCCTGTGCCCCACTGGCCTCTAGGTACGCAACAATTCTTTCCTTCAGAAGTGATTCCATCATTTTCCCTACCACTGAGGTCAAACTAACTGGTCTGTAGCCTCCTGCCTCTGTCCTGCTCCCACTTTTGTGAAGAGGAATCACATCTGCCCTCCTCCAGTCCTCGGGTACCACCCCATCCTCCCATGATTTGTTAAAGAGAGTAGTCAGCGGTGTCACTAGTTCTACCCTTAGTTCTTTTAGAATTCTTGGGTGAATCCCATCAGGCCCCATTGCTTTGTCCACCTTCAATTTTATTAGTTCTTTCAGAACCCTTTCTTCTGTAAATGGACTGGTATCGACCCCCCGTCTTCACAGTATTTCTTTTGTTTGGTTTAGGTACCTCCCCCTCCTCTTCCTTTGTGACTACTGAGCAGAAATATTCATTCAGTATCCTTGCTTTTTCACTGTCACCCTCTACCCACATTCCCTCCCCTTTATTAAGCTTCAGTATCCCTCCTTTGGTCTTTCTTCGCCCCCAATGTACCTATAAAAAGGTCTTATCCCCCTTCTTAACAGAATTGGCTATCCTTTCCTCGGTTTGGGCCTTTGCTATTCTGACTGCCTTCCCAGCCTCTTTCTGCTTTAATTGATAAAGTTCTCTGTCCTGCTCCTTCTGTGTTTCCTTATATTTCCTGAATGCTGTCCTTTTCTCCTTAACCTTCCCTGTTACCTCTTTTGAGAACCATAGAGTATTTTTCCTTCGTTGTGTTTTATTGATTTGGTTTACACAAAGGCTTGTTGCCTCTGTGATGGCTGTTTTGATCACTCCCCATTGTTCCTCCACCCCTCCTTCTTGCCTGTTTGCTAGTGCTTTTCTGAGGCACTCTCTCATTTTCCCAAAGTCAGCCCTCCTAAAGTCCAGTACTCTTGCTTTTGTATGGCTTGATTGTATGGCTGTGTTTATCGTGAACCACACTGTTTGGTGGTCGCTTGTTCCCAGATGGCTACCCACTTCTAAATCTGAGATTCTTTCTCCGTCCCCATTTGAGAGTACCAGGTCTAAGATTGCTCCCTCCAGAGTGGGTTCCAATACTAGCTGTCTGAGGCATGCCCCCTGTAGGGCATCAAGAATTACCCTGCTCTTGGATGTGCCTGCAGCAAAGGTGCTCCAGTTAACATCTGGCATATTCAGGTCCCCCCATCAACAATATCTCCCCTTTTTCTGCCATTCTAAGAAAGCCTTCTATCATTTCCTTGTCCATTCCCTCCCCCTGAGATGGGGGTCTGTATACAACCCCCATGTGGATTGTGGTGCCATTTCCTGTCTCCAGGGTGACCCAAAGTGCCTCATCTGCTCCCTGTTTACTCTTTAGTTCTGTTGCTTTGATCCCTTCCTTTACATAGAGAGCTACTCCTCCTCCTCCTCTTTTACGCTCCCTGTCCCTCCTGTAGATTGTGTATCCTGGTATGTTGATATCCCAGTCATGGTTCTCTGTGTACCATGTTTCTGTGACTGCCACAATATCCAGGCAACCCTCTTCCATCAAAGCCACTAGTTCAGGGAGCTTGTTACACAGACTACGGGCATTGGTACTCATCACCCTCCACTTTTTGATAGCCTTACCCCTTTTAGCCCTATTTCTGTCCTTACTGCCTTTGCCTTTTTTTACATTTAAATCTGTTCTGCTCCCTAATAACTTCTGTACCTTGGTGTTTACCTCACTAATCACCATGTTTTGTGGGGGGAGGCTGGGATTTCACTTCTCCTTTTCAGTGCCTCCCCCCTTGGCTAGTTTAAATGCTTGCCAATGAAGCATTTAAACCTCTCACTTAGGATTCTGGTTCCCCCCCTGGACAGATGCAGACCATCGCACCAGTATAGGTCTGCATCCCTCCAGGTGGCTCCCCAGTCCCCAATGAAGCCAAAACACTGAGCTCCACACCAGTTTTTCAACCACTCATTGAATTCCCTGGTGAGGAGTGCCCTAGCATCTCCCTTGCCATAGACAGGCAGCACCTCCGAGAAGGTTACTGCATGCGCTACTTGTCTAAGGCCCCTACCCAACTCTACAAACTCCTCCTGCACTGCTCTGATCCCATTCCTAGCCAGATCATTTGTCCCTAGGTGGACAATGACATCCAGCTCCCTCCCTCGTACAGCTCCTCCCATGATCCTGAGGATTTACTTCCTGTCCTTCCAAGCCGTGGCGCCAGGAAGGCACCTTACCTCCCTCTCCCCTTCCTCCCCATTTCTACCCCCTAATGATTGAGTCCCCCACCAGGAGTTGTTTCCTTCCCCTGTGGGGTCCCATGCCACCCTCCTGTGGGTCTCCTTTGTGAAGGTTCCCAGCATCCTCCTTGGTCTCCACTGCAGGTGCCTCCATAGAGGAACCACTATCCACCAGAAGAGCGAATGAATTGTGGAGAGGTACAGCTGGAGGGATGCAACTCTGTTCCACCACCCTCTCCCTCCCTGAGCCCACCCTGGTCCAGCCTCTCCTCTTTCTTGGCAACCTCTGAGGTAGTGGCATTGTCCCTGGTGGTCCCTGAGTGGGGAGGGTTTCCTAAATCTAGCCAGGTCAGCCTGGAGATGGGCAACCTCCTCTCTCAGACCAGAGAGGTGCCTGCAAATAGGCAGCATCGCAGCCTCCAGAATGTCTCCTGGAACACTGCTGCCCCACAGCCATTGCATTGCACCACTCCTATCATGTCTTATTTTGTGTCCCCTCTACTGTTTCTCTGGATGCTTACTCTCTCCTCTCCTTACAACTCTCACCCTTCCTGTTCTGGGACAGCAACTTCCTATCTTCTTCAGTAGCCTCCTTCTTCCTTGCTCAATATCAGACCACCAGCAGCTTGGGGGGAGAGTGAGCTACTTTTTTCCTTTAAGGTTGACACAGCCAATGTAAGCCATATGTTTCTGTTTGGTCACACACCAGGAGCCACCCCACTAAATTTATTAAATTGTATTATAAATACAGTGGTTGAGTTTGCAAACCTTTTGTACTGATTTGAATAGAGGAGGATTGTGGCCTTCTTCTAATTGTTAAGCTCCCTATTCGATACCTGTGAGCCATTTATTGGCCAGAGCACACTTTAAGTAATGAAGTCTAGAGAGTGGTCTCTTGAAAAAATATAGAGAAAGCAAGGAGACCTCAGCTCTGATAAGGCAAGTTAAAATATGATGCTTTTTACCTGACCAATGGAGGTGGACACTTTGCCAAAGTGGTCCGGCTTAATCATGGTTCAGCTGGATGATGAAAACCAAGAGCCCCTCCTAAAAGTATGAAAAGTAAGAATACTAGAGTTAATTTGGAAAAAACTGCAGGCTTTGATGCAGCAAAATGGGGGGGGGTATAAGGCCCTGGAACTATAGCCATATGTTACTAGAATCCCCTCAGTATCAGTGCTAGGCAGGGAGAGTCAGCTAGTGAATAACTAGTTAAATGGATTTTTATACCTGCTCACTCTTCTGTTTACTTGGCTTCAGCTGAGATGGAAGTGATGAGCTCATTTGGAATTCTTACAGCTGTATAAGCCTTGAATAGCTGTGAGAAGGGAGTTAGAATGGTAAGGCAAGAGTCAGTTTGAGTCAGTAGTTGGGAGTAGCATCTTGAAGTTGGCAGAGTGAGAACTGCTCAGTTGAGGGCTCTCAGTTGAGAGCCCTACATTCTCACCCTAGTCATGGTAATTCTTCAGTTTGCCAAGAGAAGTAGTGGAAACCATTGTCTATAACAGGATCTCCTAATTTTCAGCCCTGGATGGGTGAAAAGGACTGCCAGTGGATGGATCCCATGGGCAGTCCCCTTTTTGATATAGTATGCTTGAAGCTGCCTGAAATATCTAACAGTGAGTAGGATCTGACTTTTGCTAAAGGAAGCAAGTATCTGTGCTGTTGTGTTCTCTAGCTAAAAGAGAAGGCACAACTTTTCTGTGAATTCAGAAGTGTAAGACTGTTTGAATTTAAAGTTGGCTGAAGTGTGTGATGTCTATACGAACATGCGAACAGAGGTATGACTATATCACATTGTTCGGGACTTTAGTTTTTCCACTACCAGTACAGTGATTCTAATGCTGGATGCCAAGTTTCATTCCATAAGAATGTTTCCAAAGTGTGTTTCCAACTGTTTAAGATGTAACTCTGAAAGAATGGCTGACTATGGATTTGGGAATGAAGAGTGGGCAGACCCCCATCTGGAGTAACCAATTCAGGACTACAGGTTCAGTAAAGGTGCCTAGTTACTTAAGACAAATGGCCAAATATCTGAAGAGAATTTTACCCCTTGAAGCTGGTTACAGTTTCTTCTCTGGTTATGAAGAATGGTGCTAGTCTTAGCATAAAATGTGTGTTCAGTTGTGGCCAGTGCCACTGGAAGCAATGTTCAGTGTCCTACGACATATGGGAATACAAGTCTAAGTTGTTCTGTGTCCTACACCATGTGGGATAACAAAGTGCAAGTGTCCTATTTCCTACTACGGTGGGAATACTGAGTTTCTGTCAGATATGGTCGATTTTGTTGTTCTACAAGTTCTTAGTGCCACAATGTGTAAACCTTGGGCATCCACCCTTGCTTTTGAGAATATCTTTTGGAATAAAGTCACACTCTAGAAGCCCAACTATCATCTGGACAGTTACAATATTGCTTCCTGTGTGGAGTTACTGGGTACCCTTCCAGAAGATAGGTCTAGCATAACCCTAGCAAAATATTCTCTCCTCTGGACCTGGTTTTGTAAATACCAAATAGGTTATTGCTTTTGTACACCCCCACCCCTTGATCTCTAGAAGAATGAGCCTGGTATACATTCCCAAAGCTAGGGGTGGTACCATTTCTAAATGTATTGACTGTGTGCCCAGTATGGGTGCCAGGGGTGTCTACTGAGTAAAGTAGTGGGGTGGAGTGGATACAAAAATTGGGGGCTCATATGGGATGGCTAATTTGGGGAGAGAACCAGAATTATTTGCTGAGGGTATGCCTAGCATCTTTCTGTCTGGTAGCGGTGTAGCCCAAGTGGAAAGGAAGCTTTGGACAACAGATTTGTGCCCAGAAAAATGCCACCAAAATGTGCTGCTTGTGTGCCTCCAGTTCAAGTAAAGAACTAGAAGTGCTGCTTGTCTGTTTTCAACTTGTTAATGGACAGTAAAGCATTGAAATGTGTGTCCTGGTCTCTGCTTCAAACAGTGCTAAAAGAACTTTTAAAATGCAACTTTCAAATACCAAAAGTATTGTGGACTTTACGGTACAGACTCAGATGTGTGCCCTGAAAGTTCCATGTGCTTAGTGTGCAAATTGGGGGAGTCGTTAGAGAAAAAGTCCAGAAACTGTAGTAAAAATGGTCAAAATTATGCTCCCGCTGCTGAAATTGCAGCCGAAGAAAAAAAAAGTTACTGATTGTAGTTTACATTTGCTCATGCTCTATGATTGTTGCATGGTGTCAAGTGATTGGTATGGCTGCATCCAGTCCTGCCCCCTGTCCAGCATCTGTGTGCTGCAGAGTGGTTGCAGAGAAGAGAGAGAGAGAGAGAGAGAAAGATAGAGAGAGTGGCATGCGAGCTGATTAGACCAGGATTAATGATCAAGGAGCTTGTGAGCATTCTAAACCTTAGTAAACAGACTAGTACAATGTAAGATCATGCTCAACCTATCTTCCAACTGATTGGAGAGTGATCGAGGAGTTTGTGGCTACGGTCAGCGGGACCTCCAGTCTGTTTCACCCCAGAGGCCTTCCTCAAATCGGCAGCAGACTGACAGTTTCCATCAGAGGGAACCAGCTACTGAATACAGTGAGTAAACAAGGAAACTGTGCAAACAAACTGTGTGTGAATGCAAAGCCAGCTAAACCTGTGTGTAATCAGTGCGATTTATGTGCAAAGAAGGACTGTACATTGGAAAAGCAGGTGCAGCAAACAGAAAATTCTGAGCAGTAGACTGTAAGCAATGGGAAATGGGTTCAGCAACAGTAAATTTCTAAGCAGCAGGACTGTGAGTTATATAGGAGAGATGCAACAAACAGGCAATCCTGTGCAAAGAAAGACTGTGGGGCTTACAAGTGAATCTGAGAAATTGTAGATATGTACAGTAAATAGAATTTTCCTGAACTATGCTGATTGCAAAGTCAAAGTTACCAGTTTTAAATCAGTATGAATGTTCTAAGATGTACCAGCAGAGACAATAGTTTGCAGTAATAAGTAATTTCAGTAGCCAGAAAGGATTTCTTCAGGTGTATTCAGATTCATCAGCCTAGCAGTTTTCTTGTTCCATCATCTGGCCTTCCAGTGGACTTCAGCTCAACAGTTTTCCTGTTTCATTGTTTGGTTTTCCAGAAGAATCACCCCAGCAGTTTTCCTGTTTCATCGTTTGGTTTCCAGATGACATCGCTCCAGCAGTTTTCCTGTTTCATCATTTGTTTTTCCAGAGGACATCACTCCAGCAGTATCCAAAAATGCCATCTGGCTCGAAGGGAAAAGGTTCTCAGCTTGCAGAGTAAGACAAAATTGTTTCCTTCTTCAAGGGGCTGGTGAGAAAACTTTTTTATTTACAATAACTGACTCTGCACAACACATCCTACATTTGAAGACAATCCAAAGAACTTTAATTTTCATCAGACTCTTCTCCTGGATTGCAGTGCTACGCACACCCTGTCCAAGAACTGTTCTTCATCAGGATTTGGCCTAGGAGAGACTCTTTAATGGACAATGCCTATGGGCACCAGTGACATTGACCCCTAGCTTGGGACATTTAAGGGAATTCCATCCCCAAATGTGTTGTATAAATGTCTTCTTTCCATTTTTTTTTTAGTTTTGTACTTTTATAAATAAAAATGTTTGGGGTTCTTTCATGTTGGTTGGATGTTTAGGCACTGTGTGGAATGTAGAATGTGTTTTTGTGTTTTTCTTCTCTTGCAAGTGTTCCTGAGGAAGAAAAGAAGAGGATGTTTGGAACTCATCCAATTTCCCCTTTTCTTAGTGTTTTTAGAATTGCTTATGGTTAAAAGTTTGTTAACATTGTTTTTCTTCACAGTTGTGGTTTTTGGGAAATGTAATGCAATGCAGTGTATGCTTCCTTTTTGTTGTTCACAGGTACCCTGGGAAGTATGGGGGATAGGTTGTCCCCATTAGGTAGTCTAAGTCAGATAGATTTTCCCTAGAGGGCCAGGGTGATAGATAAAATGGGGGTCCTGAGCTGCAGTAGGGGCTCTCAGTGCTGGTCTAGTAGGGCATGCTTCAAGCAGTTTTCTTGGAGCCACTGAGAATCCATATATAGGCCATAGGATAGGGGCTGAAGTTTCATCAGTTGGCCTCTGTTCCTTTAGTGTCTAGCACATTATAGACGAGAACTTGTGCAACCTCCCCATAGGCAGCACGAAGGGTAGGCTAGCCTAGTGCCAGATGGTGATATGACTACGGATAGTCATTCATCTGATTGTGGTGAGTGTAACCACCCAGTCTCCTGTGGTTACTAGAATCCTCTCATTATCAGTGCTAGGCAGGGAGAGGCAGCTGGTGACTAAATAGTTAAATGGGATTTTCACTTGCTCACTCAGCTTCAGCTGAGAGGGGAGTAATGAGCTCATTTGGAATTCTCGCAGCAGCATAAGCCTTGGCCAGCTGTGAAAAGGGAGTTAGAATGTTGAGACAAAGAGTCAGTGTGAGTCAGTATTTGGGAGCAGCATCTTGAAGTTGGAGGAGTGAGAACAGCTCAGCTGAGTGCTCTTAGTTGAGGGCCCTGCATTCTCACCCTAGTGTTGGTAATTCTCTAGTTTGCCAAGAGAAGTGGTGGAAACCATTTTCTACAGCAGGATCTCCTGATTTTCATCCTGGATGGGTGAAAATGACTGCTACTGGATGGATCCGAGGGGCAATCCCATTTTTTGATCCAGGATGTTTGAAGCTGCCTGAAATGTCTAATAGTGAATAGGATATGACTTTTGCTAAAGGAAGCAAGTAACTGTGCTGTTGTGTTCTCTGGCTAAAAGGGAAGGCACAACTTTTCTGTGAATTCAGAAGTGTGACACTGTTCTAATTTAAAGTTGACTGAAGTGTGTGATGTCCAGAGGTATGACTATATCACATTATTCGGGACTTTAGTTTTTCCACTACCAGTATAGTGATTCGAATGTTGGATGCCAAGTTTCATTCCATAAGCATTTTTCCAAAGTGTGTTTCTGAATGTTTAAGGTGTAACTCTGAAAGAATGACTGAGTATGGATTTGAGAGCAAACGGTGGTCAAACCCCCATCAGGAGTAACCAGTTCAGGACTACAGGTTCAGTAAGGGTGCCTGGTTACTTTAAACAAATGGTCAAATGTTTGAACAGAATTTTACCCCCTGAAGTGGGTTACAGTTTCTTCTCTGGTTATGAAGAATGGTGCTAGTCTTAGCATAAAATGTGTGTTCAGTCATGGCCAGTGCCACTGGAAGCAATGTTCAATGTCCTAAGACATGTGGGAGTACAAGTCTAAGTTGTTCTATGTCCTACAACATGTGGGATTACAAAGTGCAAGTGTCCTATTTCCTACTACGGTGGGAATACAAGGAGTTTCCATCAGATACAGTTGATTTTGTTGTTCTGCAAGTTCCTAGTGCCACAATGTGTAAACCTATGGGGTCCACCCTTGCTTTAGAGAACATCTTTTGGAATGAAGTCACACTCTAGAAGCCCAACTATGGTCTGGACAGTTATGTTATTGCTTCCTGTGTGGAGTTACTGGGTACCTCTCCAGAAGATAGGTCTAGCATAGCCCTAGCAAAAAGTTCTCACCCCAGGACATGGTTTTGTCAATACCAAATAGGTTATTGCTTTGTACACCCTCGCCCCTTGATCACTAGAAGAATGGGCCTGGTATACATCCCCAAAGCTAGGGGTGGTACCATTTCTAAATGTATTGACTGTGTGCCCAGTATGAGTGCCAGTGGTGTCTACTGAGTAAAACAGCGGCAGGGTGGTTACATATATATTACAGTGGTGTGGTAGCACAACTATAGTTTGGAGTTTAGTAAGCAGTTTAATGTTAAACCTCAAAATTGCACTTTAATAACTTTGCAGCTGTTCAACAGATTTGAAAGAAATTTGGTACGTGCTATCCCATGTGGTAGATCTCTTGACGTTCCATGTTTTGTTTCAATCGGATGTGCAGTTTTCATGCAGCGCATAGTGAAAAAAGTGTATTTATCGCCTTTTTTTTGCCAGTTTTGGCTGATTTTTGATCATCATGCTGAGGCCACACCGTTTGGAATTTTGATCCAAAATTTTCAGAGTAGAATGAGGTTTCCCCAAAGAACAAGCCAGCACTGGTTTGTTGAAAAAATATTAATTGTTCCAAAGTTATTAAATTTTTAAAGTTTGGGTTCTGAGCATGCTCACTTCAGTCTTTTGGATAGGTGTATAAATTGTGAGCAATGATTTGCTTCATGAACATGGATTTTCACAGCTTGTGAACAGGGAGTTATAAAATCCCTGTTCATGAGAAAAATTTCCTGTTAGCGAGCCACCATCTTATTTTCACTTTTCCTCATCAAACAAAACATTATAATTTGACTCAGGGAAGTGTTGTGGTGTAAACCAAGCATGGGTTTTGTTCAGTGCAACGTCCTTTACAAACCCATGTCTTTGGTTTACTTTAGTTCTGCCCCAAAATTTGGATTTAGAATTTTAAAAATCATTGTTCTCAACTTGTTTCTGATCCCTGTTCATGAAGTGTCAACATCCTTGTTCGCGAGCCGATCCTTGTTCATGACCTGTCAAACTCCTTGTTCTTGAAATGATAACCAGATGGCCCTATATAGCAAACAGGAATTTCTCATGAACAAGGATTTTGACACCTCACAAACAGGGATTCAGCTGAAGAATAGGGATTTTGACAGCTCACGAACAGGGATTCTAAAAAGGAATTCCTGTTCGTGATTTGTCAAAATCTCTGTTCATGAGCTGCCAAATCCTTGTTCATGAGAAACCCTGGTTCATGAGCAGTCAAAATCCCTGTTCATGAAATGATGATGAGATGGCCCTTAAATCTCTGTTCGTGAGCTGTCAAAATCCTTGTTCGTGAGGTGTCAGAATCCCGGTTCGTGAGCCAGTCCCTGTTTGTGAGGTGTCAAAATTCAAGTTCGTGAGGGGATGACCTGATGGCCCTACCTCGCAATCAGGGATTGGCTCATGAACAGGGATTTTAACACCTCATGAACAGGGATTTGGCTCATGAACAAGGGTTTTGACAGCTCATGAACAGGGATTTTTAAAGGTTGCTGTTTCTTTGCCACTTCACTGCAAAGGAACAGGACTTTTGCCTTGAAACTTGCAGGGTAGAAAGGGAGTGTCCTAGAGATGGGACTTATGCTGGATTGGTGTAAAGATTTGCATCGGTTATATAGTTATCATTCTGAAGTTGAGAAATTTCCCATATGATAACATTCTGGTGAATGTTATGCCTTTCGGTGGCTATATCTTGAAAATGGTTCGCAATAAGGATTTTTCGTTAAGCTCAGCTTAGTACACCAGGTGTACTAAACATGAGAGCAGGTTACCAGGCCATGATTACAGCTGCAGTTGGATTTTTTCCAAGGTTGCTATGGTTACTGAGATGTTGTGCAATTTTCAGCACAAGGGTAACTTGGAATGTGTCTAGGCCTGTTCTGTGTCTCTATAATTATAGGTAGGTGAGGCCCTGCGCTCCAACATATGGATACCATTATGCAGTAATCGGACTGCTGGGCAATCCATTATGCAATACTGGGAGTGCAGGGTCCAGAGGGCCCTGCACTGCCAGAGGGAGATAACAGTTCATTACAATGTCTGTACAATTATGGATATGGATGGGCCCTTCACTCCCAAAACCATATACGGGTAAGATTACACTTTCTCAAAAAGTAAGGAAATTCATTGCAAGAAACTTTGCTAATGCATCAGTTAGAGCTGAAGTGACAAACCTAGGGAAATGAGGTGTTTGGGTTATGACTCTAACACCCCCCACCCTACCACCCCACCCTACCCCCACTGCCACCTACACACAGACCAACAGGTGACAGGGGTGTGCCTTGGGAGTAGTTGGGCTAACTATCACCTCATTCTCCTAGACTGTACCATGTCAGCTTTCTTTCACATGGAAAGGGTGAGAGTTAGACCAATGACCCCAAGGCACACCCCATCACCTGTTGGTCTGTGGAGGGTGCGGTGTTAGGGTCAACCCTAGCTGATGCATTAACAATGTTTTTGCAATATATATGTATATATGTGTATATATATATATATATATATATATATTATAGGGGCACAATCGTGCCCCTATAGTTAGAGTTGAGTAGGCACATTAATGTTAAGCCTCAGTTTTTGCACATTAATAACTTTGCAATCATTCAATGGATTTGCATGAAATTTGGAATGTGTGGTCTGGTATGGCAGCTCTCTTGATTTAACAAGTTGCATTTTTGTTGGACTTACGGTTTCTGCACAGTAAAATGTTGAAAAACTAATTTTCACCACTTTTTGACATGTTTTTTGCCCATGGCGCTGCGATCACACTGTGTGGTCTTTTGGTCTGAAATTTGGAATATAGAAAGAGGGTGGGTCAAGGAACAATGCAGCATTAGTTTGGTAAAAATATATTAATCAGTTCAAAAGTTCTTACATTTTTAATGTTAGGGTTCTGAGCATGCTCTATTCACTCCAAGATTTATATGGTTATTTTTCAAACAAAGATTGCGCTCAGGTCAAGGATTTTGTAGCTCGTGGACTAGGATCCTGGTCCACCAGAAAATTCTATGTCCATGAGCTGCCATCTTGTTTTTTCAATTTTTCCCCAAAACAAAATGTTGTAGCTTTCTCCACATGTAACTTTCAGGCCAGATGAGGCATGGGTTTTATTCAGGGTGAACCCCTCTACAAAGCCATGCCTTTGGTTTGCCTCATTTTGGTAAAAAAATTGCTTTTTAAAATTAAAAAATTTTTTGACCATGACTCACTAACAGTCCTAGTCCGCAAGTTGTCAAAATCCTAGTTCACGACCTCACGGTCAAGGATTTTGCTACCTTGTCGACTAGGATTTTAAAAACATTGCCATTGCATTGCCAATGAACCGTTTGGTCTTTTGTGCTTGAAATTTTCAGGGTATTGAGGGGATGCCTTACAGGTGTGAATTATGCTGTTTAGATGTTGGAGAATTAAGCAGTTCCATAGCTATGCTATCACGAAGTTGAAATTTTCCCCATAGAATAACATTGTGGCTCCCATTATGCTTTTTGGTGCCCGTAGCTCATAAACAGTGCAAGATACAGATTAAGTCAATTTATGTTGTGAGTAGTTCTCGTTGTCAAGATTACAATGACACTTGCATTTTTTTTCTAGCTGCTACAGTTCCCGAGATATCTGCAAATTAGTGTTACAAGGGTTCCTTGCCCTATAGGGCTGCTGTATGGCTCTGTAGCTATGTGTAAGTGAAAGCGCAGGGACCAGAGGGCCCATGCTCCCACTGATGCATATTGTTATGAAGAAATGGGCAGCTTTGGGCTCCAAGCTCTCACCAACACATGCTATTTGGTAGTTATATTACACTTTTTCAAAAAGTAAGGAAATTCATTGCAAAAAAACTTCATTTAATGCATAAGTTAGGGTTAAAGCAACAAACATGAGAAAATGAGATGTTAGGGTTGAGCCCCTAACCCCCCAACACTCCACCCCCTCCTCCACAGACTGACAGGCACCGGGGTGTGCCATGGGGTGGTGAGGCCTAACTCTCATCCCATTTCCTTTACTGTAGCATGTCAACCTGTTTACACATGGAATGGGATGCGAGTTGGGCCACATGACCCCATGGCACACCCCGGCACCTGTCAGTCTGTGGAAGAGGGGAAGTGGGATGTTGGGGGGGTTAGGAGCTCAACCCTAATGTCTCATTTCCTCACTTCTGTTGCTTTAATCCTAACTGATGCATTAAATGATGTTTTTTTGCAATAAAAAAATATATACTGTATATTATAGTGGCGTGGTCATCCTACTATAGTTAGGGTTCAGTGGTCAGTTACATACTAAAGTCAAATGTTTGGTCTTTAATATCTTTGGACCAGTTCAATGGATTTGCCTGAAATTTGGTACACATGGTGGGGCATGGTAGATCTCTTGATCTGTCAAATTGCATTTGGATTGGCATGGCAGTCTTTGTGTATGAAAGCGCTGAAAAATGAAAAATTATCCATTTTTGGAGGCACCTTTTGGGATTCTGAATGTGGTTCTGCACAGCTGTTGTGTGGTGTACCACTCTGAAAGATGGCTTATTTGAAAGAGCCTTGGTGGCCAAATATGCCACTTTTTGTTTAGTGAAAAAATATTAAGGTATTCAAAAGTTATGGCATTTTTAAGTTCCCATTATAAGTCAATGGGAAAATTTATTTGTATATCTTGCGAACAAAGAATGGGGTTCTGGCCATCTGGTCCCACTTGGCGATCAAAGAATTTGCAGCCTTATGGTTCAAGAATCTTTATCCCCAAGGATTTTCAAAATTCTTTGATTGTGAGGTCTGCCATTTTGTTTTTTATTTTCTGATTGGAAAAACACAAATATCTCGGCTCAGGGGTCTCTTCGGAAGTAAAACTTGGATGGATTTTATTTAGGGGGCTCCAATCTATCAAGCCATGCCTGTTATTTCATCCAAACCAGTCAAAAAATGGAGTTATATGCTTTTAAAATCTTAATTCACGGCTCACTAACGATCTTTGATTGCAATCCTGCAAATTCTTTGATCGTGTGATTCTTTGATCGCGATCTTGCATTGTGACCTAAAAACACTAATAGCTCAGGGATGAGCTAGGGACACAAATGAGGGTGGGTTTTGGTCAGCAGGGTCCATTCTATTGAGGCATGCCATTGGTTCAGTTCAAATTGGTGAAATATTTACGTTTCACCATGAGCCTGTAAATTCTTTGATCACAATGCTGCAAATCCTTCGATCATGAGATTCTTTGATTGTGATCATGCATTGTGAGAGAGGGACGAGAAGGCCCAATTTAAAAATCAATTTTCTCAGCCCAGGGGTGTCCTAGAAAGTCAAATCAGGGTGGGTTTTACTCAGGGGGCTTCGATCTGTCAAACCATGGTGGTGGTTTACCACAATTCCTTAAATTTTCTTATTTATAATATTTTTAATTCTTTGTTCGTGAGCCTGCAAATTCTTTGATCATGAGATTCTTTGATTGCGATCGTGCATCGTGAGCGAGGGACAAGATGGCCCAATTTAAAAATACATTTTCTCAGCCCAGGGGTGTCCTAGGAAGTCAAATGAGGGTGGGTTTTACTCAGGGGGCTTCGTTCTGTTGAACCATGATGGTGGTATACCGCAATTCCATAAATTATTTTATTTATAAGATTTTTAATTCTTTGTTCATGATCATGAGCCTGCAAATTCTTTGATCCTGAGATTCTTTGATCGCCATCTTTGATCGCAAGGGAAGGACAAGATGGCAATATTTTTTATAATGGAATAGAAAGGGAAATATCACCAATCTTTCACATTGAATATCTTGGAAATGGTTTGGTCTTTTTACTTGAAATTTGGAGGGTGTTTGCGGCATGTCCTGTAGATATGAATTATGGTGTTTACATGTCAGGCAAAATTTCTTTTGTGGAGACATTGCGTAATGCACTTTACGTGTTGCGGACAGTGTTTTGCTTTTGTTGGTGGCTTGAAATTGATAGGATACCTAGCCTTAGTGTCATGGATGTAGTTTTCAGTCGTTGTGTGTGTTAAATGTCAACAGGTGCAGAACTGTGTCAGTCTGATGAATGAAAATCTCTTACATTAAAATGTTATATCTTGGACACGGTTTGGTCTATTCACTTGAAATTTGGAGGGTGTTGACAGCATGTCATGTGGATGAAAATTACAGTGTTTCCATGTCAGAAAATATTTTTTTGGCAGAGATATGGTGTGGTGCAGTTTACGTTCTGCAGACAGCATTTTGCTTGTGGAGGTGGTTTGAAATTGATAGGATACCTAGCCTTAGTGTCATGGATGTAGTTTGCAGTCATTGTGTGTGTTAAATGTCAACAGGTGAGGAACTGTGTCACTCTGACGAATAAAAATTTCAAATTTTGACATGTCATATCTTGGACACAGTTTGGTCTTTTTTCTTGAAATTTGGAGGGTGTTGACGGCATGTCCTGTAGATGTTAATTGAGGTGTTTATGTGTTGGACAATATATTTTTTGCAGACATATTGTGTGATGCAGTTTACATTTTGTGGACTGCATTTTATATTGTTCTACTAGATTAACATTTGTTTGGTGGCTGGCCTTGCTGTTGTGAATGTACTTTTTAGTCATTGGGTGTGTAATGTGGCCTGACACTTACAAGTTGGTGGGAGCACAGGGACCGAAGGGCCCTGTGCTCCTACCAACTTGTGCAACTTTCTGCTTTTCTATTCTTTCTTAAAAAGTAAGGAAATTCTATTCAAAAAGGTTCATTAATGCATCAGATAGGGTTCTTCTACAGAGAAAAAAGTGAAGAAATTTGATTTTAGGGTTCCCACCCACCCTGCCCCCACAAACAGGCTCCTAACTCTCACCCCATCCCATGTGTAAACAAGCTGAGGTGGTGCAGTGTAGGAGAATGGGGTGAGAGTTAGGGCCGATGACCCCAATGCACACCCCGATGCTTTTTGGAGGTGGGATGGGGTGGGGTGCAAGGGGTGGGAACCCTAAAATCAAATTTCCTCACTTTTTCACTGTAGAAGAACCTAACTGATGCATTAAGTTTTTGCATAGAATATATATATATATATATATATATATATATATATATATATATATACACACACACACACACACACACAACCCATCTACGGAAATGTTCCCCATAAGTAAAAAGATATTTTTTCATGAATTGTCACAAGAAACAAGACTCTTGTGTCATATCACAAGTCACAAAACAAAATGTATAATCTTTACAAACAGCATTTTAAGGGCATTTCTGCAACAGTTAAGTGCAGAATCCAGCTAAGGGAATCCTGATAATCAAGCCACATGTGTTGGTCACTCTCAGGAATGTCATTTGTGTGGGTTTTCAAATTTGAATTTTTATGGGAAAACAGACAACACAATGGTGGCAAATCAAACAATGATCCTCCCCTCACAAAAAAATGAATGGCTGCATATGAAAAGGAGACTTATTTTTTCATTTAATACAGCTATATTTAAGTGCTTACTGAGCATGCTCAAAACCAATTATTCAAAATTTCAAAATGAAATAACTTTGGAATGGATTGATATTTTTCACCAAACAAGCAAATCTGTGGGTCAGTCCCTTTCTACCCAGAACATTTCAGACCAAAATTTCAAACTGTCTTGGTGCAAGCCAAGCTGACAGAAAACCCATTGAAATCAATGGGAAAGAAATCTAGAAAAATTCACTTTTTGCACTATGGGTATCTTGGAATCTACACATCTGACTGGAATGAAACTTGGCACATCAAGAGATCAGGCCCCACAGGATTGCACATGCAAAATTTCATGCAAATCTATTGAAAGATTGTGAAGTTATTAAAGTACAAAAATTGGGGTTTAACACTGAAGTGCTATGCAAATCTAACTATATTGGTAATTATAATATCAATGCAGGTACATAATGGGGGTTGGTTAGCCAAATATACAGCTGATGCAAAGATTGGTTACATTGTAGACTCAGAGGATGAAACAGCAGCATTACAGAACTGAATCCATGGGAAAGGAAGCCAGAGATGAAATTTAGTTTAGCTAGATGTGTAGCAATCACTTTCGGTAAAAAATCACTGATGCTTTTACTCACCGGGGGAGAAGTACTTAAGGAATCAACTAGTGAAAGGGATATAGGGATTATGGTATCAAATGACTTAAAACAAATTAAGCACTGTGACCAAATGCTGAGAATATGCAATGGGATTTTGGAATATGCCAGGAAGAATATTGTAAGTTGGGATAGGGAGATAATAATGACAATCTACAAGGCATTGGTCAGACAACATTTAGAGTAATATGGTCTACTGTGGACCCCACAGAACAAGGCAGACATCCCAAGAGTGGAAAAGGTGCAGCACAGAACTACAAAAATGATCAGAGGTTTGGAGGAAATGTCATATGCGATCAGACTAAGTAAAATAGATTTATTCAGTCTTGAAATAAGAAGAGTGAGAATGTACATCATAGCAGTCTTTAGGGCAACCATGGATACTAAGTTTAGACAACAATATCTTGATTTGGAGATTAAACAAAGAAACATAGAAACATAGAATCTGTCAACAGATAAGGACCCTATAGCCCACCTAGTCTTCCCATTTCCCTACTCACTGCTGCAGCCCCAGATGCTAATTGATCTGCAGCTCTCCTGTTCTGCATATCTTCAGTGTACCCTTATGTCTATCTCTTGCACTCTTGAACCCCCATATTGTTTTTGCCCCCACTATTTCTTCTGGAAGACTGTTCCATGGCTCCACCACCCTTTCAGTGAAAAAGTACTTCTTAACATAACCCCTGAACCTTCCATCCTTCAGCCTGATATCATGCGCCCTTGTTTTTGTGCAGAGCTTTCTCTGAAATATACTTTTCACCTGTACCGTGTTTATTCCCCTAAGGTACTTGAAAGTCTTTATCATACCTCCCTTTTCCCTTCTTTCCTCCAGTGAATAGATATTAAGGTCCTTAAGTCTTTCCTCATATGGCTTCTGGTGCAGTCCTTGCACCATCTTTGTTGTCCTTCCCTGGACTGCCTCTATTTTGTCAATGTCCTTCCAGAGATGTGGTCTCCAGAAATGGACACAGTACTCCAGCTGAGGCCTCACCAGTGATCTCTACAGTGGCATCATCACCTCTTTCCCCAGTCGAATCAGTTGATCATGAAACATGATCTTTGGTTGGCTGACATGAACAATCACTACCACTCATCAATTATCATCATCTGATAATCAAGCAAGTTTATGATTTTTGATGATCTTCTTGCATGGTGATCTGATCATCAAAAATACAAAAATTTAAAATTCTTAATGGTGATTTTTCATTATTTGGTTACCTTTCAAGTGATGATTATTGATGATTAAGTACATTTTTGGGGGGAATTTTAATTACTTGCTCTATTTACAAGAGATGATTATTGATGCTTACATAAAGCCTAATTTTCTGTAGATTTATGATTATATGAATGTACAAATGATGTGTTTTGTTGATTACATCAAGCCACAGTTGGTTAGCAAATAGGTGGGCCCCATATTCATAGCCAGCCACTACTGCCGCACAGACAGGAGTGCTGCATGGCACATATCTTATGTCCTGCTCTGTGAATATTCAGAGAGTTAGTACACTCTAACTGGAGCTTAATTATCTGAATATAGAGCCAATTGGCAGCAGACTGCATCGTGACTATGCTCTGTGCTGTCACAACATGGGACTGGACATGACCCATAGGAGCCACAAATGATGGTGCAGCCCTAATGGGATTCTGTGAGGGAACCTAATGGCCATATTCAGCCATTGCATGCAAATGAGTCCATTAAGCATGCAAGATGCTAAAGGGCCAGATGCATGCCCATTATGAGCTCATTTGCATACAACTGTCAGAAGCCCCTCAATGCCCATGCCATCACAAACCTGTAGTCTAGTGGACACCCTACAACCACTTCATATCCATATTACTATATTTAGAGGACTCAGATTCCTGAGGCCCTCCTCAGCCATAGAGCGACACAAACATGATATCATAGCACAGCATCAAACTAGCCTTGATGCTTCGGGTCTGTAGCATGGCCCTTTGTCTGGGGGTCCCCGATGAAGGGTCGTATCTCTGACATATGGCCATGCTATGGAACCAAAGCACTGGAGCTTGTAGTACTGTGCTAGTAAGTTTAGTTCTAAATAAACTGAGAGTTTTTGTAAATGCATTGAGTTTTGTGATTTATTGTGAGGGCTGAGTGTGATTTTTCTGTGTTGCTCTGTATTCTGAATCCCCTACCACACTGGTTGTGTTGTTTGTGCACATAGGACTTTATGAGTAGCAGCATCCTTGGCAGCATGCTCTGTAGCACCCCCAGCAGAGAGCTCATGAGCTCACCCACTCCCAGTTCTTGTGTCAGGCTCACAAGGCCATCAACTCCCAGCCCTGCTGGAAGGCTCCTGAGCCCAGCCACCCCAATTCTTATGGGTGGTGGACTCAGCAGGTGGAGCTGCAAGAGCTCAGTAAGTGGGGGCATAAAGTGTTGTATCATGAGTGTCCTGGGGCCCAGGAGGAGGGAGGTATCCAGGGGCCTAGAAAGGGGAGGGAGGGATTGTGGGGGGTGTCAGGGGCTCAAGAGGAAGGGGGAAGGGGTAAATAAGAGGATGTCTGGGGGGTACAGGAGAGACGGATGTCTAAGGAGAGAGGGGCATCCAGAAAGCTGGGGAGGGAGGAATATATGCCAGGTCAGAAGTCATCAATGTGGGGCCAGGAGGTATGTCTAGTGAGGAAGGGATGTCTGATGAGCCAGGGAGGGATGTGTTTGGTGGGTCAGGGATAAGGGTTGTCTGAGGGGGCAGGAATGGAGGGAGAGAGGTGTCTGCAAGGCCATATAGGGAGGGAGAGTAGTGGTTGCAGGGGACTATAAAAGAAGAGAGAGTTCTCGGGGTCCAGGGAGGGAGACATGGAGAAGGAGGTGGTGTGAGGGCTTAGTGTTGAGTTGTGGAGGGAGGGAGGTAGTGTTCATGCCTATGGAGGGAGGGGGTACTGTCAGGAAAGGTAGCTGTCAGGGGCACCCTTTTTCCAATGGTGGTCTTGCACCCCTCTTGCCACCCAGGAAAATAAAAATCCTACAGCTGCGGTGGAGTAGATAAGGTCGAAGTGTGATAATAACATGGACACCTTCATGCTTCACACCTTCCCTGTATCACTTTACAACACTCAAGGTTGCATACTACCCAGATGACCATGATCCCTTCAGCTGAATCCACACAGCCCACACTTTTCACCCACTGACTAGCTGGCCACCCTCTGTCAACCACTCTCCCTGCAGATGGAACACCACCACACCCTGCTATTCACTGACATGTCTTGTTAGGGTGCTTGGGAACCTCTTGCAGGGGCCTACAACCCCCTACCTTTTTCCATGCATTGGCCAGAAACCCCCTCTACAGTCGATGGTCTGTGCCTCCCCTACCTGTGCAGAGCACTGCAACCCCATAACCAGGCAGTGGCCTAATCCCACACATGGACCTGCACCCCACACCCTTCCAGTGGTGGCCTTGTACCCCCTTCCCATTTCACAGTAAAAGGGGAATCCTACAGCAGTGGGAAAGAGAAGGGCAAACCTTGAAACATGCATACCCTAAATGATCACCCTATTACAGATGGGCCCTCCCCCAGTACCACTGTTTCCACCTACTGACCAGTGCCCCCACCACCTGTTTATTTCGCAGCTGGCACCCCCCCCCCACACAAGGGCCCATTAGTCTGTTTGGGGATGCCACTTAACAGTGGCCACAGGGAACAGTGTTGGAGTGGGAAATCAATTTGGACACTCCAACCACTTCCCTGCAGCATGTCCAACAAAAGTACCCCCCCAACCACAGAACAGATACTCCTGATCCTGTTCCCCACCAGAGCAGCCCTAAGCTTGCATATTGTTTTCAGCATAGCCCATACAGAAGCCCTCACCAGGCATAGTACTGCCTATTCCATTAAAGCAGCAGTATTCATTGGATATGAAAAGTTCTGACCTTCCATTTTTACCATTGTCAGATGAAGAATGAACATTCAGATTGCAGATTATCATTGCCTCCATTTGTTCCATGGTTTGTTTAACTTGGTTTTTAACTTTTTTAAATTAGTGCCTTGAGTCACAAAATTGGTCTGCTGCCATTTTACAATGCTGTGCTGGAGATGTGCATGTTGAATGTAAGCTTGACCACTGAACTCCGACAGATTGATTGACATGCTGCCTGCATGATCTTCTCTTCTACTTCAACTGTGTTCTGCGACCGAAAGTTATGCCTTCTCTAAGCATAGTCAATGCTTGGAATGTGTGTCTGCACAAACAGTAACAAGTATGTAGTTTTTATTTATTTATTTTTAGCAAGTATATGCAGTAAAATGAATAGTTTGTCTGAGTTCTTTTAGCTGATTTGTGACATGAAGGAAGCTGTTTTTGCAGTCAGTATAGGCTGCACTTTGGACACTGATTCAAGCCACAAAACATTCCTGATGACCACTATTTTGGTTATATCCCTTGATTAGAAATAGCATCACAAATGAAGTGTAATTTAGGAATGACAGTGCTTGCCCCTAAACTGTTCTCTCTCTGGGATTATGTGCTCGGAACAAGATCACAGGGAATTTGTTATTAGCTTGATTGTGCGTAGTTTCTGAAGTTATCAACTATTGTATTGGATGTCCCAAGCTGTGACCACAACCACACAGTTTCAGACTGGAGATCTACAGTACATTTTAAATGTTACAATTGGTAACAGCGATGACACAAACTCAGAGCTTTCCAAGGAATTACTGGAAAATGAAGCAACTGTCTCCTTTCTGAACTGGCTGCAGTCTCCTGACACAAACCGTGAATGAGGTTGAAGGAGTGATTAACACTTTAGAGGGAGGAACACAAGATGCATCATATTCAAATGAACCTCCTCTACAGGCATTGCTAGCAGGAGAGATCTCTAACAGCTGGCAGTACAAATGGCAGATTTGGCAAGATTGCATGCACCTTGTAGGCATAACATTACTTGAGAAATAGAAAATATGTGGAATACAGCAGCTCCATTAAAGCAAGCTATTTAAAACACTTGTACAGCAGTTGAGTGAGTTTACAGAGTTTTTAAGTAACAGACACTGCTGCTTTAACTTTGCTTTACTATCTGGCTGATCCCACCTCCTGCTGTCGACATGCCAGACAGCAGGCTCCAAATATGGTCTGTCTTGCTTTTCCTGGAGGACTGCTTGTCTCCCCATTCAGGTTACCACTTATTGATATATTTTTATTAACTCATTTATTTATTTATTTATGCTTCCTTGCTGGCTCCAATCCCCATATATGCACTCTGGTCTTCCCCCTCCCAGGTCTCCTTTTCAGCCCCTCCTTGGGTTTGCACACAACTGCGGGCAGCTCGTCCATTACTCCACTTGAGAAGCGCTTAGTCCTGCCTGTTTCCATAATGCTTTTACAATTTAAATTAACCTGCTGGGCATTGCCAAAGACTGTGGTATGGCTTAAAATGTGTGGCACTTTCAGCTGCTACTGCTGCTGACCTCTCCGCTAGCTCTCTTTCTCACCTACTCCCCCATTACTGTCACAGTAGTGACTTCTCTTTGCTGCTCCAGCCCCTTTCTGCCTCTCAAGTAGAGATGCAGTGAAGTTTTACTACTAATGCAAAGTTCAGGCAAAGTTAGCAACTTCAGATCTATGGATAAGTATGCAAAGCTTTTAATAAAATATCAAAATTAATTACCTTCACTTTGCTTACTTCGCCATAACTTCGGGTTGCATTTCAGGAAGGCGAAGTTTGTGAAAAACAGCCCACAGACCACATGTTTGACAATCTGAAGGCCACATGGTGCATGCTGTCTAATGCCATGAAGGTTGCTACCACAGCAATCTGACTTATTAAACTGCTTTCCAATCCCACCATCACTGACAATCCCTGGTACCTGCATCCAATGTGCAGTAATACACAGATAGGAACTGTCTGCCATTTTGCTACTTGTCCACATATTCATGCTTAAATGAATGTAAGGTGGAAGGAATGTTGAAGGGCATGTCTTACAGACTCTCTCACAGTCCGATATAAATCCAGGACAGCATGGGTGGAGAAGTACAGCCTGTACAGGATTTTCCATTTGGGACATGTGTGTGCCACAAAGTGCCAGAATCTGGCATTCTCTGCAAAGGATGTATGATCATTCACAACTGTTTCATCAACATTTCAATATTTGGATGGCCCAGGCATAACCGCAACATCGCTGGAAACATGAGATTGTGAGTCATCATCATGATCAGAATCATGTTCAACTAATGTGGGGATGGGGAGTGTGACATCAGCTATGCACTGAAACACATCTTCAGACTCCACATCTTGGCACCCAGATAAGTTTGCACAGGTTGAACTTGGAGCAATACTCATGCTTGACCCATCACTGTCTTCACCAGCAGGACAACAGCATCTCCAACCATCATTGAAGTGGCTGATTGCACTGTGAAAAACATAGTTGGAGAAATCTCTTTATTTGCATCGACTGTTCCCATCTGCTGTGTACTACCACACCCACAGCCACTCTTGGCACTGGTAGCTGTGCCACGGCCAGAAACATCTTTGCATGCATGTCTCTTTGCAGGCATTTTTGGGGATTACACAGACAATTAACAACAAATTTAGATTTAGCCACTTTTGGGAGTATGTGAAGCCAAAAAACAAGAGGTGTGACTTACAGATGGAGACTGGGCCCTAAAGAGATGCTGCAGCACTGACAGATGGAGGTTGTGCACTAAAGAGATGCAGCTGTAGAGGCACAACAAAACCTTAACCAGTGGTCAGCAATCCAAAACTGGAAAAATAATGCCTGCTTTTGCAGGGGGAGGAAGATACAGCAGTGCCTAGATAGAAACAATAAAAAATAACACAGATGGGATAAGAAATTAAGAGTACTGCAATTATGGTGCCACAATAAAATGCATTTTACTTGACGGCATGCACGCACACTAAAGGTAATGGGCAGAAAATTGAATAATTCAGTACACTACAGCACAGTCTTTTAAACAGACTGAAAAAATGCAAAGCACCACAGCAAACAGCAACAAGTGATCAAAACTTACTAGAAGTATTACTGTGTGTACGTGAACACACTAAAATAGCACCCAGCAACAGTTGGAAAGACCGCCTTTCTCACTGTGAATCGCCCTTCACCACAGATCCTCCCCTCCCCCGAAGCACACTTCTACAATGACAGACTGAATATACTAAATTAACATTCAATATTCACACAGAATCAATTAATGCTCGATGATATAAACACACAAGGGTTTCCTACAATCAATGTACTAAATTTTGACACAAAATTGTTGTTACAAAAATGCTTTTTTAAAGGTTTTTCAATGGTTTGATTCTCAGAGCTCTGAAAGCAAACTGTCTCCAGCTTTCCACTATACTGAACTGAGGCTGTGCAAGACAATCTAGAGTGCATGTGACCTGCCATCCCATAAATCACTGCAAAATTCACCTTAAAGAACAATAAAAAAGATGAATTTAATGCAAAGTCCATTGAAAATAATGGACCTTATCATTAAAATTAAAGACAAAGTTATTAGCTTTGTGTTGAGGAGTATTTTGTGAAATTTGAGTTACTGTATACATGAAATACTCCACTTAGCGAAGTTTAGGAACTTCGCCCACCACTACTCTCAAGCCCCTTAGGGCAAAAACAACTTTGCCACCGGAGCAATGGTTCAGGAAGGTGGGGGGAGGCACTTCTATCCATTGTCTCCTCCACCACTCACTATCTCCTCTTCTGTCCCTCTCCCACCAGCATGGAGTTAGGTCACAGCCAAAACTCTGTATGGGCTGGGAGTTGTAAGTGCCTGCAGGCACTTTAGCTTCTAGCATGATCAAGGTATGGGGCTGGCTGCAGCCCCAGCCTGTCCTCCTCCTTGCCACTTAACAAATCAGTATCCACACTATTATAGGGCTCTGGGAGCCCTCACTAGAACCCAGAGAAGTGTACTAATTTATTTGTAAGTCCCACACTTTTGAGAGGGGTTTGTGTTCCCTTTAGGGACCTCTCTTCCTCTGTTTATGGTTACCCCCGGAGTTTAGGGTGGTGCACCCCTGCAGGTCGACACCCCGATGGCAAAACACAAAAAAAGACCCTTACGGTGACATTCACTGTAATGGTCCTTTTTTGGTGCTTCGCTTTCCACCAGTGTTCTGCCCCTCCCAGACAAACTCCGACCTGGAGTTGATAATCCTATAGTCCAGGGGTTGTGGGGGGCAGAGCCCACCACAGAAAACACTCGCTGCATGGGCAGCACAATACTGATGTCGGTATTGTGCCATCACTGTGGGGGAAGTTGGCATTTTCACTGTCGACCTCCCTTGGTGCTTCCAGTTTAGGGTCCCTTAGTGCTGGGGGGGGGGTGCAATTCTCACTTTCCACCATATGGCGGCAGCAGAGAGCAGAGTTTTATGGGTATAAATAGGCAGTTCCTGAAAGATTTTGAGGGGTGGCTGTGCAGGAGAAAGGAGAGACCAGTGGGTACTGCAGGGCAGTGCGGGATGAGGCCTCCCCCCCCACTTTAGGCAGGCCAGCTTTTTATTGTGTCAATGAGTCTGATCTCCTGGGTGAGCATCCATGAGAGGGCACAGATTGAGGCAGCTACAGTTGTTTGCCTGGGGTTTTATGTCTGGGGGAGGTCTGTGGGATGGAATTGTTAGGTTGTAAGTAAGTGCAGAATTAATAGGTTTTAGGCCCTGGTATTGATGTTCATGTGCCTGGGTTGTTGGGGCTGCAGTAGGTTGTGGCAGGGCCTCTGCAGTTCAGCATTGCAAGGCAGCCCAGGGATGCAGGTGAGGAAGCTGAGGGGAACCTCTACCCATGTAAAGGGCCTGTTTGGAGGGGTAGGCCTCAAGGCTGTTGGACTTTGCCGAATGGGACACGGAGTGCACTAGAGGTCTTTCCTTGTCCTGATTGCACTTATCAGGCAGCATGTAAGGAGATCTGTGGTTACAGTCTTCAGTTAGCACCTAATATTTGGAGCCCTGCCCCACAAAAGAAGTGTGATGCCATTCATATTCTGAGTATCGCTTTGGGAACCAGGCAGAACTGGGGAACGTACTGGGTGAGAGGAGAATGGGATATGGTGTGATGAGTCATGCTGGTACCGCATGATCCATGTCCATTGGAAGCTAGAAGGAAGAGCATGGGAACAGGGTTTGAGGAGAAGCTGTATGCTTTCCCAAGGAGAGGAAAATTGAAAGTTACCATTTGTTTAAGTAGTGAAGCATCAGGCAGTTACCAGTGCCATTGGAAATCTTTGGAGCTTCACGGTCCAGGATATAGAGGTCAAGCTATTCCTGAAGGAAAAATCTGGCTGCTGTATTATAGCTGTTAGAAGAACTTATCCTGCCTGTTTTGACTGCCTTTTTCTCTTGTATAAATGTTAGACTCATGGAGCTGAGAGTTATTTTTAAAGCATACTGTGGCCCTGTAGCCCTTGTAATCATTTGGGTGCAGGAGAAATAAAATATTGCTTTAGGAAAAGAATAGGAGTCTGCCTCCTTATGTAGAAAAGGATTCTAATGGAATGTTAATCCTTGAGTTTTAACTTCCCAATGAGTTAATTTTCCAGGGGGGCTGCAAGTAAAGCCTGCACCTCCGTTATCCTGGGGCTGGATATCCAGATCCTGAATCCCCAGTGGAGATTGGGGTGCTTTTTAGTGTTCACTTCCAGGGGTTCCTGGAGTTTCCAGCCATTAATGAAGGCAATTCCAGGTAGGCCAAAATTTTAATTCTATGTTTCGAACCCAAGAAATGTCTGATGAGATTTCTATGCAGTGGGTCCCTTCCCCAGGAACAACAGCCACCCCTAGACATTGGGGAGGTGGTGGTTACCCGTGTGGTGTCATCCTGGATTTCTTGTGGCCACCCCCCCCGGATCATAAATAGGCAAAGTTCCGGGGTCAGGAGGTTGGCAGGTCTTGGCTCAACTGCCCTTGGCCATGTGGTGCAGAAAGGAAAAAGAAAATGTTCAGTGGTGGCATTGAGGGAATAGACTTCCCCTGGTGCTGAGCTGCAGGCCCTTCTCATGGAGTTTGTGAGTGACCTGGAGTTTCCATCCATTAATAAAGATGACTCCAAGTAGGCCAACACTTTAATTACTTTGCTTCAAACCCGAGGATTGTCTGGTGAGATTTCTATGCTGTGGGCCCCTTCCCCCAGATCAATGGCCGCCCCTAGACATCGAGGAAGGGGTGGCTACATATTTAAGAAAAACACTGGTCTCAGCCACCAGGGAGTTAGCCCACCAGGGCTAAATTTACATAGTTCCCCTCACCGGGCATATCTAGCCCACAGGACCACTAATTTTTGTTTTTCATTTTACCAAATAGCCGACTAGTTCCAAACAGCACACACTAGCCCACTTGGGCTACCAAGTGAAATATTGGCCACTCAGCCACCAATGGGAGCCATGGGGTTTTGCTGATCCCACCTCCAAAACCACAATTCATTTTCTCTCTGCTTCTGCTACAACTGTGCCCCCCCCCCAGCTAACATTTTTTTCCCTTTATTTTACAGTCAGACTGGATGTGGACTTCTTCACCATCAGATAAATATATTTTTTTAACCAATCTATTGTTCCCACCCTATTTTACCCCCTTAGTACTACAGATCCTTTGTGACCCTTTTTCTATTCTTTTTTTATAGGTGCAGTGGACAACATCCCTTCAGGACTCCTACCTCTGACTCCCTAGTGCTCAGGTAAGACCTTCTACTTGACCTATATTGGGTGGGTTGACTGCAATGGGGTGTCCAAGTCTGTTACAGGGTATGAAGTGTCACAGGACAGCAGAGAGTGCTTTTTTTAAATATGGTATGGGGAGAGCAAGGGGATGCCTCTGGATGCCAGGTACTTAATGTACATGGAATGGGATGAGAGAGCTGTTTGCCAATGGATGCTAGGGACCTTTTTTTTGACAGTAAAGTGTGATGGAGTCTTATTTTTGGTTCTCCTCGAATGGCTGGATGCAGTATCCGGGTATAACAGGTCCACTGTCGCAATCATGATTACAGACTTCCACTCAGCATTGGATTTCTGTGCTCTCAGCTGTCTAGTATGGGGTTATTGGCAAGCTTTTCCTCCCAGGAGCAGTCAATGAAGAGCAGGAGGGAATAGGCAGAGCTTCTGCCAGGAAGCTCACAAAAGGTCAAGCCGATTATTTGAGCACAAATGTTAACAGTGACTATCGTTGTCATCGTAATTTTGCAAGGCTATTTTGGACATGGAGAATACAATGGTGCAGTGAGATCATCACCAGAAAGTTTGGTGGACTTGTGGCATGTTGGTTTGTTTGGTGGACTGATGGATGAGTGGGTGGCAAGCTTGGTAATCATGCCAGTCATTCTCCATTCTTGAGTGGGATGGGAAGCATTGAAGGAGAGGGAGCCAAGCTCAAGAGTATAGCTTCTATGTGTGTGTGGGTGGGTGGGGATGCATAGCTTCTGTTTGTGTGCTTGTGTGGGTGGGTGGGGGGTCACAGCTTCTGTGTGTGTATGTGTGTGGCTGCATGGAAAACATAGCTTCTGTGTGTATGTGTGGGTGGGGGGAGCATGGCTTTTGTGTGTGTGTGTGGGAGTGGGGGGAAGCACAGCGTATGTCTGTGTGTGTGTGTGTGTGTGTGTGAGGGACTCCATACCTGACAAGAACCTTTTCAGAAACACACCCATGGTATTTAACCATCTGATGTCTATTTTGTAAATAATCTGAAAACCACATCAGAGCAGGATATCCTAACCCCAACACACTCAGCCTATTAATCAAGAGCACATGGTTAACCAGATCGAATACCTTGGTGAAGTCCACAAACATGGCCCCAGTGAAACACCCCTTCTCCATACCTTCTAGGATCACATTCGTGAACTCGACCAAGGCAGTCTGTGTTCCAATTCCCTTTCTGAAGCCATGTTGATTTCTTGACAACAGTTCATTATTATCAACATAAGCAACACATTGTTTGTATACTGTCCTCTCTTGAACCTTAGCTATTACAGACAGGATTGAAATGGGTCTTTAATTACTAAAATCATAAAGTGGGCCATATTTATGGAAAGGGACCACCAATGAATATTTCCAAATTTCTGGGACCTCAGCTGTCACAAATGATAAGTTTATCAGTACACTAATGTGGTAGGCCAGAACATCTGCTGCATCACGCAACAGGTAGGAGAAAAGCCATCATAAGCAGCCAAGCTGTCTGACTTAAGCTGCTTTAAACATTTATGAATCCTTTGGAGTAGGGATTTTTAAATAAATTTGGATTTATTGTAAGTATCAGAGACTTTACTTGGAGACGAATCGTGACTGTTCCTAAAGTATTTGTCCAAATCAGTAAATCTTTTATTGAACTCACTCACAATAAGTTGAGGCGCTATAACCATATCATCACCCAATTTCATGGATAATTCAGATTTAACTGTAGGTTTAATTAAACTGTTAACAATACCCCAACATTTTTTTATTGTCCAAAAGCCTGTCAATTTGTTTTTATCTCAAGAATTACTTTTTGCCAATTTAATCTGGACCTTACACTTATTATGTAAACAATGATAATCTTGAAGAGCAGTTACAGTACCAGTTTTCTTATAATTTTTCAAGGCTTTGTTCTGCATTCGCATTAATTTAAATAAAGATGCATTAAGCCAGCCCGCTTTTTCCCAGATTTGTGTCTCCTAACATATGATCCTATAGAATCTAATACAGCTGTAAATTTCATGTATAAAAAAATCTAAAGCACAATTTACATTGGGAATTGAATGCAAATATGACTAGTCTACCCATTTCAACTTTTCACAAAACAATTGTCAATCATAGTTGTGAAAATTCCTAGAAGTCTATGTAACAGACTCATGATTCTTTGGACCTGTGTGTTTCCAGATACAAAAAAATGAGACTATGACTTATAGAGTCCTCTATGATACCACATTTGATAAAATGATTTGGTTTGTTAGATGATAGCCAAACTAATACAGTGTGTCTGTTGGTTCTACCATTTAACCTTGTGAGTAGAGTAATTAACTGTTGCAAGATAATAGGATCTAACATGCCACTAAGTTTTACCATTTCAGATCCAGCCCAATTCGAATTGAAGTGCCCTAAGACCAAAATTTCACCAACAGCCTTAAAATCCAAATTTTCAACAAATTCTGTTAAACCTTCTTTACTCATCTTAGGACGAATATAAGAGCAGCAAATAGTTAACATTTTGACATGACCCAAAGAAACATGAATTACCAGATGTTGACTACAAATCCTACTGTCTTTAAAAAGGTATTTTTCAGAAACCATATAATGATTTTTTACATACAACCTAACCCCCAACCCCTTCCCTTCACTCTATCACTCCTATAAATTTTGTAGCCAGGAAGATGTATATCATTATTTGAAACATTTGACTTCAACCACGTTTCACTCAGAGCCAGTATATCAGACAGATACATGTCAGTCCAAGCCTCCACCTCATGAAATTTAGACAGCAGGCTTTGAACATTGAAATGCATGATCCTCATACCAAACGAATTAAACCTGAAATAGTCCACATCAGCCAAATCATTATAACCAGGTCCCGGGTTCATTCACCGGTGGGGGAGCACAGCTGCTATGCAGAAAACAGTTCCTGCTTCCTATCTGTTTTTTTTTTTTTTTTTGGTTTTGTTTTGTTTCATTTTGTCTTCTATCACTATAGCTCTATTTTCCTTACTTTTTTTGTATATAGATATTTTATTGAGAAGAAAAATAATACACAGCACAATCATAAATCAAGAAACAATCAAGATTCTAGAATGCATAAGCAGAAACACTGAGATAATAAATATACCTTGGGGTACCAAATATGATTGTTGTCCTTACTTTGACATTTAAGAGCAACTCTGCACTTCAGCAGGTGCTTTCATAACTAAAACATTTTAGCTGCTACAATTTACTAGAGAATACATTTTTTTCAATTTTCAATGTTCCTTTCCAAGAAGTACAACACATATTAGTAGTCCATCTGAAAAGTCTGTATAGAAAGCATTTGAAAACATTTGCCTCATCCCTGTTAACCTCACAGTGCATTTGTTTATGACATCATAGTGCTCACCATGACAGACTGTGATGTCACAAACAGCAGTTGTGTGGTTAGCAGGGGATAATCAGAAACATTTTGAAAGACGTAGTAAAATAAGCACTGCATTTATATTTAGTAGACCAACAGCATGGGAAAGTAAAAAAAGACAAATAACAAGAAAGCAACAAAGTTAAAGCACAATCGGTGTAAATGTAATGTTTTTAAGCTTTTTATTACAATAGACAGTTGCTCTTTAACTCTATCTTTTGTACTATAACTCAACTTTCTTTACTCCTATGTTGTATTGTACCTTTTGTATCTCTCTGCTCCCTATCTCTACTTGCAGTACTATAAGTTCCTCATGCTTATCTATTTTTACCTTTAGTTCAACATATCTTGCCATACATTAGCATCCCTCACCAAAGACAAATACTAAATTTAGTATTAAAGCATCATGTCTGATAAGCTATCTCAGACACTCTCCACGGAGTTTGCCTCTACTGAGAAATGGTTCACTCAGCACAGACTAGTTGTAAATGCAAAAAAAAAAAAGACTAAAGCAGTGTTGTTTGGATCCAACCATAGGCTCACAAGGCACACAACTAGCCCCCAGCAATCTCAAAACATTCGAACATTAGATGGGTCCGCTCTGGAATGGGTCGATAATTTCAAATACCCAGTGGTAATCACAGACCCTTCACTTAACTTTGACTCTCACACAGGGCAGATTGTTAGAAGGGTAAATCAGTGATTGGGATTCTGCTTCTGGCTGAAGCACCTGTTGTCTCCAGAAGCTAGGCTGGTGATTGGGGGAAGCACCCTTTTTCGATCCTGGAGTATGGCTCTCCTATCCTACTCCCCATCTCGTCCAAACTAAGACACAGGCTGAATACAGCTTACAACACCATATGTAGGTTTGTCACACTGGCCCCTTACAGCATCCACCACTGCACTCTATATCAATCATTAGGGTGGCTACCCCTTCAGGCATGCAGGGACCTTTTGTAAGGTTCTTTCATTAACAACATACTCCATGATGGCATTAATTCACCACTCTCAGACATGCTGACCATCAAAAGTGCTCCCCGTCAGCTTAGGTCCTCCATGAACCTAAGCTTTGATTGCCCCAGATTATCTACAACCATGAGGCAGAGGACTTTTTTCTGGGCAGCACCTAAATTCTGAAACACTTTCCTAGTAGAATTTCAATCTATGGGTTGCCCACTAACTTTTAAATAGTGCTACTGGAATTTTCTAGTGACAAATGTGTCCTGTAACTGATAGCTAGTAACTGCTAGTTGGCATGGCACTGACATGTATTCTGGTATCTTAGAGTTGCCTAGTTATACGGTGTTATCTATTTCTATATGGTTTTCTCTGTGTCTATGATCATTCCAATTATGTGTTACTTCAAATGTAACCTAAGTGTAATGGTCACTGTATATACAGTACGTGTTTCCTGGCCAAGATATGAGATCTCATTTTGTTACTTGGCTAAAATTAGTGACCTCAGTAATGTCTTGCTATCCCACTGTGTTGGGAAAAGGTATATGGTTGTACTCATCTTAAGCTTTCTCCATGTAACCTATGTGGAACTGTTTCTCTGAATGTACTGCTGTTTCAAAGTCTCTGTAACATGTGCCACCTAGATCGCCCTGGTCGTACCTGAAAACAGTCATCTGGACCAGTGTACCTACCCAGTCAACAAATACATAAAGTAATTAATTAATTCATTCATTCATTCATTTGTCTTTAAAGACTAATTATACTCATTTTTAATCATCTTTAGTCATCAGCAGAATAATACAGCCTCTAAGAGTACTAAATTCTAAGAAGTATTCAATAAACTATTTAAGAGTTAATTACTACTAACTGAAGATTAGAAATAGATATACAATGCACTTGAAAGTACAATTTTTTTTAATACTCACTGACGTATAACTGAAGACTACAGCTGCCCCTATCAGTTTCCCCTATGAGAAACCAAAAATGCCTCAGTTTGACTATACTGTATAAATAAATGGTTAACAAAGTGGGTTCTCCTATATTGATCCTTTGCCCCACAATCTCACATTTAGTTTCTATAATTTATAAGGCAATTTTTAAACTAACCTGTTATTATGCATCTGTTACTTTAAATATCTGCTCATAAGAATACTACAACTCTCAAAATCATTTTGTGTGTGTGTGGGGGGGGGCACTTCCCAAGAGAAAAGCGATCTCCCAAAATCCTTTTGGGGTATTTTTTAAGATGCTAAACGTCTTCTGTGTTTTGAATTCTGAGGGTCTGGAGAGTACATGGATTAGTTGAGATTCACTAGCTGTAGGTATGTTAACGAGAACAATCTTTTCAAACTGAATCTGTTATGCAGAGTCTCTCATCTTGAATGCTTAAAGTTTTTACAGTGTGTATTTCCTTACTGCTGGAGAATTTGAATATGTGTATGTGTATGTGTGAGGCCTGGGTGTGGGGCTGTGCTTTTTGTATTTGATTTGATTAAAACATCTGCATGTGTAAATACATTACTTTAAATAGTACATATGGCTGGGATCCATGTACTTTTTTTTTTTGTTTTGATGATTGTTAAAATATTTTTTTTTTGTGCCTGTGTTTGCTTTTTTGTAATTTTCCTGTTTCTGAAAAGCATGCTTAAAACTTATACCCCATGAGCTAGATATTCAAAAGTGCACCTGGCAATGATGCAGGTGGTTGCTTCCTACAACTGAGTTGTGCTGGAACAACAACGGGATATAGTCAAAAGAGATGTGCCATGGCACATCTCATCTGAGTATACCAGAAATGCCCATGGCACAAATGCAATGAACTGGCGCATCCCCCAGACAGGTCTGAATACCAGGAATGGTAAATGTGCCAGTGCATCAGAGATACACCATGCACAAATTCCTAATAGTCAGATACAAAAATGCAAATGGAGCCATAATGCATGCAAGGTGCAAATGGGGCCATTTGCATAGCATTATGGCCCCATATGCATGAGTTGTGCAGGGCTGGCCAGCAAAATGCACCTGGCACCCTGCACAGCATGCAGTGCTGTCAGTGGTGGTCCAGTGGTACCTCCCTTCCAGCCTGTAACTCTGATTACCATTAAAATGGCTCAGTTCATGCCCTGCTAGTCTAGTGGTACCCCCATCACCACGCATTACCACCATCACCATTAAAACAGATCATTTCATGCCCTGGTAGTCTAGTGGTACCCCCTCCATGCCCATAACCCTGATTGCCATTAAAATGGCTCAATTCGTGCCCTGGTAGTGTACTGATCCCCCACCCCCACCCACACAGGACCCCTGTATTAGTCATACACAACTTTGTGAATGAAGTCATTCATTCACAATGTTGTGAATGATTATTACAGTATGCACTGTAAGCTGTCATTCAGCAGGCAGCAGAAGAGGTATGCGGGTGGGTTTGCTGCCCGCTGATGACTAGGGGTGGGGAGCTGGGTGGACTGGGGCTCCTGTGTGGGTGGGGGTACCACTAGACTACTAGGGCATGAACTGAACTGTTTTAACAGTGATCAGGGTTACGGGCAGGGAGTGGGGTACTACTGGACCACCAAGGAATACTGTGGGTGCTTGTTTATGGTGTTCTGGGGGGAAGCCACCCATGGCTGGCAGCTGCTGTGTTGCTCCATGCATTACAGCAGTTCACCTGTGGGTGGCTTCCGCTTGAGCATGATTTTTCCATGCTCAACTTTGTGCCCAGGTATGCAGCATGTCTCTGGGATGTGCTGCCATATGTGCTGCACATCTCAGCTAAATATAGAGTTGTGCCACAAATGCATGGGCACGCCCCCTGGAGATGCACTGCATACATTATCTTTTTGCCACAGCACATACCGGGAATTGCACTGTGCAATTCCCCCTTTTGAATATCACCCCAGGGTGCATTTCTGGGGTTGCACTGGTGCAACTCAGTTGTGTCATGTGTAACTCCTTTGAATATCTATCCCCATGTGGCTATTTATGTAAAAGTTGCTGTGCTCAGTTGAATTTTGGAGTGTATTCCAAATCCAACTGAAGTACAATTTCTGATTGCTGAAAGTACAATAGAATATATTCTGTTAGTTGTACTGTTTTGTTGGTCATTTGTGCTTGCTTGCTGAAGTGTGTGCATTCTGCCACATACTGTACTGTATGTCCAGCCTGCAATATACATTTTTGGTTGGAGTCTGATTTTATTATTATTAATTGGTTCATAACTTGTGTCCTGCTGGTTCATAACTTCTATCCTGTTCATTTTAAAGAGCAACTCTGCAATTCAAAGTGCACTTTCAAAAAAAAGATGCTTCTGATGTTACAATATATAATACATTTTTTCATTTTCAATGTTCCTTTCCAAGATTAAATCTTTTTGCAGCCTGCTTCAAGGTGCCCTAGGGTACACAGTTGTGGATGGCCACAGCAAATAAACTGTTTTTGCATAGCAGCATTATTTTCTCCTCTTATTTTGTTCTCCCCAGAGTCATCCTCATTTGAATCCTAGCAGGTCTCTCACATCATAGTGTGCAATGTGCTACCCTCTGCACCACCAGTCCATCTGCTGTTTTTTCTAAACTGGTTTTCCCCAGAAATCTTTAATTAATATATTACTTATTTTACAGGTCTTAGAGGCCATAAATTCATACCTATCTGATAAGTATATGTATTTCTATATCTAATTTACATGTAGTTTAGATCCCCCTTGGTCCTTTGTGTCCTCTAATTTATTATTTTTATATTCAGCCCTTCCTTAGGATGAACTTCTAGAATTAGCTACTCAGCTTGGATTGGCACGGTAAGAGACTTACCCTTTGTAAATGAATGTTAAATATTTTTTTTATTTTGCAAATTTTTACATAGGCTGACCCTGCTTAACAGCAATATATCATTTCTTCCAGAGGGTTCCTGTTTCAACTTATTCCCATAGTTATGTGGATTGGTTGGAGCACTGGTCAAGCAATAAGTATTTGGCTTTAGCAAGTTTTGAACCATAGATAAATAGACAGTGATAGCTAAAGGCATGTCAGCCCATCCTGTCTGCACACCCTACCTAGTTACTCTGCAGTGGCTGTAGTGGCCATCCCTCCTCTTTGATTTGCCCCCCTTTTCTGACTAACCCCATATGTGTGTGTCCCATACATGCTTGAGGCTGGTTACTGATCTAGCCCATACCACTTCCTCCAGCAACTTGTTCACTGCCTACCACTCCATATGTGAAAACATGCTTACAGGTGTCAATTTTACCCCCCCCCACATGATTTTGAGTGCCCTCTTATCCCTGTAGTTGAACTCAAGGAGAGAAATTCTTGACATCCACCTTATTTGTTCTGTGCAATTGCTTGTATGTCTTGATCATGTCGCCCCTTTCCTTTCTTTTCTCAAGGGTGTTTGTGTTCAAGTCCTGTAGCCTCTCCTTGTATGTCTTGTCACCTACTGCATAGACTGTCTTGGTTGCCCTGCAGTGTACTGTTTCCACTTTGGCACAGTCTCTCCTCAGGTGCGGATTTCAGTACCTTGCACAGTATTCCAGCTGTAGTCACACTAATGACCAATACAAATGGGAGAATCATCTCAGCATCCTTTTTGCCTTGCCCACTGCTCCAATACAGCGTACTGTTTTCAGTCTCGCCTGTCTCATGACACCTAGGATCTTTTCCATTTTGGTGCTTTCCAGCACTGCTGCACCCATTTCATATTGCACTCTTGGGTTCCTTGTCCCAATGTGCAGCACTTTAAACTGAGCTACTGGTACCCAAGCTTTCGCTCTAACCAGTAAGGATTCTGAGGCAGTGTAATAAGAGAGAATTAGGAGGCTGCAAGGCAATATGGTCTAGTGAGTTGAGCACTGACATGGGAATCAGGAGATCACAGGCCCAACTTCCCAGCTAGAGCCAAATCCGCACTCTATAATTTTGGGGAGTTTTCTTAACATCCCAGTGCTGCGGTCCACCCAGCTTTGAAAATGTATAGAAGCAGGACCCCACTGGAAATGAGAAACTGCATCTCAGTTGGGCTATCCATATAGACAGAAAAATAAATAGATGTCTTTACTGTGTAACCATCTGATGTGTGACGGCATGGGGGTAACTTGATGAACTGGGAATGTGAAGCCGTGCAGAGTTAATATGTCTTTTTTTGAAATAATAAAAGGCAGAAAACCTGCAGTCCTCCCTACCAGTAACTCAACCCCCGCACAAGACCTTAACAAATTAAACACTTACCAGTGACTGCCTTCTGTTATACCTGCAGCCTACCCCAATGTGCCCCAGACCACAGACATGCTTATTTTTTAATTTGATAGTCATTTGCCCCATGCTGACCCCCACAACCCCATCCCATCTACCCATGGTAACCACTAACCCTGTCATCCATCATCACGGTCAACGTAGATCCATGTAGGGAAGCTGGGTTGTGCAAGTGGTTGTCATTCTGATGGCAGTAGGGGGTCTCCAGTTTTCCCTGTTTCTGCATCAGAGCCCTTTTATCAACTGAGCTAAGGCTTGCAAGACCCCTTGGGGCCAGCTCTTGCATGTCCTGCTATCCTCTTAATCGAGGTCCAAGCATCTTGGCCCACTGAAATGGGTCACAACAGCTGTGGAATACACCACCAGCCCTTACCTTGCTGGGACACACTGCAACTGGTAGCATCTCTTGCACATGTTACTATCCTATTAATGGAGTTGCAAGCTCCATGGCCCACTGCTGGGGGTTACTGTGGCTACAGAATGTACACCAGACCCTCTCATACTGGGTTGCATTGCATTTGACAGCATCTCTCACACATACTGATATCCTATTATTGGAGTACTAAGCTCCATGGCCCACTGCTGGGGGTCACTGTGGCTACAGAATGTACAACGGACCATCCCCTGCTGGGATGTTCTGCAATCAGCAGTATATCTTGCAATGAGTCACCCAAGCACCAGCCTCCAAGGTTCATTCTAGAATCTGGTGTCCAAAGTGATGCACTACTGCTGGGCATACTGTATGTTTTCTGAGTTATAAGCAGGAACCATCAAGAAGCAGACTGTAGTTACAGAAAGAAGCTGGTTTGGATTAGCTGACCCATAGGTGCAGCGGTAGTGCTACCGTTCACGGTGTCAGTGACCTGGATTCGGAAATGAGCCTGACTGGTAAAGGGCTGGTTGTAGGAAAGGGTGGCTGGCTTTGCCTATGTTCAAATGCCCTCCCCGCAGTAGTACAGGCAACATCATAGTGGCCACCAAGTTAGGGTGGGGGACTGTGTCAGGTTGCACATATGCACACCTGTTGCATGAGTGCATGCATGTGTGTGTTGACACCACTGACTCCGAAGAGAATGAGCGAAAATAGTAGAAAAGAGTCATCATGACAGCAGGATAATGCCAGTATTCCACTATACCCTCATCTACTGACCAGGCTGTTCCAACTGATCACAGATTCTGTCTCACTATGGGGCATCTGGGGGGACAGAAAAAGTCCTGGAGAAGTGTGTGACAGAGTTGGGGGTACTTGATGATGAGGGCACATGCCAGATTTGGGGTGTAAATAGTAAAAAAAAAAAGAAAAACCTCTGCTGTCATGCTAGCAACCCAGGGTCAGGAATGGCCTTGGGTTGCTTGGTGGCCAGAGATGAGAGGAAGGATTGAGCACCCTTAGGACAGCTCTCCTTCACTGGGGAGGGGGGTTAATGTGGTGCACTGCTTGACTGCAGTCCAGCAGCGGTTGGGTGGCATCACATGAGATGCCACAATGTATGGAAAGGGAAACCATGTTCAGGATGCTGGGAGGTGTCTTCACAGAAGTTGAGCTTGCAGATCATGTCCATTGCATGTCTGTGGGCCCAGGGTGAAAACCAGGAGGAAAAACACCCAGGGCAGCAGGATGCAGACATACACCCATGACTGGGTGCCATCAGAGTCCTGTGGCAGAGGATGTTGGTGTAAGGTAAGTCCCGAAGAAGCCAGGTGACAGGGCTGGGAGGGGGGGTCAGAAGAGGGCAGCCAGGTAGACCAGGAGATAAACAGATTATAGAAAAATACCACACACATCATCTGCTCTGGCTACGTGTCCACCTGTTACATCACAGTTCCCCTATTTATGACATCATAATTATCTCCACTGCAACAGATTATTATGTTTTAAACAGAATTGTGATATCAGGTGCAGAGAAGCAGCCAAAGAAGAAATTATTGCTAGATATCCTGATTTCTTGTAAATGCCCTTAAAATTAAAGAATAATGGTGGGAATTTCAGTAAGAACTACTAATATAAGCTTAATTGTGTCTAAATATTTCATTTTCTCAAACATGTCCCAATGGCATTGGGGGCTCTTTAACTGCCTTGTTACTAAAATGAGTCACAAGACAGTTCTCCTGTTTTTTTTTTTTTTTTTGTTAAACAGCCTAAATCCAAGTTTTGTCTTCCCATTCCAGTGTGCTATTTTTTTTTATTTATGTGCATTCTGCACTTCACAGGGGGCGGTGCTGATTGATAAGATGGTTTAGAGTTGTGGCAACTCATACCAAGGAATTGTCTGCCCAAGATGTTAATTTAACCAATTTCTGAAGGTTTTTTTTGTGAGTGATTTTAATTACTGCTTTAATGCCCTGTTGATAACTTTTGTTCTGATACTTTTAATCACTTAAAAAAAATCAAACATGGGCTAAATTAACTCCTCAGGCAGGCAACTCCTTGGTATGAGTTGCATGCCTGGACCATGTCAGTGGCTCTTTATAGTTTTATGCGACAATGACATCACTTCTTGGGAATGTGGAGCCTGGTTTGGGGATCAGTTTATGAAAAATGAAAAACTAACCTAATCGCTCATCTTAGTAACTTGGCAATTCAATCCTGCTTGACAAAATCAGTCCCAATTATGAATTAGGACCCTTTAAGGAGCACTATTGTCAGTGCTGAAAACTAAACAAACAAAAAAATCAGGTAAGTTCTCTTACCCGAATGGGAGCTCATGGCTGTATTTTTTTTTCTAATGATGCCCCCAGTGCTCCAGATAATATTGGCATGAACGAGTAATTCATTTATCAGTTTCAAAACTTGGCGAGTAAAACAACATTTGGATGTGTTTAAGTGCTTTAAATCTGGAGGAAATATGTACTTTTTAAGCACCAATGATGTTATGAAGCACTGTTCCATGGGGTGTGGAGCATTTCCATGTATTGGGATGAGGATCGGTACATGTTTAAAAAAAAATTGGAAGACTAGTTCCTAATATTGGGAGAGTAAAACAGGCCGATACTCACTCTCTCTGGAGCACTGGATGCCCCTTAGAAAAGGGAATGAATTGTAATTTGCTCCTGAGCGGTTGGCTGCTGGGTCCCATCTATTTCCTTATCATTGGCTCTGTATCTGCTCTCAGATGTTTTGTGACGTCTGTATAGGGAGAGCATGGGGCACGCTTAGTTTAGTTCTATTATGTGTCTTTTTGTTAGTGCTAGTTTTCCTAGTTTCAGTCAGGTTTTGATACAAATCAAAGCCAGGTTCCAACTAACAAAAGCCACAAAACATTTGAGCATGGGGCAGACTGTAGATAATGAAGTGGAAGGAATCGAGCTGTCACCTCCTTGATGGGAGAACTTTTAAAAGGTGAGCACCCAGATTTTTCTTTTGGGCACCTTAAAATCACAGTAAAGATGTTTGGTGGGGGGGGGGTTGAAAGAATGAGGGATGATCTAAAAAGCTGGAAGAATGGTCATGGGTGTGGCAGCTGGGTTTCAATGATAAAAAGTGCAAAATCATGCACATGGGGCTCAGAAACCTAGGGGCAACATACCAATTGGGAGGAGAGGTATTAATAGTCACAAAGCAGGAAAGGGATCCAGGGGTAATCATTTCTGATTACCTGAATGTAGCTAAACAGTGTGACAAGGCAGTGGGGAAGGCTAGCAGGATGCTGGGATGCATAGGCAGGGGAATCACCAGCAGAAAGAGGGTAGTAATAATACCCCTTTATAGATCACTTGTGAGACCACACCTTGAGTACTGTGTCCAGTTCTGGAGGACCCATCTATGCAGGGACATAGATAGGGTGGATGCAGTACAAAGGAGGACAAGTAAAATGGTGCATGGCCTGCATCAAAATCCCTACAAGGAAAGGCTTAAGAAATTAAATATTTACTCCTTGGAGGAAAGGTGGCAAAGGGGGATATGATAGAGACATTCAAATATTTCACAGGAAAAAAAGAAGGTATAAAAAGTTAGCATTTTCCAAAGAAAATTATGCTCAAGGACAACGCGTTGCATGATGAAGATGGAAGCAGGAGGCTCAGGTAATGTGAGGAAGTACTTCTTCAGGGAGAGGGTGGTGGATGCATGGAACAGCCTCCCAGCAGAGGTGGTGGGGGCAGGAATGGTTTCAGGATTTAAGAATGCATAGGATAAACACAAAGGGTCTTAGAATTAAGGAGGGGGGTGAAGACCGGAGACCAAGTAGGATCTGCAGTGTCACTATAGATTGGGAAAATAGTGTTACTGGGTGGGCCATGAGTTCCTTATCTGCTGACAATTTCTATCTTTCTATGTAACCTCCCAGTGCACCAGTTTACCCAGCTATGGAAATGTGTAGAAACAGGATTCAATTGAAAATATGGTGTTACAACTCTTAGCTGAATTGTCTTGGTTAAATAAGATTTTGACAGACTTCTGACTTTTCTTTCTCTCCTCGGCCACCTGACAATTTGTTTTCCATTCACCCACATCCATGCCACAAAAGTCAGGCTTTAGCCTGAGCTCTGCATGTACAAAGGTAAAAATCCACTGTTTTTTGTACATTGTCTGTCTTCAGAATTTGAACACAGTTGTGCTTGTCCAGATGGCCTAGACCTCCTTTTTCTTATTTATTTTTTTGCTCCACCCTGCCCCCTGGAGTTCTGCTCAGGCTTCAAAGTTTCAGCCCGGTGACCAACCAATCTCATCCCTTTTTTTTTCACCTCTACAGGTCCTTCTCAATTGACCCAGCTGATCAGTATTTTTATTCTTCATACTGACCCATTTTCCCTTTAATGTTTACAAATCCAACATGATGTTGGCCAGGTGTAGGAGGAAGGAAGTATGATTGAAGATCCAACTAATATTGCTACTATATTAAATCATTATTTTCTCAATCTACCTGATTTGGATATTTTGTTACCAAAAGAACAAACAACTGATATATCTATAATGGAATTAATTGCTGAACAAAAAAATAAGTATGGGATACAGCAAGTTAATAAGTTCAATTTTAGACCCATAAGTATGGATGAAATAAGAAAACAGTTACAAAACTAAAATGTAAGTAAGGCAGGTGGTTTAGATGGAATTGAAGCTAGATTTCTTAGGATTGGTGCGGATATATTGGCACCAATAGTAACATATCTTTTGAATTGGAGTCTAACAAGTTCAGTAGTCCCTGATATATGGAAAGTGGGAAAGGTAATTCCAATTTTTAAGGGAGGGGATAGTAATGTGCCATCTAATTATAGTCCAATTACGATACTTCCAATATTATCTAAAATATTGGAACATAGTGTTCATTCACAACTTAGTCATTATATGGAAATGAATGAAATTTTTTCAGATAAACAACATGGGTTTAGAATAGGGAGGTCCATGGGCACCGCTCTACTGGATTTCCATAATCAGGTTGTAACATCACTTGATGGTGGAAAGGCCACTGGGGCGGTGTTCATGGACCTCAGTAAACCTTTTGATCTGGTACAACATAGAACATTGTTAGAAAGACTTTGGTTAGTAGGGATAGAGGAAGAACCACCAACATGGATAGCATCATATTTAGCAAATCTAGACAGTGTGTCATCAATGGTGACTTTGTGTGAGCCTTGGGGAAATAAATGTGGTGTTCCTAGGATCGATACTTGGCCTGTTGTTGTTAATGTCTATGTAAATGAATTAGCGCAAACAATAAAATATGGGGAGATAAGATTATATGCGGATGACACGGTTCTGTTGGTTTCTGCAGATAATATGAGAATTGTTGAACAACAGCTGCAGAGAGATTTAATCTCATTGGAAAATTGGATGGAAGACTCTGGCCTTTTAATTAATGCAAAGGAAACTCAGTGTATGATGTTTAGTCTGGGGCATAAGTTGAAAAAACAATCACAAGTAAATATTCATTTAACAAATGGTGCACAAGTTGAGGAAGTAAAAGGTTATAGGTATTTGGGTATGTACATAGATTCTGGTATGACATTTGAAAATCACGTTGATATGCAGATAAAAAAAGTTAATCAAAGATTGGGTGCTCTTAGAAGATTAACAAATGTATTGCCTAAATTACATATCAGATAAGTACTGTGTTTTGTCTACCGTACAGTGTTTGTCAGAGTTAATTCATAAAGAGCTGCAGATCCTTTGTGACCCTATTGCTGTTCTTGTTTTACAAGTATGACTGCCTACTCCCCTGAGACCCCCTTATCCCAGGCTCCAAAGGAACCAGATAAGAGTCTCTTACCTGTGCTAGGATGTTAACCTCTAATGGTTCAACCTCAAGTATTATGACACTGTAGTCCTTCACTTATTAGGTGGTTGGTGATGCAGGGTTTAACATATCTCCACTATTCTGCTATGATTCAACTATCACAAAAGGAGGGAAATTTACTGCAAAAAAAATTACGTTAATGCAGACATTAGGTGAAAGAATGCAAAGTGCACAAATAAGAAAATTAGGGTTTTGAGTCCTAGGAGTCTTGATGAATTGGTTATATGGTGTTCCTTGGGGTTGTCAAGCCTAATGCCCACCCCGTCCCCTAAGCAAACATGATCTCTTGCATCATGCTGAGCCAGGTGGGAAGAAAGCTATGTAAGCAATAATACCCAACAGGGTTGGTAGTATTGTGCTATACCGGACCACTCCAGGGGCATGATGAAGCCTGATGGCACAGCCGGAGGGCCTCTTAGCCCAGGGGCGGTACGGTATAGCACAATACCACCCATACTAGATGGTATTATCGAGCTTAGAAAATGGGTAAATGGTATTAATAAAGAGACAGAGACAAAAAATGTATGATTCAATTCATTATGTACTGTTTTAGTAATAATTTACTTCAACTTTATGTTATGGGGAGATAAAATTGTTCCTTTTTGGGATGGTGGGTAAAACAATAAAACACTTGTAAACCGCACGTCGCACTGTACTCAGGTTTTGGCCAAAAAAATAAACTGTGGCTCACTACTGTGTGAATTCAGTGAAATTTACTGGAGCTGTAAATGCATAGTTCATTAGATTGAATGGAGATTTGGAGGAGCCTGTTGGTGGCAGTGAAGAGCTTCAGCAAGAGGTTTTGTCAGGCTTTCTTTCTGCTGCTTTCAGTTCTGCTTTGTCTGGCTTTTTGTCTTCTGGTTCCTCTTGTTGTTTGGGCTCTTCTCCTAGGAGGTTGATCCATTTCTTCTTGTCTTCTGTTGATGCTGTCCAGTAACTCTGGAGGCTGGATTCACATCTGTGATCAGTGACTGTCACTGTCTTCCTAGACTGCAGGCCTGCATTGGAGAGGATTTGGACTGAGGTAGCTCTGATGCTAAGGCTGGTATAACGTTTACTTAATGCAGCTTCTTCACTAAGCTTTGCCATCAGATGGATCCCCCCAATTTTTTTTTCCATAGACTCTTTTGTATACCATGTCTCTTAGATGTCAAGGTATGCCTGTGGGAGACGTCTTAGATATAAATAGAAAGCACTTGCATCACAGGGTATTTTTGACATGTATTTTTCAAACCGCTTTACGGGACACATAGGGTTGTCTGCCTCTTCAAAAATGCAACCTTTTGTATTTTCTTTGATTATTTCCAGAGGATTGTTCTGATTTTTTGAATGGACATTGTGTCCCAGGGTGATATACTTTGCTCCATTTTCATCTAGTCTGACCTTGAAGGATTGCTATATGAGCTCTTGTAAGCCCTCACAGCCCTGATGTGCCGTATGTAGCTGTATTTCCAGCAATAGCCATTTAACCTGCCTTGAGGCTGTCGTAGGATCAAGAGTGACTGATGATCGCAGCTTGTGTAGGTCAGTGGCTGTCAAGGCAGGGTGGTGACTGCCTTTATACTGGTTTTGTTTGCGGTAGTTTTGTAGTATACTGATGAACACATTAGTGGCACTTTTCAGTCGGGAGTGTAAAATATTGTTAAGAGATTGTGCAACTGAGGGGCTGTTTAAGTACCGATTCAATCCAGCTCGGATCGCACAGAGCCCTAAAACAGAGTATTCATCTCCGGCAGCAGTTCTCACTTCAGTGTAGAAGTTTTTCAGTAACAGGTTTAAGTTTTTGGGACTTTCTTCTACTAAGTTGACTACTATTTGTTTCAAAACAGCCCAATCAGTGGAAACCCCTACTGCCCAACTTGTATTTTTTTTGTGTTCTTTTCCTCCCTCTCTACTTCTATTTCATTGAGCTGCTCAGAAGAAACACTTATGTGCCTGACACTACACTCGCTGACAGGATTTGGTTTTCTTTTCATTTTTTTTCAGGTGCCATCAGAGGTGCTGGAGTTTCGTCAGCACCGAGGAGTTCTGACAGCTGCTGATCTTCAAAAAGCTTGAAGGTGACAGGTACTTATTCTGACACTTTCCAGGTGTCATGGCTGATTTCAGTGAACCACAGATTAGGTAGTGCTAAATGAAGTTTTGGCAGCTGTGCTCCATGATTTCATTAGGTATGTTGACAATTGACACTGGCACTGGAACTCATTTTTCTAAGGGAACTGTTGCTACATAGATACCTACTCTGCCAAGCATTTTGACCAATACAAGCAGAGGATTTCATTTACCCATTATCTAATGCTGATTCTCTTAGCCACATGTGCTGAGCCATACTTCTTTTTCTTCAAAGAGTAATTCCCTATGAGGCACTGGCTTGGAGCTATGCCTTGTTCTTCAGGAGGGAGGCTACAGGCTGGGTGGAGTGGTGGGCATTAAGGTTGGCAACCCTAAGAAAACCACACAACATATTTGCCCAGACTCATAAATCTCAAAACCCTGTTTTCCATTTTCTTACTTTGTGCAGTTTACATTCTTCAAACCTAATGCTTACATTAATGTAATTTTTTTGCAATGAGTAGATACTATATCTATATATGGTGAGAACATGATGTGTTTTTTGGGGGGGTTCTCAGTCACTATACACAAGCAAGGAGGCAGTACAGCATAGTGGTTAAGGGTGCAGAGCTGCAAACCTGGGGACCTGGATTTGAATCCCACATCTCCCACATACATACTGTGTAACATTGAGCAAGTCACTTAACTTTCCCTAGAACTGGTAACATAGAAACATAGAAACATAGACTTTGATGGCAGATAAGGACCACTTGGCCCACCCAGTCTGCCCATTTCTCTACCTACTGGATATGTTGCAGATTCTAGTTAACCAACAGCCTACTTCCTGCCACCCCCACTACAATTGCCTTGTGTCTGTCCCATGCATGTTTGAATTCCCCCACTGTTTTAGCCCCAACAACCTCCCCAGGAAGGCAGTTCCACGCATCCACCACTCTCTCCGTGAAAAAAGATTTCCTCACATTACCCCTGAGCCATCCCCCCCTATCTTTAAATTGTTTCCCCTTGTTCTTACACATCTCTTTTTCTGAAAGATGCTACCCTCCTGGACTTTGTTGATTCCCTTGAGGTATTTGAACATTTCTATCATGTCCCCCCATCCCTCCTTTCATCAAGGGTATACATATTAAGCTCTCTCAGTTTCTCTTCATATGATTTCTGATGCAGACCCTGCACCATTTTAGTTGCCCTCCTCTGGACTGCTTCCATCCTGTCTATGTCCTTGCGTAGATGAGGTCTCCAAACTGCACACAGTACTCCAGATGGGGTCTCACCAACTGTCTGTACAGAGGGATAACCACTTCCCTTTTTCTACTTGTGATGCCCCTTCCTATGCTTCCCATGCCAGTATCCCCCTGGCTGTCCTCACTGACTTCTCACATTGCTTACCCACCTTTAGATCATCCGATATGACTACCTCCAAGTCTCGTTCCATTTTTGTTGTTGTTAGGGGAAGGTGCTGGTGGTGGGAGACTTAATCTGCCAGTTGTGGATTACAGCATCCAGGCTGCAGCTTCAGCTAGGAGCTAGGAGCATGGATATTCTGGACTCTCTGCAGGGGGTATTCTTCAGGCAATTAGTAAATGAGCAAATGGTAAATTGAGCTGGGGTGATCTACCGAATTCCAGCTCAGGGGAGGAGAAGGACAGAGTTATAGTGGAAGCCATCCATAAAATGGCAACTAAGTGGAAGATGCTGGTGGTGGGAGACTTAATCTGCCAGTTGTGGATTACAGCATCCAGGCTGCAGCTTCAGCTAGGAGATAGGAGCATGGATATTCTGGACTCTCTGCAGGGGGTATTCTTCAGGCAATTAGTAAATGAGCTCACTTATGAGGGAGCAATTTTGACCTAGTAAGCAGCAGGGACAGTGTTGCAGATGTCCCAGTGGGTGACCATCTGGGGACCAGTGATCACTGAATGATGTGGTTCAATATAATGTAACCAATCCAGTCCCCTGGGGTTACCCAGAATCCCTTCAGTATTAGACCAGGTAGGATCTCTGGGCAGCTTGTAGAGGATTTTTTTTAGAAATTCTCTACACACAGCTCATTGTTTACTTAGCTAGGCTAGGTAGAAAATTAGTGATGCCATTTAGAACTCTTGCAGCAGCATAACCCTTTGCCAGTTGCAGGGGAGGGAGTTTAGAATCTTAGGCAGTTGTGCAGTGGGAGTCCAGCTGAGCAGTAGTGTTTAGAGGGAGAGGTGCATGCCAGTCTGCCCTGGGCTGAATGAAGGACATCTGGTCATTTTCTTACCCTCGTGAGTGAAACAACAACATTACCACAGAAACTGGTGGAGACCTGTAGTTCTGGGACCCCGGTGGATCATGTCTGTGAGATGTCAAATGGGACTGAGAAATCCATGGGTCCATGGACTAGAAGATTGTCCAGCTGCCCAGAGCAGAGACTAAGGGAGTCTCAGTGGTTTAAAGCTATGGAATTGAAGGGAAGAAAAGGATTCTTCAACGTTCTGATGTCTGTAACAAAGGGTCAAACAAACTGTGAGTACAGCAACATGGACATGATTTAGGGGAGTCAGTTAGTGGTGTATGTGCCCAGAGACAAGGCTAGATTACACCACTCAGGACCTTAGTTCTCGCCACAAATATGTGTTGAATGTAAAAGTCTAAATGTGTGGATGCCTTTAGCAATCTGAAGGGGATTGAAGGATTTGAGTTGTGTCCTGGAAGGAATGGCAGAGGCTAGTTGGGGCCAGGGTGGGAAGACCCTCACCTGGAGCCCTGGTCAGGGCTTACTGGTTACCAGAAAGGCACATTTTGCCCTGCAGGTGTTAACTTAGCCCATCTTGGCAACCCCTACATAATAGACACTAAAGGGAAAGACTAGAGATCCCTGAACAGAGGATGGACTGTTTTGTTCTGTAGAGAGTGGATGTGTAAATGCCAGTACTTCCTGTTTTATTTTTTTTTTTTTGAGAAAACAATGTGTTCTTGATGCAAAGTGCTGTTTCTGTAAAGTACAGTATCCAAACTTGGGGAACCACCCATTTCTGCCTTTCCGTCTTTGTTCAGAAAATAAAGCCATACCATACAATCCCATTTTCTGGTAGTGGACATTCCATCTTTGCTTGCAAGAGTGAATTGTTATGGGCCCTGTCAGATAGGAGACATAGCATAGCCCTGGCACCTCTCTCCCAGAACTCATTGTAAATATAAATTTTATTTTGGACTCTAACCCCCCCACCATCTTAGATGCTGAGCCAGGTATTCACCCTAAAGCTGGGGGTGGTAACTTTGTTTAAGCCAACTTGTGGTTTGTTACCTTGTCTGTGGTACAGGTAAGGGGCTTCTGGCTGCAACATGCCACTTTTGGCTGAGGTAAGGATTGCAATAAGAACAGGTGGAGTCAAAGCACCTGAAGGCAAGGGTCCTGGACTTCAGGAGGGCAGACTTTAGAAAGAGAGGGGAATGCCTCAGGGATGCCCTGGCAGGGAGGAGAGGTCTGGGTGAAGTAGAAGAACAGGGAGTGAAATTAAAAGGAACTATAGTGAAGGTACTACACCTTTACATTAGACAAGCAAATAAAAGCAAGTGGAAAAAAGACCACTATGGTTCTCAGAGGAGGAGGTGGGGGGGAATGTTATAGTACTAAAGTTATCATTCAGAATGGTTCTTATTAGTTGAGTGGTGGCTTTCATTTTGTTATCAAATGTTGCTTCAACATCTGTAAACCATTTTAAAAAATGAGACCCATAGACTTGCATGGGGTGCTCCCCCACACTCTCCCTGGTTAGACATCACATAGTGTTGGAGCGAGGGGGTGGAGCAGGCGGACAGGGAAATGGAAAGGGGTTGGCTGGCCAGCAATTTGGCCAAAGCTATGATCCCTTCCCTCCCTTACATGACAATAGTACATTTCATAATTTTGGTACAGAAATTATCGCCACTGCAGTACGGGCTATCAAGCCCAATACAGTATATCACACCATTACTTTAAAAGGCAATGATTGATCATGATTAAACATGACAAATTATGCAAATTAAATACAACAGAGCAGCCAATGAGAGCTGGGTACATCAATTATGATTAATCATGGCCATATCTTACAAGCATATGATCAAGCATGATTAATCATGATCTGTTAAGCAGGTTCTGATTGGCTGCCAATAACCTGCATCGGGTATTGATCAACCACACTGAACTACTGCACTTGATCCCAACTTTTGAGCTAGCTAGCTTGCACTTACCCTATCTCATTATATACAACAACCCAATACCTTAGCAGGATTTCCTCATTGTAACTGTTACTCTCGACTATTAGGGTATATGTATTAATCCACACTCACCTATTTCTGTCAAATATATGCAGCTGTTTTATCTAATTATATGTTTTCAAGGTATAAAGCATGACTTCCCCATGTAATTGCTACTATACTATAAGTAAGGGTAAATTGTCATCTACGCCTAACTATTTCTGTCAAATGTTTTCAACTATATTGTAATTGTATGTATATATGTCAGGACCTGGACTACCCTTGTCATCTTCCCTACTGTACCCTTCCCCCCAGGTCACACCGGGAGATGAGCAGTTCTTTCTCAGTCTGATTTTCCTGGTGAAACAATTTCAATAAATAAATAAATAAAACTATTTTTAATCATGACTGATAAAAATGAAAACACCATCAGCAAAGCTAATCATGGCCATGTCTTGCAAGCATATGATCAAACATGATTAATCATGATCTGTGAAGCAGGTTCTGATTGGCTGCCAGTAACCTGCATCATGTACTGATCAACTATAATTAATCGTGATTGATAAAAAAACACCATTAGCAAAGAAAGAAAAGAGATGGTTTATGGCTGCTTTGGGTATTGATCGATTACGATAATGATTTAGCACTACCAACAGTTGTGACCAATACTGATTGATCATGATTAATAATGATTGACAATAAAAAAACACCATGATGCCAATAAAATAATGATGATTTATGATTACTTCAGGAAATGATTTGTCAGGTTTAATACTGTATATTGGAAATCACAAAAATTCAAGAAACATCATGATCAGAACATGACCAATAATCTGATTATTTTTTATTGGCAGCCATTTAACGTTGGTGGACTTTCATTATTAATGATATTTCTGGTGATTTTTCGTACTTGAACATTATCTTTAACTATGAAATATAAAGATTTTTCATGATCAATCATGATAAACTCTCATTCCTTTTAGCTGGATCCTCCTGCTTGTTATGCCCCTCCCTATGCACCCCAACATTCTGTTTGCTCTCCCCACCAACTTTTCACACTGTTTGGTCACCTTTAGGTCATCAAATATGATAACCCCTAGGTCTCTCTCCTGACATGTGGTGGCCAGCATTTCCCCACCTATACTGTACTCCTCTCTTGGATTCCTGTGACACAGGTGCATGATCTTGCACTTTTTAGCATTGAAACTCAACTGCCAGACACCTGACCACTCCTTTAATAGGCTTAGGTCCTTTCTTATTTTCTCCACCCCCTCTGGTGTATCCTGTCTGTTGCAGGTCTTGGTGTCATCTGCAAAGAGGCACACCTTTACCTCCAGATGCTCTGCAATGTTGCTAATGAAGTCATTGAATAAGTCTGGCCCAAGCACTGACCCCTGTGGCACCCCTGCTGATCACCTCCCTCTTTTCAGACTTTATGCCATTTATCACCAGCCTCTGAGTCCTGTCCCTTAGCCACTTCTCAAACCACTTTACCACTGTAGGACCCACTCCAGGGCTCCCCAATTTATTTTGCAATATCCTGTGTGGGATGGTGTTGAAGGCATTGCCAAAATCCAGGTAGGCCACATCCACTGCCACTCCCCGATCTACCACCACGGTTACCCAGTCAAATAAATCGATAAGGTTCATATGACAGGACCTTCCCACTGAGAATCCATGCTGCCTTGGATCCTGTGATCCATTATCCTCCAGAAACTTCACAATCCTCTCCTTAAGTAAGGGCTCAATTAGTTTCCCCATTACTGAGGTGAGGCTTACAGGCCTGTACTTGCCTGCCTCCTCTCTGCTTCCACTCTTGTGGAGAGGGACCACATCTGTCCCCCTCCAGTCTTCAGGTACCACCCCATTTCTAGAAATGTGTTGAAAAGGGCAGCCTGTGGTTCCGCCAACACTTCCCTGAGTTCCTTTCATACTCTGGGGTGGATCCCATCTGGCCCCATTGCCTTATCTGCTTTTATTTTCCTGAGTTCTTCTAGGATTCTTTCCACTGTGAATGGGCTAGTGTATACCTTGCTCCCCTGAATACCCCTCTTAATGAGTCTCAGTCCCTCACCCTCCCTTTCCCTGGTGAATACTGAGCAAAAGTGCTTGTTCAGTATCTCAGTCTTTTCTAGGTCATCCCCCACCCTTTCTCCTCTTTTCATCTTTAGCCTAACAATCCCATTTCTGCCCTTTTTCATCTCACTAATGTATCAGAAGATGGTTTGTCACCTTTTTTAATAGCCTGGGCTGTATCTTACTCTGTCTGTGCTTTAGCCTTTTTAATTATTTTCCCGGATTCCCTCTGCTTCTCCAGATATCGTTGTCTGTCCTCATCCTTTTGTGTTTCCTTGAATCTTCTGAAGGCTTTTTTCCCTTACTTTCTTGGCCACTACCTTCGAGAACCATAATGGCCTTTTCTTTCTTTTTCTCTTCCTATGCATTTTGACACACTGACCTGTTACTTCTGTTATGACTTTCTTGAGTCTAGACCACTGTTTTTCCACTGTTCCCCCTGAAGCTTCTGCTGGTAGGGCTCTTTTGATATTTCTACCCATCTCCTTAATTTTATCCTTCCTGAAATCTAGGACCTTTATCCTTGTATGGCTTGCCTCCTGCACTATGGTTACCAACCATGCTGTCCAATGGTCACTGGTACCAAGGGGACAGTCCACCTCCACATCTGTGATCCTGTCCCCGTTGGTCAGGACCAAATCCAATATATGCTGCTTTCGGGTTAGTTCTGCTACAAGCTGTCTTAAGTTTGACCCCATTCAGGGCAGTCACGAAGTCCTAACTGCTTGTTGTACTTACAGTCTGAGTGCTCCAATCTGCCTCAGGCAGGTTGAAGTCACCCATTAGTAGCAGTTCCCTTTTGGCTCCAATTTTGTGGATGGTTTCTACAAGCGCTTCATCTGATTCCTCCCCCTGTGCCCCTCCCTCCAGTGCAAATGGCTGTCCCCTCCAGACCACCAGAAACAATCGGCTACACCAGCAACAATCAGCTGCACCAGCAACAATCAGCTGCACCAGCAAAACCCCCTAAGCAGGTACCGTTCCAAAAGAAGTCAAAAAGCAACCTGCTACCAAGTGAAATCAATAATAAGCAGCAAAAGAAGCAATAAAATCAGCAACGAGCAGTTACTTCCCTGAAATAAAACTGATTCTTTCCCCTTCTAGCCTCTTATGAGAAGCCAAAAAGCAACCTGCTACAGTTGACTTCACTTATACTGCTCGCGCATATTACGGGCAATCAGTTAAAATCGGCAAAATGCTGAAATAATTTGCCATATGCTATTGTTTTAATGCTAACCAAGCTGCTTATAATGATTATGCTGCACCACCTATTCCGGGTAGCTCAACAAGTGCTTCACTGAAGTTTTTGCATTATTTAGCACCTGTTCCCATCAAAAAGCACTAATTAGCACATACTTGGTGCTGCTCTCATCTCAGCTCTCGATCGCTACAGTGCTCAGAGGAGATTAATGGTGCCTAAAACAGTTGAGTGCTCTCAGAGACATAGTGATGAGGATGAAGCAAAGTCCCAAAAGATGGAAGAAGAGGAAGACAAGCCCAAAAATACAGACAGTAAAGAGGAAACAAAAGTTAATCCACTGTATGAATCATTGGTTAGAACCCACTTGGAGTACTATTCCAGGTTTGGTCCCCTTACACTAAGGGTGAGATAGCGAGAGTGGAAAGAGTGCAGTGAAGGGCTACTTGATCAATAATGGGACTTAAAAATATGACATATGAGGAGAGGTTGGACAATTTGGATCTGTATTCATCGGCTTATAGAAGATGATGGGGTGGTATGATTTTAGTCTATAGATCATTTCAAGATAATATCCTCAGAGAAGGTTTAGGACTTGAATTATTTGTCAGAAATTACAATACAAGAGCTCATTGTAGACAGATTAAACAACAAAAGTGGAAATCACAAAAGAGAAAACAGTGGTTTAGTCAGAGGGTCGTTTTAAGGTGGAATTTTCTCCCCTATGATATAATTAGTAGTCCAACTTTAGATACTTTTAAAATAAGATTGGATGATTACAGTAGAACCAAGTCCTTAGTTTATTAATTAGTTTACTTGTTGATAATACAATTTTATGCAAGCAGACAAGGATGAAAGTCTATATATGCTTTGTGCCAACTATGATACTATAATACTGTGATACTATGATACTCCTGCTGATGTGAGGTCCGTGCTTTCTGACTTTGCGATGTGCCATTGTGCAGCGCCTGGTTCTAAAAAGGTGGTCATGTAGGTTAAATCACTGTCTAACTAAAATAATGTTTTTTTACTGAGCTTTACTTTACTTTACTTCTCAGCTGCTCTGTTGATGCCGTGTTTAACTTCTGCTGTGTATCTTGATGTTTAACTAATTTTTTAATTAAATTTTGCATCACCTTACAGCATCCCCCATTCATTACCATCTGGGTTATGTCCATCTCATAGACTAGTGATGCACGTGACCAGATGTTTCAAAATCTGATCTACCTAGGTCCTCTTCTTTGCCACAGTGCTCCAGTTCTTTAATGTACATCGCAGAGGCTACAAGCACACAGCCTAGCTCCACAGCTAACCTCATAAGGTAAGATTTTAAACAACCTCCAAGCTATCTTTGCTACCTCCTTCAGCAGGGCTTGGTTACTGTTAACAGTGGTCACTATGTGATGTATAGTTATTACACATGTTTAAACATAATTAATGAAGAAAACTTGATTGTTATTACATAAGGATTAAGGATAATTGCTAAAGAAAAGAATTGTTAAATGCAATTCCAGCTTAAATACATTATCATATCCTAAGCTTGCATTGATTGTAGTTAGTTACCATAAGGGTGCAGCTCAGCTTTAAGATGACTAGTTTCTATGTTCAGATCCTGCTCTTAAAAAACAAGTACATTTCTATGGCATGACTAGCTATTAGTGATATATTTAAGCAATCAACTCAGAATGCAGCTGTCACTGGTGCAGGTAGGACTCAGATTAGGGCCAGCAATTGTCTGTCTGCATCAGGATTCAGATAGATAAACAAGGAAATGTTACTTCAGGAGGCGTTTTCACTTCTCTCCCAAATGGGAAAGGTTTTTTAAAAATGGCGCCTTGAAACAACCACACCCCCCCACAGACTTGGAATCAATATCTCCCTTTCACCTGGGGGGGGGGTTAGGATTCTGAACCCCTTGCCAGTGGTTCAAGTCCTTCAGGAGTGGGCAGGGTCCCCTTGCGAGTGGACCCCGCTAAGACTCCAGGATAGAAACATACAAATACAGCATAAGACAGCAGGAGCCTGCTTACCATGAGTGCTACTACCTTTCATAAGGAGGTCCCCAATAGCAACCCTCTTTAATCTCCCATCGCCTGGTTTATTACTAAACCCTGATGTTGCAAGATGGAAGGTGCACAAAACTGCGCCTGCAAGCTGTCAATCGAAACCACTTGGCGATACTCCATTACCAGCCAAACAAGACCAGAATTCCTAACAGACTGCTTGTACTCCTTCTCACATCAGAGCAAGATTATTCCCAGACCACATCATGCCCACCATCTTGCGCATGGCATCCCCAACTAAGTCACACATGCGCGCAACCCCTCATGCCATCACAGCTGCCATCTTACAACTGTCACAAGATGCCACTTTCACTCACAGTGGCAGGAGATCAAAAACAAGATATTGAGACACACGGGTGTCCCATGAATAAGCCACATTATAGGCATAATAGCAGCCTAACAAACGCAGCTCCCTAGTGACAAACAGCACTCGCAGTAGCGAACAGACCCTACTGTAATCAGGACAAAGAACTGTTATTAATGCAAATTGCATCCCTTACAGTCACAGTACAGCATCCCTTAAAGGCACAGCACATCTAAGCAAGTCATCCACATCATGCATGGCATATGGCCTTCCTCTGAGACCCTATGAGGGCTACCTGACAACTTCAGCCAGGGCTATCTGCACGCTCAAACTCCCCACACACTATATAGGTATATATACACCTACAGAAAAAAATATAGTGCAAGATCTCCTAAATCTACTGTGTTTAAGAGAAAATACACTGGAAACAAACAGGTATGTCTTCAGTAGAGGAGCAAGAAACATTTAGCCTTATGGCTGGTCTAGTATACCATATTACATAGTTGGCAAACATGTGGGGTTGAGCAGGGGCAAGTACTGCACCCCTATAGCACCTTATCCTCTTTCTCTCCTCAGGCTAGCTTTCATTTTTCCTCCTGTCATCGGGGACTAGACCATCTCTTCATTGCTCTCAATTCAACTATACCTCTGACTCCCCAAGTGTCCTAAGCCTCTTCCGTGCAGCTCAGACTCTCCTTATGTGGGCAGGGTCCCCTTATGAGCAGACCTCGCTGTAAAACTGATCTCCCATGCTGGATACAAAACAAAACAAAACCAAAAAAAATTAATAAATAAAAACAATGAGCTACTATAGTTGGAAAATTTAAACTGCTAACTTTGCAACAAGGCTGCTCACTCCAAATCATGATTTACACCCTCGGCCTTCAGACTTCTAAACAAAAAAATCCAGTTTGGCCCCTGCTGCAAAAGGAAGCGGGTCCAGCCCTCATCTCCCTTTGGTTTACCAGTACGTTCTTGAGCTACACATCTAATCTGTCACAAGCCCACTCAGCAGGTCAGGCCCTCTGTTCCCATAGTGCCAACCTCTGAGCACAGTATTTTCAAATGAAAGATTTACTTAAATGGATAAAAAAAAATATATATGTAAAATGTAAACACGGAACACTATATCATAAAGCATACAATCACTTAAAAGAAAACAAGGAAAAGTACAAACAAACTTCTACCAACATACAGTTAGACTTTTTCTATCTAATGTATAGCTCTACACAGTGCTTAAGTTAGGTGTTGTTTCTTCAGAGTCCAACAGGAATGTCTCAGATGAAACAGAATACAATTTAAAATGCTGTGTTTCAACCCCTTCCATGATGTCATCTAGCTTCTCCTTTAAAATATAAAAAAATATATATATACAAAACAGGATGTCCTATCAGGAGGTATATTAAATACTGTGACTTCGGCAAAAACAAATTTCCCCAAATTATGACAGTCTTTAAATTAAGCCTTTTTCTTTGATCTTGAACATTTCCTGATAGCTCCCCACAATTCCGGATACCATTTTTATGGGGATTCTAACAAATAATCGGGGCAAGTTGCAGTGAAATCGGCAAAATGTCAAGTACATCCAATCTACCTGAATTGGGTGCAGTGTGTGACAAGCCCCAACAAGGGTTAGAGGCAGAACTTCATGCAAGCCAGACTTTCCCTTCAGAAATCAGGCCCTATGTAGAAACTACAGAAAGCTGAACATTAGGGCTCACTGGCTCAGCAAACAAGAAATCTACCCAGGAGAAGGGCCTCTACACCCTATATCTTACAATCTTACATCACCTAGAAAGTGATGGGGACTGCTGGAAATTGATCAGATGGCAACAACACAACAAAGAACAACCTTACCTCATGAGCAGAGATTAACAGAAATAAACAGGGCCTCAATAGAGGACATTTGCACTGCCACGACCTGCCTGGTCATCAGTACATACCTTACCAGATACTATAAACTTTATGTAACTAATACTGAAAAACCCTCATTTGTCAGTAAGGTGCTCCCGCACCATGGAGTTCACAGCTGTCATGCCATCCAATCCCACCTGTTAACTGTTCGCTGCTTCTTACTACCCAGATGGTAATGAATGGGGATGCTGTTAGGTGATGTACTATGCAATGGTAGTTTACTCACCTGGTAAAGGTGATTGCATGAGCATCACCTTACAGCATCCCTGGACCTACCCGGGCATATTGAATGATGAAACAGCTACTGATTTACTGGCTCCACACCCTGCATGCCGTATAGGCTAGAATACCCTACTATGTAATGAATAGGAAATAAATCTATTATCATCTACAACACCTGACTTAATTCCCTGATTTCAGCTGCCTCACATTATACATAACTTTCCCACATTAACAATATTTACCACAGTACTCTCTCTGAACCTACAGCTTTGGAAGATTTGAACTGGAGCACTGTTGGCAAGGAAGAGGACCTAGGCAGATCAGATTTCAAAACATCTGGTCACATGTGCATCACTAGCCTATGAGATGGATGTAACCCAGTTGGTAATGAATGGGGGATTCTGTAAGGTGATGCTCATACAATCACATTTACCAGGTGAGTAAACTACCATTTTTTTGCTGTGTACAGTTCACATATCTTGCTTGTTGTTTAATTAACTTGCTCAGTTGCTGTGCCTGATTTCTGTACTGTGTTGAGATTTCTTTACTTTAAAGCCCTGTATATTTGGATAGAGCAGTACATGCCACTGTTTCACTGCAGTACCATCTCCCTTTTTTTTTTTAAACAAATAATGATACACTGCCCATTGCATAGAATGGGAAGAAGCTGCTATGACAAATGTGCCTGTTATAAGCGGTGGCAACTGTACCTCCAATCAGACAGCCTCTCCTCCAGTTAACAAGTAGCTGAGGCCCCAGGCCAGACAATTAGCACCACTCCCCCAAACTACAAGGCTAGACCAAAAACAGTTCCTGCACTAAAATGTTATTGGAGTAAAACAAAAAAAAAACAAGATAAGCAGAGCAGTAGTCCAAGTGAAATCAGAAATAAGCAGAAAAAGAAGAAATAAAATCAGCAATGAGCAGGTGCTGCGTTGAAATTAATCTGATTGCCCTCTCTGGATCCCCAGAAATAATCAGCTACACCAGCAGAAACCCCCAGAAACAATCAGCTGCACCAGCAAAAAACCCCAAGCAGGTACTATTCCAAAAGAAGCAAAAGCAACCTGCTACCAAGTGAAATTAACAACAAGCAGCAAAAGAAGCAATAAAATCAGCAATGAACAGTTACTTCCCTGAAATGAAATTGATTCCTTCCCCTTCGAGCCTCTTATGAGCTTATTAAGGAGAACTTCTTTAATTGAAGGGGGAATAAGTATCAGATCAAATGTGATCATTTCAGAATTGAAAATGGTAGAGCATGGTTCACTCAAACAGTAGTATCTAAGTGGAACAGCTTGCCTTACTGTGTAGTGGAAAATTCCATGTTACAGGTCTTTAAAATAACGTTAGAGAATCATCTTCAGACAAGAGGGATTAAATTACACTCAAATTGAAAAATGGCATGCAACCTCAATGGGTACATCTCTCCACTTGTCTGAAACTACCTAAGAAGGTATACAAGTGATCAATTGGGCATGCTTGTTCATAAGTCAAATCCATTTTTTCCTCTTCTTGAGTTATCTCACTCTACCTTCTGCTTTTTCTTAATCTTGGTCTGTGTGGTGAGATGTTTTCCTAATGTTATTTGCAAGAGTTGAAAAACCTGCTTGGAACTTTCCAACAGTCAGTTACCAGATGATCACCATCTTGCTTTGGAGTTAAGAGCAGAGATGCTTCTGACACAAAATGTAGACAGATTTAGAAGTATTACATCATGCACACAGTTTAGCATATAAACATTACCAAATTCCAACTAGAAATATGTGCATTCTCCCTGAATGCATTGACTATCAAGCAGAAACTGGTGTGTACGCTTCAAATGTGGCAGCACAAATAATGTGAAGATACAACCAAGAATAAACCCTGCTCATACTGCTCCTCCTCCTTACTTGACTTTGCATGCCTTCACTGACAGGTGTCTGCTTGATGACATGGAGGATGACTTGGATAAAGGCCTGGATATACCAAAGGACATTTGAGAGTTTTTTGACAAATTTCGGATCTGAACAAACATTTTGGATGAAGGCTCAGACATTTGATCAGAGTACACGATGCAGGCTTATATAGCAGAGCCAATGTACAGTCATGGTAGTCTTTACAACAAATACTGGCAAGGCATGAAAGTCATTTGGGTCTGCACTGGCTGAACTGGCCTTGCATTTTCTTGGCTGTCCTTAAACATCAGCTGCTTTGGAATGATGATTGAGCTAAATTAATGATATTGTCTCACCACTTTACTCCAGTCTATATCCTGAGAATATTGAACTCTTAGCTTTTTTCAAACTCACCAGCAATCGAGTAACTCCATAAAGCCACCTGATCACTACCAGGTCCAGCAATTCACATCAACTGCTATTCTAAATCCTATACCTCTCAACATGTTTCCCAGACTCCCACTGATGCTGGCAGCACCACAAACCAGTTCACTATTCCAAGCAGTGCTAGCAGTACATGGACTACTACACAAACCACCCCCTTAAGTACTTCTGAAAATAATACAGTTTTTACAGTGCCATCACTGGCAAGTTTAACATGATCATGAAGTGATATGCAGCTCACACTGAGTCATTATCAATTAAATAAGTCCTGTCACATCACTCAACTTATCATCAAGAGACAGTGATAGTGACCCTGACATCAAATGAATCATCAGTGATGACTGTGCATAGATGAAGAAGCTCCTTCATGTTGTGATATCATGTAATCTGTTTACTGCAACAGGTTTACCTTCCTGGAGGAATTAGATGTCTTCATTGTTCCTTCAGTTAAAGCAAATAAAAATAATTTAAAATGCTAAAAAAGAAAAATGTATAACTCTATATCGATTCACAGTGAAGCACTGGAAAGTTAAACATAATGGCCCAGATATTCAAACTGCACCAAGCTGTGACTCAAGCTTGGGCACAGTGCAATTTGGCTGCACAGGGGTATGGACTGGGTGATATTCAACGGAGCCACACCATGGCACAGCATCGTTGAATATCGCACCCTGCCCACCCGCAGTGTGCATGGCACAGTGGCACAGTGCCAGCACAAGTGGCCAGAGTGGAGCATGGGGATGTGCTAGCACAAGTTCCATTGCGCTATGCACAGCAACCGTGATATTCAAAACTTGACATGCAAATGGGACCATAATGTATGCAAGGTGCAAATGGGGCCATTTGCATGTCATTTTGGCCCCATTTGCATGCAGGTGTGCCGATCCCCAACGACTTATGCCTGGTGCCCTGCCAGGCAGCAGTCGTCGGGGACCAATGCCTCCTTCAGCCGACAATGTGCTCCACAGCCCGATCGCGGGCTGCAGTACAAAAATGGAAAAGCATAAATCCCTGGTGGTCCAGTGGACCGCTGTCTGCCCGATCACAGGCATTTGTATAAAAACAAGAGTAATGTCCAATATCCCTGGTGGTCCAGTGGACCGCTGTCTGCCCAATCGTGGGCATTTGTATAAAAACAAGAGTAATGTCCAATATCCCTGATGGTCCAGTGGACCGCTGTCTGCCCGATCGTGGGCATTTGTTAAAGAAAGAAGAACTATGTCCAATATCCCTGGTGGTCCAGTGGACCACTGACTGCCCAATGGCAGGCATTTGTAATAAAAAAATAATACCAATATCCTGGTGGTCTAGCAGTAGCCCCCCTCCCACCCTCCCACTGAGACCCTGCCCCTCCACCCCCAGTCAGCTGGCTGGTGGCAGCACCCACCGACTGCCACCCGCCGCCCATCGACGGACACCGCCGGTAGCTGTGCATCATTGATCCACAGCATGAGCCAATGGGCTGCAGTTTGTGGTTAGACATATTCCAGATATGTGAATGATTCATTCACATATCTGGAATGTGAAGTACGGACAGGCTGCACGCCTATTGGCTCACGCTAGGACCAATGGGCGACAGCCCTACTCGACAGTGTCAGCCGGTGGCGGCGGGCGGCAGGTGGGTGGTGGTGTTGCCGCCCGCCGCTGACCGGGGAGGGGTAGGGGCTCAGCAGGCAGGTGGGGAGGGGGATACCACTCAGACCACCAGGATATTGGTATTATTTTTTTTATTACAATGCCCGCGACACAGTCAGCGTCCACTGGACCACCAGAGATATTCAGTAGTCATTTGTTTTTACAAATGCCCACAATCGGCATGGGGGCACCTCCAGGTGCAGCCGGAGTTTCGGGTGGCCACCCACAGGTGGCAGCTGCCGTGTTGCACCCTGCAATGCGGCAGCTCACCTGTGGGTGACCATCAGTTGTTCCTTTTTTTTGGATCAACTTTGTGCTGGTGCAGGTAGGGGTTGCGCATGCATAGCTCTGCACATCCCGGGCTGAATATCGGGTTGTGCAGGGTATGCATGGGCACGCCCCTCCTACCTAGCCTGCATACATTACTGATGCGCTCCAGGCGCGCCAGGTTGTGCTGCGCGCTTTTCCTTTGAATATCATGCGGGGCACATCAGCGGGTTGCGTGGCGCCGAATACTGTGCGCCCGCGCCAACCCTTTTGAATATCTGGGACAATGTCTTAAATGTATTGCCTCTTTAATTTGTATTTGTGTTCTTGGAAGCATGATTTTTTGGGGGATATTATAAATGTTGAAACTATGTGGGGCCAGAGAGAAGGTTGTTATTGGCATCGGGGTATAACAGAGACTACATGGAGGGATTAAGCCTTGAGCTCAGCAATAAATACAATTACTATAACTCAGAACAGTGATGCAGCAGTAATTTGGTATGAATTGTGTTATACAGCCACAAACACAGCAATCTCCAGCAGTTGCATGAAAATACAACATGTTACAAGTATGCTATGGTAATTAATTTTCATTGCTGATCTCAAGGCTTCCTCCCATTTGTAGTCCATCTTTCCCCATACACATTGTTGCACTGGAAGCTGAAGTGGTTTGGCAGAACTGATGAAGAAAATTCACATTTTCAGGCCCCAAGCTGAAGCCGAATCCAAGCTAAAGATGGCTACGGTCCACTTCTCTCACCCTTACTATGCCACCAACACTTAATCTCACAGAGTCTTGGGTTTTCATCATTCATGTTTCATGTTGCATCTGTGCGGTGTGTCTCAGCCTGGAATCTGTGTTTGCTCCTCAGTGCTCCGCTCAGCCGACGAGGGGTTATTAGAGATTCCAAGAGTGAGTTTAAAATCTTCCAGCAGTAGAGCATTTTCTTATGCTGCACCTACTCTTTGGAATTCTCTACCATGCCGGTTAAGGGAGTGCACCTCTGCGGAGGTATTCACGAAAAACTTAAAAACTTACCTGTGGCAAATGGCATACTTGGAAGATTAATGTAATTTGAATGAAAATACTGTTTTTTGATTTTATGGAATATTTTATTGTCTGATTTTAATATTTGATGTTGTTATGAAATCATTGTATTCATATGTTTTATTAATTGGTACTTGATGTTGTGGTTTTAATATGTTCAGCGCCTTGATATACTGAAAGGCGCTTTAAAAATAAAATTATTATTATTATGTTACTCTGTCATAAAAAGCTTCACATGATGCTACCTTCCTGGGTGAACCGTAGTGCAGAGCAAACAAGTGGAATGAAAAGTCTCTTCTGGCAGCCTCAGCCTGCTTGCAAGTAGTTCTTGTGTAATTGCACATCCATTGCTGTGAGGCGTAGGCATCGCCACCATGTTTAGGAGGCTAACTTGGGTTCTTCAGTGCCCAAATGCACAAACAGACAAAACAGAATACATAACACATTTCCTTCACTTGGGGTTGTTCCTTGGGCTACAGACTCTGTACCCAGGATACCTTCCTCATGAAACTGTAAATAATGTTCTGGTGATATGGAAATCAGGGGCTAACAATAATAATAATAATAATAAATTTTATTTTTAAAGCGCCATTCATTTTTCAAGGCGCTGTACAAGTTAAAACAGTACAAATCAAACATTAAAATCCAATATTAGACACAGATAAAAGCCAAAACATAATCAACAACTTCAATACAATCAGCTTTCCAAGAAGGCCATTTGCCAAAAGTGGGTTTTCAAACCCTTCCTAAATTCCTCCATGGTGGTACACTCCCATAACCGACGGGGTAGAGAGTTCCAAAAAGTGGGCACAGCATAAAAAAATGCTCTACAACCTGATGATTTAAGACTTGCTCTTGGAATCTTTAGCAACCCCTCATTGGCCAAGTGGAGCAATTGGCCGGGACAGTAGGGGACCAGACGTTCTTTCAGATAGGCTGGATCCTGACCATGAAGGGCTTTGAAAGTTAGTAAACTGACTTTAAAGTTGATCCGCCACCATATAGGTAGCCAGTGCAGTTCAAGCAGCACCAGGGTAATATGACAGGACCTACTTGTCCCAGTCAAAACCCAGTCTTCTGCATCTGCACTAGCTGTAGGCAGTGGATTTCAACCCCAGAAAGCCCAAAGTACAGGGAGTTGCAGTAGTCCAGATGCGAGGTTACAAAAGCATGGACCAACGTTGGCAGTGTGTCAGATGGAACAAGGTGCCTAACTCTGGTGATATTCCTGAGATGGTAAAAGGGAGTCTTGATGACTGCTGATACTTGTGCCTGCAGAGTCAGCCTGTCATCCAAGGTAACCCCCAGGTTACGCACCCGTTCAGAGGTCGGGAGTGAAATGCCGCCAAGAAAAATTCTTGAGGGCGTACCAACAGACGACCCCTCTATCTGACAACCCGGTCCACAACCAAAACCTTTGTCTTTTCTGAGTTCAACTTCAACCAACTAGAATCCATCCAGTCCTGGATTTCTTTCAGACAGTTGTTGAACACCGAGAGAACTCCATCCTGATCGGGTGCAAAAGACAGGTATAGCTGGGTATCATCTGCGTAGCAGTGAAACCTCAGTTCATACCATCTTATAATGTCTCCGAGGGGCAGCATATACACTGCAAATAACATGGGAGACAGCACTGAACCCTGAGGCACCCCACACAACAAAGAAGTTGGGCTTGAGGAAAACAAAACCAGACACAACTCTTTGTGATCTCCCAGTGAGGAATAAGGTGAATCATCGAAGGATGGCTCCCAATATTCCACAAATCTGCCTCAAGCATGCTATCAACACCTAGTGATCCACAGTGTCAAAGGCTGATGAGAGAGCAAGGAGAAGCAAGATGGAGCGTCTCTTCTGATCTCTCGCCCTCAGAAGATCATTAACCACCCGAACCAGCACAGTCTCAGTGCTATGTCTTTTATGAAAACCGGACTGGAAGAATTCGTAGATGTCATGTATGGTTAAATGGTCCTACAATTGGGCTGCCACTACCTTCTCAATCACATTCCCAATAAAGGGTAGGTTTGAGATAGGTCTGTAGTTTATGAAACAGTTTGGGTCCAAGGTAGTTTTCTTCAAGAGAGGTGTCACCACTCCCTCTTTCAAGGAGCTAGGGAAATCACGTGACTCCAAGGAGCACCAGACTGTTTGAACGAGGACTGGACCAATGATATCACTACAACCAAGAATTAGGGAGGTCAGTCCTGGGTCCAAACTACAGCTTGTAGGGCGCACACTATGGATAATCCTCATGACATCCACAAAGTCAGGTCGACTGAAGGAACTCCAAGAAAACTGAGGTACTGTGAACTCACACTGTTCAACAGTGTCCCCCTAGAAATTGCTGGCCGCAGATCCGCCCTGATGTCGGCCACCTTAGTTGCAAAGAAACAAGCAAGCTCCTCACACTCTAACTCAGAAGGCTTTTCGAATCCAGACAGGCTGGATCGTACAGTCTGTCCACAGTTCGAAAAGCTGAGCCAGTTGATTCCGAGCAACTGCAATCTCCCTGAACATTAATTCTGCCTTCTTACAGGTGACTGCAGATTGATAGACAGAATAATGGTCCATCAATCTAAGGTGGTCGGCTTCAAGGGCAGACCTGCTCCAGCACCACTCTAACATTCGCCCCTGTCTCTGCATCTCCCTCAATGTCCCATCAAACCAGGGGGACTTGGGGTGAAGGGATAGGGGGCACACACAGACAGGAGTAATAGAATCCAGAGCTACTGTAACAGCTGTATTATAGGCCGACCCCAGGGTCTCTGGACTACTGCTCGCCAACACGGGGGACGAGAGGTCAAGGACCACCACAAGGCCTTGGAGAGTAATATCCCATAAAGGGCGGTACCTAACCATCTCCACAGGGGTAGGCCTTCTAAGGGTTGTGCAAAAACGGAACCTCACGGTGTAGTGGTCTGACCAGGCAACTGGTTCCACCCCCAGATTGGATGTATCAATCCCTAGGAGAAAGACTAAGTCCAGATAGTGTCCAGATTTGTGGGTAGTAGTGGAAACCACCTGTGTAAGGCCCAAAGAAGTCATTAATTGGAGGAAGTGATTACCAAATTGTGAGCATTCATCATCGACCCAGGCATTAAAGTCGCCCAGATCCATCAATCTGGGCGACTCAAATGACATGTCAACAATGAAGTCTGCTACTTCCTGTAAGAAAATTTTCCCATCCCTGGGCGGACGGTAGATGAGTATGATTCAAACACCTACACCTGCTACCACCGTGCTCTCAAAGGACTCAGTCTTTCCCACTACCAGATTCGTAAGGCTCAGTTCAGCCTTGAAACAGACTGCAACCCCCCACCTCTGTGGTCCAATCTTGGGCGGTGTATCACCGAGTACCTGGCTGGAGTCATGGCCTCCAACGTGGGGCCTGGATTTTCATCCAGGCAGGTCTCAGTGATTCAAGCCAAGTCCACCAAACCAACAAGATAGGCAATAATGCCAGTCTTATTCCTGATGGACCTGGCATTGCATAACGCCTCCTGAGTTGGACGAACATCAGAGGCTGTCAGGCCCATCTGCCTACTGAATTCAGTAGTGCCCCTTGGGTATGGGCACCAGACATGGTAAACCATGATTTGGATTCCATTTCACCCCAGGGCACCTTCTGGCTCTAACTACCCCAATACCATGGCCCCCCTCGTCCATCCTCCCTTGTTTGCAGCCCCCCACCCTCTTGAACACCACAGTTACACTTCACTAGAAGACTAAACTAAGAGCATATGATAGCACACACATGAATCTTTACTGTTTTTCATAAGAGAAAATACATCCCTGTAAATTTAAGGCATGGCATCCTATACATTTGATCACACAGCCCTCAGACTATTTTATTTGACCATGTGTCTACTTTCAAAATGCAGTTGATAGTCACTTGGAGAAAATACTTAACACTAGTCCATAATGCCATTACTGTTTAACTCAGTCCACCTCAGCTGTTACATTTTATATTCAGAACCGGATCTCATTGTGATGGCAAACAAAAAAAACAATGTACCTCATTCCTGAAGGTCAGTCATCAGTATCTAGGGCCAAATTTCTTTGTTCCTGAACCCAGGTCCCCACAACCCACCCCATCTAGAATCCTGCTCCCATTTACAGTATGTCCTAGGCTGAAGTTCTAAGATAATTTCCCTCTTGTGCCCTGGTCCCCTAACTTCATACTCCATGGGTGACCAGACATGTACCATCCTAAATTACAATGTCCATGGCAGAGAACTTCACATTGAAATAGGCTTTAGCAATTCTTCTGTTTTTTCAATGAGCAGGGAATTGTTATTTTGTCTTTAAACCCTCTTTTGGACTGCAGTCCATGCTAAAAAGCTATCAGAACCCCCTTTCTTGAGGGAATCTGAAACATCCCATAGTCCTTCTACATAAATGAATAGAAATTAAACTGAAGTGCTTAGTCAACGGCATTAAGGGGAGGAGAGTGCAGTCTGCTTTGTGAATCATAGTGACAATATGGTGGGGCAAAGTCCCAGAGGGAATACTGGTTACATAGGCGTTAAAAAGTACTGGTTCCAAAACTGAGCCCTAAGGAACCTCACTTTCAATGCTCCCTCAGTGGATTCAAATCCTGTGATGCATACTTTCTGCCTTCTATATGTTAACCATATTTAAGTCCATCGAATCAGTCTTCTTTTTAGTCTTTTACTGTCCAGTTCAGCAATATGTTCCTTATGAGACACTGTAACAAAGGCTTTGCTATAATCTAAAAATAATATATCAACTGATAGACCTCTATTAAGTGTTTTGTTTACAGGTTCAAAAAATCTGATAAGATTATTCTGGCACAGTCTCCCTACCCGAAAACCAAGCTGTGTGTTGTTCAATAATTTGTTGCATATTATGTGTTTCTCTATTTCTTCTCTGACAAAAACTTCTGAAATTTTTCCCAGTACCAACGTTAGGCTAACCATGCTGAATTACGAAGGTCTGCCATGAACCCCTTTTTAAAAATAGGTACAGGTAATGCTTCCCTCCAACAATCCACTACCTGCCCTGCTTTAAAAGACTTTTCAAACAGATAATTGATAAGTCCTACCATTCCAGTGCCAGTTCCATAATGACCCATGGATGAAACTCATCTGGTCCCTGTGCCTTGTTTGCTTTTAGACTTTATAAGGAGGTTGATTACATTTTCTGCATCTCTGCTTAACATGGGAGTGTCTTGCAGAATTCTGATCACTTCAGTAGCATCTGCTTACTTCTGAAAGATGGAACAAAATAACCAAATAAATACATTTACCATATCCTCTTCCCTGGAAATTGTTTCTCCACACTCAATTAGTGGGTCCACTCACTGATTTGAACCCTTGATACTATTGATACAGTATATCTACAACAAATTTGTGGTTATACTTAGCAGTGTTAGCCACATAACATTCCTGAACTGCCTTGCTCTTTTTCATTTCCTTTTTGCATATCCTTACCAGTTTCCTATATTTATTTCTTGTTGTATATCCTTATCAGTCCTGTTTAGTTCTCCCATTGTGCCCTTATGCCCCTTTGTTTTGCCTTGCAGTAAACTTTTTTCTTTTTCTTCAAACATCTTTTGATTTTATAAAATAACCACAGTGGGATGTCATCTTTGTTGTCATATTTAGTCCTGACTGGGATGTGGGTTTAGACCAGCTTTTTGATTTTATATCCCATTTTCCTCCAAGTTTCTTCAACATTTAGCTCGTCTAATTCCTTCTCCTAGTTCCACATTTGATGCACCTTCCTCATTTCACAATATTTAGCCTTCAAGAAACATTTAAATCAGTCTTGCCCTCTCTACTTTTTCATTGTTGCTTAACACAGAATTGCCTTTGTTATGGTTGCTTCCCTTTAATGGTTCTTCCACCCTGCAACATGTCACGCCCCCCTCTGTACAGTATGTGCTCATCTAAGTTAAGCTCATTTATAATGTCAATGAACCTTTCTCTTGGTTAATTGTGCATGTTGGAATTTACCAGTTTAACCTTGGCATTTTGAAATTGCCTACCAGATGCAGTCTATCCTCAGTGCTGAAAGATCTAAGGCTTCATATAATTTTTCAACCATTTCATTTTATAGTGAAGGTACACCACTACAAAGTAAAACATTTGTGCTTGTTTTCATGCAGTAGTAACCCATAGCATTTCCAATTATTCACAAACATCTCTTTTGATTTTGACTGCCTCAATGCCTTGTTTTATATAACGTGATATTCCTCCACCCCTTCTTTCTTGTTTGTCTCTCCAGACGAGGTTATAACCATTCATTGATTTCCCCCAGTCATCATCCACTTTCCACAAGTTCTCCATGATGGCACCTATGTTGATACTATTATTTCAGAGTTCAGCATCTAACTCATCTTTCTTTTTTCCCAGTCTTGTGTTAACAAGAAGGCAGTTTGCACCATTGATGTTGTTTTACTTGCTTCTGACTGCCTTATGCTGCACAAGTATTTACGGTGCAGGCAGCAAAATAACGCTCTGACATTTGAACCCTTTAGAAGCAGTAGAGCAATACACAGCTGGTAACAAGCCCTTCTCGTAGTAGAAGGGATGGGTATGTAACACTTTGAATGCAGTACTATGTCATTTCCCCCTTTAGTACTGCATTCTAATAACAGATATGTTTGGTCAGGGAACATCAAAGGCAAAAACAGACCAATACACTTATTCCAGTTCCCTTATATTTCCACATGATGTAATGATCAAAAAAAAAAAAAAAAAACAAGAATTTCCTGGTTATGCAATGCAGCCTTAAAAATAAATAAAACAAAATAAAAAACAAAGATATGTTTCCACATTTCTTTTTCGAGCTGATCATTAATCAGCCCATGCTGCCAGTCATGGCATAAATCATTAGCCTAGAGGTTAGAACACTAAGCTGTGAACCAGGAAAACAGTAGACATGGGTTTGAATCCCACAACAACTACTTGCATACTGTCTGACCTCAAGCAAGTCAGTAAACCTCCATGTGCTACTATGATGCAACTGGAACTGGGCATCAGCTCAGTGTGCAATACTCATTCAAAAAACAGTAACAAAAAAAGAACAACCATTGGTACCAAATGCAAATTCATCTGCAATTAGGGGTTTTGCAGGCCAATGTTTACAGCTCAGAAAGGTAGGAGGAAATCGAACTGGGCACACTGGAACTAGAACAAAAAAATTAATACTTTACTTAGTAAAGAGATGGGGAACAATCAATTTATAAATAAACTAAGTTAAGTCCCTTTACCCTGCCTTTTATTAGACACTATAAAGCATTTAGGAGCACAGCTGTGTGTTTTCCCATCCTCTGGGTTCCCTAAGAAAGAGTTTCTTTTACATGTCAGTTATCCCACCATCCCATGTTGCTGGCATTAGCTGCTGATTTCAGGCCATCCGGTGTGAAATGGAAGGGTGAGTCAAAGCAGTAAAATAAAATCACATTGCGGACATGGTGGTTTGGGTAAAGGAATGAGAAGGGGCTGTACCCCCTCATACTCAGTAGGTGACAGACTCATGCAAACATTCACTCACGCATGTGCATGTCCATGTGCACGCGCGCACACACACACACACACACACACACTGCCCAGCTGAGCATGGGCACATGGTGACTGAGCAAGAACTGCTGAGTTTGCATGTGGTGTGTGTGAAAACTGATAGTAACAAAATGCCATGTGTTTACTCCTGAACTGCACCATAATCAAGAAATTCTGGTGGGCCCATTCAGTAATGTTGTTAGGAAATAGTACTGCTTTTAAACTGTTACAGGTGGTTCAAGCTAAGGATGAGATGTTGCCAGATGTTTGTGCGGTGAATGTTCAGCTCAGTTAACTTTTCTTTTCCCCAGTTGAACTTTTGTGCTAATTTGTGATTTTGCTGACCTTTGGCCAGTGGATTAAAAATAAAAATTGGATCTTCCCAGGTATCAAGGGTTAGTATCATAAACATTTCTTCACCTCAATCCTTTACCACCCTCCTCAGACATTTTTTGATTGCAGTTCCAGATTCTGGCACTGTGCCAAATGCTGACTGATTTCCTTTACATTTGAGTGGAGGAACAGGGGAGGGTAGAAGTGGTTGGGATTGGCTGTGATGAAGAAAGTGGTGGCTAGCTAAGTGGTGCCACTTACCATAATTTGTAGCCTGCTAAACCCCAATGCCAATGACGTGAGGTACGTTTGGCTGAAGTGTTGCAGCCAAACCAAAGACAGGAGGTCTGGATTGAAGACAAACCAACACTGTCAATTTCCACATTCCTCACCTTTAGGGCAAATACATCAAATACATTATATTATACACAGGGCAATTAAACTGGCTTACCGTGATTTCAAAAAAAGGCAAAATCTGTTTTATTAAATGGAAAAACTGGTATAGTCACTGGTGTCTACAAAACCAAAATCCATTTTTACCGGTGTTTTGTTTTGTGAGCTTTGTTTAACAATTTGTTTCTCAGCCAGAATGTATTTTTAGCAGTTTTGCTGTCTAGAATAGTGTATAATGCTTGTAGTTTTTACAAATAATAAACTCCATTATAAGCTCAACTAGCACCTCACTTTGGTTTTGTGTCTTTTGTGTATACACACTCCTCCTCCTACTATTGTCAGTGCCTATATGCCCCAGTGAACTGAGTGTGCAGATCTTGGAGGCCAGTGTGTGTGTGTGTGTGTGTGTGTGTGTGTGTGTGTGTGTGTGTGTGTGTGTGTGTGTGTGTGTGTGTGTGTGTGTGTGTGTGTGTGTGTGTGTGTGTGTGTGTAGCTGACCTCATGTTTGGCATCTTGAGTTGACTATCCCTCATGTGTGATAGCAGCAGCACTATGGCCCCTTCCCTGAGTGCTGCGGAGGGCGACAACAGCAGGAGCAACACTTTGTCCCCATCCTCAAGGGTGACAGTAGCAGTAACACTATGACTCCCACTTTTCAGGGATAATCGCAGTAGCATTATGGCCCTCACCCCTTAGGGGTGATGGCAGCAGCAGTATGGCTCCTATCCCTCAGGGGTGAAAGCAGCAGCACTATTTACCCATCCCTCAGGGGTGACAGCAGCTGCACCACTATGACCACTATCCTACAAGTCTAACTCCACATTAGCCCTCTCTATTCTTACCCTCTGTTCCTGTCTGAAATGGATTTTATCACATCCCAAGTTATTAAGTGTGCTGCTCTAGGTGCCTACCTGTGTTACTCCACCATCATATTGTCCATTGTCATAGTCTCCAATTGTACCCAGTTCCCTCTGTATACTAATGTGAGCACTGATTTACTTTGTATTTTCATGTATATTGTGTGTAAAATTGAATCTGTGTACTGATCTTGAACATGTATATATTGTATATTTAACTTTTTACTCTGTGTACTGAACAGGTATATTGTCCAGGTCCACCTCGAAAATTAACTTGTTCTCAATGGTGTTTTTCCTGGTTAAATAAAGATTTTTGATTGATTTGATTTTGACTATCCCTTGGGTGAGATGGCAGCAGTATCAGCAGCACCATGGCCCCACCCATTAGGGGAAAGAGCAACAGCAGCACTATCACCCTGTCCCTCAGGGGTGAGAGTACAAGCATTAAGGCATCAATCCCTTAGGCATGACTGCAGCAGCAACACTGCAGCCCCCATCCCTCAGGAGTGATAGTAGAAGCACTACAGTCCCCATCCCTCAGGTGAGACAGCAGTAGTAGCACTGTAGCCCCCTTCCCTCAGGGGTAATGGCAGTAGTGGCAGCATTATAATCCCCTTACTTCGAAACCTACACCCCACATGCCAAAGTTACTAATTTGTGAGTCACTTAGTTTGTCAGAACTAAGCTGAGTCACCAGACACCAGGATGGACACCCGTTAGTTCTGTCCTATCTAAAAGTTAACTACCTGAATTGGCTTCTTTGAAATAAAAAGCCTCCAGCTAAAAAATCCACATGTGATTAGTGGAGAACCTTCTAATGGAAAATCATGCCTCTCCCAAAGATGTGAATGTTTTTTTTTTTATTTTAACTTGGTCTCCATACGATGGGGGTCTCTCAGATGTCACGTCTGAGCTCTGATGTGAATGGAGCACCACTCTGCCTACTATCATTGTACAGTATCTGGGACCTTACTTGCTGTGTGTCCCTGAGTGTGCATTCTGATTTCGGTGCAGCTGCTCGACTCAACCCTGCTGGCATCATACAGTGGCAGGTAGAGTGACAGCAACAATTGGGCCACATAGCAAATGCAAGGATGCACAGATGCTAAGACCCTGTGACTCACTTGGAGGAACACAAAAAGCAACAGCGCATCCCCACTCCGACCCTTGGTATCATACAGCATCTGGCAGTGTGGCACCTTACCTGCTATGTGCTTCTGAGTGTGCAGTCCTGCTTGAGTGCTGTAGCAGTACCTCCCCCTCACTGGTGTCAGCACCATGAAGTGACAGGTAGGGTAACATCAGCACCCAGGTCATACAGGAAATTCAGGGGCACACAGAAGCTAACCCCCTCACTCAGGGGCACACAGCCAACAAATGGAGAACTGCCAGTTCTTATACCATTAGTAGCCAAGCTCACCTCATTTAATTTCATTTTATTTTTTATCCATGTAAGTCTGATGAGCATAACTGCCCATTTTCACAGACGACAAGCAATACATAAATATACAAATACAATAACATGATACATATTACAAAGACAAACATTATAAATATAAATACAAAATGTAAAATCAGCAAATACAATCCTGTAACACTTGTAAGTGCCTTTTCAGTCGAGATTTAAATGACAATAATGAATTACAGTTTGACACATCATGGGGAAGAAATATGGACCCCTATATAATAGGGAATGTTGATCTAGTGTTTTCTTGAAAGTGGTAAGTCAAATGTGAATTTTGATTGGGTTATAGTACCATTAGAGTTAACATAACCTGGGAAAATATGAACTTATTGAGATGGGCAAAAGGCCAGTTTTAATTTTGAATAGAAAAGTACTCATCTTGAACGGGATCCTGTTTGTAAGGGAGAGACAACTGGAGAGTTTCAGGAGGAGAAAATGATGAGTTCTTACAGGGACACAGAGCATGAGTCTTAAAATGAAATTATAGATAACACTTAATTTTTCTAATGATTTACAATTCGTAGCTGTTAACCCATAATCCAAGACACTGAAAAGAAAACTGTGTGCCAATAACTACCTGGATTCTGTTGTGAGAAAAGGCTTGATTCTCAATAAACAGCCATTCTTTGGTGTATATTTTTAGTGATATGTGTAACTTGATGTTCAAAGGTGAGATTGGTATCAAGTACAAACCCTAAATATTTAAAAGTATCAACTAGTTCAATGGTATTTCTCTTAACATCAAAAACAGGTAGTAAATCATGTATGCTATTCTTTTTATTAGAGAACAACATAATTTTAGTTTTATCAGAATTAAGCACTAAAGAATTAGACATCAGCCGATTCTGGAAAGAGTCAAAATTAACTAGAATCTTACAAAGCACTTCGTTTGGTGTTTGACTTGCCTCATAAATGACTGCATAAGCTGCATACATTATAATAGAGTATGAAGTACATGAACTGTGAGCAGCATTCATGTAAAGGAAAAAAATGAGTGGCCCCAAGATGGACCCTTGGGCACACCACACTTAATTAACTTATGAGAGGAGTAGCGACCGTCAATATTGGTTACATGTGTCCTGTTCATGAGGTACTGGGAAAACCATTTAATAGCCTCGCAAGAGAATTGCAATTTTTCCAAAATACCAGGGAGCAAACTATGCACCACAAGATCAAAGGACTTGGTGAGGTCAACAAAAAGGGCTGCAACAGAGTGCTCCTTTTCAAGGGCACTCTGTATGCCTCCAGTGAACCTCATCAAGGCCATTTCGGTGTTGTGCCCTGCATTGAAACCATGCTGACAGTCAGTTAGCAAGCTGTGTTTACAAAGATACTCCAAGGTCTGGTCTAATAAAATTCTTTCTAGAATCTTAGACAATGGAGGGAGGAGGTAAATTGGATGGTAATTAGAAATGAGAGCTTTATGTATAGGTCGGATGACTGCATACTTCTAAAGCTGTGGAAACTCCCCATGAAGAAGTGAGAAGTTAAAAATAATAGTGAGAGGGTAAGCAAGAGTATCAATACCCAATTTAATAATCCAGAAATCAATACCATCGGATATCAAATGGGGTTTGGGAGCATTACTAAGTATATACATTTTAACTATATCAGGAGTAACTTCATGAAATTTGAGCTTAGAATGGGAATCAGAGTTGGATATGGAAAAAATATTAATAGTAGGATTAACATTGGGATTGGGTAACCTTAAAGGGTACCTAAGCAAGTAGTTTTTTAAAATTGCAAACTCCAAAATCTGGCTTCATAGCAAGGTAAAGTAAATGCTACTGTTTACATTTATGCTAAAACTGCATTTATGTAAATAACATAAATGTAGTTTCATAGCTTTTGAAAAATGTAGACATCAGCCTTTCACTTACAAAAAAACAGCCTTGCCTTCTCCCTAAGATGTCTGCCAACTGTGTTAAGTGATGAGTCATGACAACATCATCAGAGCCAGAGCCAGAGACCAATATAGATTCCTATAGGCTAAATAGTTCTTCTGTCCCTCTTTGTTTTGAATTGTTTTACCAGAATGATCAACACCATGTATTAACATACAGATTATTTTGATCAGCACACGTTAGGCTATGATTTTGTTCATTTTATTTACTTTAACTTGCTGAAAATGTTTTGCAATCTAGCTGACTTTCTCTTTGGCAAACTGCAGAACAGTACAACACTTCAAATACCTGATGATCTAGTGGTTATGTGATGTCTTGAATTTTTTTTTAACCAGGAGAGACACACTATGCTAAAACCTTGTTTACAGTTGTGGCCTGGCAGCATAAGGAAGTTAAGTGACTTGCTCAGGGTCACACAGTGAAGTACTGGTCTGCTCCAATTCCAAAGCTCATGCATTCTTGTTAATCCACAAAAAAAGCTTCTCTTGTATTCTTTTCCGAAGTGAACCCCCTGCACCTAGCCTGCCTTCTGTTGAACACCCCACCATCCATACTGTGTCCTTAGTACTGCCTGGGGCTGCATATGAGCTTGCGGTCTCATGAAGAGAATTATCACACCTCATACTGTAATCGTATAACTCAGAGAGTTGTGCATACCTACACCGATACGGATCATCAGCTGGCACTGTGAAAAAATACCTCCCAAATCACACTTAAGTCCACTTTTTCAATGTTTGACTTCTGCTCTCACAGTAAACAATGAATGGAGCACCACTCTTCTGCACAGTGAAGGCAGTATGTACAGTTTCCCTGTTGTGTTTTTGTTCTGCCTCATTAACCAACAATTGGGTCTTCATGGACGGCCAAGCAATACACCTCAGGACTCACCAGAAAAACTGCTGTTCTTCCCCTCATAAGGGCTGCACTTACTATGGATAACAATATTATCAGCAGGAGAGACATACTAATTCCTTGAGCAACTCCATCAGACTTCCAGTGTCAGTCTACTCCTTTACCTGTAATCTGCAGAACCTCGCAGGACACTTTCCTGCAAATCTTCTCCAGTATGTTTTAGTACCCCACTCCACAATGTGAGCTGGTTCACTACCATCCTTCTAAATCTTCCATGATTTGTACACAGCTCCCTCAATACTGTCCTAACAAATGTCAACCCCCCCCCACCTGAGGGTAATCTCCCTACACTGAATTCAAGTAACACTTTAAAAGTGCAACCCTGCCACTCTGAGTATTTGTCATCACCCATCATTTAATAGTGCCTAAGCAAAGGTAGCCTAGCTCTTTTAAGAATAGGAAAGCCTATAACTCCCCTTGTTCCCTGCTGCTATCAGCCTGACTTACTGGAAAGATTTGTTTATTTTGATATGTCAAAAAACCTGGAGACTTTACTACCTACATTCATGATGCACAAGGATGATGAGCTCACCAGTTTTTGGTGCAAGGAGGAGGAGTAGGGACAATGAATACCAGAGGGGGGCTGAGAAGGCCACTCCTGCAAGGTACTGCTATAGTCAGGAAAGGGGGAAGAAAGAAGGGGAGAAATATGAGCAGATCACTGTGAGAAATAAGACGTGGGGCTGCCAGCACCATGATCACTACCTGACCCTATTTTTTTATTTATTTGAGTTTTGGTGACTGGGTAAGTCCACTGAGACAATACAGTCCCTTTTTCATTGTCCTAGTCAACATTCCCCTTCCTATAAAATCAGTTCATGCAATTGTCCAAGGCTGTGTGTGGGTATTAATGTGTGAACTGGCTGCCACTACACATTCAGTCACTTCACTACTAGTAAAGCATTGCTTGTAAAGCACTTTGGGATACAATGTCTATGAAAAGCACTATATAAATACCAATTCTTCTTCTTATTTCCCATGGAAAAAGAAGATAAGACAAGACAAGACAAGCATATTTCTGATTTCCAAGAAAGTATGAACTTTGGCATTGGACTACAGAAGAACTACAGAAGAACTTTGCTACAAACAAGTGGTGGATCTATGGGGTGGTAAAGGGTGCGGCTGTAACACCCCCCCCCATTGTAAAGTGCTCACTTACTGCTTCTGCATTTCACTTTGTTGAAGAAGTCTGATTTATTGATTGTACAAATGTTTACATTCAAAAATATGGATTACATTTGTAGTTTCAGTCGAAAACATATTAGAAAACATAATAGCAGAAAATATAAAGGTTTCATAAAATTAAAGTGCATATCAAGTATGCACACATTCCCAGCACCCCCACTGTAGCATTCTGGATCTGCCGTAATCACTAGACCATCAGGTTATTCAAGATTTGTACTGCATTGTGGTTTGCCAAAGAGAAAGTCGGTTGGTGTAAAACACAATTTCAGCATGTTAAAGTAAACAAAATGAACAGAACCATAGCCTAACATGAGTATTGATCTAAATAATGCACATGGTTTTGACCAGTTTGGTGAAACAATTCTATACAAAGGGAAAAAAGAACTAGTTAGCACTATACAGAGCCATATAGCTCTCTGACTTTGGCTCCGATGATGTCATCACTTAACACATTTGGTGGCAATTTTAAGAAGCAGGTAAGGCAGTTTTTTTTTAAATTGGAAGGCTGATTTTACATTTTTCAAATGCTTTGAAACCACATTTAGGTAACTTATATAAATGTAGTTTTAGCATTAACAAATTCAGCAACCTTTCCTTTAGTCCCGTTTGAGGTCAGATTTTTGAATAGTTTGTTGTCAAAATGTTGTTTAGGTATCCTTTAAGCCTTCCAAGTCTCCGAAATAGTTATTGAAGCATTCTGAGACCAGTCCTGAACTACAGATTGTGGAATCACCTTTCTGGAGAGAGATTAATTTATCTTTTTTTGCCTCTTTCCAGTAACTTATTTAATGTCTTCCAGGTGTGTCTGGAGTTACCAAAAGGTTTTTTTTTTTAGTAACAAAAAGTTACCTCTGCCTTTCTAGTTTCTGATTTGCATTTATTTCTCAACACTTTATAGGCCAGGAGGGAATTGTAATCCCTACTAGCTCTAAAACATTTCCAGCTATGGTCTCTCATTTCATTAGATTTAACAAGTCCTTGGTAATCCATTCTTGCTTGGAGGATCTAACACTCATTTTTTCAGGGTTGCCAATTTATCTACCAAGGAGGGGTAAAGCATTCTTAAAGTATCCAGTAGTAAGTCAAGATCATGTATAGATTCAAACTGTGACCAGTTTATCTCTTAATTGGCTATGGCAATGCCTTCTGGGGACAAGAAGAGAAATTCCTAAATTCAATATATTTAGGGGGATTTTTCAAAAAGTTAGCAGACCACTCACACACAACTGGATAGTGGTCACTCATGGTGTGCAGGAGGACCCCACATTTGAGATCCTGCCAGGCTGAGTGACCAGTATCCAGTCCAGGACTGTACCAGAATTTGTTTAGTGATTGTATCTAGTGATATCATGTATCATTTAATGTAAGCTCAGTTCCAGTAAAGTATCACGAGTAATGTTTGTCCATTGCAGCACCACTGCTATTGTGGTCAGGAGGTCGCTGACAACAACCCCCTCCCCCTCTACCCATCTAGCTTAAAATAAACACTCCAAAAATTAAAGACAACATAGTGGCACAGGCTGGTGATGCACCACACTGGCAAGTGGGAGGTCTGGGCTTGTGAGCTGAGTCAATCCAGACTCTCCTATCCTGGTGCTGGTGGGACTTAGAGGATGATACAGGGGCACTGCATGCTGACCTGGGGAATGGGGGTGCCCTGATGATGTGGGTGACCACACAATGTTGTAAGACCCCCCCCCAGGTTGGTTGATTTCGCACAGTGTTGTAAGACCCCCTCCAGGTTGGTTGATTTTGCACAAAGACACCCAGATCAGCAAGCATCATTTGAGCCTCTGTTGAGCCTCCTTGCTCAGCAAAACTAACAGTTCAACTTCCGACAGACACACATTTTAAATAAATGCCAATAAGGACAGCCAAGTACCCTTCCCCCCACACCTGATTCTCCAAGTGTGCTAATACTAAGCTTTTTGTGGGGTTTAATCATACAGTGTAAAATAGCTTAGGAACATGGCTTTTTTTTTTTACACAAAAACTTTACTGTCCAGATCAAGAGCAGTTGGATCAGCTGATCAAAAGGTTAGCAGTAGAGCTGTTACATTTTAAAACTAACACTCAACGCTGGCTGTCCAGCCTGATTCCCAGAGTGGTCTGATACTTACCTTTCTTTGTTGTTGTTTTAAACCATCTAGTGTGAAAAACATTTAGGCATATACAGTACTTCAACAAAAAAATTTCACTTTCAGGTTGGTGAGCAGTCACATCAGCTAATCAAATGAAAGTTAGATATAGGAGCAGTTAAACTTTGAACCTTACTCCTTCACCCCCACTGACTAGTCTGATTCCCCGATTGTGCAAGCACTTTGCTTTGTTTTATTCCTTTTTATTTCATCCAATGTAATACAAAGTGGAGTACCAGTTAAAAGGGCAAGTATTATTATCAGGGTTCTCCTGATCAAAATAGCAGGGGTGTTCAGGATTATGTAAGATGGGGAGGTGGAGGGGGGAGAGGGGTAGAGGGGGCAGGGGATGTTGTCAAGGGTCTCCTGGCCAAAATAGCAGGGGTGTTCAGGATTCGGTAACATGGTGGGGAGAAGAAGAGAGGAAAGAGGGGCTAGGGCAGGGAGTGGTTGAGAGAAGCAAGGGGAAGGTCTACAGGAAAATGATACTTAAGGGAAAGCAGAGCTAGAAGTACCCTTCTTCATTGCTAGAAAGCAGTTTGGTTTGTTTGAGACACACTCTTGCACTTAGTTGGCAAGTATTTTAATTGAACTTATATTTCTGGAACAAATTTGAGAGATACAGGTAAGGGATAATGGATGATTGTGGAGGTTGGGAAGGCCAGAGAGATAAAAAAATAAAGAAGATATAAAAGGAACAAGGAAAGGAATGTATGTGTTGAGGGAGGCTGCTCTGCAATCACCTGGTTGTATGGAAAACTGTGGTTTTAAAAGCCATATGTGGTACTGAGGGGCAGTTGTTTGTAGGTAGAAAAGGATAATTTGATTGTTATACACAGGAATCGAAGTAGGAGCTTTCTCCAGTTACTGTACAGTGTGATAATGCTGCACCACTAGCAGCAAGATGTTAATGGTATATAACGTGGTTAAGGCTTGCTATTTAAAAAAATGTATCTAGTCTGTGGCAGAAGGAATTTCGTATGAGGCTTATTTAATAGGAGTAGGCTAGGAGTTCATGTCAGTGCCACAACCCTTGTAAAATGTTTTAGTTTAAAAAAAAAAGAATAAAAATGATGAATGGAAAACAGCCATTTTCGTGGAGTGGTTTTTTGGTAAAGTGGCAGGCTTCTGAGATGTAAACAGGCAGGGCAGAATCGCAATCTAGTGGGGGAGAGACATACTAAACACATTCCACGGTCACTGGATGTCAAGTGTAGGGAGAGTACTGTAGGGAGCAGGGAGGAATGAGTTCTGTTGAAACAGTCCACAGAAAGGCACAGTAGCGTGTAGGAGAGTGAAGCACAAGATGGCAGATGGGCCCAGTTATAGAAGAGAGTTTAAAGTCCATGGTTGAAAGGGAAATGATAACCACACCACACATGCGTGCTATGGATACCGCCATGTAGAGTACAGTGGTGAGCCAGCATGCATGCGTGGAGAGAATGCAACTGCGATCTTGATCACTGACTTAGGTTACACACCATGCATGTGCACAAATGGCAGCTGCCATCTTGTGCACAGTGGGGAGCCAGTGCGCATGTGCGAAAGTGATACAGACTTCATTTTAATAATGGATGCCATTTTAGGAGGCCAGAAATGGAGGCAGAGAACAAACTGATAATTTGTAAGAATTATGAAAACACATAGGCCTGGATATTCAGAGTGCGCCAGGCCGTGGCGCAAGCCTGGGCGCAGTGCAACTTGGATGCGCAGGGGCATTGACAGGGTGATATTCAACAGAGCTGCACCATGGCACACCATCACTGAATATCGCACCCTGGCCACCCGCAGTGCACATGGTGCAGTGGCACTGCGCCAGCGCAAGTGGCCAGAGTGGAGCAGGGGGATGCGCTAGCGCAAGGTCTGTTGTGCTAGGTGCAACAACCATGATATTCAAAAGTGCACATGCAAATGGGTCCATAATGCATGCAAGGTGCAAATGGGGCCATTTGCATGTCATTATGGCCCCATTTGCATGCAGGTGCGCTGATCCCCAGTGACCTGCACCTGGTGCGCCTACCGAGGCTCCAGCAGTAAGGGATTGATGCCCCCTGCACATTGCGTGAGCCGGGGCATGCAGCCTGTGCTGTACTACACAGTCCAGATATGTGAATGGATCCATTCACATATCTGGACTTCTTCTATCGACTACCCATTCAGATAATAGTACAGCCCTACCCGTGTGGTGACAGTCAGGGCGGCAGGGCAGCAGGCGCGTGCTGCCACCCGCCACTGATGGGGGAGTGGGGCAGTGGGGCTCAGTGTGCGGTTGGGGAGGGGGGTATCGCTGGACCGCCAGTGATATTGGGCCTCTCCATTTTATTACATATGCCCGTGATTGGGCTGTGAGCGGTCCACTGGACCACCAGGGATATAGGACTTATCTTTTAACACAGATGCCCGCGATCAGGCTGTGAGCAGTCCACTGGACCACCAGGGATATTGGAAGTTTATGTCTACTACTTATGCCCATGATTGGGCATGGGGGGTGCCACTATGAAGGTGCAACCGGAGCTCGGGTGGCCACCCACAGGTGGCAGCTGCCATGTTGCACCCTGCAATACGGCAGCTCACCTGTGGGTAGCCAACTGTTGTTCCTTTTTTTTTTGACTCACCTGTGTGCAGCACAAGTAGGGGTTGTGCATGCACGGCCCCAGCACATCCTGAGCTGAATATCGGATGTGCGGAGTGATGCATGAGCACGCCCCACCTGCACCGCATACGTTACTGATGCGCTCTGGTGCATCGGGTTTGCCAGGCTCAATCCCACGTTTGAATATCATGCCAGGGCGCATCAGTGGGTTGCACATGGTGCAACAGTGTTGCGCCATGCGCAACCCTTCTGAATATCTGGGCCCTAGTAAATTATAAGAGATAACACAATTTAGAAGGGGTTTTCAGCAGAAAAAGCAAATCAGGGCACAGGAGAACATGAAAGGAAGGGTGATTCTAAGAGAGAAGGGGAAAGGTCTTCCATCCAGATCTGCTTATATCCATGTTCTTTATGGGTTTTCATCCAAAACAGTGGTAGCCTGCATAGATTTCTGGTGTGGACACAAGCAGTGCATGTCTAGAGTGGATTGGGGAGGATTAAATGTTACAAAAAAAAAGAAGAAGATAATAGCAAGACAAGGCAGGGATCAAAAAATGGGAGGGCAGGCAGTGTAATCCAGAAGTTACAGTAATGATCAGTGAAGAAGCCAGCTACATCCAGCAGATATGGGTTTGATTCCCACAACCTCCACTTGCATACTGTAAGTGAGCGGACAATGAGCAAGTTACTTAACCATCTCAGTGCTACTGGGTTGCCCCTGAGCTTGAGGGCTTTATCCGAGTACCAGAGGACAAAATAAACAATTCATTGGTATATATATATATATATATATATATTTTAGCAGGATGAACCACATGTCCAAGGCTGGTCAAAGGAGAGGCAATAGGCGATGGAATGTCAGAAATAAGATATTAATAACAATACAAGGTGGGTGGGGGTGGGGTTCTGGGCATGCAGTGTAAAGAATAGGGCAGGTTGGTATTGGGAGTCATTGCTGAGTTTTTTGTTGCAGCCAAGGCTGCAATGGTGGTAGCTTAGTGGGTTACATAGTGCTGTGGCAGCAGAGAGCTCTAAAGGCAATGTGTGCCAATCCAAGCACCAGACAGTTTATTCAAGAAGAGACACAAATGAGAGGAAAGGGAATTATTAGCACTAGCAAGAAAAAGGGGGAAACAGAAGAAATGCAATTAGAGAGGAAGGGGCTTTATTAACATTAGCAACAAGAGATGATGTACTGATATGGTGTTTTTTTTTTTTTTGAGTTTTTGACAGGTGTGGCTGCCAGAAGAGTGAACAACAACAGTGAAGACCCAGTTCATCAGGCAATGGAAATGATAGTACAAGTGCAGGCCATGCTGGAAGCAGCTCGGAAGGATGAGGGGTTAAAGAAGAGGACAGGGAGGAAGAAGAAAGTGCCAGAAAGGGCCACAAGCAGGGATGGAGGATGGCCTGGAAAAGGGGCCAAGGGAGAGCAGGGAAAAAGTGTAAGGACAATGATAATGATCTCACCGGAGCAGGGAATCTGAAACAGTTTATGGAAGGTGTCATTGAGAAGTTGGGTGAGAACAGGCTTGGGACACTGGAGAAGCCGTTGCAGGAAATATAAGGAACTAAAGGGAAGGGGCAGGAGGGGACAAGAGTAACAAGACATGGGATGATGGGGCACTGGAGGTCACAGTTGGGGACCATATTCAACAAGCATTGAAGGAGAAAATTTAGAAAAGGGAGCATGTTGACATATTTGCACTGGTACACAAAGAAACAGCAAAGAGATATGAGGAGAAGGAGAGAATAGGGAGGAACACAGAGATGGCAGTGGCTTTAGTGTCACTGGTGAAGTCGCAGGAGAAGTCATTTACGGGGAAGACCATGGAAGCATGGATTATAGGGTTTACATATTTCAGTGCTATCATGCTGCAAAAACAGCTGGGGCTGGCCATCTCTTTATTAATATATTTTCAGATTATACATAATACATATAAGATGCAAGGATGTTAAGGGTGGCTGTTATATGATGAGAAGTTTCATCAGACGATGGCTTCTCATGGGGATGTTTGATGGGATACAAGGCACATAGACATCTGGTTTGAAATGATGATGGTACAGATGGGGGCGGGGGAGGGAGTATAAACAGAAACAGGCAACCAGCAAAAGCTATGTTGGGGATATAATAGGACACAGTATGTATGGGCAAGCTGCATGTTCAAACATGCCTGTTCAAAGTGTGGTGAGCTACACCCATTATCATACTGTAGGAGTGGGGGAACAAAATTTGAGGGACTGGTGTATTGGGCACAGTTCTTTCAAGGGTGCTTTGGGGGATTAAGGGGGCAGGGGAAAGGGGAGAGGCAGAGGTTTCAATGGTGGAGGGGTCTGCCACAAGAAATGAAGGCAGATGGAAAGATAAGGGCAGGGACAAGTGGGAAAATGGGATTAAAATGGCAACTACGAAGGGTAGCAGGGAGCAATTAGTGCTGGTAACCTAAGATCAGTAAGGGGAAATTTATATTGGGCAAGAGAAGAGTGGTGGTGAGGTGTGGGGGGAGACAGCTGCGCATGGATGTAGGGACAGCAAAGGTGCAGTAGAAAAGGATATGGGGCATGCAAGAGGCCCAGCTGCTGCCTCTTCTGGAGGAATTAAAAAGAAAATTGCCAAGTCCGGACTTACCGATTTTACATTTGTGGGGAAAAGGTTGGGCAGAAGACCTTGACTGGATATTTTGAGGGTGATACATGGGCAATCCATTTATATATTGGGTGGAGAGAAGAGCAGCAGTGAGGCCTTGGGGGAGATAGGGCTGTGGCCAGGGGAAGTGATCACCTGGTCAGAGATTATCCCTAGGCGGGTATGGTGATATACGAGGGATGTAAAATCAATAGAAGGGGCCAGGAAGAGGCTAAACAATAAAGTGGAGACCATAGAAAAGTGGATAGGGGTTTGTATATAATGCACAAGGACATCTCATACAAATGCACTGGGTTATATAGGCAGGACAGGATGTATTTAACATATGTGGGCTTAGACGTGTTTAACCTACAGCTGGAAGAGATCATCACAGGGCAGGTGCGGCAATATGCAAAGGATGTAAAAGCAGTGGAAGGGGCCAGGATGAGGCTAAATAAAAATTTGGCAGCCATAGTGAAGGGGATGGGAGGTTTGTACATAATACACAAGGACATCTCATATGAATGTAGTGGGTTGTATAGGCAGGACGAGATACATTTAACAGATGTGGGCTTGGACATGTTTAACCTGCAGATGGAAGGGGCAGTAGAGGAACAGCATAGGAATGGGGGCTTGGTGGGGTAGCCCATAATCCAGCATAATAGCTGGAGATGGGCTAGTGGATGGAAGAGAAGAAGGGGGGAGGGGAAGGGGGGAATGGGAGACACAGGAGAAAGATATATTGGCCCCAAGGGGGTACTGGGCCTGTAAACAAGGACATGGGATGGGTCTGCACCCAGCCGTGTTTGGTCCTTGTTTGTGGGGTTTGCATCTTTGAGGGCCAAAGGTGGGAGTCAGGTATGCACCCAAGCCCAGAAGGCAGGAAATGGGCGTCGGGTAGGCACCCGAGCCCTGAAGGATGGAAAATGGTTGAAGAACAATGGATGTATACAATGGATGATGTACGCATGAAAAGGATTCAGATGATCATGTGATTTAAAATAAAAAAGGAAGGAATTATGAGTTAATAATAAAATATGGCCAACTAAGCACCAGACATGGATTTGTGTGTGCTGTAGTTATTTTGGAATGGGCATCCATGCACACAAATAAACTTCAGGGACATACCAAATGGAAACTGTGCTTTCATGATGAATAGCAGTCATCTGCTGATCAAAAGGTTAGAGAAAAGCATGGGTGGTTTCTTACTGATTCAATAAGCAGCTGAGCAGAATGAATGTGCTGCAGAGCAGCATCTGTTTTAAGATGCTAATATCTTGGGGATTCCATACAGTGACATACAATTTCCATGTGGCACCAGTTAAAGAATTCAAAATTCCACAATCCAATCAGGATTCTATGAGTTTTCCCACTTTTTCCATGAAAAACAGAAAATCATGGTCCTTGCACAGGGATGGTTCAAAAAGGTCTACTAGGAATCCACCCATTGCTGTTTTAAATATTAGACATCTGACCAAGTTTCACATCCAAAAAAGTACAAATTCTGATCAGAGCCAATTGGGCTGCAGAAGAGGAATCTGGATTAAAAATATTGAAAATTATTTTTACCTTTATAGTTTTACACCTACTTTTCAACACAGCCTTGTGATGAACCTGTTTCATAAAGAAGGGCATAGAAAATGTTAAACTCTTGGCCTAAAAGTGATGTCATGCAGGGACTGCAAAATCAACTTTTTGACTGCAAAAACACATTTTGAGCAGGAGTTGAAAAATGACAGCTGTCACATTGATGAGACACTGTACCAAAATGGCTACATGGAAATGTTGTGGGAAAAATACTGAATATTACCAAAGTTATGAGCCCGCATGTGCAAAATTCAGCATAGCCTCATATCTTAAAGCAGCAGTGCAACAATTGATGAAAATTTTGACCTATACTTTTTGTATGCTATTTTAGATTGCCAATTACCTCCTGACTTGTATGATATCATTCTTTCCACAATTTGAGTCTGCTTGAGTTCCTTTTTCCATGTCTGAAATAATAAAAGGAGCACTCATTTTAATGCAACTCAGACCAGGTTTTTATCAGTATTTGTAGATGTTTTTGGACAACTATTGTTCTGTAAGGTCTGAGAGCACTGTCTGCTGCATAATAGTTAAATTTAGTCAAAACAGAAGCGATATATAAACAACAGATGGTCAAAAACAGCTGAAAATACTGATGAAGACCTGGTCCACTCTGTATTATCCCTTAGGCTGCCGAAAGAATTACAACATATAGGAATTTTGAACTGATATATCAGTCCATGGCATAGCAAGCTTTAAAAGGAGTGCTCCTGTTATTATTTCAGACATGAAAGAAATACTAAAGCATATTCAGACTGTGGAAAGAAGAGCATCATACAAGTCAGAAGGTAAGTAGCAATCTAAAATAGCATAAAAAAGCATCAGTCAAAATTTTAACCAGATTGTTGCACTGCTATTTTAATAGATAAACATATTAGAATCATACAACACAAGAATGTGCAAAGTATAATGCTACCCCACATGAAATTTATTTAAAGTCAGAGAATGCATTGCTATTTTACTTTTTTTTGGCATTGGAAAAGTATAACTTGGTCCACAGGGTGGAAATTTAGATACAACTTTACTTAATCAAGCCCTACTACAGGGAGGACAGTGTCCATCCCAGGAAAGGAGAGCTGCCAATAGGTGGCTCAATCCTGCTCCTACCCTCCCCCTCTTCCAGCTTCCTGAGGTCGTTCCTGAACCCAGGTCACCGGAGTGACACAAGGTAAGGCTAGATGCCTCAACCCACTGCACCACCGGGCCGACAGGTGATGGCCTTCTAAACTGACCTGCTAATAGAGACTATGGATATGAAGACAGTAGAGAAGTCCTTAGTGTTGCACATCCCTTAACTTTTGCCAGCACTGAGCCAATATGGCTGTGTAGAGCTTTTAGGAGTGGCAAGAGCATTTAAAAGAATATTAGATGCTCACGCTGCACTAGAGTCAGATGTAACTGATACTGCTGCTATTACAGAACTGTGCATGTGTGATATTCGTGCATGTGCAGTTTGCCTCATACTCAGCCATAACATGGCAGCACTGACATGACTACATATGCACCTTACTCACATATGCACAGTTTAAGTCAGCATCGGTAAAAGTAAGACCCCATTGAAAATGAGATACTGCATCTTAGCCAGGCTAATGTGTATCAGTACATTGAAGAAGTGGATAAAATTAGGACCCCTCTGAAAATGAGATCCTACATCTCATCAAAGCTATCCTGTGTCAGTACATCACCAAAATGGATAAAAGTATGACCCATTGAATATGACATATTGCATCTCAACCAGGCTATCTGGCTGTGTCAGTACATTGTAATAGTGCTATAATACCATCAAGAGGTGCTGGAGACATATGAACATTGAGAGCAAAGCTTGAGAAATTTCAGCATTTTTCCAGAGCCTTTGTGATATGTTGCAGGTGAGTTTTACCACTTAAAACAAATAAAAAGAGTCTTAACATTTGTTATAGTGATTTTACTGACAGGCATAATGAAGTCAGTTGCATACATGTATTGATTTGAGCATACAGCAAAATGTACAGTAGTTTTGTTCCAGTTTTACATGAAAAATACATGGAAAAGGAGAGTGTCCTACAGGGAAATGTTTTGTTCAATCTGGGAACACTGCAATTGACACCGCTATCATTCTTTGTAATTCCCTAGGATGCCCCTTGCAAAATCAGGACTGCAAATATAAAACTTGGTGTACTTCATCATCACAGACATTCAATGACACTGGATGCACTCAAACTAGCCACCAGTAGCTCAGTACTGTCTACCACTGACTATGGGTTGCCTATATATGGGGTGGGCACAAAAACTGCTGTTAGCAGGATCATGACACTCCTCAATAAGGCCTGTCATCTTACTTTGGGGGCTACTCTCGACACCCACACCTGCTCGCTGTACACTGAAACTGGGTGGCTCCCACTCCATCTTACAGGGCAATACCAAACCTGCCTACTTCTAAAAAAAGTAAAACTTAGACTGACATCCCCCACACTGGGCGAACACTTTTCAACCCATAGTGCAGTCACTAACAATATGGTGATTCCCTTCAAAAGGACGAAACTTTCCCAGAACTCTGTCCTGTATCAAGGTCCGAATGGTACAATGATCAACGTACTGTCCTCACTGATACTACCAAGATTAGTACCTTCAAAGCTGGGCTCAAATCTCTCCTTGGCTCTAAAATGAATTGTACCTGCTTGCACTAATGCGATAGTACCTCATCCACAGTTTTCCATTTACCTACCCCCTCTACATCTTTCAGCTAATACCACTTTTTTTCTTAACCCACTCCCCTACCCCCAATTGGGTGATGATGGCCTCACTTGGATGAAAGCTCCACCTCTCTCCCACCTGAGATGATGCCACCTGCCTGCACTAATGTGATAGTACCTCGCCCCAACTTTTCCATTTACCTACCCCCTCTACATCTTTCTGCTATATACCACTTTTTTCTTAACCCGCTCCTCTACCCCAATTACCTGATGATGGCCTCACTTTGTTGAAAGCTTCACCTCTCTCCCACCTCAGATGATGCCACCTTCAGCTGATCCCCCCAACCCCTTCTTATCTAATCAATCTGTTAATATTTACTAATTTGATGTGTATAAGTTCAGATTTTACTATTACTGCATGTGTATATGCTTCAATGTTTTTTTTCTTTTGTTGTCTTTGTAAACCTTGTATTTTTGTAGTGTTTGTTCAACACTGATGTGGAACCTTTGAAAATGAGTCCTTGACTCAAAGGTATTAATCCCAAACTGAAATAAATAAATAAAACTCCGAAAACCCAAAAAGATTAGCTACCTAGCATTTATTTACCCTTCCTACAAGTATAAACCATTAGAGTTACAATTGACCCATAGCCAGCTGTATCATGGAAGCACTGACATGTCTACATATGTGCCATACTCACATATGCATAGTTTAAGTCAACACCGGTAAAAGTAAGATTCCACTGAAAATGAGATTCTGCATCTTAGCCAGGCTAATTGTAGAAGTGGGTAAAATTAGGACCCCTCTGAAAATGAGATCCTGCAACTCAACAAAGCTCTGTGATACGTGGTAGGTGAGTTTTACCATTTAAAATAAATAAAAACAACCTTAACATTTGTTACAGTGATTTTACTGACAGGCATAATGAAGCCAGTTGTGTACGTGTATTGATTTTAGCATATAGAAAAATGTACAGGAGTTTTGTTCCAGTTTTACATGGAAAATAGAGGGAAAAGGGGGGTGCCCTACAAAGAAATGCTTTGTTCAGTCTGGGAACATTGCAGTTAACACTGCTATCATTCTTTGTAATTCTATCCTTAAAACATTAGCTGCCTAGCATTTAAAACCCTTCTTATGCTAATTAGGACCAGAAAGGGTTAACATAAATTAATTATTAAGAGGAAAATCTGAATTCATACACACACACTGGGAGAGTTGACTAAGATTATAATTTGACACTACTCTGCAGTCAGTTAGATGCTGTTATCTGTTGAATGTCATGTCAGTAAATTATTAGTCTCCAAAGAAGGCAAGCCACATTGCAATAAAAAAAAAGCTGAGAAAACAGTGTTGGAACTGGTTTACCAAGTTTGATTCAAAAGAATACATGTGTTTCATGTACTCACTGAAGCAATACAAGGCTGGGGAGGAGAAATGAATGTCCAGAGCATTTGTTTCTTAATCCCTAGGCTACTGAAAGAACTAAAATGAATCTATTTCTATCATTCTTTGTAATTCCCTCCCTAAAACATTAGCTGTGTAGCATTTAAAACCCTTTTACATCCAATGCCACTAATTAGGTTCAGAAAGGGTTAACATAATCAATTATTAAGAGAAAATATTGAATTCATTCACACAACTGGTTTACCAAGTTGGATTCAATAGAGCACATGTGTTTTGCATACTCACTGAAGCAATACAAGGTTGGGCAGGAGAGGTGATTGTCCAGAGCATTTGTTTCTTAATCCCTAGGCTGCTGAAAGAACTAAAATGAATCTACAGGTATCTGATTGAGCCCTGGACAAATATTCTGTCTGCAGCACTGCAAGGGTTGAATTGAAGGGCTGCAAAGATGGAAGGATCATTTGAAAACTCCAAAGGAAGTGTTCCACGGCCTGAATCCGGTAGCTCATTTTTAGAGCTTATGCTAGAGGGCTGCAGGCTCCGCCTACCTGCAGCCCTAAAAAAGAATCATTTTAAAAAAAAATACATAAATTGTATCCAAGGCATTTTTTGCCACACCTTTTTTTTGTACATTGACCCATCTTTTGGAAAAAGGAGGGCTTTTCAGTAACAATCAGTCGGACACATGCTTGTACACTGACCCATTTTTTTAAAAAAGAAGCTGGGCTTTTCTGAAAGAATCAATCAGACACTGATGCTGACATAACATGCATTTGTTTCCCCATTGGACTCTGAAAATACTGTCACAGAATTTACCATTTTTTTTGCAGTGTAAAAACACTGGGGCGAGGTTGAATGGATCTGCAAGGATTTGCGTGTATGCTAATTTCAGAATAGACACCCAGCTAAACTGTTAGACCATAGAAACATAGAAACACAGAATTTGTGGGCAGAAAAAGGTTCACTAGGCCCACCTAGTCTGCCCAGATGTTCCCTGCCTAGTCTATCCAGTGCCCCTCCTTTCCTTGCCTTTTTACTGTTATTCCTCTATGGCTGACTTATTTGTAGCCCCTCACTGTTTTCACCTCCACCACTTCTGCTGGTAGTCTTTTCCAGGTGTCTACCACACTTTCAGTGAAGTAGTACTTCCTCACATCCATCTTAAACTCCCACTCCAGCTTCATCACTTGTCCCTGATCCTGATTCTTTGTCTCATTTAAAAGAGACTCTCTCTGCTTGTACCCTGTGAGATACTTGCAGGTCTCTATCATGCCCACTCTCACTCTCATCTCCTCTCTTCCAGGGTGCATATGTTAAAATCCCTCAGCATCTCCCTCAAAGGGCTTCTTCTACAGCCTGTGCATCATTTTAGTTGCCCCCCTCCCCCGGACTGCAACCACTCTATCTCCTTTCTGAGGTATAACATCCAAAGCTGGGCACAGTACATTAGGCAGAATCTCAGAATTAAGTGATACAGTAACAAAACCACCTCCCTCCTCCCGCTGGAAATTCTCCTCTCTATGCACCACAGCATCCCACTAGCCCTACCCATTGCTTTATCATACTGCCTTTCCCATTTGAGGTAATCACTTATAATAACATCAATGTCCCTTTCCTGTTTAGTGCTGGCAGCCAAGATGGTCAGTGAATTCAAACAGGCATGGGCTAGACAGTACAGTCACCTTAGCAAGACAAATCAATAGTAGAGGATAGAAAACCCAGGCAGACTAAATGGACCACACGGTCTCCTTCTGCTGGCAAATTCTTATGTTCTTATGTATTCACTGTCAGTACCTGTCCCTGCCCCCATCCTGTACTCTTCTCTAGGGTTCCTATGCCACAGATGCATTATCTTGCAATTTTTGACACTGAACCTCTACTGCCAAAATCTTGATCATTCCTTGAGTTTCCCAAGATCCCTGTAGATTTTCTCTACCGTCTCCAGAGTGTCCAACCTATTACAGATTTTGGTATTATCTGCAAAAAAGGCATATATTCCCTTTCATTTTTTTTTGCAATGTCACTTATAATGACATTGAATAGCACCATTCCCAACACTGAGCCCTGCAGCACCCTACAGTTCACTTTCCCATCATTAGAACGAGTACCATTAACCACCACTCCCTGTCAATAATTCATTAACCAGTTTAAAACCCAATTCAATATTTGGGATCTCACCACTATGCTGTTCTATTTCTTTATTAGTCTTCTATGCAGCAGAGCACCAAAGGCCTTGCTAATGTCCTGATAGGCCATGTCCACTGCCCTCCCCTGATTTACTTCACTAGTCACCCAGATGAAGAAATCAAGTCAGATTTGTCTGGTGTGATGTCCCCGAGAATCCTTGCTCCCTTTGGTCTTCAAGGCCACACTGGATTCAAAATGCAGTGCTAGCCTTTCCTTTAACAGGGTTTCAAATAATTTCCCCACAACTGAAGTGAAAATGGCTGAATTATAATTGAGAGCCTCCCTCCTACTGCCACATTTTTGAATATAGGGCACTACTCCTGCTCTTTTCCAGTTCTCAGGAATCATTCATGTTTCAAGTGAACTGTTGATGATGGCCCTCAGTGGGGAAAATAGCACCTCTCTGTGAGTTCCATTAATATTTTTGGGTGTATCCCTTCTGGTCTCATAGCCTTATCCATGTCCAGAGCTTTAAGTCCTTGTAGGACTGTTTCCTCTGAAAATGGACCTTTGTTCACTTTGTCCCCCCCCCCACCTCACCCAATTGTTCCTGCAACACCCTGGTACTTTGCCCCCCCCCCACCACTTTTGAAGACTGAGCAGAAGTACCTGTTCAGGAAGACAGCTTTTTCTTGGTCCTCTTCTGTGCAGTCTCCCCCTGCCACCCTGTTAATCCTCACTATCCCTCCCCTTGCTTTCCTCTTCTCACTTATGTATCTGATAAAAGTCTTATCTACTTTAGCTACCCTTTGGCTATTCTTTCCTCCATCTACATCTTTGTTCCCCACACTACCAGTGGTTAAATTAGAAATGTTTAGGTGGGAAGCTTTCACATCTAGATTTGCAGGTGGTGGAACTGTCATTTCTTTGGGGGGGTGGGCTATCCTATATTAGTCAACAGAAAAAGGTGACAGAGGTGCTGGAACAGTCATACAATTTTTAAGAAGTGGTGGAGATGAGTTCCAGTGGGCTCCTGCCCAGTTTAACCCCTGCTCACCACCTTTCCTGCTTCCATCAGGTTTATTTGGTATACCTCCTTATCACCCCCCCGTGTTTCTTTATTCTGCCTGAATGTCCCCCTTTTTCATTCACCACCTTGGCCACTACCCTAAGGAACCATGACAGTCACTTTTTCCTTCTGCTTTTACTCACTTTACACAGATGCTGGTTGCCTTAATTAAGCCATCCCTTATTGTTCCTCACTGTGCCTCTACCACTCCCTGGCAATTCCTCCCCACAAGGCAGTTTCTAAGGCATTCTCCTATTTCTTTAATATCCACCCTCATAATGTCCAGGACCCTTGTCCTCATGAGGTTTTCCTCAGCTACCACCTTTATGTTAAACCACATTATTCAGTGATCACTGCTACCTAGGAGTCTGCCCACTGTGATGTCTGCAATGTTATTAGGGGGTTTAACTGTATCTTATCTTTTTTTGTAAGAACATAACATAAAAAAATGGAAGATGTATTGAGGCAATCACACAACTTGTCCATACCCTGTTATCTCAACAAACCTGGTCATTTATATGTGTTGGCCTAACATATGTGTTTTTTATCAAGTTTATATATTTAAAAAAATGTTTTCTTCTGTTGTCTGCATTGATAAATTAATAATTACTTCCACCTTCCCTTATTAATATTTTGCAATGCTTTTGATGCCTTTCAAATGCATTGTGTGGTACCAAACAGTTTGTCTAATTGGGTAGTTTAAACACACTCGTCCTCTGCCTTAATTACAGTACTTTCCTTATATTATTTGTTAAACACTGTGGTGATTTTTGTACTATACCATTTTAGTACTGGAATGTACTCTGCTTTTCCTCAAAATGCCTTAGTTTTTCAGCTATAGATCCCAATAAACTGGTAAATTCTTACTTATAAATTATTAACCCCATTCCTACTTGTGTTACTGTTTCCTAATCTACAGTATGGTGGTACCTTTTGGTTTCCCTGTTTCCCCTTCCTTTAAAACAAAGAGGACCATATTGTGGACATTAAATCCCAGGGGTTCTCTAATAGTGCAATTAGTCAAATAGTCACAGGCATTACTTAACACCACATCCAGAATTGCTCCTTGTCTTGTAATATCTGTTACATAATGTATTAAGACATTTTCATTTCCAAAATGTATAAAGCGTGCTGTGACTGGAGTGTTAGTAAGTTTATTTTTGTTAACATTTGAATATCTCTATGCTTTAAATTGTCCCTTAAAATTAGAACGCCTTCCTCGCACCCTTCCTCAATTTAGTTTAGTAAGAGAGAATATGTGTCCTTTTTTGATTTGGTCATCTAAAAAAGGATACCACATAGAAGTCTTGTATTACTATGCCTTTCCAGGGTAATCCAAAGGTATCCTACTGCCTCCAGTTCTCTTGTTATTCAACCCCCAACTCTAACCCAATATTGTCACTTGCATAAAGTGCTACTCCCCCACCATTTTAGTGCCTCTGTCCCTTCTAAATATCATCATTAGCACACCGGGTTTCTAGTAGTCTGATAATGTCTAATTTTTCCATGTAAGTTAGTGATTAATTCATTAAGTTTTGTAAGACTTCTTACATTTGCATTTATTAATAAGCACTTTCAATTCTGTTAACTTTTTTGACATTATCTGGTTTATTGCTATGATCTCTACTGTCTCTATGAATTACTGCTCCCTCCTTAAGTGTTTTTATGTTGGTTTCTTCTCTCAAGCACCCCTTATTTCCCACTTTAAACAACTACTGATGGAATTGTTTCAATAGTTGTCCTGGATACAGTATGCTGGACCTTTTCTACTACGTTTAAAAGCAGGTCATCAATTCTAAAGAGATGCAGTCTATTGACAAAAGTGTTTCAAACTCAATTGAGTATAACATTCTCCATCCCTGCCCAATTTGTTAGACATTGAGTGGTCATCCTTATTTCCCTCTATATCCCTGGGCATTCCCTTGTAACAGGTAAAATTTTGGATTAGAGATGTGCAAAATTGGAAAATTTTACCTGTCAAAATATTTTACCTATTTCCCGCATTACACAAATTTTTTTGCCTAGGCGAAATGTACTTTAGCCTCTAATTTTGCTTTGGTGTAATGCACAATTTTGTCAAATTTTGTTAAATTTTGCCCTATTTCGCTTTCGCATAAGGTGAAGTTTCACCATTATCCTTAATTTTACCAATGTTTTTCAATTTCACCAGTGAAATTGCAATGCATTGTGGGTAGATTACTGAAATATCATTTGTAGGCTGCTTCCTGCACAGTATATTGTCTGTTGAGTTGGAGAGCAGTTCAGTGTGGTGCATCATAGCCAATAAACCCTTCAAAAACCTTTTAATTTGTGATTTTTGTGAGTTAATTGCTCCCAAAATCTTAATTTGGTTCCTAATGCTGCTAGTGAACATTTTTTGTTTTGGTATCTTTGGATAATACTCAGCTAAACTTAGGTAGTGTTTCCAGTTTTCTCTGTGTCTGTGTCTGTGAGGAGCTGAGTGGAGGAGGGTCAACCATATGGTTTGTCTGTGTGTATATGTGAAAGCAGAGCAGGCCAGCAGCTATTATTTGACAGATTTCTCACAAGTTGTGAATGAGTTTCTGTAATTTCTTTTAAGTCTTAATATTTTTGTTGGTTTGCTACTTGTTTGTTATATTTTTCTTACATACTGACCTTTTTGGGGGTAACTTTATCTGAACAATTACTCATTCTGAGTAGCTCTGTTCCTGTTTCCTTTTGCTTAATCACTTGTACTTTATTTTTTATTGGAAGTATTCATGTACATTGACCATGTGACTTGTCCATACACAGGTGCACTGCATTGTTGAATTGCTCACAGAAATTAAAATTGTGATCTAGCCTCTGCACTGCATCTTTCCTGTTTTTCTATTTAATTTGCTTATCATATTAACCCTTTCCTTCCTGTTACACCACTGGTGTTTACTACCTGACCCTGTTATATATGGGGGCATGTTAGGCAGTGGCAGCACCATGGTTAGGCCTGAAAACCATTTGAATTGGTGCAGAAAACAGCAGATTTCTGTCCTGATGCTGGATGTGAACCATGTAACTACATGTCTGACACCTGATTTCTGCCTGAATGTACTGTAACATGTTTTGGGAAACATTTCTGGACATCTGGGCCATGTTAGGCAGTGGCAACAACATGATTAGGCCTTACACCACTGGTAAACAGTGTGCCAAACAACATGTTTTGGTCCAGGTGAAAGGTGTGCAACATATTACAGCAAGTCTGACATCTAATTTTGGTCTGAATTTATTGTAACATTTTTTGAAAAACATTTCTGGACTTGTGTGGCATGTTAGATAGTGGCAGTACCATGGTTACCCTGAAAACCATTTTAAACGGTGCAGAAAATAGCAGATTTGGGTTCTGATGCTGGATGTGAACCATGTACCTGCATGTCTGACACCTGACTTCCATCTGAATGTACTGTGAAATTTTTTGGGAAACATTTCTTAACTTCTGGTCCATGTTAGGCAGTGTCAACACCATGATTAGCCCTTAAACTGATGGTAAACAGTGGGCCAAACATGTTTTGGCCCAGGTGAAAGGCGTGCAACATATTACAGCATGTCTGACACCTGATTTAGGTCTGAATTTACTGTAAAATATTTTGGGAAACATTTATGGACTTGTGGGGCATGTTAGCCAGGGGCACCACCTCAGTGAGGCCTGAAAATCATTAGAAATTATGCAGAAAACAACAGATTTGGGTCCTCCTGATGGTGAGTGTGAACCATGTAACTGCATGTGTGACACCTGATTTCTGGATGAATGAAATGTAACAATTTCTGGGAAACATTTCAGGAATGCTGGAGGATCAGGAATACAAGGGTAATACAACACTGAGTGGGGTTAATTAATAGAGGGAGAACAAGAAAAGGGATTGAATTCCTATAGGGAGCATAAGACAAGAATAAACAATAGCAATGGTCAGTAAAATTATTTTACATACAAAATAAAGAAACAAGAGGGCTTATGGAATGGATGTTTATTAAAGATGATAGAAAAGCTTTTTTGGGGGGGTTATTTTTTATGGGGGGACATACAAACAGCAGAATGGAAAATAGAAAAATGAAAACAAAATAGACAAATTAATTTATGCTGCCACATTATGTGCCAGTGGGGCCACCACAGAGTTCTGACAGGATGCACATGATTTTGTCAACATCAGACTGCAATTTAGAAATCCCCCCCCCCCCCCCCAGGCATAACAAAAATCCTGTCTGAAATTGATTAAATCTTATCAGACATGCTGGACTGCAGACAGGACAGCGGATAAGTCTGTATGTGTCACTGGCACTGCTGGCAAGGTGGGGGCTGCCTGTGCTGCTGGCTTTTAACAGGGAGGACCCTGAAGGGGTCTTTATGTTACTGACTGCTGCTGTTTTCTGGTACAGTGAGCATGGCAAGGATGTTTAACTGGTCCAGCCATGCCTCCCTCCTGCTCAGCCCCTTCAGTGCTTACACCCGCACTGCTCCCCACAGCTGCACTCAATGATGCTGCCGCTTCCAGCAATTTAAGGTACCATTATGGCAGGTGGTGGTGGACCATGTGACTATGCCAGTTGTCCCAAAGTATGATCCACACTTTTCTCCATGCACTTCCTGCCCACATAGATTGCAGGTGATCACTGGGTCACCAACTAATATTAAGTAGAAGAAGTTCCAGACAGAAGAACTTCAGGGATGATGGTGCCATGAGGTGGGGGTGCCACAGATAATGCCCCAGGCACTGATTTGTCCAGCTGCTTGGGAAGGGGCACGGTCTCCTGCTGCCTGGGTGGAGGAACAGTATCCTTCTGGTGCTGCAGAGGGGCACTGTCTCCAACTGCTGCTGGTAAGGGGGCAAAGTTTGCTGCTCAGTGCTAATGCAGGAGCAAAAAGCCTCCTACTGTGGCATTTCATTTGAGATGGTTAGCTGAAATGCACGTACAGGTGCCACACTGTCTTCACCCTTTTGCCCCTGATACAAATGACATATACTATTAAGTATCATCTGCATAGCAGTGAAAACTCAGGCTGTACTGTCTAATGAGCCTCCCCAGGAACAGCATGTACACCATAAACAGCATCAGTGGCAGGATCGAACCTTGAGGCCCTTCACAGGTCATGATCATCAGGGAGGAGGGGAAATTCCCCATCACTACCCTCTGCCTCTCTCCTGAGAGAAAAAACTAAAAGCAGTTGGTGACAGTACCGGTGAGTCCACAAACCTCTCTATGTTGATCCAGCACCACGATGTGGTCCACAGTATCAAATACAGATGGCAGATCGAGGAGAATGAGAATTGACCACTCCCCTCAATCTCTGGCCATGAGGAGGCCATTATGTACCTGGACTAATGATGTCTCTACACTGTGGTTCATCCTAAACCCAGACTGGAATGGCTCATAGATGTCCAAGACCTCCAAGTGTTTCTCGAGCTGAAAGAGCCACTATCTTCTCAATAACCTTCCCTAAAAATGGGAGGTTGGATATAAATCTATAATTAGCCAGGACATCAGGGTTGAGAGATTTTTTTTCAGAAGGGGCTTCACCATGCCTTCTTCAAGGCATTGGGGAAAATCCCCTCCAAAAGTGAGCAGCTGACAATCCCAGCAAACACTGGACCAATGACCTTGACATAGCCTACTAGGAGATGCATCAGGCCAGGTCCAGTTTGCAACCAGTGGGCTGCAGCTTCAAAATCACCTTGGAGACCTTGGACACCTCCACTAGCTGAAACTCCACCAGGACAATCGGAGCACTCCTGCTTACCCCAGACCCCACTCAGCGGGACTGATCTAGACCCACTGACAAGATCCCAGCCCCAATGGCAGATACCCGGTCAAAGGAGAACAGAGCAAACCCTTTGCAAAGTGCTACTGAAAAGGCCGTATTCAGCTGTAGACAGACTCAATGAATAAGCCTGTCCACAGTTCGAAAGAGCTGAGCTGGTTTGTTCTTCTCTGAAGCAATCTCCCTGGACAGGAACTCTGCCTTCTTATGCTCAATTTATTTTTGATAATCAGCAAAGTGATTTCTCAAAGTCAATCTATCCTCCACTGACTGAGTCCTATGCCAGCAATGCTCTGACCTCTGACCCATGGTCTTCATCACCTTGAGAACCCCATCAAACCATGGGGGTCTCAAGTAAGAGGACCTGGGTTATATATGGACCAGTGAGATAGTATTGAGTGCCCCGCTGACAGCCATTTCACCCAAGCCAGTCATGCAAATGGTACTTACATTGGACAAATTAACTACTGCCATCAGTCCCTCAGGGGACAAAACCCTCAAAGAGTGATAGCTGATCATCTCATTAGGGAAGGGACCATTGGGGGAGGGCTCAAATGAGAATTTCACCATACAATGATTGGAGCAAATGACCCAATCAATCCCAAGGTCAATGACCTCTGCATCCAATGAGAATACCAAGTCCAAGGTATGGCTGTGATGATGAGTCACAGAGGCAACTGCCTGTGCAAGGCCAGCGATATCATCAGCTGGAGAAGGTCAGAGCCAAACTGCAAGGATTCATCATCGATCCAGGCATTGAAGTCCCACAGAACAGGCCATCTGGGGAACTCCAACATCCTGTTGCCGATAAGGTCCACAACCTCATGCAGAAACTCTCTGCCTGATCCCGGAGGGTGGTAAACCAGAAGAATTCTGCAATCTGCACCTGGACCCCCACACACTGCCATGCATTCAAATGACAAGGTGGAACCCACCAAATGTACAGAAAAAGTCAGGCTGTATCTAAAACAGTTGGCCACACCCCTGCTCCTGCTATCCCTCCTCAGGCAGTGTACCACAGAGTGCCCATCCGGGACCAATGCCTCCAAAACTGGACCTACATCATCCCCCAACCAGGTCTCCATGATACACGCCAGATCAACCAAAGAAATCAAGTCCAGCATAACCAAAGTCCTGGTCCTCTTCAACCTGGTGTTGCATAACACTGCCCAGAGGGTATCAGTGAAGGCTGTAGGCCCTCTAGCTGCTTGCCCACATGATCTGGTGGGAACCCTGGGAACAGAAGCCAAGCATCTCAGGCCCCTCTCAAGGCTCTGTTTACTCTCAAGGTGCATCCTGCTCCTAACCTCTCCAATCTCGCTCACCTTCGTTAAGTCCCTGGTGCCCTGTCACAGACTCCCATGTCCCTTGCAAATGTCCAGCTCCCTGCAGTGCCTAATTGCAGTAGCCAGGAGGGGGAGGTCACAAAAGGGGCAGAGGTCATGCAGCAGGGCAGTCAGGTAACTAATTTGGAGGGGTCCAAGACTCCTGCACATAACTTAAACAACAAACAAAGATAGCACAACAATATAACAATGCTTGCCCTTCCCCACAACTTATAATCTCACTCTTACCAAATTATTAAACTATAAAATAGACCTAACTACACACATACACTCCACATACACATATCCACACACCCCAATATTAAACAATTCCCCTCCCAATACCTCCCACCATTTAAAAAGTAAAAAAAAATCCATTTTTCAGGAGAGATTTAGAAATAGTGCCACAAAAAAATGAAATGATCAGAGCTTCTTCCTAGAAACAGTGCCCCAGCAATTCATTGCAAGTTCATACTAATATGTTCAGTAGAAAGTCCAATTGCAGTCACCATCCAGTAAATAATCCACAGTGAGCTCCCACCAAACTAGGAAGAAATACCACAGGAGCTGTGCTCATCACCACAAAACTCCCAGTGTGGAAAGTTAATTAGGTACTGCAGGCTGAAATATTAAAAAGAGGAGGCTTTCTGGAGGAGGCGATGATGCAACCAGTGCTCCTCCCAAAACTTCTGTCACTAGTCCTGGGATCGAACTATGTTGAATACAGTCAAGTGACGGTCAGGTTGTACTCACCAGGCCTGAAATTCACACAAAAAAAGAGGAGATGAATGAAGAGTTTTGTTTTTTGTTTTTCATGTATACATTGTAAGTATGGAACTTTAATCTTACTTGGAGGAGGCTTGTCCCTTATCTAAGGAGAGCTGTTGGTGCCTGTTGTTGCCCAGGCTGTCTGTGGACTCACTGCTCCTCATACTTCTAGTGACCACAGGGCAACCACAGAGGAATATGATGACCTCACATGTAGCTTAGATGTCTGATAAGGCCTTGTGGGGAAGGGTATGATCCCACTGACATGGATTTGAGAAGCAGTAGTTCCAAGCAGCAGATGCCATTTAATGGCATTTATAGAACACCAGGGGAGTGAATTATATATGCAGCTACATGCTGCTATGTCTGAGAGATAAGCTTTTCAATTTAACTAGGGAGAATTAAATCTTTACATAAATGAAACATGGACTGATAAAATGCTAAATATTTTAAACAAAGAAAAGTTATGTATTCTTTTTCATGTTTCTAAACACAGGACCACTTTCCTTGAAAAAGCTTGCAGACTGGCAAGAGAAACATTGGGTTGATTAATGTGGCAGTAAAATGATAGGAATAAAATGAAAAGAAACTAATACATACAAAGATACGAAAATGCCAGTAGACACAGATCATACGCTGTATCAAGTCTGCTCAACTGTGCAGCTTCCAGTCTAATCTACTGCAGATGCCCCCACCCACCCCTTTCTGTCCATCTGGTTTATCGCCCCAGTCTGCCGACTCCCCTCTCCCAAGCTTCCCCTCAGTTTAACTTTACCTTTGACCTTGTCCCACCCCCTCTTGAAACTACCCACAGTTTTCAGCGATATCACCTCCTCTGGCAGCTTGTTGCACCTCACTACTACCATTTCTGTGAAATATTGCCTCCTCATTTCCCTCTTTAATCTTCCCCCTCCAGTTTCAGACTGTGCTTCTTCATGCCCCCCCCTTTAGTCTGAAAATGCCCTCAGTACCAACCCTATTCATTTCCTTTAAGTACAGAACTTAAAGGTCTCGATCATATGCCATCTCTCCCTTCTGTCCTCCAGGGATTCCATGTTGAGCTACCTCAGTCTTTCCTCATATGGTTTGTCCTCCAGTCCAAATATCATCATTGTCATCCTATGCTGCACCCCCTGCAGTAGTTTGTCGTCCTTCTTTAAATAGGGGCACCATAACTGCACACAGTACTCCAAGTGCGGTCTCACCAGTGACCTGTACAGTAGCAGGATGACTTCCTCTCGCCTAGAGGTGATGCCTTATTAACTTTGGCTGCCACCTTCCTGCACTGCTTAGAAGTATTCGTGTCCCCTGTGACTTGCACCCCAAGATCCTTGTCCTCTGAAATGGATAATTGCACACACCCCAGCCAGTAGCTATTCTGGGGGTTTCTGGCTGCCAAATGTATGATCTTGCATTTCTTAGCAATGGACCCCAGCTGCTATTTGTCTGACCAGTGCTCAAGCTTTACCAGATCCTGTTGGAGTTCTTGTCTCCCTTCCACATTATCCTCCTCTGCACAGATCTTTGTGTTGTCTGCGAAAAGGCAGATTTTATTTTTAACCCCATCTGATATTTCACCAATGAAGACGTTCATTAACACTGGTCCTAGTACTGAACCTTGTGGAACCCTGCTGCTTACAGCTCTGGAGTTGAGAGTTCTCCCCATACAACTACCCTTTGCTGCCTGTCCTGCAGCCAGCTCCTAACCCATCCTACCAGTCTCTCTCTGGTTCCCAGATTCCTCAGCTTACTAATCAACCTTCCATGAGGCATTGAGTCGAAGGCCTTACTGAAGTCCAGATACAGGATATCCACCACTTGGCCCTTATGGAGTGTTCTTGTCACCTAATCAAAAAAGTCAACCAGTTTTGTCTGGCAGGATCTACCCAAGACAAACCCATGTTGCCTTTTGTCCTAGAGACCATTCTCCTCCAAAAGGATCACCAGTCTCTCTTGAAGGGTGGTCTCCATTAACTTCCCCACAATGGAAGTAAGGCTGACCATTCTGTAGTTGCATGGTTCATCCCTGGGCTCACTGTTGTGGAGGGGCACCACATGTGTCATCCTCCAGTCCTGGGGCATGCACCCAGTCTCCAGAGGTGTGCTGAACAGGCCTGCCAGAAGTCTCATTAGGACCTCCACCAACTCACTCAGGACCCTTGGCTGGACAAGATCTAGCCCTGGTGCCTTATCCACCTGTGGGGATCTAAGGCCCTCCAATACCCTGCTAACTGGGATTTCCCCATTTGTTACCCCCACTCCCCCCTTCCCACCTCATCTCTCCCTTGTGGCATAGGCCCATCTTTCTCACTGGTAAACACTGAACAGAAGTACTCATTGAGTGCCTCTGCTCCCCTCCTTCTGCCCATCCTCCATCTTTCTTGATCCTGACAATCTTATCTTTACAGCTTCTTTTCTCCTGTATGTACCTGAAGAAATTATTTCCCCTTCTCTAATCCTCTATGTCAGCCATAGCTCCCTTGAAGCCTTGGCTGCCCTGACTACTCTACTCACCTCTCTGGATTTCCATAAGTACTCTTCCCTGTCCTTCTCGCACTTGGATCTCTTATACCTGCTGACGGCAGCCCTTTTCACCCCCCTCACTTTCTCTACTACCTCCTTGCATAACCAGCTCAGCTTTTTTGTCCTGTCCTTCTTACCATGTGCCTTTGTGCATGTGTTAATGGCCTGTGCCAGACCCAGCTTGATAATGGACCATTTCTGGTCAACATCCATGTCTGGGCAGATATTGGTGAGATGCCCTTCTAATATGTCCCCCATCCTACCAAAGTCTGCTTTTTTGAAGTCTGCCACCTTTGTTTTGGATCTGGCTGCCTCCTTACCAAGACTGAGGAAGAACCACATTTTGTGGTGGTCACTTCCTGCCAGTGGGTCCTCCACCCTTATGTTCTGGACATGCCCCCCCCCATCCGTCAACACAAGGTACAGTATGTTTCCCGCCCTGGTTGGCTACATTACCCTCAGCATCAGGAAGCTGTCCTGGAAGGCCTCCAGGAGGACTGTTCCCTGGCACTAGAGGTTGTCAGGGGTGCTCCAGTCAACCCCAGGCAGATTGAAATCCCCTACTTTCACAGTATTGCTCTCACCACTGAGTCTCCCAATTTGCTCCCCCAATTCCCTGTCAATTTCCTCTGTTTGAGAGGACTAATAAATCATACATTCTGAATTTATTGTTGCTGTTGGTGTCAGTGATTTCAGCTCACACATACTGACCCTTTAATTTCTCCCTATGTATCTTCCAGCTGCCAGATTTTATCCACTCCAACAAACTTATCTTTGACTAATGTTGTCATCTGATCAAAGACTGCTGCTTTGAAATCCAGAACCACAGCTTCTGATGAAGGAATACTGATACCATCAGCCATTTCAAACTATATGATGTACTGGACCCCAGTGGTTCCCCAACCCACACTCCACCGATCATTTCTGAGTTGCTGATTACCACTTCATTAGTGGTAGCCTGCCTTCTAGGTTCCCTGACCAGCTGCACCAGCGGGCAGTCCAGCAACATGCTATATTTAGCACATCCTGAATTCTGGTGCTCTAAATTGATAGAATATCCCAATCTATGACTGGTAGATTGAGATCACCCACAACTCCTATCTTTTTCTTTGCAACACCCTTCTCAATTTCTGCCCATAGTTTCTATCTTCTTTTCTCCCTGTTCCAGTGGCCTATAGACTAGCCCCATGCATGTCTTCCTTAATGCAGTCATGAGCTGTACACACACTGATTCTGTCTTCCCATTTCCTCCCCTGATTGACCCATCCTCTATGGACTTTATACCATCTTTGACTTAGAGGGCTACACCACCTCTTTTTCTCTTAACCTTGTCTCTCCTATACATATTATACTCTGGTTCTGCCAGGTCCTAGTCATTATTCCCAGTGGTCCATGTTTCTCTAATGGCTATGCGGTCTAATCCTGCATCTGCCACCATCACCCGGAACTCACTAATTCTATTTCACAGGTTCATGGCATTTAGGCTGACTGCCTTCCAGTTCGTGCATATACCATTACTCCTCTTGTGAGCTCCTCTCCCTTTGTTTTCCCTCTCCCTACTTAATGTCCTGATTTTCTTGCCCCATACTGGCTTTATAAGCCCCCTGTTCTGGCATCCTTGCTTAACTTATTATGCCCTACTTTACTGCTTTAATCCCTACTATTCCTTGACCCCTTTTCTGGTGGAGCCCTAGCTAGGTTCACCTCTTGCTCTCTGTCCTCTGTGGTTCCCCCAGCCTTAATCTCTCCACTCATAGTTTGAAAATCCACCTACGTAGACATTAAACTTCTGGGAAAGTGCACTGGTTCCTTCTCTTGTTAGGTGAAGTCTCTCCCACTTAAAGAGTCTACTGTTACAAAAGTCTCCAAGTCTCCCACAAAACAGTATGCCTTCTCCTGACACCATCCCTTCAACCACCCATAAAATTCCTAGATTTCCTTCCATACCCTATCCATCCCATGCCCCCACCCCCACAGAGGGAGGTCCTCAGAAAGGCCAGGGAAACTGAGCATTACTTCAAGCTGTACTCCAGCATTTAAAAGTTATGCTTCAATGTCTAAGTCAGCTGGTTTGCCAGATTGTTGGTAGCCAAGTGTACCAGCTCCTCAATCTTTCCCTTCCCCTCCTCTACCATCCTCCCTATCCTATCCTATCCTATCCTATCCTATCCTATCCTATCCTATCCTAGCCTATCCTATCCTATGCATATCACAGAATGCTGATGCTCCTGGAAAAATTATGATCACCCTCTCCTCTGTCCCCCTCCCCTCATCACATTCTCCACCCTTCTTATCATACAGTCTCTTACTACTAGGGCACTCCTTGCTGCTTTCTTTCTGTCCTCTCCCACAGGTGTCACCACATTGCATGTCATCCTGTTCAGCCTTCCAACTGCCTTAGATCCCTCCTTTAAGAGTCAGGTACCTGTGCCTCCTCCAGCTCCTCCAGCAGTGAAAAATAATTTGCAGTTGGAATTTTTGTTCATTTATGTTTTTCTATAGCATCTTTCTTCTCCAGTTGCAATCCTTGAGATCCCTCTTTTGATTCTGCTATATTTGCAAGCTTGATTATATGCAGTCTGTCCCATTTCTATAACTTATAACTTTTTTTTTGTATTTCAAATACAACCATGCTGGAATCGCTTTCCACTAGGAGTGTCATTGTTTGTCACTCAGTTATATGATTTTTCATAATGCTTAGGACCAGGTCCAGAATTGCCCCTTCTCCAGTTTCTTGATTTACACAGTGATGTAAACTACAATTATTTGTCATCTCAATAAACAGTGTCATTTCTCTTCTACTGGCTATCCTAGTTTCCCAGTCAGGAGGCAGTATAGAGCAGTGGTTTAAGGTTCTCAGCTGCAAATCTGGAGACCTGGATTTAATCCCACAGCCCCCACTTGCATACTGTGTGACCCTGAGCAAGTCATTTAACTTCCTTGTGCTCCCGGGTCACATCTGTAAACAAGCTTTCAGCTTAGTGTGTCTCCCCTGGTAAAATAAAAAAATAAAAATGTATTTTTCTTCGACTGAAATCTCTCCGTAGTATGACATATCTTTCCAATGTGACTTTTTTAATATTATAATTCATTGCCTACCACGCCCAGAACAAGTTGTCAATGAACAGAATGATGGGCACAAATTGACATGTCCCCACAGGTTCCCCCTAGTGCCATTGAAACCCTATTGCCACCTAGTTTAACTGGTACTGTCCTATCCTATTTACCCTTTCACACTACCCATGCTCCCTTCCTGTTCAAATGCAACTCATCACACCTAAAAAGGTCATCTATGTTCCAGAAGTTGTCCCTGTTCCACAGAAAAGTCAAACCTTTATCCATGGCACAATTAACCAACCAGGTATTCATCATTTGAGCTACCCTGTCTACCTTAATAGCAGGGTGTAAGTTAATCCTCTAAAAGATCTTGCCCCATTTCCCTAAAGTCCATCCTAATTTTTTCATCTTTTCTCCTGCATATATCAATTGTAGCCACATGAATGGCCACTATGGGTACCTTCTCAGTGCCCCTGAGAATTCCATCTGCTAACCTCTGTAGATGCTCCACACTTACTCCCAGGAAACAATTTACCATACCATTTTCATTACCATCATTTCACACTGTGTTAATGAACCAAACTATGAAATATCACATGGCCACTATAACTGCCTAAGCCTCTTATCTCCTTCTTTTACTGTCCTTTCCTCTTCTGTACCATATTTCTCCATTTGGCTGTCTCCCTTCCCCCCCATAAAGTAAGCTAGGAACCATAAATTGTTACCAAAAATAATTAGTAGACATTCTGCTTGGTGCCATGTTTTCTGCCTTCTGCCGTGAACCTTTGTCCACTCCTCATAATGGTCATCATCCTTCACCTCACACCAATCTGCCTCTCTACCTGCTTAACATCTTCCCCATACATACTTAGCAAGGACTAGTTGACAAATATCTCCAGTGCCCTGATGCCATGCATTCTAGCCAGCCTATCCATGAGTTCTCTTATCTTTGCCCGTAGACTACTTTCTAGTCTGCACCTTGCACATAAAAACCTCCCTATCTCTACCTCCCTCTACTAGTGCATACATGTCACACTCCCCACACTTGATGTCACTCCCTTCTCACAGTGCAACCTGAGTTACTCCCATTACAAATCTAATATAGGCTTTCTATACAATGACTACTATGCTACCTACCTAGTTCCCTAGTTTGACCCCCTCTCCAGCAGCATGACTAGCCTCCCTGACTCCTTTAGATGGCTACAGGGAAGACTTGAGGCAGTGCTCACCTCTGCTTCATTTGCCTCTGCTGAGCTCACCTCCAGTCATTGGAACCAACTTTTATAGTGGACTTGGGGCCTTATTCCTCCCCAACTGGCTACTTATTGTTCCCATAGACTGCTTAATTAAAATGATATTTAAAAGAGGAATAATAGTCACATTACAAGTAAGTCAAGTCAGTCATCCAGCGCTATCCTAGCTGTGCCTTTGTCAAGTCATAAATGGCAATGTGCATGTCCATTAAAGAGTAGCAGTTACACATTGGCAGACTGATAAATCAGTCTGCCTAGTTTGTCCTCTTTCCCCCAGATGTTCATGATGCTACTATGTCAGTTGATTCTGTTTCTAACTAAGAGAAGATGTGCTATAGGTTATGAAAGGGAGCAACTGTCTAGCTGGATTTCAGCTACTATTAATGACCAACAAAATCATAGCGTATGAGGTCAAGAGGGTAGGGTCCAGTTGTGATAAATAGTATTTTGGGACCAAAGGAGTTCATGTTTTGAATGGGTCAATGAAGGGATGGTGTTGGCTCCTCGCACCATACCAGAACACTGATTCCATGCCAGATGAGTGGCACTTTTTTAAAGAATCACTATAAGAGATAATGGGAAATGGGTGTGGATGGCAAGAGATTAATGGGGGTGAGCACAGGACTAGCATTGGCCATCTGTCATAGGCTACTTCTGTTTTCTACTTTTTCCTTCATTTGTGGACCAACTAATGAACAACAAAATGTGTGGGGTTCTGAGTACAAGTATTTGGCTAGTGCACAGTTGAAAACTCTTGCATTCACCTACTGTACAGCTGCAGCCAGTGATAAGTTGCAGTACATCCACATATATCACTATGCAGTATACATCACATGAAATTCAATTGAAATGAATGTCATTTCATTTGCTATATTGTGATATATCAGAATGTATCTGGATATGGTACAACTTGTCACTGGATAAAAGTGTAATGTTCATCCATGTTAACTGCTACCTCAACCCTCTTGTGATGTTGGGTATTTGAAATAAACCCTACTGTTCAAATTCAGTTCACAGTCTCTGAATTTTAATTGTCTCTTTCACCATCTGAATAAATTAACAGTGAAGGCAGGCATACTCATTGCACACATTTGTGTATTATTTTTTAAGAAACTGTCCAAACCCATATGCTTTTTTTTTCTTTTTCATTATAGTTTCAAATATTTGACGTACTGTATGCCACTGAGTAGGGTCCCTGTTTAATTTCTTCAATAAATTATATTTGTCTTATTTGGGCTCTTTCTCCTCTGCTTTCTAACAAACAAAGCCATCAATCTTCTTGTGAGTACTAGAAAAGCACTAACTAGTTGGCCTGTCAGCACAATGCCAGCATAGCTGCTTGTGACAACAGCGATTGGTTTGGACCCTATACTGCGACATGTGAAGGGATGGCAAGAGGAGGCTAGAGCATCTCTCAGTACCCACTCCTTCTCTGGTATGGAAGGTCATCATGCCCACTGCTTCTCTAAAAAGGGAGGACTACATGCCTTGCTTCTCAGTCACTGCATTGTAGTCCACATATCGCAGTGCAGGTGGAAGTGATGCTGTGGAATTGGAGCCTGGTGTACTAGTAAATGTTTCTTTTTAGAAGAATTTAACAGAGAGAACATAGAAGAGTGAATTTCTGATTAGACAGATGAAAACAGGCTCCATCTCCTGGTCAATCACATGACCATCTCCCTCTGCACCCTGGAGGATAACCTCAGGCACCACAGTAGCATGACAACTGAGTGAAGCTAAAATAGTGACAAGCAATTTCAGTGATGGCATTTCAGCGACTATAATTACAGTGCCTGTACATATGGGCGAGCACTGAAATGGTGACAAATTCATTCCCCCCCTTCCTGAGGTGCTACAACCTCAGAGTTGGTTATTTTAGTAAGAGGGGTGTGGGGCACAAACCCCTGTAAAAGGGGGGGTGTCAAGCCCCCCACAAAATAAGCATTTGTCAAATTGTCACCGTTTTGGTGCTTGCCCCTATATATGGTTGCCATAATTGCAGTCACCAAAATGCCACCACTGTAATTACTCTCACTATTTTAACTTTGCTCAATTGACATGGAACCAGCAACACTGCCCCACCCCAAACTGCTGGAGGATTAGTTAGAGTAGGGTCACATAATTTTAGGTAAAGCCCAACAGTGTGGCAGGTTGAGTGTGGCATCTTGGGGTTCTGGGAGATCCAGATGGGATCAACACCAGTGACAAGAAGTTGCATGGTCAAGGTGTAGTTGGTGTCCAACAGACTAATGATGCTGTAAATAAGGAGTTAAAAAAGAACCTAGATTGGATCTGGGACTACAGCCATAATATATTAATAGTTTGCTTATCCAACAGGGCTCCCTGCAAACTTGTGCAAAAGAGAAATTTGGTGAATATTAACAGGAACTGTCTCTAACACATTTGAAGCAATTTTTCATTTAATTTTTCATTTTATTTTTTATACTTGTAGGCTGGATGAGTAAGGCTGCTCTTTTTCACCAGAGACAAGTTAAGACATGTTCAAATAAAAACAGCAATAATTACAGTAACTACAAATACAGAATACAAATATACAAAATACATATAAGATACAAACAGATTAAGACGAGCATGTGCAGACATCATTATCTATCAACGAGTGCTTTAACCTTATTTTAAAAGACCAGACTGTTTTTATTCCTGCAATATCAGTAGGCAAGTATTAAAAAATAGAGGTGCCCTATATAGTATAGATCTCTGACCAAGAACCCTTTTAAATAAAGGAAGTGCAAATGTAAACTTGGACTGAGACCTGATACCACATGAACTGAGCAACCTGGGAAATAAAATAGAGACTGCATGGAAAACAAGACCTTTCTTCACTTTATACATCAAAGTGCCCAATTTGTGAGCTATCCTATTGTCAAGAGACAGACTATTAGAACTTGAAAGCAAAAGACAATGATGGGTTTGAAAGGGAACAGCAAGCATGAAACAAAGAATGGAATGATAAGTGACCCTCAATCTATCAAATAATTTTCCCGAAATAGCTGAATATATAACTATGCCATAATCCATTGCACTCAACAAAAAGCTGTGGGCAAGTAGATTCCTGGATTCACTTGTCAAAAACTGATTGACTCTGTAAAGTGAGCCCAGTCTCTGGTGTAGGGACTTTCTTAAAATAGTAATATGGGGTTCGAAAGATAACACAGTGCTGAAAGTAATCCCCAGATATTTAAAGCTGTCTACCAGATTGATAGTGTTCCCATCCTGGGCAACAACAGTGTGGAGTTTCTCATGTGAAGTGTCTTTTTTAGAAAAAAGCATAACTTTAGTTATTTTTTAATTAAGAACCATTTGTTTAGAAGACAACTAGTTCTTAAACAAATCAAAATCAAATTGTACCCTTTCCGAAGCTTTATTTGGTGATGAACCAAAACTATAAATAACTGCATTATCTGCATATAATATAATGGTGGATCGGGAACAAACAGAAGGGGCAGCATTCATGTACTGTATAATGAAAAAATAAGGGGACCTAGAATTGACCCTTGAGGTACTCCACATTTGATGGAGCTCAGGAGGGAAACACTATTACCAGTTTTGGTACAGTGAAATCTTTTAGTAAGACAGTTGTGAAAACATATTAACATCACCAGAGAAATGAAAACTTGAAAGAACACTGGCAAGCAGACGGTGTTCATCCAGATTGGAGGCCTTTGTGAGGTCCACAAACAGTGCTGTGACAGTTAGCCCTTCATCAAGGACTCCCTGAATGGCACCTGAGAACTCCATAAGGCCATCTCAGTGTTGTGAAGTGGCTGAAATTCATGTTGACAATCTGTGAGCAAGCGATATCTTTCAAGATGTTCTACAGTTTTTAGAATTTTTGGAATTTTTTATTAATATAAGAAATAATGGTTATTTATTACAAGTTTACATGACTCATCATTCATTTGAGGTAACAATAAAAGTTTATTTCTTAATGTTTTGGTGCTACTATGAAAGATATGAATAAAAGTTCTGTCCCTAAATTATTTTTCACAATACTATACTACCCTATCAATTTAACTCAAATGATTCGAGAGGCACGATGATGGTCACAACCATGGTCTTAAAACGTTTGGCCCTACAGAAGTGGGTTATATACAGGGCCTTGGTTCTCTGTGGCACTTCAGTCCTGATTTCTGCCACAGGCATCCTAGGCTTCTGCAGTGACATTTGTTCATTTGTCCATCAGTCATAGAGAAATGCTACAACATTAAACTGATATATTTTTGGATCCACTCTACAAGATATAACTTGCATTTTGAGGCATGTCACAATTGATATCTAGCAAACTTGGGTGCATCACAATGAAAAACTGAACCAATCAGATAGCAGCTTTCACAGTGCTGATGACATTACAATAACCATGTGTGGCACAGAATCCATCAGTTGAATTAATAAACAAACAGTTATATCTTCATATAAACAGAAGTTTTAAAGATACAGAACAACAAGTAAGATGATGTTGCAAAAAATATATTTATTTTATTTTTATTTAGTTTTTGTTGACCGTTAAAGGAGAGGTAGCCAATTCTGCTTATTTTCAGCCTTGTTCTGAGGGTGAGGGCCTACATATGGAAACCAACTAATACTGAACCAGATTAATCTGTTGATGGTATTATCTTAGTGAAATACTGTATGCAATGATTAAACTCAACATATGCAGTTCATCATCACTTGTGAAGAGACAGGACTTTCATAAGGGTATGTTCATGAAAATGGTGCACCAAAGTGTGACATAGTCAAATTTTAAATTACACAATAGATCAAATTTTAACTGTATTTCAAGATATCATGATCATGTCAGTTATACGTGGGCATGTTATAAGATAACTGCCTTACTAACACCCCAGAAAAAGAATGTTCCCTTTAGCATATGTAAAAGTGGACATCAAACAGTTATGATGCATTCAACAAAGGACACCAAACAGCTGCTTGAAACTTAAAAAGTTTACTAATAACAATCAGATTGATAAAATGGTATGGAAAAATGCTAAAAAAAGTGCACATTTATACAAGGATTGAATAAATGTTGAGCAATATGTATAACTGACATCCAATCCTTAATGTAAGCAACTCTAAATATTACTGCACAGAATCCTTAATAGTTAACCCCCGAAAGTTTACAACCTTAAAGCAAATACAGACAATCATTGTCTATCGTGGCATATTAAATGAACCCACATTCTCTTAACAGCATTTTGTGTCCAGAAATATCATACTTTGATTAATGAGTGTAACAAGAGACACCGATTGCTCTCAGTGGCTGCTGTTACATCCATCACAAATCATACTATGCAGTTTTCACAGCTTGGTGTTATAAGAGTGTGGGTCAATAATGAGTTGCATACAAGCATAATAAGGTGTGGCAGTATAATGTCAAAATATTTTGTCCAGACCTCCCTATTTTCAGTCATAAGCAGCCCTGCAAAGCATTGCCTAATTCCACCTTTGTTTCAGTTTTTTATATTTTTCAGGGGTTGTTTGCAATTTGCCAGGTGGTAATTTAAAAGATGGGTTGCCAAACATGTTAATTTTTCTTTGAAATATTCACTTTCTCCTCATTATAACATGGTCATCATCTCTTGGCCATGTGACAGCATCAGGCCTGATTTTCAAAGAGCCCTTAGAGTGATGCAAGTTACATCACTCCAGGGCTGTGGCAAACTTTGGGTGCATCATGGACCAGTGCCCAATTTTATAAAAATCAGGATCCTGGCAACAAACTGCCCTGGTATGCTGCAAGTTGAGTGATGCACCAAACAGTTGGTGTACCTGCAGGAATTGCCACAGGGATCTGGCAACCCACCCAATTCAACACTAGAAGACTGGGATGATGGGGAGTGAAGCTTCTGAACAGGAGGAGCCAGGCACAGAAGGAGCATGGAGGTGGCAGACAGGGAGCCAGGGGGATGGCTATGCAGTAATAGGAGTGCCGTGGCACCCAGCAGGTACATTTCTATTTTTCTATAGTGTGATGAACTATACCTATGAAGTGCAGTATACTGTATGTGGAAGGGGTTCCGAGGAAGACAGAACTTGACATGGTATCAGAAGGGCACAGCCCTGGCAGCTGCACATTCTGTCCCTGGAATCCCCCCAATACAGTATAATTTGTAAGTACAGTAGTGGCTGTACCCTAATCAGTATGACTACAATGCAGTTTCACTGTGCACAGACCCCCCAATCCCTGAGTCCCCCCCATAAATAAGTATATATCTTCACTGGAGGTCTAGCAGACTCCCTTCTAATCCCCACTCTCCCCCATAAATAAGTATATATCTTCCCTGGTGGTATCGTGGATCCAATTGAAATCCCCCATGTTCATTTCTATAACATTCCCTGTTGGTCTAGCAGACCTGCCACACCCATCCTGGTAGGTAGTGCCCCACAACCCCACTTCCCCCACTCCTTCCATGATCTGGTGACAGACACAGCCCTCCACTCTGCACCACGGTTGTCCAATGACTGAGCTGTCATGGAGCGAACACTGTATACAGTACACACTCCTTGGTAACTCAATTTGTGGCTGGCTGTGGTGGACAGCAGAGGGCTGTGCTGGTCATCAGCTCATGGAAAGGATAGGGGGAGTAGGGTGGTGGGGCACTACCTGAAAGAGTGGGGGGATGGGAGTCCACTAGACCACCAAGGGATGTTACTGAAATGGTTTTGGGAGAGATTAAGGACCGGGGGGCGGGCTCCTAGATCACCAGGGAAGACATGTACTTATTTATGAGGGAGATCAGGTTGCGGGTGGGGAGTCCATTAGACCACCAGGGAAGATGTTTACTTATTTATGGTAGAGATTGGGAATCAGGGGGAGTCTCCTAGACCACCTTGGAAGATATATAGTTATTTACGGGGGAGATGGGGGATTGGTTGGGACCATGCACTGTGAGACTGCATCATATTCAAACCTATTAGAGTACAGTCACAACTGTACTTATGAATTATACTGTGCAAGGGGTGTTCCAGAGACAGAATGTGCAGCTACCAGGGCTGTGTCCTCCCGGTGCTATGTCACATTCTGTCCCTGGAACCCCTCCACGTACAGTCTACTTCATAGATACAGTGCATTACACTATACAACAATAGTAAACGCACCTCACCAGCTGCCACAACACTCCTATTACTGGGCAACTGTCCCCTTGACTCTCCCTCTGCCACTTCCCATGCCTCTTCTGCACCAGGCAGCACATTGTCTGACCTCATTCAACCAGCACAAGCCACTTAGAGCACCTTCTGCCTGCTCTAAATGATACCCCGTGCTGTGTCAATGGCGGGACTTGCAAAATCCCTAAATAGGGGATTTTGAAGCCCTGCCATGACACAAGCTCACTTGCAGCTTGGAGCACCTGGTTGTTTGCCATAGCCTTGGTGCAAGGGGGCTTTGGTGTAGCTGGATCAGGAATTGCTGCTGGCTGCTTTAGAAAATCATGTATGATGCAAGTTGTGACACAAGTCCTCTTGCATCAAACTCTTTTGGCACAAGTCCCTTGCATCAATCTAACTCTTTTGAAAATCAGGCCCATTATCTCCACACTGATGGTGAAAACTTAACTCAATTGATTAATGTCCTTTTTATTATTTTATTTATTTATTTAAATCTAAGTTTACAAGTACCTTTGAGCCAAGGCTCTTTTACAAAGGTTCCATGTCAGTTTGAGGACAGTACAGCAATCTACAACATTGCCTGGTAATACATCAAGTCAAGGAATTAAAGGCAGGATAAACATGTAGAACAGGATAACAATCAGTTACAGAGAGAAATGCATACACTTTGGAGAAAACCAGTCAAGGGCAGTTTAGGGTGTACAACAGCAATACAAGACATGGGTAGGACACAGGGTGGTATGAGCTGCCAGAGGCATTGTCACAGCACATAAAGAAGTGCAGGTATTGGGGTAGGAGGAGAGGGTGAGGAAGGGATGGTGGGGGAGAAAGGTGAAGGAGGGGGAGGAGAGGAGACAAGGGAAAAAGGGGGGTTAAGTGCTAGAAGGGGTGTTGAGGCAGCACTGATAGGATAGCTGTAAGGGCTGGCTAGATAAGGTAGTCACAGGTGCTGAAGGCAAAGAGAGCAAGGCGGAGTCTTGATTTGAAAGGGCCAAGCTTGGGAATGGAGGAGATCTCGCTTTTGAGGTTATTCAGCCAGCTTGGGGCCCTGTAGGCAAATGCACGCTGACCCTTGGATGTTTGGCAGCAAGGAATCAGCAGGAGCTGTAAACCAGATCCCCTAGTATAGCGGGGGTTACTTCTTGGTCTGAGAAGGGCTTGGACACTGGGGGGGGGGTAAGGCCTAAGGAAATCTTCTTTTCCATGATGCAGGTTTGGTATTTTAGATGGTTAGATAGTTGTAGCCAGCCAGTTTGGGCAAATAGGTCACAGGTGTGGGTAAGGCAATGGGCACCAGTTATAAGATGACAGGCTTTGTTTAGGGAGGTGGAAATGCGTCTGATGGCAGTGAAGTGGCAGAGCCATATATAATGAGTTCATAGTCGATAATGGAGACTACCAAGCTTTGGACAGTGACCCTTGGGGCAACAGGGCTAAGGTGTGCCCTATTCCTTTAGAGGAGACCAAGCCGCATGTTAGCCGCCTTGGCTACTCTGTCAATGTGGGCCCCAATGGACAGGTTATTATCAAGAGAGATCCCAAGATATCTAAATGAATGCACCTCTTCAAGGGCCACTCCAAGGCAGGTTGTGATGGTCAGTGGGGTGCTGTCGGTTCCTATTGTGGGAGTTACTAAAAAGCATAGATTTAGTTCTTTTATAGTTAAGGATGAGTCTGTGTTTGCTGAGCCAGTTCTCAATGTAGGTGAAACCAAGCTGGAGTTTGTTCTGTAGGGGTAGTGGATCCTTATGGGAGGTGTGAATTACAGCATCATCAGCGTAGAGTATGATTTGTTCCAGGCATGACTGGGGGAGGTTATTCAGAAATAGACTGAAAAGAAGGGGACCCAGTATGGAACCCAGAGGTACTCTAGAGTGGACCGGTCATGCATTGGAGAGGACACCTGTAATTTTCACTCTTTGTGATCTGTTCTCCAGGTAGCTTTTAAACCAATCTGTGGAGTCTGGAGAGAGCCCTACATTTAAGAGCTGTTCCAGAAGCAGACAGTGGTGAATGACATCGAATGCCTTAGTTAGATCTATAAAGACAATCCAGTTAGGAAACCCTTATCTAGAGAGCTGTGGATTGTTCCAGTGAATTCCAAGAGGGCTGATGTGGTGCTGTGTCCTTTTCTGAAACCATGTTGCTGTGAGCATAGGATATAGTGTTTGCCCAAGTAATCTGTGATCTGGTCAGCAACTAAGAATTCAATGGCCTTGGATAGTGAAGGCAATATTGGTCGGTAGTTTGCAGGGTTGGTCCGATCTCCAACTTTATGGATGGGGTGATTGTGGCAGATTTCCGTCTGTCTGGGAGCTGGCTGAGGGAGAGGTTGACGATCTTAGTTAGTGGGCTAATCACCTCACTAAGGGTGAGGGACACCAGTTTTAGGTCAAGTGTCTCCCCAGTATTTCTTGTTTTAGCGATTGCTTCAGCAATGTGTTTGCAGGCATCGTGTATCTTGACTGCTTTGAAGTAGAATGGAGGATGTGTAGGGGAGGGTGGAGATCAGGGGAGTGAGATTCATCGAAGAAGTTTGGGAGCGAAGAACATTACTGAGGTCCATGAAATCGGTGTTGAAAGTATTGGCGATAGTTGCGGAGTTGAGGGTAACAGTCCCATCCATGAGCAGCATAGTTGGGGAGGTTTTTGGTTGTTTTCCAGTTATTTATTTAATATTACAGTATTCCAGAATGCTCTCCCATTACCCCATGTATTGGTGAGCGCTTACTTATAGTAGGCACTTTTGTGAAGCCGGATTGATTGTGTACAGGCATTATGGGCACGTTTGTAATTCTGAATGTTGGTTTGCATGCCGGAAGCCTGAGCCAGAAGCCAGAGGTGGTCCCTTAATTTTAGTTCTGTAAGTAGGTTGGCGGTGAGCCAAGGATTGCAGAGGGCTTTGACTTTATGCTTTTTGGAGGAGGTGTAGGAGTCACAGGCTGCATTGAAGGTGGTGATAAAGAAATCCAGGGCTGAGTTAGCATCTGTAGCATTGAAAATAGGAGACCAATCCTGCTGCCTGAGTAGGGATTTGAGGAGTTTTAGCTTCCCTCTGGGAATGATTCTGCTGGTGGTGACTGATGGTGGGGGTTTGCAGAATTTGTTAGACCATTCAGAGGTGACAGGGGAATGGTTGCTTAGAGAATCAGGGAAGATGGAGATATTAGTGATACGGGTGGGGTGGCTGGTTAGGACCCAGTCCAGGAGGGAGCTATTTCCTGTCTTATAGTTGTGTTGGGTTGGGGAGGTGACCAGTTGTGTGAGGTTTACAGAGGTGAGGGCTTCCTTGAGGCTTCCAGTAACAGGGGCGAGCCAGGTAATGTTAAAGTTGGCAAGCATGATTATCTCAGAACCAAGGGGTTATGTACAGGCGAAGTGCAGGACAGCATTGAGGCCTTTTACCTGCTCTTTTGGTGGGATGTACACTGCAACAACTGTGAGGGCTTTGCCGTGAGCCCCTAGGATGATACAAATGGAAAGGATCTGTGCAGATGAGTCAGAGACAGGGGGGGTTAGGAGATGGCCCATGACAGTCTCTCTGAGGTAGATGGCACATCCCCCTCCTCTTTTTGTCTTATGATCTAGCCTAAAAATATTGTAGACAGGCAGGACGATTGCCAAGTCAGGGACTTTAGATGATAGCCAGTTTTTGACTACTGCAATGACGTCCGGTTTGCACTGGCAAGAGAAGATTTGCAGGGCATCAAACTTTGGGAGAAGGATGCAGTTATTTAGAGAAGCTAGGGAGAGTGCTCCAGAGTGCTTAACTTGGTTGATCAACCCATGAGTTATTGGGCCAGGCTTGGGGTGGATGTTGCCAGACAGAAGCAGTAGGATGGGTGGAGAGGGCTGATGGCGCTGATCCCAGAGTGATGTCATCTGTACCAAGAGTGAGTATGGAGATGAAATAGTCCGTGGCCCTCAGTCATGGGTATCTGGGAGTTGCCATTCATAATTCGTTGAGGGTGAAGGAGGGAGTGTGGCATAGAGTGTAGAGTGCATGGGTGGTAGTGGACAAAATCAAACTGGAAACTAGATAGAGGGGAGGGATAGCAGACTCCAGGGAGGTAGAAAAGGGGAAGAGATTACAAGAGAATAAGTAGTGGAGGAAGCATGGTGGGGTGAGACATAACTGCCAGCAGCCGAGGCTGTCTGAGCATGGTGGGGTGCAGGAGGGAGGGAGAGAGAGAGTCTACCAAGAAAAGTGCTAGAAGGGTGGGGAGAGAAGGAGTTAGACAGTCAGATAGTGCTGCAGAGAGAGAGAGAGAGAGAGAAGGGGAAGGCAGGGTTGAGAGAGAGCAAGAGCCGGGTAAGGGGAAGTCCTTGTAAGAGTCCCAATGGTGTTAAGCGGGGAGGTAACACAGCCAGTGGGAGGGGTTAAGGACTGTTTAATAAAGGTCAGGGGGTAGTAGGCAGGTGCAAAAGTTCAACTTTTCAATGCAGTTTGAATGGGCATGGAGGGCTCGGAAAGCACAGACAGAGAGAGAGAAAAAATGGTCCAAATGGGGCCGAAGTGTAAGGCACCAGTCCAATCAGAGGTGGCAGCAGAGAATACTGGCCAATCGGAGCTTTTGTCAGCTTTCACCATCCAGGCCTGAGGTCTTTCCCTGCTTGTCGGAGCTCCTGGGCAGCTTTGGAGATGGAGTGGGTGGGCAGCTGGCTTCATGAGCCGCGGCCGCTCCAACAGCACAGACAAGCCCGGTCGGGGGCTGGAGATCTAAGAGAGGTAGAGAAAGAACAGACGAGTAACTAAATGGGCAGTGAGCCAAAGGGTAGTGATGCAGGTGTAAAGTCGGGGGGGGAGACTGCAGGAGGTTGGAGACAGGGAAAAAATTAGCACAGCAGGGAGAGAAATGGCTTGGAAATGGTGGGGGGTTGGTGACCAGAATAATCAGCCGTGGTGCCACAGGACAGCAGGTGTTAGACAGAGGTAGCCAGGAAGGAGTGCTAGGAAAAAAGTTAATATTTACTTTAAAACAGGGCCAGCGAGAGGTAAAATAACAGGTGGGCTGGGGTGAGGGATAGAGATATAGTGCAGACAATTAGGCAGTACAATCAGCAAAAATTCAGTAACAAAACAGCAAAGTTCAGGCTAGACCAGTCCTATAGACAAAAGTTTGGGTATTTCAATGCAGTTGGAATGGGTGCAGAGGCTTGGTAAAGCATAGAAAGAGAGAGAGAAAAGTCAGTCCAATCAGGGGCCAAAGCATAAGGTACCAGTCCAATCAGAGGCTGCAGCAGAGAGCACTGGCCAATCAGAGCTTCTGTCAGCTTTCACCGGCTGGGACTGAGGTCTTACCTGGCTTGGCGGAGCTCCTGGGTGGCTTTGGAGATGGAGTGGGTGGGTGGCTGGCTTCACAAGCCATGGCCACTCTGGTGGCACAGACAAGCCCAGTCTGGGCTGGAGATCCGGCATGGCGGAGTTCCTGAGTGGCCTCGGAGATGGAGTGGGTGGGTGGCTCGCTTAACGAGCCATGGCCGCTCTGGGCAGCACAGACAAGCCCAGTTGGGGGCTGGAAATCCAGCTTGGCAGTGCTCCTGAGCAGCTTCGGAAATGGAGTGGGAGGGCAGCTGGCTTCATGAGCTGCGGCCACTCTGGTAGCACAGACAAGCCCGGTTGGGGCTGGAGATCTAAGAGGTAATAGAAACCTTCCAGGTGGATCATCCCATTGAGCTGGGGTAGTTTTCTCAGTTTCTCATATGCCCATAGGAAATTTCTGTCAAGGACATCATAGTGAGCACAGTCTGCACACCAATGTCAGAACTGTCCCACCCTCAAATGAGTGCTCCAGCAGCACCGAAAATTCTGGTCACCCAAGTTGCAGTGTTGTGCTGGAGTGTGCTGGCCTCTCCTGAAATCTTTTCTTTTTATCATTTGTTTTGACTTGTCCTACATAAAACGTCTTTGAATAGTACACTGTATAGAAGTGCTCAATATTTATGTCCAGCTGTTTGCTGGCTTTTTGTGGTTCTGGACTACAGGTGAAGTCTGCAACAGTAAACTATTTGTCTCATCGAGGAGGCCTGACTGGAGTCTTGAGCTCACTATGCACATCCGCACCTGAGGAGAAGGTGCAGATTGCAGGACTGTTAAGCTGGTTTTATTTTTCTAAAAGGTATGTCATCTATGTTAAGCTGTATGCAGTCTTACCAGATCATCTTATTTTGAGCCCCAGATGGGTCCGCACTACTTCTTGTTTCTCCTTGTGCTGTTGTTTCAGAGCTTTGTGATTCATGATCCCCTTGTACCCCTGTTAATGGCAGCAGAGCTGTAGACAGCCGAGGAGATGCCGTTCGGCTCGATGATGGAGAAGAGGTCTTGGCCCTAAGGAGAAATTCTTGTGAGGCTTATTTGGAACAGTTTCATTTGGACTTGTGGATGCTTGTCTACACTTCATCAAAGGGATGTATAGAAGGCTAAGCTTAAAAGTTCTTAACACACATGCTGTGTTTATTTACTTTTATCGTTTTCATCATTTTCTGCATTTTTGCTTTTTGTGTTTGTGCATTTGTGTATATTGTGCAATTTGTGTGTTTGCTTGGCTGCATTGTGAATGGCTGATTATCCAGACCTTTTTTTTTTAAATATATAATTATTTGGTTTTTAGTTGTTTTTAGCCATGGAATTATTAAAAAAAGTTTCTTATCTTTTTAAACTTTCAAGCTTCCCGGGATTTTTCAGACCACATGTGTTTCACTGACCAGTAGGAAGCATATACTCTACTAGGGTATTAAGACGCATGCCTGGCGTCCCCTCCACAGATGCGTTACTGCTGCTAATGTACTGATACTGGTCAGTTCCTTGTAATTTTAATCTCATTCCTTTCATTCCTTCTTAGTGCTGAGGGATTTTTATAGTTCACACTAGCCTACAGCACTAAATGGAACTTTGGAAGCACTTTGATGTAAGATATTCTGGTAACCTGGTCATGCACCAAAAAGATACATGGAGGAGCATTTCTCTGCACTCTCAGCACACTCATCGTTCTCCCAGAGTAAGTTACTACTCTTTTTAAAGGTCCACTAAGCTGGGTAATATTAGGTATCATTAGGTTTTGGAATTTTGGGAGCCTGCGGTTTTGGTTAGAGCAATTAAAGTAAAAGTCTAAGAACTTAAGTACCTGTACCAGCACCAGAGGGAAATCAGAGAGGCAATATACACTCTATGAAAATATCATCCTGATCCTTTCCTTTTTGGTTTTTTACTAGTGACTGCATGTCTGGAGTTTGGACTCCTGGGTGATGACTTTACCACATATTTGGGACAACTCCTCCTTTTCTACTGGTTTTTCAAATTTAAGAACTTTAAGAACTATAGCCATGGTCTATGTGGTTTACGAGCCAATGTCTGTCTTGCACTTGACCAAGCATTCGAGAAAGGTTACAAGGAGTTATAAAAAGAATGTGAAAGAGCCTTGTTGTAACTAGTAACTAGCAACCAGCAACTAGCAACTAGTAATTAGCAACCTGCTGTGGACATAGACCATTTGAGCCTGCTGATATTTATTGGAATTACTGTTGTTTCTGCTGCTATTTTTATTCTCTTATTTTCTACACTATCTGAGGGACTGGTGGCCCAGACTACTAAATATCCATTCAGGATTGGCTTTTAATGGTGTGAACTAGAATCATCTTTTCAGCTTGCAAGTTAATTCCTGAATGTCTGAATATTGGTATCGATGTTGAGACTCTTATGGTGACTTTTATGGACTTTTATGGAGACTTTTTTCTTCGAGCCCATGTAAATACCAGACCTCTGTTTGTACAAAATGCCTCAGGAATATTTTAATAAAGTCTGGCTTAATTTATTGCTTTGACTATTTGGCCAAGAGTGAGTACTTTCTAATACCTTTGGCCAAGAGTGAGTACTTTTTATTTAAGAGTAAATACTCCCCACCAAAGTGAGTATTTTGGATTTGGATTTGGTTATGATTGCATTACACTGGTTTCCTAGCTGATTTCCCTATTTGAATTTTATTGATTTGAGAAATCTATGCTCTGGGCCTATATATGCACAGATCAAATTTCTTTTGACATTGATACCTAGTTATATTTGGTGCTTTTACACAATCTGATTTTTTTTTTAAAATGTATACCAGAAGAAGAAAGGAGTTAGTTAAAAAATCTACTGGAATTTCACAGCCAAAAGATAAAAAAGAAGAAAAAACTGTTGTGTTTACACAGAAGATCTAACACTACCATCTTTCACTCCTAAAGGTTCAATGGGACCCCTTCCCCATACAGCTTGTATTAAGGAGGAAGTGATACTTGACTATAGACAGTCTCCAACCCCTCCCCTCTCAAACTCTCCCTTGCCTTATCATGCATCTATCTCTGTAGAACAGCCCCAGCACAGAGATACTGAGCTCGAGAGAGCATTTTTTTCAACAGAAGAGGTACTACAGGATGTTAATCGTCCAGACACCTCTAATTTGTTAATCTCAATCACTTCCAGTAGTAAGTGTCAATTACCTTTGAGTAAGTCTGCTTTATCCATTGCTTCTAAGTCACCTCTAACTAACATTTCTAAATCCACCCATTACTTACAAGGTAAAATTACACATTTTTTTCTTCCGTCTAGAGGCATGATATTTAGGCCTGATGCTAAATATAAACTAGTTATTTCAAATGACTCAAATAAAGAAATAGATAATACTAATGAGCTACCAGAGGAAAATGAGATGACACTGGAGGGGGTAGAGATCTCTCTACACCAACCAGGATGAATCTTTTTAGTCCACTGGATATTAATATCAGTATTCTTAGAGATCTAAATAATGATACCCCCCCCCCCATTTATTGAGGACCATTCTATCCTGGCAGGTTCTCCTAATGAGGTTTTTGAGAGTTTGGATAAAGAAGTAGAAAAGATAAGTATAACCCCTGAATTTTTAGCACAATGTCCAGACACTGTTTCACAATACACAATTAAAACATTAACACACCCAATAATGGCTAACATATTATTGCTAGAAGCATACAATGAACTTAATCACCACATCAAGGATCTGACGGCTTATTTCTGGACAGATTTTCTCAAGTTTTACAAAGGATAGAAGAACTAGAAACAGCAACATTGAAAAGAAAAGCCCAACATCTTCCATTCCCTTCTATTTACATTCCAACTGCTACTAAAAAAAGAGGTGAAAAGAAATGGAAGGAAACTTGGGAAACTTAACAAGAAGCATTCTAAAAAAGGCAAGGCAATTAACACAAACACAATTTTTACAAAAGGGGGAAAAGAAAATGAGGAAAATTTACCCATCTTGGGGCAGCAAAAGAAACTAGTTAGTGATCCTTTAACAGGAAATCATCCAGGCCCGTCTTTCCCAGGAAATAATGCACAAAGCTATACTAACATTGTGGCCACTGCAGAAGGAAATCACATCTCTAATATAAATATAAGTCTTCTTTATACTGCCCCTGTTATTTCTACCTCTACTATCCAAGATGAATGTATATCCATGGATTTCATTAGCATGGCCGTTAAACAGGCTAGCACATTTTCAACATGCTCTAAGAAGCAAGTTAAAATCCCAACTAGTCAAGAAATAAATATAGAGAAGGATGTAGTTTTCAAAATTGAAAATATTTTTGTTAAATCTAATGAGACGGATGAATCTTTGACTGATCTCATTAAACATTTATTTAAAGCTGAACTTGAACTTCCAGAGGCTGCTGCTGATATCAGGTTTGTCTTTAGAGATAGATCTGTTGTTAATAATCCCACGTACGTTTTATTATCAAATACAGATATAGCAAAAAAATCTGGGCAAACAGTGATATCTTGACAAGTTGGGATCACTGCTATCATCCCCAGTAAATTGGTCTACAATCTGGAAATGTACGTATGAGGAAAAGATAACGCCTACCAAGTTTATTTATGATAGCATAGGCATAACTTTAAGGGCCAGATATTCAAAACTTTGCCCCAGGGCTAAATTAGCACTGCCCAGTGGGCAAACTGAGCCCAGAGCACAGAGCAAGCTATATTGAAAAGGAAATAGCCTGGTGCTAATCCTGCTGAATATAGCAGTCTAAGGAAGCCGGGCAAACCAGTCTGGGAGTGCAGGGCAAAAATAGCCCGGGAATAAGACAGCACTGAATATAGCAATAGGGAAGTGCAAACTGCAACTGCAGCTTGTTAGACTCTATAGCAAGCCAGTGTTGCAGGTGGAGAACATTGTGTGTGATTACACAGAGATGTCTCACAGCTACTGCAAACACACCTATCAACCTCCTGCCTCATAAATCAGGGACAAGGCTTAAAGGCTTAAAACAAACAGGAACAAAGGTTTAAAATCAGGGACACACCTTAAAAATTGATGATTTTCACTCAGGAAACCGGTAGAATAAGTGGTGTAGTGTAAAATGCATTTTCTAAGGAAGAACATGTCAGTAACATTAATGTTTGACATTATTTTATGCTTACAACTCCCACTGTTTGGTTACAGAAACAAAATATTTAGGAGGAACAGAGTAAGATTTTGAGGTAAAATCAGGGATGTTCCTGAAAATCAGGGATGGTTGAGAGGCATGACTGCAAACAACAATGTAAGCCACACACTGCAGAACTGTGCTATGCGGAAGTGAGGTTTGCCTGGGGCTAACCTGATTGCACAGTGCTAACACATTAGCCCTGTGAAAACTGGTTAGCCCGGGGCAAACGGGAGCTATATTCAAAGCTCCCATGCAAATGAGCCTACTTAGGTAATCCGTGGGCAAACAGGTACATTTGCATCTCATTAAGTGCTGCTTAGCATACATTACCAAGCAGTTTGCCCGGTGCTACTGCATGGAGCACAAAACTCCCCCTATTGGTCTGAATGGAAGTACAGGCTGGATGCTGCAGGCCAAGGCATACACACAGCATCCCCTGTTGGTCAGAATAGAAGTACAGGCTGAAGCAGCAGGAACTATGTGCTGCCAGACACAGTTGTCGCAGTCCTGACCCATTCACAATCAATTGAAAAGTAATGTCCCTGGTAGTCTAGTGGTCTACCCACCCCCCTGTACACATCCTGACCTGTTTAGAATAGCAGAATATTAATATCCCTGGTAGTCTAGTGTTCCCCACCCCCCTGCACACATCCCAACCTGTTTAGAGTACAGAATATTAATATCCCTGGTAGTCTAGTGTCCCCCACCCTCCCGCATGAATCCCTACCTGTTTTGAATAAGTTAATATTAATTTCCTGGTAGTCCTGGTGGTCTCCCCACTCCTGCACGAATCCTGACCCATTTAGAATAATATAATGTCACTTTCCCTGGTAGTCTAGTGGTACCTTTCGACCCCTTATATGAATCCTGACCCAGTTTGAATAAAATAACATCATTTTCCTGGTAGTTCTAGTGGTCCCACCTGATTCCCCTGCATGAATTCTGATCTGGTTTGAAAGATAATATCACTTCTCGATAGTCTAGTGGTCCTTTCACCCCTACACAAATTCCAACCTGGTTTGAATAAATAATTTCTTTTCCTGGTAGTCTAGTGGTTTCTCACCTGGCAGTGATGTGCTCTTACTTAGTCTAGGAATATTTCTTATTTAACAGAGCAGGCGATTGGTTTTAGTTTCTTCCTCACTTAAGTATATTACTGACTGAGATACAAATGAGTGCTACTTCATTACAATAGAGCTCATTTGTTCCTCAGTCAGTGGCCGGCCATGGTGGCGGAGGACTGAGCCGGTCACCGGCTCTGTTTTAAAGTGTTTCTGGGCTAAGGAGGGGTATCACTGCCGGGTGGGGGGATCACTAGACTACTAGGAAAGTGATATTATCTTAATCAAACCGGGTCAGGATTCATGCAGGGGGGTGGGGGACCACTAGACTACAAGTGAAAGTGATGTTATTTTATTCAAACCAGGTTGGGATTCATGGAGGGTTGGGGGGACCAGTAGACTACCAGGGAAGGTAATATTATCTTATTCAAACTCGGTCAGGATTTATGCAGGGGGATGGGGGACCACTAGACTACCAGGGAAAGTGATATTATCTTATTCAAATCAGGTCATGATTCATGCAGGGGGTTGGGAGAACCACTAGACTACCAGGGATAATAATAGTATGATAATCAAACTGGGTCAGGATTCATTGGGGGACCACTAGACTACCAGGGAGTTTACTGTAGTACCACCGATGTGGGGGTCCATGATGGGGGGGTACCACCGCATTACTGCCAGCTTTTGTTAGGCGGTATCTAGCATTGTGCTACAGGTTGCACTAATGCCTGTAGCACAGTGCTAGACCTTTGAATATGCCACACAGCTGGCATTCATGACTGCTCTCCTCACCCCACCCCTACATACTATTATCTATTAGCATTGGCGCTACCACACAGTGCTGGTGCTGATAGGGCTTTTGTATATTGCAGCCTCACACAAATCCAGCACTATTCCAGTGCTATGGTTTTGCGCTAGGAGCAATTATTTGAATATCTAGCCCTAAGTCTTTTAAATTGGGATTTTGAACAGAAAAATAACATGAAAAGTATATCTATCTTTGGTATAGAGTATCTTGAGGGTGAAAACTCACTGATTTTGGCTTCATACATTAGCAATTTACTAGATTTTTCTTTAGATATAGAAATCATACCCTCTGATATAGAAGCATTGACTAGAGTTCATTCAGGAGATTTAGGGACCCAAATTGATATTTGTGTAAAACATGATCTATATACTACCATAAAGCAGAACCTCCCCAAATTAGACAGCCAAGGTTCACATTTTAGATTGCTGGGAACTTGAAAACTCTCCTATTTTGAATAGCAATCATAAGGACAGTTTGTGACTACCCACTGTATCAGGAACTATACCTCTTACCTTAAGCTTGAACAAAACAGATACTGCTGAGGCATTATAATTAACAGAAGAATATACTATGTTATCCTGGAATATTGCAGGATTGGCTTCTAAATTAGCAGACTCCAGTTGGAGGGAATTTTCTCAGAAATTTGAAATAATGCTATCCCAGGAAATCTGGGCAGTTGAATAGATTCTGCTAAATGGGTATGAACCCCACGTTGTTCGTTCAAGGAAAGAGAAACATTATGGCTGACCAAAGGTGGTCTTTCAACATTTATAAAGATTAGGAAAGGTCTGCAGGTATTGGATTATACTTCTCCAACTAATGACATTTTATTACATGTTGTTAAATGGGACAATTATACATTTTTGCTGGTAAATGTGTATGTTCCTCCAAATTAGCAATCCATAATACAATATGATATAAGGACTAAATTAGCTGCAGTGATAGAAATATTCTTGATCAAATAACATATAGATATAGGCTTTGGGGGGGGGGACTTTAACTCCTGTATTGCTGATTTTGACAATTTGTCTGAGTTACAATCAACAATGTACCTGGGTGACTTAAGGACTAGAAAATCAACTGATATGGTTATAAATAGCACCGGTAAACAATTTAATGATTTTGATACTAATAATAACTTGCTGATTTTGAATGGTAGGACTCCTAGTGATCAAGATGGTAATACCACTTATTTTTCTTCTCTAGGTAGTAGTGTCATAGACTACCTTTTAACTTCCCTCGAGAGTTATTTGCATTTTAATAATTTCATTGTCATGATGAGACCAGAAAGTGATCATGCAGTATTAGAGGTAACAATCAACACAGTGGGAGATAAGGAATGGGTTGAAAAGAAAGCTTGTAATCTGATTCCCTTAAAATCACAGGGAAGAGACATATTAACATTAAATTCATTAAATAAGGCCAAGGTATTAGATACAATTTATTCCCCAGAGATGGCTTCTCTGTATATATTAGCACAACATACAAATTCTATTCAAAACATATATAAAGAACTTGAAAGTTGTTTATATACCCTAAGTTCTAAAATTCATAATTTAAAGGTTGAATCATTCACTTCTCCTTCCTGGTTTGATAATCACTATAGGTGGGAAAGCACAAATTAGGGAAATTAATTAGGTTTACAAAGAAACCCCCTTTAAAAGAAAACATTGTATATTTAAACAAAGCTAGGAAATCATATATAAACTTTCTTAAATTAAACAAAAGCTTGAATATGTACAAAAACAATGGGATATTATGCAGAAAATTATTGCCACCAATGACATGAAAGCCTTCTGGCAAATGGTGGCAAAGAGATTGAGATCAAGCTATTCTTCTCTGGCTGTGTATACCCCTAAAGAAACCTGAGTATCATATTTTAAAAAACACTGCTTACTACAGATTTACAATCATCCAGTCCACATTCTTTTCCAGCTTGGATTCCACTTGACAAATATAAACCTGTGATAGTTACATTTAATGATGTGTAGTTCGCAATTTCAAAATTAGCTACTAATAAAGCACCTGGCCCAGATACCATCCCAGGCGAAATCTACAAAACCCACAAAAATGATTGGGTACCATTTTTACAAATGTCTTTAATGTGTGCCTTATAGAGAGATTTATCCCACACTCATGGACTAAAAACATAATAGTTCCTATACACAAAAAAGGTTCACTTCAAACTCCTTCAAATTATCTACCTATAAGTTTACTAGATATAAGTTGTAAATTATTCTCAGTAATATTATTAGGAAAACTTCAAATATGGATTGATGACTGCTGTCCCCTTTCCAAATTTCAGGCTGGATTTCATCATGGTTGATCTACTTTAGATAACATATTTATTCTGGCCCATTTGTTAGAAAAATATAGGTTATTTAGGAAAATGAAAATATACACACTGTTCATTGATTTTACAGCTGCATTTGATTCTGTAGTTAGAGACTTATTATGGAACATACTTTATAATAGAGATCTAATGTTAGACATACTCATTCCCTTTATTGTATTATATTGTAACACACATACTGCTGTTAGATATGATAACAAAGGCAACATTTTTGAATACTTTCCTACTAATAAGGGGCTAAAGCAGGGGTGTTTATTGACACCCCTGCTATTCAATATTTATATTGACTCCCTATTTTGTTTTGACACAGTGTTACCCTTAGACTCTCCTAAAGTCAATAATATACATATCCCTATACAGTACTAGCTTACACGGATGATTTGATCTTGCTAGCTTTATCTACTACTGGATTGCAACAAAAATTAGATCAGCTTAAAGGTAAATGTGAAAATCCTTCAATTAGAAATTAATCTAAATAAAACTAAAGTTACTGTGTTTGGAAGTCAATCTCACAATCAAAACATTTATTTGGATAATCATCCTATTGAAGTAGTTTCATCTTATATTTACTTGGGTGTTAAGTTTTCCTCAACAGGTTCATGGACTTCCCATGTTAAATCTCAAGTTATTAAAGCTAACCATGCTGCAAAGGCATTACTACAATTTAATGCTAAATTCTGAGGCCATTCAGTACTACCCGTTATTAGGGCTGGGGAGGCCAAGATTACTGCCTTACTCCTTTATGTGGCAGATGTTTGGGGAACCCAGGAAATGCAAATTTTAGAACGCCCATTATCATATTATTATAAGACCATTTTGCAAGTCCCTCTTTCCACTTCAAACCCAGTCATGCGCTCAGAGTTGTGAAGAATCCCAGTGACATCTATAATCAATTTACAATTAACCTCTTATTGGCTGAGAATTAATAATAATGCAAACAATGATATTCCACTTCTTTGCCTGATAGAAAAACAATCATAGCTTACGAATAGATTTCACTCTTCCTGGTTAAAATAGTTTATTATTACACTCAAAAGTATTGACACTATTCATTTATGGTATGATTATTTGCAGGGAATAACAATATCCGAAACACATAAAACTAAAATAAAAGAGAAAATTTTAAAATTAGCACAAAAGGAACAGATAAACCATGTTAGAATCCAAAGACAGGCCCCTTTGGCTTAGTCAATACAAAATTAACTCTGATATTGAATATTATTTACTACTTCCAATATCCCCCAGAACTCGCAAAATGATTACTTGGGCAAAATTCGGTATTGTTATTTCCAAGCATATATATTTCAATCAGATAAAAATCCTGATGGGTTGCAAGAAACTAACTGTCTGTGCAACAGAGGATTTACTGAGACTTTGTAACACATTGATGTACAATGTCCGTTATATGATTCTTGCAGAAACTTTTTATTAAAATATTTTCTAACTAGGTATGCTGATGCACATTATGACCCAATATTTATATTATTACATCCTATTACTGTGGAAGAAGCTAATATGATTGCTAAATGTATTGCACATGTTATTAACTTAAAAAAAAAGGCCTGTGCTAAATGTAATAAATAAATCTGCTATAAGTTATTACGTAGAGTTGCTTACATAACCATTGCATCCTGTGATGTTTTAACATTCCTTTTTGTTTTTTTGTTTTTGTAAACAACAATTTATTTGATTGTAACAATGATTTTATGTTTTTGTAATGTCCAAACTTGTATATGCTGGATGAACAATAAATATAATGATGATGAAGTCTACAGCACAGGACACATACTTTCCAGACATGGTGATGGCTGTGTGCTGGCAGTATCAGTTTCCACAGCTGAAGGCATGTTTTCTGGCATAGTTGTGATCTATATGTTGGCAGGAGCAGTTTATGCAATTGAAGTATTGTTTTCTGGCATGATACTGGTGTGTGTACTGGCAGGATCAGACACTGAGGGCACATTGTTGTCCAGCTTATTCTGAAAAGTGACATGAAAATGATCAGGGGACTCCCTGAGCTTCTTCACCATCCAGGTATCCATATGGCTAGTATTTTCACATTGGCCATAACCTTTCTGACAAGTCTTGCAAAAGCAGTTTTAACTTCTATTTGCAACTACACCATCAGTGACAGACCTGACACTTTATATGTTGCAGGTTACTGGTATTGTCTTAATTGCCCTTCAGACCTTCTTATTTCCTTGTCATCCATCCAAAAGAACATTCTCCTGAAATGTCTGCAATCATCAGTAGCAGGCTTTCATGTCATGTTCTCCTTGCAGTTCTAAAAGAAGTCTTTAGCTGAGGCAATGACTGTTAGCCTGGACTGCACAGCCCTACTTGCCATAGACTTGGTGACAGAACTCTTGCCATCAGAGGGGCCTTTCCCATGTAGGTTCCAGAAAAGGTATGTTCCATCTGAAATTCATATTTTGTGGGTGCCATTGAGATGTCATATAAACCCACTTTGATTTATACTCGCTTTCACAGCCATCTGTGAACTACATCTCATTTGTAACATCAATTGAGCAGATCTTTTGAAGGTGATCATTGGCCTTTTCCAAAAAATGCCACACAGCATTGTGGTCATCCTTTATGTCACTGGAGATGAAAATCAATTATTCTGTGACAGTGCATGCACAGTACTCACACTGATAATAAGAAACTATCAGGTGAACAGTGGCCTACTCATGATGCCAGTGATATGATTGGATATCAGCTTGATACTGGAATGCATAATTTCAGCAAAGTCCAAGACCATCAGGTCCCAACCCCCAGGTGTACTTTTCTTTTAATGTGGTAATCTTGTGTTGCTGCCAGGATGTCACATGCAGGTGGTGCACCAGAAACCTGAAGTCTTCTTTCATTAGTTCCACCAGCTGGTAGAGTGTTATCTTGGTTTTCAACCTGTTCCTCATTTTTGTTTGCACATTGTTTACAGTAACTTTTATGGTATCCTACTTTACCAACTCAGCTTTTCATCGCCATGCCCTTCTAATACTTTGGAAACGTTCTCTTTAGTAGCATTGGTGCTAGAGTTTTCACATATTTTCTCAACACAGTCATTGTGAAAGAATATTTGGATGGGTAACTTGCTGCACATTGTAAGTTTAACTACGTTATTTTAATGTTTGGGAAATAGCAATGGGGTATTTAGTGCTTGTGTAACTTGTAGTACTTTTTGTGGCTTTACTCTGTTCCCTCCCTTGAGTAGTAGGTATGTAGGTAGGAATTTGTAGGGAATAGAAGGTCCATGAACAAGGGTGAGAAGAGCACTGGAGAAGAAGAAGGGAAAGGTGGAGGACAAAAAACACTTCCTAAGCAAGGGAGGTGCAATAGTGGAGGGTTTAAGTAAAGGTTGTGGGAGAAGCCATTCCCCACATTGAACCTCGGGCTAAGTCCTCCCATTCAATGTTTGGGGAATAGCAATAGGGTATTTAGTGTTTGTGTAACTTGTAGTACTTTTTGTGGCTTTACTCTATTCCCACCCTTGAGTAGTAGGTGTGTAGGTAGGAATTTGTAGGGAATAGAAGGCCCCAAAAAATACCTCCTCCAACTCATGGGGAGTATGACCCCTGGTACTCAGGAAAGGAAAAACACCCTGGTAGAAGAAACCTCTGAGGACCCATGGCCATAGGTCTGCCTGTCCTCTTGGCATACTAAGAGGAGAAGGACCTGGTTCTAATAACCATAGCTAATTTGAGGAAGGTGATCTTCTTGGAGATGATGACCCATCCTCGATCCATGAATGATGCAGAGTGAATGATGATCCTGAGGTTTAAGAGTAGATCTTTTCTGAAGGAGCAGTGGAATCCTAAGTGTACAGCACAGCCAGTTGAAGAGGGGCAAATGAAGTCCAGATTTCCAAGCTGATGAAGAATGCATGTCCAAAGGGATTGCAGGGGCATAATGATCAGGGAGAGCATGATTTGATCGATATGTTACCAGACAGTGAACAGTGGGAAATGCAATGATTTGTGAAGTCATAGATGAATGATCCAACTTGTGTAAGGTTTGACGTTCAAGGTAGTCTGGAGGTAAGAAATTCAGCAGTGTGTGATGAGTCACTAAGTAAGCATCCATGAAGTAGAAAAATGATTAGAGCAGAGTCTTTGAGTGCCTGATGGGAGTAATGCCATTAGTGATTAGTAAATGAATAGAGGAAGATTTGCAGATGCGGTCCAGATGGTAACAGAATATATATAGAGAATGATTAGCAGTTGAGTATAAGGAATTTGATGGCTTATTTGGGCATGATGCCATAACTATACTTGTAAATGCTCTGCTGGTATGCTGGCTGAAGTAAATATGGGTATTGCCTTGGTGTGATTGTCTGTGAGATGCACTATGGTGGCTTATGTTTGGTTAGGTTTACAGGTGATCTGATGCCAAAATACTTGAGAGAAGCTTGAAGGCGGATATATGGAAGAGTCTGTCTATAGACTGGCTTGGTAGTGAGGTCAAGTAGTGTGGAATGTCATAGAATCTTAGTGACATTGCTGATTAAGGCTGGTTGGGAGGCAAGACTGGGATAGAAAATTTGCCTTAATGATTTTGGATGTCCAGATAGAAAATTGCTAGAGTTTGTCCTCAGTGATAGTCTTTACTGGATAGATTAACATAGATGATTTGAGGAGGATAGGCTGGAGGGACCACTGGATGGGCAGCTGACTTGATTGATGGTAATAGATGAAGGAATGCAGGTGATTGTATGAGGTAAGGTGATGTCCAGGAGCTAGAAAATGGTGGTTTGAATAGCATGACATTAGTAAGCAACTAGACACTGGAGAGCCAATAATGAATGTTCTGGGAAGGCAGTCGAGAAGGTCTTAGGACAAGCAATGTCAGTTGAAGAAGCAGGAGTTGAGCAACATGGTCAACAGAGTCAGTGATGGTAGGAGAGGCTGTAGAAGGTAACTGGATGATGTCTGAGGTAGCATAAAGTATCTTGTGAATACTGGTATTCATAGTAGCAATGATGGATACTAAGTCAGAGCATAATAGAAGAACTAAAGTCCTTTCCATGTAGAAGGATAGTCTGTGAGGCATGGTAGACAGGAAAGTTCAAAGTGACTGAATAGACAAGATTCGTAGGGAGTATCCAATGGAGAGAGAGGGAATCGTTCTAGTGTCCAGTTGAATGAGATTCCAGAATGATCATGGGGAGCTGATTGGGCAGTATAAAAAACTCTATGATAACATCAGAGTTTATGAGGCATGTTATCCAAGGGATGTGTGTTAGAAGTAGTTTCCTCAGGTGAAATGAACAAGCGATCCATTGAGCAGTGGATAGGAGCTGTTAGAATGGCCAGAGTAGGAGTATGAGATGGATAATGGAAGGAGTATTTGACTGAGTAGGAATACTGGTCAGAGATAGGTTACTAGGCCCAAAAGATCCACAGCAAACATGACAAAGTCCCGAGCCCACAAGGAGGAGATGAAAAAGCAGCCATTCAAATAGGAAGGAAAGTCTGGATTGAATCCTGATGGACTGAAGGTATGATCTAAGGAAAGTGATAGGCTAGGCGAAGCTGGATGATATATAGTGCAGGGAAGTACAGGACCGGGCTTCTCTTCAATGAGCAGCAGCGGAATGCAGGAAGGCTGAAGCAAGGTAGCAGAGAATGATCCAAGGAAGGCCAAGGAGCGAAGCCAAGCACCAAGTGCAACTAAGCTGAAATACATGGGTTCCACAACTGATGAAGGCTTCAAATGAGAGGAGAGGCCTGAAGGTGATGGATCAAAGACGACGAGGTTCCCACAGCTGAAGGAGACAATGAACTTGTACAGCAGCTGGAGGGGGTGATCTGCAACAAGGAAGTCCAGGAGGCAGTTGAACTGTATTGAGATTGATATTGAAACAGCTGGCAAGATCCAAACCATGAGGAACAGGAGGCCTATGGATGAAGTACGATGGTCCATGGAAGGCCAAGGAGCGAAGCCAAATACGAATAGCAAGTGAGGTGAGGCACATGAGTCCCACATCTGACAAAAGCTGCAAATGACAAGTAAAAAGGACTGAAGGTGCTGGAGCAAAGAAGGAGGCAGTTCTCACAACTAGAGAATAAATCTAATTCAAACAGAAGCTGGAAGGGGTGACCTGCAACAAGGAAGTCCAGGAGGCAGTCGAACTGGAGTGAGAGAGAGACTGAATGAGCAGGCAACATACATATCCTGAGGGAATTTAGGCCAAAGGGGTCATGCATGAAAGTCAGTAAAATTACAGGATGAAGACTGGTGAGACCCGAAGGAAGTCATGGGGAGCAGAGGGGTCCTGTTTTTAGAGGGAAGCTGCCATCAAGTAGGAGGTAAATAAGTGCATAGGAAGGACTAACAGGGCAGACATATGGACCCAGGTGAGGGAGTTGAGATGAGATGTTCTGGAAATGACAAGCCAGACAATGAAACATAGAAACATAGAAATATTGAAGTTGATGGCAGATAAGGACCGTAAGGCCCATCCAGTCTGCCCATTTCTTTTTCTACCTTGTGAATGTGGCATCGGCTTTGCACTGTCAATGGCCTATCTATCCATACTCATCTGTATTGCTCCCTTATGCCTATCCCATAGCTGTTTGAAGCCCTGTACTGTATTCATATCCACCACTTCCTGAGGTAGGCCATTCCATGCATCCACCACCCTTTCCGTGAAAAAGAACTTCCTCACATTACCCCTTAATCAGCCTCCCTCTAATCTCATGCTGTGTCCTCTTGTCCTGATATTTTTCTAATATTGAAATGTTAGACTCTTTTACCTTGTTAATGCCCTGAAGGTGTTTGAATGTTTCGATCATATCACCTCTCTCCCTCCTTTGCTCTAGGGTATACATATTGAGCTCTGTTAATCTTATCCTCATATGTTTTCTGATACAGTCCCTGCACCATTTTGGTTGCCCTTCTCTGGACTGCCTCAATTTGGTTAATGTCCTTGTGAAGGTGTGGCCTCCAGTACCACACGCAGTACTCCAGATGGGGCCTAACCAGTGTATTGTAAAGAGAGATTATTACCTCCCTCTTATGACTTGTGATACCCCTACTAATACACCCCAACATCCCACTAGCCTTATCTACTGCTTTAGTGGTCTGCATGGATGATTTCAAGTCAAGTCATCAGTGATGATGATGCCCAAGTCTCTTTCTTCCCTTGTGACTGCCAGCAACTCCCATCCCAGCCTATAGGTGGCTTCAGAGTTTCTCTTCCCTATGTGCATGATTTTGCACTTCTTTGCATTAAACCCCAGTTGCCAATCTTCCGACCATTTTGCTAGTTTATCCAGATCTCTTCTCATTCTGCCCTCCCCATCTGGATCATCTACTCTGCTGTAGATCTTGGTGTCATCAGCAGACAGACAAACCTTACCCCCCAGTCCATCTGCAATGTCACTGATGAAGATATTGAGGAGGACTGGTCCCAGGACTGATCCCTGAGGTACCCCACTTGTGACTTACATCTCTTCTGACTGTATATTATTTACCACCACTCTCTGTTTTCTGTCTGTCAACTAGTTTGCCACCCAGTTGACCAACTTCTGACCACCCCGAGCCTACCCAGCTTATTAATCAATCTTCTATGTGGAACAGTATCAAAAGCTTTGCTGAAGTTAAGGTAGGTGACATCAGCTGCTCCCCCTTGGTCCACCACTCTGGTTACCCAGTCAAAGAAATCTATGAGATTAGTTTGACAGGAACTTCCTTTTGTAAACTCATGCTGTCTGTCAATGGATGATGGTGACAGTGGACAGTGGTGACAATGGATGATGGTGGAGGCAAACTCAGTAAATGGTTCAGGTTAGGAGGGAGCCGCAAGCATTGGTCCAGTAGAGCATACAATGTTGAAACAGGCAAACGCACAAAGTAGCTTCCAGTCTTGGTAATCAAAGAGTGAAGATGTGCATCCAATACCACCAAGTAGAGGGAGGACGATAAAGGCAATTAAGTGGATGAGAGCTCGCTCTGGATGGGAGCGGTATCCGAATCTGAGACAGAGAAGGAATGGAACTAGTGGAGGCACAGAAACAGGGTAGCAAACCAGGTAATTAGTGCGAGATGACCTTATGATGCCGATATGAAGAGTTGGAAGGAAACTGAGGTATAGAGGTCCCAGTCCCAAGGAAAGTGACTATCCACAATGGTATAAAAGGCAGCAGGCGAAAACAGTCAAATGAAGAATCAGGCTCCCAGCCATGGAAGTCAGCATGAGATGACCTTGATTTGGGGCCGCAGGCAAGTTAGGGTGGAGAAGACAAGTAGGACATGGTCCCGTTCTAGAAAGGAAGTGTATCCGGGTAGCAGGCTGAGAATGGGTAAGGTTAAAGCAGTGGAACATAGATTCAGGAATCCATTCATGCCAGCTGAGGTGGAATTCTCTTGACTTGAGGCAGTTAGGCATAGGTAGGATGATGAGGGCACGTAGGGTGAAGAAGTTCCATTCCCGAAGGGAAGCAGCAACTGGTATGAAGTAGAGAAGGCATGTTATGACTCAGTAGAGTATAGACATAGCTCCCATCTCTGATAGTTGGGGTGAGCTAACCTTCACTTGATGCTGTCCGGCAGCGTTAGAGACGGAGGATGCCTAGTTGGTAAATAATAGGAGATAGTGAATGCAATGAAATCCCATCCCTGGCAGACATGGGAAGTCTACCTTCGTTCAGCACCTCAGAAGGCATGAGTTAGGGAAGGAGTCCAGGATATTGCTGGTATGGGCTGGCAAAAGCACAAACGCTGCTAGAAAGCGAGAGTAGATGTAGGACATGAAACATGGATAGGATGAGGAATCAGCACTTGACAGGGAGATATGCATAGAATAGTAGGTATGATAGACACAAAAATGAAGATATACTGTAGGGGAAATGCCGTGGAGCGTAAAATGGAGGGAGGAAACTTGTGAAACAAAGACAGGAATGAGGGGAGACTGTTGATTGTAGCAATGGAGGTTGCCAGCTGCAAAGGGCGACAACCTGAGTAGTAGGTTAGAGGAGCTGGAGACTGGGTTACTCTTCCCCTTTCATCCTGAGGGGATAGCACAAATGGATCTGCAGTGTCAGGTATCAGGAGCTATAGAGTAGTGTAAATGAGAAAGGTAGACCTGTAGTACACTCCTCCATAAAAGACAAAACATTTGAGTTTAAGGGCGTAGTTGATTAGGAGAATTGATGTAGCACATAGGACATGGGGAAATAATGCCACCCGCATTACAGAGATAAAGGCAGCAGGTCTTCTTACCGATATACTAGAGTGAAATCTTCATAGCAGGGGATGCAATTTGGAACACAGGGTTGTAAGCGATCCTACAATGTTGTACAGAATGTCAGCATAGGATGTAATGCAGGACGGTATGAACTGCTGTACCTTAGGTATGATATCAATTGTGGTAGACCTGTGTCTAAATCTGCTAGTTAGAGTACTAGCTTCAGTAAGTCATTGCTGTGTGAAGGATATGAGCTAGGTGCAAATAGAAGCAAATAAGTTATAGTTATCATAGACGTAGGCATGGTGAGGTACTTACTGTGGAAAGTTGGCAGGCAAAAATTCAAGCTGGAGTCCCTTTGGTCAATGAATGGATTAAGCAGTGAGTATAGGGAGAAGCAAGGCCTGTGCCAGACTGACCCTGGTACTGAGGAGGAGCCACGGTTGTGGCAAGGTGGTGAAAGGGACGAATGCAGGGCATACAGGAAGACAGAATGCATGCAGAAGGGATGTAAGGAGGGGATGTGTGGGGAGGAGCGGAGATGCTGAGGAGCACCGGTAGCGGGGAGTTGAAAAAGCCCTAAAGAAAAACCCAGAAGGGAAAAACTCAGGACAACTGGGAAGGAAGGAAGTGAGGATGGGAGCAGGGAGAAGGCAGGAACCGTCGGGAATGAAAGCGAGAGAACAGAAACAACAGATAGGCACAAACACAGGAACCAAGACAGAAGGGAAGAGTGGGAAAACACAGAAGGGAAAGAAACCTGAGACAACAAAAGCACAAAGAAGCACAGCCACACAAACCACGCAGGGAGCCAGGGAAAAAACACTCCCTAAGCAAGGGAGGTGCAGTAGTGGAGGGTTTAAGTAGAAGTTGTGGGAGGAACTATTTCCCACATTGAACTTCGGGCTAAGATCTCTCAAAATATTCAGCACATTGCAGTCCAGTGCCTTATGTATATCAGTGGTCCAGTTCAATGCCTGCTGCTTTAATATTGCATTGACAGCACTCACATAGGTATTGCTCCAGCTTCTGTTCCTGTGCAAGTTTGATGTGCTGTGGTTGTAGAATGTTGAACTTTATTCTCCCCAGTGATATTTCAGACTTTTGCTTACATAACTCTGCATGGAACACACTAAGAGATTTGGCAAGGAATGCTTTTGATTTTTTTGTTCTTTTGGAGAATGCCTTTTTGTGACAGTTTGTGCTGGTAATGCTGATTTGTGGGTTACTTGCTTATGACCCGTTGATGTGGTCATCATCACTGCCCAACTGATCCCCAATGTATTGCTTGCAAACTGCATAAACCTGTACTTCTTTAGAAATGTTAAGGTATTTATGAATTCTCATATGAAGTGTCTTCCCTCCTGTTTTTGGGACATTTTACAGACTTCAGTTTGTCTTTCATGGCTTCAGCCAATTTCTCTTGCAGTTTTCTTCAACAGATCAGGTTCATACATTTCTCCAGTGCTGCCATCATGGCTGGTGAGGCAGAAAAGATAATTTTGACAATCAAGGAAGCAAAGTGTGATGGCAATCAATGGTAACCCTGCTCATGCCATTTGCACTGCTTTACAGATGGCACTGTTTGAATGGGGATCATTTGTGATAGGGTTAGTACAGGTCTTTGGCGTCATTGTTCATGAGGTGGTGGTTGCAACTTCAGCCATTTATGCTGCATGCTTCTCTTGGTACATTGCATGCCATTTTTCATTGACATATTTTTTTTATGTACAGTCATTGATGCACAAACCTGCCTTTTCTCTTTTTCCAGTGTTCTCCCTGTTCCACCTTTTTTTGTTTGTTTGTCCTGGTGGTTCTTTTTGTTGACACAGTGGACTGTACAATCTCTGATGCCTGCTTCTCCTTCTGCCTCTGTTTTTACTTCTGCATCTGCAGTTTTGCTTTTTCATTATGGATAGTGCACTACTCCTCATCCATATTATCCCTGTACATCTGTGGATTCTATGTCATAATAGCGATTGAGAAACAGCAGTCGCTATTATCACAAGTGTACATCACCAAAAAATAATTTCGGAGATGCACACTGGCAGCACACTAAAAAATGTTGCCTGAGACCTACAGGTCTTGTTTTTAATGTGGGGGGCCGTGCCCCCCTCACCCCTAGCACTTATGGATTCTCAACTCCGGGGGGTGCATATCGAGGGGGGGACTTGAGGCAATACATGCTGCCAGGCAGCAAAAAAAATGCACCACACCAGACCAGAACCCGGTACCCCATACCTCCCAGCCAATCACCCTTCCCATGATGCCAGCAATCCAGCTCGGCAGTTGCTTGCTGCAACCCCTCCCACATGCCATCCTTCCCCGACATCTTTCCCCTCATGGGCGCATGCGGGCATATACACACGAGTTTCTGTTGTGGTTTTCACCCACCACAGTATCTGGTCACCCTCCTTCCTAGGTAGCCATGATCACAGTCACCGAGACTGAGTCGCTGTTTTTCTAGGCACTCAATCTCAGTCACTATGGTCATGGACTACCACATCTGTGAATGGGCCTTCAATTAAATTTTGTATTCGTTATATTTGGTGTCATTCTGTATCTTTTTTTCTGCAACAGCAAGCTCATTCTTTATCTGACAGTGTGCAAAAAATCATCAAAGTATCGTTTAACACTTTGGTTGCAGATTCATGGGGTCTTCTCCTCTGGGTGCTCATTTTTTAAAATAAAATAAAGTTTAAGATAAAAGTAAATTTGTGGATCTGATGAAACAACAGAACAAAGTGCATTCCACTCCCTTGACTATGGAAAAATACTCCTAAAGGAAGGAGGATGGTATCAACATTAGAGAGATGGACTTAAGTAGAAAGGCTGCGCATGGTACACAGTATGATGACCTGACTGAGAGAGGTTGCACAATGCAACATAGTGAAGAAGATTTCCATTCCACTAGGTGTGCTGTACCTAGGAGGCTGCACATCCTGCACAATTCGACAGACTGAGTTAGAGATGCTGCACATGGTACACAACATAATGAAATGAAGGAGAGAAGCTGCACAATGCACAATATGGTGTACTGAAGGAGTTGCACATTCCACTGGATACATCATATCTGGCAGGCTGCACATCCTGCACAATACCATGAAATGAGGCAGAGATGCAGCACATGGTACACAATATGATGCAGTGAAGGAGAGAGGCTGCATGACACACAATACAACGTACTAAAGAAGCTGCACATTCCACTGCATATGACATACCTGGGAAGTTGCACATCCTGCACAACACGATGAACTGAAGTAGATAGGCTGAATATGGTATACAATATGATGAACTGAATGAGAGAAGGTGTACAGCACACAATATGAACCACTGAAGAAGTTTTGCATTCCAATGGATACGGCATACCTGAGAGGCTGTGCATCTTGTAACATATGATGGACTGAGGTAGAGATGCTGTACATGGTACACAGTATGATGAACTGTAGGAAGAAGTCAGTACATGGTACAGAAAATGACGGATTAAAGGTAGAGAGAGGCTGCACATCCAAGCAGTATTTTAGGACGACAGCACCCCCACAACACATACACACACACACACACACACACACACACACACACGCAACAAAAAAAGAGGATAGTGACCAAAATGGCTGAATGCTGGTGACCAAACACACCTGAACAAAGACTGGCAGGGACAGAATCTCACTTTGCGCACACTGCTCATTTAAATTAATTTGTCCAGGCGTGCTTGGCCAGCTACATTTTGATACAGTGAGCACAGGTAACATTATTTAAATAGCAGTTTATTACAAAAAAAATACAGGACCACAGCAACCACCCCCACCCCCTCCCCCACACACAAAACATCAAAGAGAACACGGTGTTTAAAATGTCAAATGTTGGTGGCCAAAGTCTCATGAAAAATGAGTGGCAGGGATTAAATCTCACTTTGCACACTGCAGTTTTAAATTAATTTGTCCAGGTGTGCTTGGCCAGCTATATTTTGATATAGTGATCCCAGTTAACATTATTTAAACAATAGTTTATTACAAAAAACACACAGGACCACAGCAACCATTCTGCCCCTCCCCTTCCCTCTCCTCCTGCACAAAACATTAAAGAGAGCATGGTGTTTAAAGTGCCAAATGTTGGTGGCCAAAGACACCTGAGAAAAGAATGGCAGGGACAGAATTTCACCTTTGCACACTACACTTTTAATTTAATTTGTCCAGGTATGCTTGGCTGGCTACATTCAGATAGTGATAACCGATAACACTATGTAAACAGCATTTTATTACAAAAACAACACAGGGCCACAATAACCACCCCCCACAAAACAAAGAGAGCAGAGTGCTCAAAATGACTGAATGTGGATGACCAAACACACCTGGACAAAATTGTCAGAGACAGAGCCCTCTTTGCACACTGTACTTTTAAATTAATTTGTCTACGTTCAGACATAGTGATCCCAGGTAACATTATTTAACTGACATTTTACTACAAACCCCCACAGGATGACAACAACCCCACCTACACAAAACAATAAAGAGAGAATGGTTCTCAAAATGGCTGAATGCTGGTGACCAAACACACCTGGACAAAAAGTGGCAGGGACAGAATCTCACTTTGCAGACTGTGCTTTTAAGTATAGGCAGTATGGCGCAGTGGTTTAAGGCTCTGAGCTGCAAATCTGAAGACCTGGGTTTGAATCCCACAGCCCCCACTTGCATACTGTGTGATCCTGAGCAAGTCACTTAACTTCCTCATGCTCCCAGGTTGCACCTGCAAACAAACTTTCAGCTTAGCGTGTCTCACCTGGTAAAATAATTGGTGAAAAAAAAAAAGTATGAATTTATTTTGTCCAGGCATGCTTGGCCAGCTACATTCAGAAATAGTGCTCTCAGGTAACAATAAAAACCCACAAGACCAATAGTTCAGACTGCAACCCACCACCAAATAAAATAATAAAGCATTTAAACAAGTGATTTCTGCACTGAAGGCACAACTAAAAAATAAATAAATAACATAATTATACTAAAACATAATGTTTGCTGAAGTCTGGCCAGAAATAGTGCCTTGGGTGCAGAAATGTGACTCACACACACAGACATCAGAGCAGAGTGTGGTAGGTGCACTCAGGACACCAAGCACACCTTGTGGTGCATGAGCAAAGACACCACAGTGCTTGGTGTCTGATAATCAGATTTTGGCTTAACAAAAAAAATAGATTTGACAACAGAAAACCTATTTACCCAATATTGGAAGAAACGTGTGTTGTAATGAACTGGTGGCTCAGCTGTGATGCACTTTATAATGATGTAGATGGAATCTCCAGAGATTCTCATGGTGTTTGTAATGTGGTTACCAATCTAGGGACAGCATCAGTCTTGCAAGGAGCTCAATGGTTGAAAATGAGACTCCCAAATAAAATACAGCAGCATTTAAGCTGCAAAAGAGAGCCACCCACTTTCAATGCACTACAGAAATCCTGTAGTGTATGTAAGACTGGCACCAGATCCTGGCCACTATTCATGAACAGCTGCATGATGTGGACACCACCTGAAATAGGGTTCAAAGGTCACTCCTGCCAAATTAGAGGAGCAGTGTGAAATTGGCAAACACCATTAGGATTGCCAAGTGGGTTGGAAAGGGGAGGAGGAACCAAAGAACAGCAGGCTTAAAAACAAAAAAAAAGGAGCAGAGTTTTTTTTTTTTGCTGTGCCTGTAGGTTAGGGCACTACAAGTTACAAACATCACACTAATTAAAAATGTATTAGTTTGCAGTGTGTACAACATAAGTGCCTAAAACAAATAAATAATGAATGACACAATGCAATGTGATATGGTGGACCATTTTATTGAAAGGGCACATTAAATATATAGCTAAAGCACAGTTATAAGCTTTGTGTGTTTTTCCATGTTGCATTTCAGCTGTGCAAAACTGCAGCATGAGGAGTTGAAAAGACAAAATAAAATGACTTTGTGCTGTTATTGCAACATTATCCTGTTTGTCTCTAAATGATATCAGCTTTAAAACAGTGTAAAAATGATTTGGCAGGTCCCTTTTATTTGCGTGTTACATGCTGTGAAAATGTTTCACTGTATCGGTACTTCCTTTTCATGAACATACCCATAAATCTTTCTTGGATCTACCACTCATGAGTCGTGATCTTGGTCCCTCTCAACTAAAGATATATTTCACATTATGAGTCGGCCTATTGCATATTCTATAGTTATAAAGCATGCATTTTCTCTTTCTGTGGCAAAATGCACTCCTGCTTTAACTAAAATATATGTCATACATTGCCTCTGATGCTGAGCATGGAGGAGGGAATCTGGGATAAATATGGAGGAAAAGGGCAGCAGATGGTAGTGAATAAATGTACCTTTTATTGAACAATCATAAAGAATAAGGAATCATCCAGTGCGTCATACATTCTGTGACAGGATGCAAGTTATATGGAAAATTCCACAGCTGCAGAAATGCAGAATTCCAGGGACCCTGGTTTCATGACAAATGTCTACTCAAATGATAGAGGAGAACTAAGAACCTGTGGGTTGAATCACATGTATTTATATGCAGTACTACTGATTTTCAGCACAACCTACAAAAAAATACGCCTGTGAAATATTCAAAAATTAAAGGTCTCCCAATGACCTGGAGGTAAGATACTTTTTTATTCTATAGAAAACTTGGGTTCACATCCTTGGCTCAGTTGTCATACTGTACATCTGGTGACCAAAAAAAGAGCTGAAGAGTTTAATCTGTTTCCAGTGCCTCCTGCTTCAGGGTGGTGGGGGGTGGCTTATGTTGCTAGAAACTGCTTCATGGTGGCCGTGGTTGAAATAATCATGTAGATAAGTTTTTATAGCTTCAACCAGACTGTGAATTTATATCAATTGCCTAATGCAGATGAAAAAGCACTGTCAAAAACTTTCTCAGCATCCAGAATCAGCATTGCTGTACCTGTCCAATGTTGAATTATGGCTTGTATGAGTACATGAAACATCTTGCAGGTGATATCTGTGGCTGTATTCTCCCTGGTGGGTGCCCATCAGTAAAAGTAGTCTATTCTTGCATCAGCTAGTCAGTGTTTTTAAGAATTTTTATATGAGTTTTTATGAAGGCACTTGGAGGATAGTTTTGGCTATGACGGGGATCCCTCCCTAACCTCAGGGTGACAGTCATTAACCTTTCCCAGATGGTAAGTGATTATTCAATATCTTGCCTAGTGCCAGTTAGTATAGTCACAAAAATTCTACTTTAGTGAGCAGTTGACTTGATCAGGGTGGACCAGTGTAACCTGCCTTAGGGTCTATCTAAGCAATTTAAAAAACACGTGTCATAAAGCAATGAAAGCAGCAGTACAAGATAAAAAATCAGCTGTTTTGCAACAGTTTGTTTCCTGTGCTCTGTTGAGCACTTACCTGGTAATCTTTCTTGTTTTTCCTGTACTGTCACTCAATAATTTGCTCTGTTGTGCTTTGTTTTTGTTTACATTTCCCCCACCAGCCATGTTGAATTGGTACCCTCTGTTGCCAACAACACATGCACATGACTCGCAGCACTACACAGGGTCAATGAGAATGTGCAGCACAGGTTCCCACAGAAATAAACAAAAGATATAATGTGATGTGAGGGGGCAGTTCGGCTGCAAATTAGGCAGCAGCCATATTTACTGTGGATCTACAACAAAATTTAAATATCTAAAAAAATGAAAGATTGCTAAAAAAGATATTTACAGATATTGAAACCAGAACTATGGGTACATGCTTCTAGCCAAAAAGCAGAATTGTGATAATTACTTCCTGATTATTGAGTACTACTGCTTTCATTAGATATAAGCCTCTGCAGGGCCAGCTTGTACTCAGCAAGCTTTGGAGTATTAAACTGTACCTCCACCCGCAGAACAGCATTTTGATGATCCTAAATAGGAGACAGGGCCATGCACATTCAATGCAATGTGTATTAGATGGAGAGGGGGGCTAATCATAGTAGCTTTGCACAATCTATCAGGCCATGTTTCATTTTTGGGGAGTACTATAATAAACATGACTCACTGGAACATCAGGTTACTTGTGCAGATATGCTGATGCAAAAGAGCCATACATTGTGATAAAAAATGTGACACTTTCCTGAATGACTCATTGGAATAATTGCCTTTGGATACCATTGTGTCTCTGCAGTATTATGCATGATATAACTGTCAGAAACTATGATAAGAGCACAGTATCCCAGCAGATGATACTGTAGTGAGGTTACAACATAGCTGGAATGTCTGAAATCTGGGAGAGGAAGTTAGGAGCTCAGCACGTTGTACTGAGTTGTTGAAGGAATTATTATATTTGGTGTACGATATAATGATTTAATGCTTGTGCAAGATAGTTGTGGTTCATATTCTGTCACTGCTACAGGGATTAAGACACGTCTGTAGTCCCATGGAGATAGGTTCCACCCCTAGACATTCTTCAGGGATACACTCCCTTTAGGTTAAAAGTACCTTAGGGAAAACAGACCTATTATCTAAGGAAAGGGAGAAGCTGTGATGTTGGGAGCAACAAAACATGCATCCAATGGACACTGACACATGTGCTCTTAAGTAGCATTCAATGGAGGGTATGGCATGCCTTACCCACTGTTCCACTGAAACATATGCAAAACAGAAACCACAGTGCACTCCCCAAGAACTGCTGTGGCTCCCAAATCAAACAGAACTGTGAAGAAAAAGACTGAAAATAAAATGCTATTGTACTCAATGAAGCATACCGCAATTGGTTTTATTAGGTAAGTTACTGGCAAAGTGACCAGCACAAAACACCCCTGTACTTTGAACGCAATGGTTCTTCTTAGAGGGTGAGGTCTGGTCATGCTGTAATCATTTTTAAATCTGAAACTTAAAGACAATGGCCCCTTATGCAGGCACGTATAATTCCAAAGAAATGTGCTGAAGCAAAACTCTGTTTAAGCCAAAAAAAGACCCCATGTGTGATAGAACACCTTATATGAAGTGTTAATAGTGGCTCCTATTTGTTAAAAAGCATATAGCAATTTAAATAAGCACATTCAAGTTACTGAAAAGAGAGAGGACAGGAGAATAAAGTGTGGGGTGGTTCTGTGGAGGGGGAAGAAAAGAGAAGTAAATATAATAACAGAGAAACTGTGAAAAGTCAAGTGAGGCAAATATGAACACTTCATTCATCAATTATAGATCTCCTTTTGAACTCATTTTAATTATTTTACACAATACATAATCCAAAGCAATTGCTGAAGTGGCAAATCCATTGAGGCCTAGACATAAACAAAGAACATCCACATAAATAAGAATGATCTAGAAATAAATTTGTAATCAATGACTCTAGAGAAAACGAGATGAATCAGCTCACTGAATTAACTTGAAAGGATAACAGTATGCATAAAATACAGTGTAATCCAGAAACTGGGTGATATCCCATTAGTCATAAAGACCCAAGGGTGAATAGGCTCCAAGTGTGTAACTCAATTAACTCTCACACTGCAGTAGCCACTTTATGCAGTCTCCCTGTCTTGGATGAATAGGAATATGAACTGTCCCCATGATTTCCAGACACAATAAGTCTCCATGATGTACATTCTGCCAGTGTTGCACAACAAGTGTATCACCCCTGTCTGAAGTTATGGAGCATATTTGTTCCAACAGTCTCTATTTCATGGGATGGACCTTCCTACCTATATATAGAGAAGGCAAGGGCACCAAAGCAGGTAAACAATATATTCAGTGTGATATATAATTAAATGTCAAATTTCATAGGTTGAACTGTTCACTGGACTAACAGAAAAATTGTCTTGACTGGTGTATGGGTATACATGACAATTGCCAAAACAACAGGAGCCAAGTGGCTATGGCAAAAACCCTGTGGAGGGATTTCTATCTTTTTGAGACTGATAATGACTGCAAACCAAATATTCCTTTAAAATCTTATTTTTCCAATATACTGCCCTTGCTTGTGTGCCAGTACTATCCCTAAGTATAGAATCAACAGTGAGAACATTTCAATTTTTTTTTCAAAATACCTGCAATTTTGGGAGTCATGGCGTTGAAGCAATCAATTGATTTCTTTGGTTTAGGGATCAATAAATCTGCCCTGTCAGATGAGAAAGCTTTACTGTAGGCAGCTTCCAAGACTGAATTATCATATCCCTATTCACAACATCTGGAGTGAAATTCTTTGGACTGTTGCTTGTTCACTGACTCAGTGGGGCAATTTCTTTGAATATGTAGAAACTGTCCATATGGTATTGCTCTGATCAAATGCTTGGGATGAGAGCTGTCCAATTGTAAAAAATGTATTACCAAATATTGGCTTTCTAAAAGTCTGAGTTTCAACAATTTTGTCATGTGAACCTTTCAACTACAGATCTAAAAAATGTAATTATAATTTTGTGCCATGTGCCAATGAACTTCAGATCCAAGTTGTTAGTACTAATGTGTTCCACAAAACTCAGATCTTCTGATTCTGAACCCCTCCAAATAATGATAATATAGTCAAAGAAACCACCAGAATAACTAATATGGGAACTGACAGGGTTAGTAAGTGGATCAAAGATGGACACCTACTCCACCACCCTATAAAAAGGTTGACAAAGAAAGGAACCATCCATGACCCCAATCCTGTGTCACAAATCTACAAAAAACAAACAAATATTGTCTGTCAAAAACAAAATAATTCATGTTCAAAATGTGATCCAATGCCAACAGTACAAATTCAGATTTCAAAATATGATCAATATGCAGTTTTCCATAAAAAATCTCACTGCATATAGCCCCAAATGGCATTGAATGCTAATGTAGAGTGAGCTCACATCAGCTGTGTGCCATGAGTTCTTTGTATCCCAGATCAAGTTGCTAAAGGCCTCCAGCAGCGACATGGTACCTCTTAGATATGATGGTAAGGCGACAACCATGTCTTACAACACGTGTCCAAGTAAAATAGAGAGATGCTCAGTAAGTGACCCATTGGAAGGCACAATGGGATGGCCGGGAGGGTGCTGGAGGTCTTTACGTACTTTTGGTAAGATACAAAATGTAAAGATTGTAGAGGTGCCACACTTCATGTACAGATATTCATTTTTGGAAATATGACCCATTTCTAGTGATATTTTATAAATGTGATTCATTCCCTACTGAAATATTAATGTAGGAACTTCTTTCACTTTCTTGTAATGGTTGATGCTATTCAACTGATTCCTAATTTCATTCTCATAATAGTCTGTGTCCATTCTGATCACCATACCTTCCTTATCAGAAGGCTTTATGGTAATATCCAACATTGCTCTAAGTTGTTTTAAGTCATGGTATTCTCTCTCAAGTTAAATTGAATTATTTATAATTTGTTGAGGAAGACAATAACAAGTCACCATCTGTACTGAGTAAGTGTTCAAAAGTTAAGACAGCTGGAGATGCTGCTCACATAGGGCAGGAAATGGATTTTTGTTTAAAATTCTTCCTTTTATCTCTGAATGATGTGTGTGTGTCCAGAAGCTGGTGTAGATACTGACCTTCTTATGAAAACAAGTCCAATGCTGAGTTAGGTTCTATGCTTGTTTGGACAGGGGGCACAGCTGGTTTGTATGCAATGATGATAAAAGGCCTGATGCAGCTGCTTCTGCATCAAAGGAGATTAAGGGGGGGGGGCATTGACTCCAAGCATCATGTATTACCAAATGTTCACATGCAGCTGAATTAATTACCCTGGTAAACTGCAATGAACTCACAGCTGCTTTCACAAGTCCTGCACTTAATTCAGTGAATCCCATTTTTGTGGAGTCAACATTTCCTTAAGTGCAGTTTTCTATAATTTTTTTCAAAATCTGCTTTGATACTAAATTTGTCAAATATCTTGTCTGGTACAAATGATAAACCCCTGGACAATAGATTTTTCTAATCTGCTGTTAATAGTACCTTGGAAATGCTTAAAACTGTGATTTAAAGCTTTGGTTGTATTTTGCCTGTCATACTGGCTGTTCTCTTGTGTTTCTCTCCCCCCCACAGCCTCTTTTTGCTTTTGTTTACCTTTTCCTAGGTCTTTCACTGTTGCTCTTTGCTTCTACATCTACTTTTCCTCTTGGTTTTGACTGCCTACAGAGAAAGTAACAGTTTGAGTGAATTGGCCAGAACAATTATCAGAATGTACAGTTATTGACTTCCATACTGTGGCCTGCTTTTGGAATGTGTTTAAGATCTCTGACCACCTTGTTATTCTCTAAGGCGGGAGGTTGATCTACCTCTATTCTGTTTTTTATTGAAGTTCACCAAGTTGCAAATCATATTATTGGTATAATCATGTGAATCTCCACTGAATTTATGTTATTTCCAGTTAATCACGTCACATTCATGTGTGGCAATTTTCTTGCTCAGTGTAATATTTAACTTTTTAAATTCAGTAGAGGTATCCCCCTTTAATAATTCATTCTCAATCTCCTCCATTTCTGCCAATATATCAGAATGCTTCTCAGTGTTCTGATCAATCAATATTTTAATGTTTCTGAGAATGTATTTAAAGCATTCTCTCATCTAGTTCAGCAAACATCTTTAGAAAAGCTACCTGAGGGTGCCTCATGTAAGCGTAATCCTCTCCTAATTTCTCTTACCATATTTCTTTAAGGTTACACATTTGTAATAAAGGTTGGTTTCAGTGATTTTTTATTGTTCCAAACATAGAAAATGATCCATTAAAGATAAAGAATCGCAATCCCATTGAAACTCATCTGAAAATATTTCCCCCACTCCTTCTCTGTGCCTAATAGACACTGCTGTTTTCTCCAAATCCCATTTTTCTCCTAGTACATGATCCTTGTAGTAATTCATTCAGGGTTTCAGACTCTGAGCCTGTCTCATGTTCAAAATGCATGCCATGTTGGACAGTATAGCTAAACGAATGCTCAGGCATAAAACTCAGAAAGCAACAGGTAACAACTTAGTCTACAGCTGCAAATCAGAATGACTATATAAGTTAACAGAAAAGAAAAGGGAATAGTGTCACAAGCAACTCACCATAAAATTTGGTATAAGACCGAATAAATTTGCTACCATTACAGCTGGCTGTAATGAATTCGAGCTATGCTCATGAACAGACCTGATGTTGGGGCTTGAATTGCCAGGTCTCTGAGCTCCCAGTGTGGGTGTAGTGCTGTCAAGATGCTAAATTTTACTGGCTTGTTTGTACTTCCCGAGTACTTTATTGTTGCACTTTATTTTCTTAATTTTTTTTTTACTGTATTGTATTTTTTTTTATATTGTATTGTACTTTTGTGTTTGAATTGTGCTATTTCTTATACTTACTCTCTGTGTTTATATCACTGGGTTGCACTTGGAAACTAACCTAGGCTCAGCGTGCCTTTCCCGGTTAACACCTTTTAAATAAATAAATAAATCCATGTGGGAACCTGCACAAAAATGAAACTATATCACACTCCTGAAGAATTGCTGTGGTTTAAAAAATAAATTGAAACTTTGAAGAAAAAGACCATGCTGCCACATAATATACTGCAGGACTCAGTGAAGCATGATGCAAGGGGTTCTACAAGGTGAGTTACTGGCAAAGTAACAGGCACATAACAACCCAGCTATTCGAACACAATGCTTCTTCCTCAGTGGTGAGGATCTGGTCATGCTGCAATCATTTTTAAATTTGAAATTTAAAGGCACAGACCCCTTCTGCAGGTACATATAATTCCAAAGAAATATGCTTAAGTGAAAGTATGTTTAAGTCAAAAACAACCCCAAGTGTGATGGAACAAGTGATATAAAGTTTTAATAGTCACTCCTAATTCTTAAAAAGTATGTAATATTTTAAATAGGAACATTCAATGTCATGGACTGAGAAGGGGGGATGAAGAGTGGGGGGGTTATGTGGAGATGGAAGAAAAGAGAATAAATTTGCTAATAACAGAAAAACTGTAAACATTTAAGTCTGGCTGATGTGAATAGTCCATCCATGAATTATAGATCTCCTTTTGAGTTCATATTAATAATTTCATTTCTAAATCATTCTGATTATGCATGTTACTGTTTTTTTGTTTATGACTAGGCCTCCATGGATTGCCATTTCAGTAATTCCTTTTAATTATTGGTTGTGTAAAATGATTAATATGAGCTCAAATGAGAGCTATAATGCATTGATGGACTGATTGTTCATATTTGCCAGACTTGAATTTTTACAGTTTCTCTGTTATTAAGATATTTATTCCTTTTTTCTTCCCTCTTCCAATAAACCTTCCACCCTTCATTTCCCCATCCCTTCTCATTTGAGTAATTTGAATGTGCATATTTAAATTGTTATATACTTCTCAACAAATAGGAGTGACTATTAGCACTTTATTTTTTGCAAAAAACTTTGTTTACCAGTTAGGGTGCAGCTTAATGGCAAAAAAGTCTTGGAATGTAGTGTTAGAGTTACCATCCCTAACTCTCCACCCTCACCCTCCAAGAAGCAAAAGGAAAAAAACATTAGGGTTTTGGGTCTCAGCTGGAGTCCTGGTGAATCAGTGGTGGGATCTTCCTTGCATGAAGAAAAGACATCACATCTGATAATGTTTGTTCAGGGAATGGGGTGGGCATTAGGGTTGACAACCCCAAGGAAGACCCACCACTGATTTGCCAAGACTATGGAAACAAAAAAAAAATTTTTTTTTTCTTTTACTGCATAAGGGGTTGGGGCAGAAAATTATTGTTGGAAACCCTAATGCCACATTCCTGAATTTTTTGGCATTAAGCTGCACCCTAACTGGTGCATTGACATAGTTTTTTTGCAAATAACTTTCTTTCTTTCTTTTTGAAATAGTAGTATGTATCCTCATTCACGCAGGACACACAAGTGCAAAAATGCATCTTGTCCAGGATTTACAAAAATTGCACCAGTCACATTCATGAGGTGGTGTGGAAAAATGACTATGTTGAAAGTTTTAAGTTAAAATATTGAAAATTAGTGAAGTTATGAATGAGCGTTGTAATACTGCAACATTCAGACATAACTTGGTAATTTTACCATATTTGTACACCACATTTTCAGCATAGCCTACTTATTACCCCACTTCATCAACCTGGTAGGTGAAAATTTTCAAATACCCCCCCAAAAACGTCATTCTGTACAACAGGTGTGAAAACACATTTTGGTCAAGGTTCATGTTCTCCTGCACAATGACTTTGTAAACTGATTTGTCACTTCACTACCCAAAAGGTGATTTCTCAGAGTAGACACAAAATTGTTTTTATGCCAGATTTTCATAATTACACCATCACTGGCCATGAGGCTGGGTCCTAAAAATTCCATGTTGAAAATTTGTTGTACAAATCTTAAAGAATGACAATGTTATGAATTAAAGTTCAAACTTCATTAAAATACTTCAGCCAGGCTTACCTTATTTTCTCATATCACAGTCAACAGTTCCAGCAACGAGATGTGTCTTTGATAAAAGAGTTCATCTATGCCATGGGATGTGTTCAGGTGAGTGAGAGTGTAGTGGGTGGTGGGTGGTGGGTGCTGAATGGGAGGTCAGGGTGGGATGAGTGGGTGGTGTGTGGGAGGGAGAGATTGGTGAAGGACCTTTTTTGTTTTTTATAATGGGAAAAGTCATTGAGGTATGGTTCCTTTATTCCAGGGGACATATTTTGACACTGGGGATTGAATAGCCCAGTGTTGGGCTACTGGTTGTTGGCATCAGGGGTGGGCACCCTAGTGCCACCATGTACTTATTGGGAATGGGAGTGGGTGATCTGGAGGGGAAGGAAGAGTCAACAGAAGCAGTACCAGGACTGGGCACCCCAGTCTGCTAAATTAAGCATTGGGAAGGTGGGGCGGGCAAACTGAAGGGGAGGAGGGAGAAAGAAGCGATACCGGGGGTGTGCACTAAGCTTTGAGATCATGGGAAAATTTCATGTTTGGGGTGTTGGAGTCTATTTTATTGTTTAAACTTATGAATAATTGCTCTGTCAAATACCAAGATTAAAGAAAATGTATGTTCACATGGTCTGTCTTTGTTTATCAGTTTTTGAGTCCACTGAATACAAGCTGTTTTCCAGCAACTGAGCTGGCGATCCCTACGTTTACATATCCTGAAGTGTGGTTTTATGAATGGGAGAGCGTCTTGGACTTAGCTTCACCTATTGGAGAATAATTTACTATGGCTGATTGTGTATTCACTCAGCATATTTTGTCTGCCACACTCATTCATTCCCCCCCAGCACACTTTTTATTTGTTTAGTGACAATAGCCATACCTGTTATATTAACAACATTTATGGCAAGGCAAATTTTATTTCAAGAAATTCTCATCCCAGTGGCTCTGGGTGCTGAACATACTAAAATTCCATCATACAAATCATAATATATATATATATATATATATATATATATATATATATATATATATAAACATCATACTATAAGCATAGAATACAATATTCCAACAGTTAAAACAAAATATTATAAATACTACTTTATGGCATTATTTTTCAGTTGAAAGTGTATTTTTATTGTTAAAGAGCTTTGAAATGAACAGGATCACCGCCATGCAGTATCAGATTATTTTATTGAGGAGCACTTTTGTGTCATTGGCTCACTGTACCACCTAACTGAATTATGTTTGGACTCCTTGTAATAAAGTTGTAAAAAGGTAAAATGAATAAAACCATGAACAAAATGTTAAGTTTGACAAACATAATATGCTAAGAAAATAAATACCTACATACATAAATACATACATACATACATACATAAATAAGACACTCATTCACAGGATGTACAGTACTGCTGCCATAAATCTCTTAGGAGACTGGCACTGAGAACTGTATAATGTTTTAGTGCAAAAAAAGGTATGAATGTTAACATCAAGACTTAAAATCTCAGAGACTGCAGAGAGCGTCAGTAATGGAAACAAACAACAAAAACACTACCACTCTTCATTGGCATCCCATTCGTCAACCTCACTAGACTTTCTGCTACATGATCCAGAATTAGAAACAATAACAACATGTCTCCTCATTTTCTCTTTTGCTATAAAAATAACATTATCAGTATAAACCAAAACAGGCATCTAAAGAAAATAAGCAAGCTGAAGTACAAATCACTGTTGGCATTAGTGTCACACAAGGATAGTCTCCTTGGAAACACAACATATATAAATTACCCCCCATGATGCAACATTTCTCCAGCACTGTTTAGGGACATGCTGAACTTGAAAGCAAAGGAAATTCATAACAGGCAAAATCCATAAAGCACATTTTAAACTATATAAGGCATCATACATGAATACAACCATTGGGGAAATGCTGTAGCCTTACTTACACTATGGGGGGAGTTTAAAATTATTAAAATATATATTTTATATTACAAATACAATCACATAGTAAATACAGTTACAATCTATAAATATTACAAAAGCTTGGTAGGTAGGTAGATAGACAGACAGACAGAGAGAGAAAGATATAGATAGATAGATAGATAGATAGATAGATAGATAGATAGATAGATAGATAGATAGATAGATATGATTTCAGACATCGGGAATGGTTCATGGAAACAGTTCTCTGTAATATATAGAGAACTGTTTCCAAGAACCGTTTCTGATGTCTGAAATCATATCTAATATTGTACCTGATATCCAAATTACATGTGACATGACATTTACTATATCTTGGGTTAATATATAGTTACAATGTATAAAGCAGTCAGTACAATGGTATTTAGCCAAACATTCTGAATAAACTAATGCTTGTTTTCACTGACAGCATTGTTCCACATGCCCATTATTCATGGTCCCTGATCTCAATCGTCTGTCAACCAGGTTAGAAGTCAACGAACTGCCTGCCAAACATATGATACTGACACTCGCTGTCCATCTGGTGGATAGAGACTGAGTTAAAAAAATTATCAGAAATTAGGCAGATACACTAGGTGACATGTGCTAACGTACCGATAGCGACATGACAGAGCAGACAAATATAGCAAAGCACATTATTGCCTATAGCACAAGAATAGTTTTATTCATACAACATGACAGGGGTCAAGCAGTAACCAGCCTCTCTGCTGAGAGGACAGCACTTCCATAATTACAGAACAATACACTTTTTTTGAGGGGGGGAGGTATATGTGCAATATGTAATTTGCAAGATGCTCCATCATGTTGTGTGCATGACTGCATAACTGTGTAATTGATTGAAAGCAATATTGTTAACATAAGGGAAGATCATACTAGGAGTTAATAAAAAGGTGCTCATCACTGGGAATACCTATAGGGCATGCAGGTATTATAAAAAAGAATATGAAACCATATACATTTGTGTACTGCACACATAAGTAGTGGGCATGATAAAAACACAAAGGGGATGCGATAGAGATAACAAATTGGAGAAAGAAATATCAATTTGTGCAGGTGTTTCAGACAATGATTAGCTGCTTTGTATAAAGTTATGACAGTTCATTCATAGCTAGATAGATAGATAGATAGATAGATGGATAGATAGATAGATAGATAGATAGATAGATAGATAGATAGATAGATAGACAGACAGACATATGGATGGATAGGTAGCTAGATAGATAGACAGACAGACAGACAGAGACAGACAGACATGCAGGCAGGCAGACAGACAGACAGACAGACAGATTTATCTATTTATTTAAAATTTGGCAACTGGGAAAGGCACATTGAGCCAAAACTCATTTTCAGGTGTGACCCAGGGGCAAAGGGTACAGAAAAAAAATACCACAAAAGGTAACAAAGATCCATAATTCAGTAACATGCAAATATACAAATATAATGCTGTTATAAAAATTAGGTTACAAAGTCATTGTGCAGGAGAACAAGAATTAATATCACTTTTCAGAGCATATAAAGAAATAGCATAAATAAATTATCTAATGGGAGACAATGGGGAGGACAGCAATTTAGTCGTTACTCAGGTTACTAGATAGACAGATAGATGGAACAGTCAGATAGATAGATAGATAGATAGGTAGAAAGACAGAAAAACAGACCGGCAGGCAGGCAGACAGACAAAAAGAAGAAAGAAAGAAAGAAAGAAAGAAAGAAAGAAAGAAAGAAAGAAAGAAAGAAAGAAAGAAGATAATGAGTACAATTTCAGATACAATTTCAGACATTGGGAACAGTACTTGGAAACAGTTCTCTGTAATATTCAGTACAGAGAACTATTTTCGAGAACTATTCCAGATGTCTGAAATCATATCTGATGCCGCACCTGATATCCAAATTACATGTTGCATGACATTTGTAATATCTTGTGTAAATATTTAGCTACAATGAATAAAAGCAGTACCCTTCTACTCTCCCTGCTGCTATCTCTTACTCAATTTTCCACCATACCACTTCTTTATTCCCTTTGACTAAGCCTATGTTATTCGCCTTCATGGCCCCTTTTTCCACCTCGTAATGTATACTAAAACCTGTGAAACCTGTTCAGAACCTCTCATTGGCCTGACTGTGCGGGTACCCCTCCATCCATTCCAGCAGGTCATCCAGCCTTATGGGCATGCAGACCAGCCCAAAACCCCTTCCCCCCTGTGACAGCCCTGCTCCTCCTGAACTGTCACCCCCCTGACCCTGGCCTGAATGTCTCCTTACCATTATACCCCTACCCCTGTACCCTTGGCCCACCCACCACCTCTTGCTTCCCCAAAACCCCCTCAAAAAGGCTGCCCCATAAATTGCTGGAAACCTGTCCTGTCTGCCATGGATCTGCACCTGGAGACTGGGTGCTGGACCACACTCTTCAAGCAAATGTGCTTAAACTAGTAGTTAGCCCAACTGCAGGTAGCCTTGTTGTAGCCTCAACATGTCTTGATTTGGGCCCCCACCCAGCTTTTTACCCCTTCAAAAATCCCTCTACTGTGGCTTGTCAATGTCCTGACCTGCAGGTCCACGTGTGTGGTGTCCCATCATACGTCACCATGAGATGCCATCCATTGCAGGAATCTTTCATCATAAATGAGCCAACCATACTCTCCTTTCACCTTATATGCCTCCTGTACAGTGACAGAGTATTGAAGTAGTGGTATGGCTAGCTTTGGTTGCAGTTGCAGTGGAATGGTGCTATAGTGCATGAAACCAGCCACCCATACATCAAACAATTTTCCTTTGTAACCTTTATCCTCTATTATCTTTCCCACCAGTGCCAATGCCACTGCCATTTCAGATCTCTCCACAGACTTTCTCTCATCATATCTTTTCGCTAATTCTTTGTACACTAATGCAAACAAGTCTTTATAATCTCTCTTCCAAACCTTCTCTTTTATGCCTTGTGGTACATGGTCTCCCAAAGTCATTCCTGGTATACACCCCTCACTGCCACCATTTCCCCCTTCACACCTGTACTCAGCCCATGCCTGGGTGACCCTTTTCCTTTCAATTCTTGCAGTGCTTTTTCCATCTGTTCCCACACTTTCTTACCCCTCTCCTCAATAATCCCATCTATATAGTCTTTTAGGCTCCCATCCACCATCAAGTTTACTGTAGGTTCCTTACCCATAGAAGTAATGCGCTCCTCATCCAAAGGTTTCCTAGGGCATTTTCCTCCTTTTCCTTTATTCCCCTTGTCCTCCAGTGCTTTTCTTTTTCCATTTTTCCTCTCCTCATCTTCTGCCTTACATGCTTCATCCAGTAGAGTCTGTACTTGCCCCATAAGGTCAGTCATCTGCTGGGCAAGTTTCTCGCTGCTGCTTCCTGTCTTGTCAGCATTCTTTCTTGGTACAATGCTACCAAAACCAATAGAGAACACTACAACATCCCGCTTGTCCTGCGCCTCTGAGGACCGTGCACTCGCTACCCCCCATTCCAATTCATTATCCCTATCCCTCTATTTATGTTCCATTAGCTGTTGCTGTTTATATTTTATTTTTTAATAAGGAGCTACTTCAATGCCTTTTGAGTCCATTCTTCACTTTATAGCACTGTTACCTGAGTTAACTTTGTTTGGGGGCCTGTAAATTCCTACCTCTCCTGCCCCTTAATAAGTTATTGCATTTTATTTTGTAACATACATCTATATATATATATATATATATATATATATAAATATTTGGTTAATTTTTTGTTGATTATGGCCTGCTGGCCTTGCCAGGAAAACAACCCCCAGCAGTATAGTCTTGTCCTCAGTTCTCCTTTAAGACAAGCTTTACTCCCTTAGCGTTCGTTGCTCCCATCTTTCCTCCTGCTGATGCTCTTTTCCACCCAAATGCTGTATTTAACAGAAATCCTTTGCGCATGGCTGCAAGGATTGACACCCAGTGGTACCTCACCCATGACCTCTCCCCTGCCCCCTGCAAGATGCCATATTGTGTTCCCTTCCGCTCCGTGGCCTTTGTGCAAAAAATGGCCACCCCTTCCTCCCAACGGTAGCCATCTTATAGCCCAACCTGCCATGTGGACCTTCTCAATATGGCTGCCCATTCTGTTCCCCTTTCCCCTGCTCAACCTACTTTGTTCCTCCAGCCCACAAATCCACCCCTTTGCTGGGGGACTGCCCATTACCCTTCCTGGAGTTTTTAAGTTTTTTTCTCTTTTTACTTCCATGTGTTTTCGCCAAGATTTCTAGACATGCCATTACAAAAGCTTCCACGGCATGATTTTGCTTATCTCTACACCAGGAAGCTAACTGATGCCTCAAATGAGATATCCGTAATGGAATTCACTGCAAACTGGCCGTGCCATGCTACCCTTCGCTCTCGCTACCCAACAGAGAATGCTGGGTACATCTTCTGTTTACCCTGACCTGCCATTCCTGGCTGCCTCGTCAGGCCACGTGATGTCAGACACTGACCTGCATGGTTCAAACCATGGGATGGAACCTGCTAGTAAATTGTTCCCTCTCTTGTTTTTGACTCTGAGATTCTTCTATTTTTTTTTTAATTAAAGCCCATTCTCCAACCTACATCAAACCCTAACACCGCTTGCTTGCTTCCTGAAACAACTCAAAACACACCCTGATCAGATGCACTCCCACAACTTTGACTGCTTTCCATCTCTGCACCCACTCCTGATGTCCTTCAAGGCTAAGAACCTTACCATGTACAAATCCTTGCCACTATCCATCTAACTCCTAATGCACCAAGCACGACTTGCTACCTCTGAAGTTTCTTTTTGTTTTCTTTTTTTTCTGTTTGCTCAGCAAAAAACATCTCAACCTCACAGCAATGTTAGCACCAGCAGCCTGCTTACCACCCAGCCCCTAAAACTTTGTATCCCATAGCCCTATCATTGTGCACTGCACACCCCTCCACCCAGAATCCTTGGCCAAACAGGTCCTGCATACCCAACCAGCCAAAAATTTTTCAGGGCTGGAGATTTCTCTGCTACCAACACAGGCTCCTACTAGCTTCCCACTGCAGGGCCACATTAAACAAAACACCATGGCCCTTAACTTCTTGCCCCAGCATGCACTCATATTGATCCATAAGCCACCAAATAATTGCCACTGCCCCTGCAGGACCAGAAAACAAAACCACTCATACAACACATTCTGTAAAGAAGGTTAGCTTGCATGTCTTAAAGTATTTTGTTACTCTCTTTACAAAGAGATACATACAAACATATCCTTGTTACCTGCACAGTGTTAATATCAGAACCAAAATATTTAAATTTTCACACATGCTACTAATAGAGATGTGTGATGACATTCAATTTAAATTTATGTTTATGTAAAATGTATGTGATAGATATTAAGTTTAATATTTTCTCATAATAATGTGTATTTGTTTGATACAGAGAAATAAAAACAGTGTGAATCTGTAATAGTGAGACAGTCAACAAATATGTAACCATAGCCATTTAATAAATCATTTTAATGTAGCAGTGATAATATTACAGTATAAGGACATACATATTCATAGGCATTTGTTAATAACAGTAATATTCATTATATAGTATTGTTAAATTCTGCCACTACAGACATTTTCTAATGATTCAAATGATTTTATATGTAAGTTTTTATACTGTTGAATAATACCATATTAATTATATGCATTTATAATTGCAAGGTAAAAACAATACCACAATTGGAAATTATACTGTTTCTGCCTCTTTTTTTAAGATGACCACTCCAAAAAAAGGCATGCTCAGAATCTAAAAAGTCTACAGTCAATCAAAGTTATGATTAAATATAGACACAATATATTAGAGGACCAAACTGTCATATGCAGATTGCAATCCAGGCAACATATGAAAAAGAAACAACAAAGTCTGATACCACCACTTGGTAATTCAAATAGGGAAACAGATATATATGACAGTGATGGTCTAAGCACATCAGCAGCTTGTCATCAGCAAAGTCCAATTTCTATTAATATAAAATCTGTTTTATCTGTGAATGTTAACAGCAATGTAGATCAATACAGTTTGCCCCAAATTAAATGATCATTTGATTATTAGTTTCAAAAAGAATATATACAGCATGGTCCTGAATATATTTTTCAGGTTGTAGGTGACTAATGTGGAGAAGTTCAGTAATGACATGCAGTATGGATGTAATAATAAGAGGTGCTTGTATGAGATTAATTTGGAGTAGCTCAGTAATAACATGCAATCAGGATATAATAACAAAATGTGATATGTGGCTTTATGAGAATTGTAATTGGATTTGTTACACCTACAAATGACACAGTCAAAATAAAAAACTTCAACATTGATGCCAAAAGAATAGTTTGCATATAGATAGTGGCCCTGAGCAACTGCTTAGTCTAAATAATTGATTGCAGAGACGGATAAGCCAATGTTATGAATTTCAAAAAATAGTATCAATGCCCAAATAGCAGCAGTATGCAGTAATTTGCACCTGTGTTAATGTGTCTTCTAATGTTAACACAGAAACATAGACTATGATGGCAGAAAAAGACCAATGGTCCATCCAATCTGCCTGAGTTCCCTATAAGCCTTAAAATCTATTATTCCACTAGGGTACTAACCAGCCCTGTCCTTCCCCCATTCTCCTCCTTCATTCTGTTGTTCCGAGAAACCACTATACTCTTCATTCTTTCCCAGCCCTGTTTGAATCTCCTATTTTCACATACACCACCTCAGCTGACAGATTATTCCATGATTCTGCCACACTATTCATAAAGCAGTACTTCCTCATGTCAATCCTGAACCTCCCGCCTGTTGTTTTACACTCACATCCACAAGACTGTGATTTAGTGTTCAGGCAAAACAGTTGCCAGCAGTTTACTTAGTTAATTCCTTTAAGGAACTTGAAGGTCTTAATATATCTTCCCTCTCCCTTATGGTCTCCAGTGTGTACATGTTCAGTGCCTTAAGACACTCTTCATAGGATTATCCTTGAAGGTCCTGAATCACTTTTGTTAATCTGTGCTGCATTGCTTCCAGCCTATCCTTATCCTTTCTAAGATGACGGTAGAACTGAGCGCAGTTGTCTAGGTTAGGTCTCACCAGGAATTTATAGAGGGGAGTTGTCAAAATACTACCCCATATATTTAAGGACAGTGGTTTAGTCCTCCTAAAATTAAAGACAGAAAAACACAACAAACTTGTATTATGTCTCCATCGCAAGGGAGAATATAAACCTACCCTTGAATTAAAAACAAAACTAAATCTGTTTTATCATGTTGGTCATACTGACCTAACTATATGTGAAGGCATAGAATCTATATTACACAATTGCACAGTTCTTATTGAAAGACAACAAATTACAAGATGATCACATTGATCACATTGATATACACTATTGATTACATGGAAATCAAGTGGACACAATGTTAGTGTCCATGGACACTAATTAAATAAATACATACATATTCTCCATGGTGCCAGTATTAGACACAGCACTAGTATTGCACCTTTAAGACAAAGATGCATAAATGCTGACATTTCTATGCTAATTCTTCTATGGACATGGCTGGTATGGAAGTGACCGTCATGAAAAAAAAGCATTTGTGAATATTTTTATTTTCGGCTGATGAATGAGACAGGTCAATTTTCGGCAGATATTGAATATGTATATTATGCTTTGAATATGCTAGAATATTATGATGTTATGCCAAGTGCAAAAATGGCTACAGAAAAGGTCTTTAATAGCATCACGAACAATGAACATGCAACAGCAAGTGATGATCTTTCTTAACTGGATGTTATACAAAATTCTTTAGACATGTTTCAATGGATGAAGACAATAAGGGGATCCCTAGCATATTGGAAATATTAAAGAAATGATTTAGTCATTTTTTTTAGACACTGTGGCAAACCGATATAGTCTGTAAAATTGAGTGCAGCTAAACTCAAGTGGGAAGAGCTTTTACATATCCTTATGTGATGTTGCAATCATATTCATGATGCAACCATCATACAGCAACTAGAGTACTTAGAAAAGTGTAAGTTACTATGAGGATTCTACTGTGTGGTAGCTGTCTACTAGAGGTGTGAACATTTTGGAAAACTTTGATTCACAAACACTTCGCAAAGTCCCACAACTTTGCAAAGTTATTCTCATGTCATGAAGTCAAACTTTGAGGTATTGGCAAGTTTGCGAAGTTTCTAATTTACTACTTCACTGGTGAAGTTCATTGGGACTTCATAAAATGGCTGAGTCATTCAGTGCTGTTGCTGTACCATGTGACCTGCATATGACATAATAACATTGCATCAGGCAACAGACCAGAAGAGCTGTACTGTGTGCAGTTTTAGGAAGTGTGTTCCGGAGATAGGATATGCACTGTACTTAGAGCTCAGTTTTGACTCAGTTTGTATTGCTGTTTATTGAATAAAGTAAATTAAAAAAAAAATCTACTTAGTGTTCTGTATCTGTAACTTTGAATGTTTTTGGCAGTTTTTCCTTTCTTTTTCCGTGTGGTGCTGCTTTGCTGGACTAGTGCTTTGTTTGTGGGGAGGGGCAAGCTTGTATCTGCAGCCAACAACAGCTTTAGTTTCAGTGAATTTTCACTGTCACTCTCTGATAATTAATTTTTCTCAGATCTCATAATTTATCTAGCCTGTCAGTATTCCAGTGCTGCTAAAATACTAATGTCTGTCCAGGATTCTGGCAGGTACTTGTAGAACTTTTGTATTTTAATACATTTTATTATTTTTCTGAAATAGGTTAACTCTTAAAACTTTAGTATTCTAATATTTTTATTGTTTTTCATGCTACTTATACCTTTTCTTGTCATTATGAATTATTTTTTAATTTGATTATGACTATTTTACTATTTCTAGCATTTTTATTATTGTTCAAAGCCTCTAGTACTGCTACACATTTCTGAACATACAAACATACGAAATTTGCCAGCAGATGAAGGCCTAGAGGTCTATCAAGTTTGCTTGAATGTACAGCTAGCACCCCTTATTCTGCAGCTGCCCTTCCCTTCCACCCTTCCCCTCCATTGACCCTCCCCCTTGTCTTGTCCCATCCTCTTTTGAAGCAGTCCACTGTTCTACTGGATACCACTTCTGTAGGTAACGTATTCCACCCAGCTACCACCCTCTCTGTAAAAAAAGTGACTCCTCATCTTTCTCCTGAACTTCCTCCCTCCAGTCTCATATCATGGTCCCTGGTGTCCCTCCCCTCCCTTACTTTGAATAGCTCCTCTGTACCTGTCTTGTTTATTCCTTCCATGTACTTAAAGGTTTCAGTCATATCCCCCATCCCTCCTCTCCTCCAGCAAGTACATGTTCAACTCCCCCAGCCTCCTTTCATATAAGTCCCCCAGCCCCTTGATCATCTTTGTCACCCTGTGCAGCACCACCTCCAGTAACTTAATGTCCCTCTTCAGGTATGGGCACCAGTACTGCACGCAGTACTCCAGGTGTGTTCTAACTAATGACCTATACAGTGGCAGAATCACTTCCTCCCTCCTCAAGGATATACCCCTTGCAATGCAACCCAGCATTTTGTTGGCCTTTGCAGCTGCCTCCCTACATTGTGCTGAGTTGTTCATTGACCCTGTAATGAGCACCCCCAGATACTTCTCGTCCTCTGTCTGGGCTAGCCGCACTCCCCCAGCTGGTAACTCCTCCTTGGGTTCTTCATCCCAAAATGCAGCACCTTGCACTTTTTGGCATTAAACGCCAGTTGTCAGGTGTCTGACCAGGTTTTAAGCTTTGCCAGATAATCCTGCAGCCCCTGCCATCACTATAGGTCATCCACCATTGCTCCTACCTTGGTATCGTCAGCAAACAGACTGATCTTGCTCTTGATGTTCAATGATATGTCTGCTATGAATATCCCAAACAACACTGGTCCCAACGCCTAGCCCTGTGGAACACCGTTTGTCACTACCCTTGGGTGTGAGAGCTCCCCACCCACCACCACCACCCTCTGTTGCCTTCCCTGAAGACAGTTCCCTACCCATCTCACCAGCTTTGCACCTGCTCCTGTGCCTTCTAACTTACTTCCCAGCCTTCAATGCTGCATCGAGTTGAATGCCTTACTGAAGTCCAGATACAGGACATCCACTGCATGGCCCCTGTACAGTTTCCTAGTTACCCAGTCATAGAACTCCACCAGCTTGGTTTGGCAGGATCTGCCATGTATGAAGCCATGCTGTCTGCTGTTCTGTAGTCCTTTGGCCTCTAGGAGGGCCACCAGCCTCTCCTTCAGGATAGTCTCCATTAGCTTACCCATGATGGATGTGAGACTCACTGGTCTGTAGTTCCCTGGTTCATCCTTGGGGCCACTTTTGTGGAGGGTACCACAAGAGCCATCCTCCAGTCCTGAGGTACACACCCCGAGTGTAGTGAGGCATTAAATAGGTCTGCCAAAGGTCCCGCAAGGACCTCTGCCAGCTCCTTCAGTACCCTGAGGTGGATGCAATCTGGGCCTGGCACCTTGTCCACCCTCAGTGCCTTCAAACCCTCCCAAACTCTGCCCTCCATGATTTCCCTATCTGTCACCCCCTCCTCCCTTGGGTGTCACCCCCTCTTCTCCTTAGTAAATACTGAGCAGAAGTAATCATTTAGTGCTTCTGCCTTATTGCACCCTGCTTCCACCCAACCCCCCTCCTTCCTAATCCTTACTATATGATCCTTACATCTCCTTTTCTCCCTGATGTACCTAAAGAAGTTATTCTCCCCCTTCTTAATGCTTTGTGCCAGCCTGAACTCTGTAGATGCCTTGGCTCCCCTTACTGCCCTTGTCACCTCCTTCAATTCCATCAAGTACTCCTCCCCTCCCTGTTTTCTTATACCTCCTAAAGGTGGCTCTTTTCCTCCTTACCTTTACCATGACTTCCTTGCTCAACCAGCTTGGTTTCTTAGCCCTAGCCTTTTTGCTCTGGCCCTTGCAGAATGTTTTGGTTGCCTCCTCTATCCCCAGCTTTATGATCTCCCACCTCTGGTTAGTATCCATACTAGATTGATTTCTGGCCAGGTACCCTTTTACTACTTCCCCCATCCTCCCAAAGTCAGCCCTCCTGAAGTCCAGCACTCTTGTGCCAGATTCCACTCCTTCCTTGCCCACGTCCAATGTGAGCCATACTGAGTGGTGGTCACTCCCTGACAGCGGTTCCTCCACTGTAAGTTCACTTACAAAGCCACCATTTGCCAGCACAAGGTCAAGGGTATTCCCTAACCTGGTTGGTTCACTGACCATTTGCAGCAGGAAGCTGTCCTGGAAGGCATCCAGCAGTACCTGCCCCCTTCTGTTCCTGGTTGTTGGGGTACTTCAGTCCAATCCTTGCATGTTGAAGTCCCCCACAATTGCCACACTACCCTTCTTGCAGGTCCTCCTGACCTGTCCCACTAGTTCCCTGTCTAACTCCTCTGTCTGATATGGCGGCCTGTACACCACTCCCATTCTGAGAATCCTATTCTTGGAATCCTGGATTTGCATCCAAAGTGACTCTGTACTACCCGCCTTCCCTTCCTCCCTTACACACTTCAGTCCTTCCTTCACATATAGTGCCACCCCCTCCTTCCCCAATCCCCCTGTCCCTATGAAATAACCTGTACCCTGGTACAGACAGGTCCCATTCATTGTATTGGGTGGCTCATGTTTCTGTGATGGCTGCAATGTCCACCTCTCCCTCTACCATGAGCACCTGTAACCCTGCAGTTTTCCTCCCAGGGCTCCTAGCATTAAGGGTAACCACCTTCCACCCTTCCACCCTTCTCCCCTCCCATCCTGCCCTCCTTTAGTGGCATCACCAATAGTACTTGCCATTTGTCCTTTGTCACTGTTACGGGGTGGGGGTGTAAGCTCATATGGTTTCCCAACCTGTGGTCTTTGCATGTCTCTTGCCCAATTGCCACCCCCCGCTCCTAGTTTAAATTCCCAACTTCCTCTATGTACTCCTCCATCCTCTGTTTCAACACTTTCTTTCCCTCCTCACTCAAGTGTAGTCTGTCCTTGGCATACAGACTACTGTCCTCCCAGGTCCCTCTCTACCCCCCCAACAGCCCATACCCTTTAGCATAACACCAGGTTCTTAGCCATCCATTAAATTCCTTTAGTCTCAGCTTTCTTGTTTTGCTTGCCTTGGGCACTGGAAGTATCTCTGAAAAAGTTACAGAGTTTCCTGTCCCCTCACATAATTGTCCATAATTTCCACAGTAGAATGAATGGTAAAGGGAAAGGAAAGGGTAGACAGGGAGAAAGGCAAAGAAGAAGGTAGTGGTGACCTCTGGTTGAGGCAGATGAGGGAGTGGTATGGCTACTAGGGTAGCAGTGTATCTGCAGTGTGTGACTGTAGTGGCACCATTAAAATACTTACAGCACTAGATTTGACTACTCTCTTAGTTGAGATAGGAGGCAGCTAGAGTAAAGATCAGTTATCTGAAATTTTCTTAACCCATCAATACCAGGGAGTAAACAAGTTGGTGTTTTGGAATATCAAAAAGAGTCCCCAGTGGTTAGTGTACAGGGCATGAGTTTAAGGATGATGCATTTGCAGAGTTGCGTGTGCCACAGCCATCTCAGTATAATGAGGAAGAGGATGACCAGGGAATGGGGGAGGAGAAAGTGAAATGGAGGGTGAAGGTGATGATGACACTGTCATTGACTCTTTGTGGGAGCCTGAAAAGAAAAAAAAACAAACAAAGGATGGTAGTAAAGTGTATTAATGTTTCAAACTGAAGGGTAGGCAACCTCTGCAAGGAAGATCATATATGATGATGCATATCACAGAACAGAAACAAGAGCGGGTGAGTTGGCCACCACAACTGGTGCTCCACATAAATGTTTACATTCTTCAAGATCCCTTGTGTGGCACTTTTTTATTGCTGATCCAAAAGATGACATTGTGGCACTATGCCAACTTTATCAGGCCTGTGCAAGCTGTGGTAAAAAAAGGGTTAAATGTTGGCACATGTGGACAGCATACGCATCATAAAGTCAAAGATATGACTAGGTGGCAAGCACATCAGTGAAAAGTGTTTGCAGCTGGTTTGGGAGGCAGAGATGAAGCAGAGAACATTGTGGAGGAAAAGATGGTTGAGGAGGAAGTGGTCAGTAGTACCCTGAAAGTGTGATGATCATCGCCAGCAGGAGCAGCAGCATCACCCTGACAATACCCCTCAGATGGTGAAAAGTTTCTTGACATCATCTCTGTCTGTGACATCCAAGCAATATGGTGCCTGCACAAAACTGTTCCCAAAAAGCACCCACTGAAAAAAGATTCAGCCAGCTAATACTAACATTCTCTCTAAGCAATGAAAATCCCCAACTAATCATTCAGTGGCCAGGGAATAAAATTCTACCTTTTGACAGAAATGATCACTATTGATCTTCTTCGATATTAATTTGTTGAAAATTCTGGTATCTTTTGCTTTATGTCCAAAGCATGCCCCAAGTGGAAAGTGTCATTCAAGACCTAATTTTCACAGCAGGCAATTCCTGAACCTGAAGGATGTTGTTAAAAAAAAAGTTTCACATGCCCTGCAGCATTCCACTAGTTCATACATCCATCTTGCCACAGATGTATGGAGCAGTGGGCCAACAGCTGCTACTTCATTTATGTGTGTGACAGCACATTGGGTAGAACTGAAAGGGGTTGGTCAGTACTTTGACAGAAAATGCAAGTGACCTAATTGTAATTGAAGCTACATTCCTGGAAGTCGAAGTCATGCAGCACTGGCTGTGAAGAACATGCTTGATTCGCACACTGTGGAAAACATTTTGGCATAGGTATTGGAGGAAACTGACACTTGATTGAACCCACTATCCTTAAAGGTAAGCTTCATAGCCAGTAACAATGGTGCAAATGTTGTTAAGGCTATTAGTGATGAGGGTTTTGTTAGGGTGCAATGTTTTGCCTACTACCTAAACCTGGTTATGCAAGAATTCTTGTCACAATGTGGAATTAAAGAAGTGCTCACCCTGTGCCATTCAGCATGGTCCAGAAAGGCCAGGGACCAATTATGTGCACTGCAATAAAAAATGGCCTGCCTCAGCACTGACTGAAGCAGGAGGTTATTACAAAATGGAATTCAACCCAGTATTATGCTGGAGCAGAAGTATAACTAGTATAAGGCCTTATCAGAGTAAATGCTGCTTCATTCAAGCTGTGACCATTCTGCATACTAATACTAAGTTAGTTTAGGTGCAAGGGGGCTTGAGGGCCCATGATGTCACCTATGTTAGTTATTATATCCAGTTCCAGACCCACTTAAAATGAATTTGTCCAAACGTTTTTTAAACTCTGATTTAGTTTTACTGGCTATGACTTCAATAGGCAGTTTATTCCAAGGATTAACTATTCTTTGTGTGGAAAAGAATTTGTGAGCAGTATAATGAAACTGTTGTCTTGAAATCTGAAACGGATATCCTCTAGAGTTGCATGAGTCATTTTTAAACTCAAAACCTAACTCAGTGAATATATGTGGGTCCTGTATTATGTCATACATAAAAATAAGATCTTCCCTAAGGCGTCTTGTTGCCAAGGGCATCAGGTTCAATTCTTGCAATGTGTTTTCATATGGAACATGAGAAAGACCTGATATATGTTTTGAATATTTTCTTTGAATTTTTTCCATGGCTGTATTTTCACTCTTTTGTTATGGGCATCACAACTGCGAGGAGTATTCCAGATGGGGACTGGCGTATGCCCTAAACAGGGAGAGCATAACCACAGGCTTTCCAGATTTAATGTGTCTCTTAATGGACTATATAAAACGGTTTATTTTGTTAATGGCCTCATTTATTTGTTTGTTGTTCCCAGGTCATTAGAAATATATACTCCTAAGTCCCTTTCGTTGCTTGTGGTTTGCAAGGGTGCACCATTTAATTATATACTGATGATGATAGATTATTGATGCCTACATGCATCACTTTGCATTTTGATACATTTAATTTCATTACCCAGCCTGAAACCCACTGTATTATTCTATCTAAATCATATTAAATGATGACAATATTTTCCATGTCATTACAAGGACCGCTGATTTTAGCATCATCTGCATATTTAATTGCAGACAAAACACAATTTTAAGTTAGGTCAGCTATAAATACTAGTAATAAACAGGGTCCTAAAACTGACCCCTGTGGAGCACCACTGGTGACTAAACCTATGTCTGACAGATGTCCAGTGATTTGTACCCTTTTAATTCTATGAGTTAACCAGTTTTTGATCCATTGTTTATTAATATATAATTAATGGCTTCCGTTTTTTACAATGGAAAAAAACGTGTGTTAAATACAGTAACACCTGAGTAGGCGTTACGGCATTCACTCGGCTTCTTCCAATGCTAATGTGCTCGAGACAAAAGTAAAACTGAACAAGAGCCTCACGCTGTGTTTTCTAACACAAAATCAGTCAGCATAACTCACCTCCTCACTGCCATTCGCTCCATAAAATCTCAACAACTGATATAAAAAAACATTTTCAGCACATTTCAAATCGCGGACTAAACAGAAACACAGACGTTTTTACACGCTCCCTAACCACTCTCCCTTTCAACCCTCACCTTTCCCCTGTAGGTCAAATGACACCAGCACTTGAAAACACTAAATTCGTCAGAAAGGACACAAGGATCAAGACAGTTTTTTTTTTTATTTTCTTCTTAAATATTTAGTTACTTATTAAACCTGTTCTCTGTTCAAAATTACACTGGTTATTCAACAGAAGGTAAAAGTTCAATTTCTTTTTTACCTTTTCTACCAGAAAAACACGGAACTACCAGAAAAAAACAGAAGCCTTCAATTATATAAAATAAAGTATAGGGTGCAGTGTGTTTAACTAGAATTTAACACACCCTCGTTGTTTGTTGGATAGCTAGCATAAACCCCGGTCGAAGCCCTAGAAAGTTTATCAATACCATCAACAACTAGGTATGTGTTAAATTTTCATATCTACTGCACTCATCTATCTATATAGTTGATGGACCTTTGTCACTAGTGCGTAATGAGACATCACGTCAAAAGCTTTACTGAAATCAATATAAATAATGTCAAATGGAATTCTGTTGTCTAATTTTATGCTGACAGTTTCATAAAAGCACATTAAATTACTAAGACAGCTACTCCCCTTTTTAAATCCATGTTGGTCAGGGTCAGTGTCATTAAGGGTTGGTTTTCTTAGATCTTTAATCATGATCTCAGGAAGTTTACATACGGTAGATGTCAGGCTAATAGGCCTATAATTCTCCCAGTTTTTTGGGGGACCCTTTTTATGTATTGGAATTATATGTGCAGATTTCCACTCTACAGGAACAAAATGAGTTTGAAGGCAACATTCAACAAGCATTTATCAATGCCTAATGATGTCTTGCTGACATGGGCATAGGTAGCGCAGGAGTTGAACAGATGCGTAGTAGGAATGGCAGTGAAGTATGAAAGTGACATCAAACCCTACATCACCCAACAGTGACTGACAGGCACTAAGGTGTACCTTTGGGCATCGGCTATAATGTTCATGGCATTTCAGCTCACCCTACCTTGCAGTGCGACAAATATTGCATTGTGCCTTGGGGTCCTGGGCCTTAATCTCACCTGATTCGGCCATAACGCTCATGGCATTTTACCTCACCCTATCCTGCAAACACCGACGAGTGCTGAGGTGTGCCTTGGGGTGTTCAGCTTTGCAGTCACCCCATTTCGTAAGGACATATGCTGAAATGGGTACAGCATAGGAGAATGGGGTGAACTGTGGGACCAAAGAGTCCAAGGCACACCTCGATGCCTGTCAGTGGCTTGAGGGTGTTGGGGATGGTATGGCATGAGCATGACAGCTGGAAATTCAAAGAAACACCCCTGATGCCTGTCATTCTGTGCAGGGTGGGACGTTATGGTTAGAAAAGCTAATGCCCTGACCGTTTGTTGGTATTTGCACTACAAATTTGCAACATGGCATTTTTTGTGACCCCCACCTCATGAAAGGGTTTGGGACCTCTGCTCATGAATAGTGGCACTGTGATTTTGTTAATCTGTCCCGAACGTTGATTTCTCACAGCGATCGCTCCATTCTGATGTGGGAAAACACCATTCAGGCAGTTTGTGAAAAATGACAGCCATACCACTCATAGGTAGGTGTGAAGAGATGGCAGTGTTGAAAATCTTGAGTGAAAATTTTAAAAATGCTTGAATTTATGAGCGTACATAGAATCTGCGCAATGCACAATCATAACACAGTCATTTAGTGGAATTATTTCACTAGATTTTCAACATAGGCATTTTGGCACCTCTGCTCATGAACAATGTCACTATGATTTTCTTCATCTGTCCTGATCATTGATTTCCCACAGCAACAGCGCCATAGTGCGCCACTTGTGTGAAAACACATTTTGGGCAGGATCTGAAAAATGACAGCTGTACTGATCATAAGAACGTGTACAAAATTGACAATGTTGAAATTGTTGAGTGAAAATATTACAAATTGTCGAAATTACGAGTGCGCGTGGAAACTGCACAATGAACGCTTGTAACATAGTCATTTTAGGGACTTTTGTCACCAAATTTTCAACATAAACATTTTAGGACCTCTGCTCATGAACAGTGTCACTGTGATTTTTGTAATCTGTCCCGAACACTGATTTCCTACAGCGACAGCACTATTCTGCACTGGTAGTGCAAAAACACATTTGTGCCAGGATGTGAAAAATGACAGCTGCACTGTTCATAAGGAGGCATGAAGAAATGCCAATGTTGAAAATCTGGAGTGAAAATATTACAGATTGGCAAAGTTATGAGTGCATGTGGAAACTGCACAAAGCACGTGCGTAACACAGTCATTTTTTGGAATTTTTTCACCAAATTTGCAACATAGGCTTTTTGGGAGGCCACCTCATGAACAACAACAACACTGTCAATTTGTTACTCAGTCCCAAAAGGTGATTCCATGCAGTGACTGGAAAATCACCTTTCGGGACCGAATAATACCATGACAGTGACTGAATTCATGAAGAAAGGGTCCCAAAAAAACCATGCTGAACATTTGGTGGAAAAAGTAAAAAAAAATGGCAGATATAGCCACATAAGTTTAAAAAACCCATTTATGCCATTATACAGCTTACTGGCATTTCTTCAGTTCGCAGTCGGCTTTGAAGAGTGCAGATGTGTTCACGGTCAACCGAAGATCATCGTGCTGGGCTCCAGAGGTAAATATGGGGTCGGGGTGTGTGGGGGGATGCATGGTGCACAGACGGTGGGTGTGGGTTGGGGAAGGGCCACTGGACTCAACCAGGGACTGTTTTCTGTTTTACAGGTTAAAAAAAAAAAATTGCAGGACAGTTTTTTTCTTTACAGTGACATTTGGCACACTGGGGTGGGCTTCCAGCATGCCACCTGAGTGTTTTTTTGGGGGGATCTGTAGCTGATGGGTGATTGTGCACCCCCATTGACCATACAAAGTTGTGGGGGTTGCATGAGCCGAGGGGGATTGGGAACCCCCTTGGCACACAAGAAATGGGAGGGGGTGCATTATGCTGACGGTGATTGGGCACCCCCATCGGCAAATTTACTTAGGAGGAGGCATGATGAAAGGGGGATTGGGCACTCTCTTCAGCTTTCAGAGGGACTGTGTAAGGTGGAGACTATCCTTCAGCTTCTGTGGGGACTATGAGAAGCTGATGGGGAAGCCACCACCATGTTGCTTGACAGGGACACCAAATGAGGCAAGCAATAATTGCCTGCTGCAATAAGGGACCACCCCATGGTGCTCCCTGATTGCAATGGCTAATTTCTTTCAAGGTGGTGGCACGTTTCTCAACTGCTATCACAGACAAAGTGCTATGCCCTTGGCACCACAGAGCCCAGCTACAAAAAACAGTGGCACCATTGGATGCAGTAGGACCGCACCTCCGAAACCCACTTCTCCAGTGAAGCAATCACAATATGTTGTCTACGCTGCACTCGCAGAACAACATAAAAAGGAGTCTAAAAGGATGGAAGTGCTCATCAATTTGTTTTTAAGATTAAGAAGTTTAGTATGAATTGCTTCATCAGATAGGGTTATATTAGTGTACCTCACTTCTAAGGTTTCAGTATGAGAAATATTTTGTTTAAGAAAAACTTCACTACATTTTTTTTCAAAGTATTTGCCATATGTTTCAGTTCATGGACCAATGCAGTGTCTATGTTGCTGACAGCAGAACAGTGGAGGTTTTTGGATGGGTTTATTTAGATCTTGAGGCATTTTGATCATGCCACACCGGCAGTGAGTAGGGACACTGACACTATTACCAAGATCATCCCGCTACTCTGGGGGCTGAGATAGGCCACCTATAATATGTAGCAACAGTTTGAGGCAACAGGTGGCTCTAGGTTGTGCATTGTCTGAACACATGTTTAGTGTATTGGGCCATAACAGACATCTGAATGTTATCCTGATATCTGTGGATTTTAGTACTACAACAATGCTGGCATGATCCATGGTACAAACAGGGGCTTTCAGCCATAAGTGATGGTGGTAGTCAGAAAGTTGACCGTCTGCAAAGATTACTGATCAGTTGTGTACAGAGTTTGCAAATACTAAAAAAAAAAAAAAAAAATATTGAGGTGAAATGCACTGTTACCCTCACCAGCAGTCAGTAAAGGAAGTGAGCTATGGATATGCAGATTTAATATCTACAAATAAGACAACCAGCAAACTATCTTCAAAATCAAATGCTCCATGGGTAGTTCTTGTACAAGTTGGTGTTGCAGATTGTGAAGAGGAGAAGAAGGAACCATCAGAAGATGCCAGACTAAAGGCAACAGCCAGATCTACTGAGACATATATGGCAGACCCCAAATGCCCTGGAGCTGATGATGAAGTCCTGATGTACTGGAACAACAAAATTAAAAAGTGGCCTGCACTGGCAAATGTTGCTTTTAAATATTTAGGCTGCTCACCATCTAGTGCTAGTTCTGAATGTGCATTCAGTGCAGCAGAGGAAATCATCACAGACCAACATACAAACCTGTTCCCCCAGAATGTCACTATAATGACATTCATTAACAAGCATTTGTCAATGCCAAATGTTTGCTTGCTGGTATTGGCATTGGTACTGCAGGAATTAGAGAGAGAGATGCATAATGGGAATGGCAGTGAAGTACTGAAGTAACGCCAACCCCCACCCCCACCCTGCAGAGACTGACAGGCATTGGGGGTGTGCCTTTGGATCATCAGCAATAACACTCATGCCATTCCACCTCACCCTACCCTGCAGGTACTGACAGATGTTGCAGTGTGCCTTCGGGTTTTCAGCCCTTACACTCACCCCATTCCATAAGGAAATAAGCTAATATAGGTGCAGTATAGGAGAACAGGGTGAATGTTAGGGCTGAAGACCACAGCGCACACCTCAACACCTGTCACTGGCTGCAGGGTGGGGGTGGAATTGCATGAGCATTATGGCCGATGACCCCAAGTCACACCCCTGTCACCTGTCAGTCTGTACAGAGTAGGGGGTTACAGTTGGAAATCTTAATGCCCTGGGTGTTTGCTGGTATTTTCACTCCAAATTTTCAACATGGGCTTTCTGGGACCCCACCTCATGAACAGTGGCACTATCATTTTGTTACTCAATACAGAAAGGTGATTTCACACAGCAAATGTGTCATTCAGTGCCACAGGAGAAAAAACACATTTTGGACAGGATGTGAAAAATGACAGCTGTACTCTTCATGAGGAGGTGTGAAAAAATGGCAATGCTGAAAATCTGAAGTAAAAATATGAAAAATTGGCAAAATCAAGAGCGTGCATAGAAACTGCACAATGCACGCTCATAACGCAGTCATTTTTTGGAGTTTTTTCACCAAATTTGCAACATGGGCTTTTTAGGACACCACCTCATAAACAATGGCACTGTTGTTTTGTTAATTCGTCCCAAGAGGTGATTCTGTGCAATGACCGCAAAATCACCTTTCAGGACTGAGAAATCAAATGACAGTGCCAGTGTTCATGAGGTGGGGTCCAAAGAACCCCATGTTGAAAATTTGGGAGCAAAACTCCAAAATTGGCTGAGATAGCAACCTAAGTTGAACCCCCCGCCATGACTGCCATTATAGGGCTTAACATGATTTCTTTAGTGCCCGGTTCTGCTTTGAAGAGTGCAGACGTGTTCCCGGTCCACCAAAGATCACTGCTCCTAACCTCCACAGGTAAGTATGGGGTGAGGGTGCAGGAGAGGTTCACAGAGGCAGGATTGGGATGAGGGGGGGGATGACGAGGTCCATTTTCTTTTTCAGGTTTTAAAAAAAGGACTTTGGGGGATGTTTATCTTTTTTACAGGTGAAATATTATTAAAACAGATTTCAGCACACTGGGGTGGACTCCCAGTGTGCCAGAGTAGTGGGGGTATCAATGCCAACTTGGGGACTGGGCACCCCGAGTTCAGCTGAGAAAATAGGGTAGTGGGGGGTCCGGTGTGTCCGACACTGGTAGTGGGCTTTCCGGTGTCAGAAACATAAAGAAGTATTTTGGCACACTGGGGTGGTCTCCCAGTGTGCCACATTAATGGGGGGGAGGTGGGATACATGCTGACGCTGGGACTGGGTACCCCAATGTCAGCTTTCTGGAAAGTGTGTGGTGAGGGGCCGGCAGGAGCCACCAATGTGGTAAGCCGTACCATGGCTATTTATTTATTTAACTGTTTCACCTGGAAAGGCAGACCAAACAAACTGGGGGCAGGAGCATACAAGAGCTGAAACTCTGCCCATGTGCATTACTGTGCACTGTAATGCACATGGCTAGACTCTTGTCAGCTGGATGTCTATGTGCCTGGTTGGGAGGGAGGTGGGAGCTGTCACTGCAATGACAAAACTGTCCCTGATTGCAGTGGCAAATTTCTTTCAAGTGCAGCTCTAGCTCTGAAACTGCCATCATCGGCAGCTTCCTGGTTGATCGGTGGCTGAGGGACACGCCCATTAGAGCATTCACTCCATTGGCCACAACATGGACACACCTCCAAAATGGTGTACTAGCTCAATATGTTTCTTGTGTGCTGCATGTGCAAGCAAACATAAAAATAAAATTAATAGTGCACATATACGTCCAAATAGAAGTGCATCACTATGGGCACCACCGACACACCAGGATGAATCAAGAAAGACAATCATTCAACAGAGAGGTAGATGTAAGCTTAATGGATGCAGAATTCTCATGTAGTGAAAATTCAGATATTTTTTTGACTGCGTCACATGGTCCCTGGATGGTGGAAAGCCAATCGATGTCCTGTACCTGCGCATCAGCAAAGCTTTTGATTCGATCCCACACGGTAGGCTAATTTTGAAATTGAGGGAACTGGGTGTGGGAAATAAGTTGGTATGGTGGGTAGAAAATTGGCTTAGGAATAGAAAGAGGGTGGTGGCAGTAGGGGGCAAAGTCTTGACACCCAGAGAGGCCATCAGCGGGGTTTCACAAGGATCAGTTTTGGGACCTATCCTTTTTAATGTGTTCATTGCGGACATCAGGGATTGGGACAATAGTAAAATTAGTTTATTCACTGATGATACTAAATTGGGGGAGGTGGTGGATAACGAGGAGGGAAGAAGGGCACTACAGGATGACTTGGAGAGGCTTGAAAACTGGGCCCACACATGGCAGTTGAGGTTTAATGCACACTAATGTACCATTCTGCACCTTGGTGTTAGGACCTCTGGGTATATCTACCACTTAGAGGGGGGTATAGCTGACTTTCGTGATGATGGCAAAGGATCTGGGGGTGATTATTGATGCTCAATCAATCAAACTTTATTTAGAAAAATCTCAATTCCATAAAATGACCAAAGCGCTTGTACAATAAATATTAATATAGAATATATAGAGGCACAGTATAAAAGAATAGAATGCAAAATCTAATAAATAATGTTTACAAGATTAATCGAGATCTGGAAAAGCAAGGTTACAGAGATGTGTTTTAAGGGCTGATTTGAAGTTCTCGACAGTCAGGCACTCCCTTACCCAATGAGGTAGAGAGTGCCATAGGGTAGGGGCTGCAAAAGCAAATGAGTGAGCACCAGAGGTCTTAAGATGAACCCTGGGAACCTCTAGCAATCTCTCATCAGAGGAGCAGAGGGGCCGTATGGGGTTGCAGGGGACAAGTAGATCTTGCAGGTAGCTTGGTTCCTGCCCATGTAGGGCTTTATAGGTCAGTAATCTGATCTTGAAGGTGATCCACCAAAAAACTGGAAGCCAGTGCAGGCCACAGTGCACAGGTGTGATATGACAGGATCTGGGTAGACCGGTCAGCAAACTGGCAGCCATATTCTGGACCAGCTGTAAGTGGTGGATATATACCCCCAGTAGCCCTAGGTAAAGGGCATTGCAGTAGTCGAGGAGGGAGGTCACAAAGGGATGGACCAATACCAGGAGATCATCGGGAGGGACAAGATGCTTAACCCTGGTGATGCTCCTCAGGTGGTAGAAAGAGGTTTTAAGAACAGCCGACACCTGAGATTTCAGAGTCAGGCCACTGTCAAGCACAACACCAAGGTTCTGCACATGAGCTGAGGCAGGGAGCTCAAGTCCATCAAGCCGAAGTCCAGACAGCTGAACAGCAACCACGTCTAAGCTCAGATGCCCCAGGTCCACCACCAACACCTCAGTTTTATCTGGATTCAGCTTCAGACAGCTGGCTCTCATCCAGTCCTGGATCTTGGAAAGGCAGCTATTAAATACTGAGATGGCTCTAGACTGTTCAGGCACAAAAGACATGTAGAGCTGAGTGTCATCTGCATAACAGTGAAAACTCAGCCCATACCATCTAATAGTGTCTCTCAATGGCAGCATGTAGTCAGCGAACAACATGGGTGAAAGAATAGAGCATTGTGGTACCCCACAGGGTAGAAGGAGGGGGGCTTAGGAGGGAACTACTCAGAGCAGTGCACGAGATCAGCAGCTAAGGCAAACAAAATGCTTGGGTGTACTGCCAGGGGGATAACGTCAAGGAGAAGGAAAGTTATTCTTCCCCTGTACACCTCACTGGTGAGGCCGCTTCTGGAGTACTGTGGGAGGTTCTGGTGCCCCCACCTGAAAAAAAGACATTACACTGCAGAAGAGTCCACAGAAGGGCAATGAGGATGATTAGTGGTCTGTAGGGGTTTTCATACGAGGATAGACTTAGAGAAGTTAACATGTACTCTCTGGAGGGCAGAAGGGATGGGGGGATATGATAGAGACCATCAAATACCTGAAGGGGTTCAATAGAGGGAACATGGAGGGCCTGCTCAAGGTGAGAGATGAGGGGACTATGAGAGGCCATAGTCTAAAGTTAGCGGCGGGGGCGATACAGAAGAGAGGCGAGGGGGCATTATTTCATGGAGAGGGTGGTGGTGCCCTGGAATGCACTGTTGGATGATCTTCTAAAATTGGGAACTGTGGAAGGTTTCAAGAATGGTTGTTACAGGCACAGGGGCATGGTATGGGAAGGGGTTATGGTGATCACCAGAGGAGCACAGGGTGGGGATTGGGTAGGAGGGGTGAACTAATGGGGGGAGGTAGTGCAGCTACAGTGCATCACCAGTGAGCTGCATCAGGCAGACAAGATAGACCATTAAGCCTAATCTGCTGGCAACTATGTATGTGTGTGTGAAAATGCAGAGGGGCTATTCATTGTGGGGGATGGGGAGCTGTAGACTCATTAATTTGTAGGACACAGAAGGAAGGAAGGAGGAGAGTGTACTGTAACTCTGCTCTCTGGCCTCCTCCAGTCCTCACCAGGGAAAAACATAGGCCTCCTGGGGTCACGTGATGCAATGGGCCTGAGAAGATGCTTTCCCATTCTCTCCTGCCAACCGCCATTAATTTTATATACTTTTAGTGAGTTTAATAACATCAAGAGCCTGATCTCAGCTGTTATCTGGTGGGGGAAGTTTTTGAGCGTGTAATCGGTGTGTTCGGGAAAGAATGGAAGCCAAAATGAAGAAGCCTCCGCTTAAACACACACCCCCGGTTACCCCAGAGAAGGTCCCCTAAGAAGCCACGGGCAGGCAACGGCATCTCCAAGCCCAGAACAGGAGCCATTAACCCTCGCCGGATTCCTGGCCGAATTTCGGCCATTCAAGGAAGAGCTAAGAAACCTCACTTCTGAATTCAAAACCCTCTCCCAGGCTATCGAAGACATAGCTTTGAGAACTTCTGATGTTGAATCCTGAGGTGGCCACGCTTCGGCAAAAAATTAACAGGATGGAGCAAAAGCTTGAAGACCTAGAAGGTCGGAGCCGCAGGAATAACGCGGTCATTATTGGACTACCCGAGATGGAAGAAGGGCAAGATACGGTCCTGTTTGTGCAGAAGTTCATTGAGAAAATTATAGGACCCTCTCCCTATGGCCCCCACTACATTACAGAGAGGGACCATAGAGCGTTGCGTTCTAAGCCTCCATGGGGGCCTCTCCCAGACCGTTAATTTTTCGTTTTCTCAACTTTTTGGAGAAGCAGCATTTCTTTCTCAAACTGAAGGCCATACAAGAGCTACAGTGGGAAGGAGTGAGAATCAGAGTTACCCAGGATTTGTCGCTTTCTGTTAGGTAACGCAGAGCTGCCTTCCACCCGGTGGTTAAGAAGCTCCTGGCTGCTTGTCTTAAATTCAGAATGCGGTATCCCTCTAAGCTACGGGTCCAGATATCCGTACAGTGGCACTCATACGAGGACTCTGACTCTGCAATGGAAGGACTAAAAAAGGCCATGCCTGATCTCTTTAAAGGATCTTAAATATCACGGGGGTTATTAGAGGGGACTGTTTGGGAAGTTTGAGATGTAACAGAATACAAGGAAATGTCTAGTGTTTTATTCTCTGGTATACAATTATCTGTTTCTGACTATTTCTCTATTTGGGGTTATAAAAACGAAAAGTTGCTTTACCTTTAAAGTTTTTGGCTAACTAGGTACACTTTAGATCCTCTAGGGGAAGGGCACGGAGAATAGTGGGGATATCCCTGGCTACAGTTATGGGAGGACAATGCCCAATCATGCTCAGGGGTTTCTTTTTCTGGGGACTGAGAAGGTCTTTAGGGCATAGGGGTGCACTTTTGTGCTGAGCCGCCCATCATAGAGATTTGGGTTGCCAAAACGAAGTTTCAGGGTTGGGTGGTGTTCACATCTTGTTTTCGAATTGTGTGTGTCCAATTTCGTCCCTCCACCTTCTCTTTATGGTCAGGGTATGGGAGCTCCTCATTAGTTTAACAGCCTTTGTGATGGGAGTTCGCATGACTGGCTTATGGGTGATCTTGCAGGGCTTAATGAATTTTAAGCAATATCAACGAGGTAGGCCCCTTTTGGGATCTTTTTGTTTATCGCAGTTTCACAAAGGGGTGCAGGGACCATCTTTGGGGAGGATGGTTTTGAGGCAGTTGTGATTGGTGGCCACTAGAGGGGAGTATTGCTCTAGACTGCTGGAAGCCCTCACAGTAGTGAAGCAGCGGCAAGGCAGAATTGGTGGCAATCGAGATATAGAATGTGTTCAGTGGCACAGTTATTGTTTCGGGACGGACACGGTGCTCGGCTCATTTGGATGTTTCCAATCTGGTTTTTTCAGGGAGAGCTCCCCGAGTGTGGGTTCTGCCTACTTTGGTAAATTGTATCTTCCCTCTTTCCTTTCTCACTCTCACTCTCACTCCCTTCTCTGCTTGACTAAAGGGAGGAGACCCACTTTTGTTTGAATTTGGGGGCGGCCATTTAACCCCCTTCTTGTGCACTAGCCTCGAGGTGAGGCATTGGATGGGAGATATCCTGTCTAGTGTTATTTTGTATCAGGGGTGATACCCATTCTTGTAAGGAATAGGATTAAGGACAGGATTTTTGAGTTCTGCTTATTTTATTCCTTTGGCTTTAAAAGAGGTTCTCACATTTAGTTTTGGTGTTTATGGGTCCCACAAGTGTGTTGAACTTGCCTTGTTCTTCAACTTTGTTATGGATGGATACTAGGCTGAGATTGTGGACGGGGTGGGCGGGAGGATGGGAGTGGCTGTTTTTGGAGGTGTGCTTCTTAGCGATGCGTAGGAGATGTGGGTGGGTTGGGAGGCTGGGGTGGATCAATGGGTATGGTATTTGGGGTTTGTGTCTTTGTTGGATAGTTTAGGGATGTTCTCAGTAGGGTGGGGGTTTGTGGGTTGGTAAGGCTTTTGGGGGGGGACATAGTAGGTCGGTTGAGGTCTGTCTTTAAGGTAGTCTGTGACTTTAGCTACTGCAGTTATTTTCCCTATTTGTACAATGGCTAAGGAGCTTTGTTTTTCAACTTGGAATGTTAAAGGGGCCAGTAAAAAAACTAAGCAATATAGGATACTGAAGCACTTAGACATTTTATGTGCTGATGTTGTTTTTATCCAAGAATCTCATTTACTTGATTCGGAAGCCATTCAGATGAGACGGATGCAGATTGGACAAGTCTTCTCAGCCCAAGAAACTTCAAACAGATGTGGGGTCTTAATTCTTATTAACAGAGGCATTCCTTTCCAGGTTACCCAGGAAATTAAGGACCCCCATGGTAGATTTGTTCTGGTTAAGGGCACTTTGTATTCAGTAGACTTTGTATTAGGAAGCATTTATTGCCCTAACAAAGATGACCCTCTATTCTTTACGAGACTACTTAATAACATTCTTTCCTTGTTACCTTCCACCATAATTTTAGGGGGGGATTGGAACCTAGTGGTGGATTCAGGTAAAGACTGCACTAGCTCACTCTCAGTTTCTCTTTCCCCGGGACAACGTGCATTACATGAGCTAATAGACAGGTTGGGACTTTGTGATATATGGAGGGTTTTACACCCTGTAAACAGGGAATACACCTTTGTGTCCCCTGCTCACAGGTCTTTTTCCCTCATTGACTACCTATTAGTGTCTCAGGCCTTGTTACCAGGGGTGACAAGTTCTACTATCCAATCAGGTCCACCCTCTGACCACTCAGTGGTGCTCTGTAAGTCGGCCCTTACTTCTTTGCCTAAGCGGCAAGCCAGGTGGAAACTGAATGGCCAATTGCTCAAGGATCACAAGTGCAGAAACCAAATCAAGGAGCATATCACAAAACTTTTCAATTTGAATGCCACACAGGACACTAGGCCAGATGTGTTATGGTGTGCCTTCAAAGCATATCTCCGGGGCATCCTAATTGGGATGGCCGTGACAAGGAAAAGGGGACGGGAGGCTAGGCAGAGGGAGGTGTTAACCCGGATAAGAACTTTAGAGAATAACCTACAATCAATCCCATCTGACAACTCTAAACAAGAGCTGGCAAAATTGAGGGACTCCTATATAGCTATGCTCAATGAGAGAGCAGAGTTTGCTATCTTATGTACTAAAGCCTCTTATATAGACCATGGGGAAAAAACTGGCAAACTACTGGCCCAGAGAATTAAACAACTGGAGTCCACTTGGTTTATCCCTCCGATCCGCTCCAAAACTGACAGAACTCTCAAGTCTAATCCTCAGGAGATTGTTTCGGAGTTTGTCAGTTATTATGAACACTTATATGGTGAAATGCCTAATCCCCCCTCAGCCCTTACTCTTTCCTCTTACCTGGTGAAGGCCCATTTACCTTGTCTCACGGAGTCCCAGGGTAGGATGTTAGTAGCTCCCATTATGGAGTCGGAAATCTTGGAGGTGATAAAGAGCCTACCCTTAGACAAATCACCTGGATTAGATGGTTTTTCAACAAACTTCTATAAGTGTTTTAAGGAGCAAATTACCCCCCATCTTCTCTCTCTCTTTCACTACATATTATCAGGTGTGCAAATTGATTCCTCTCTTTTCGAAGCCCTCATTGTGCTCCTCCCAAAACCGGGTAAAGTTCTAGAATGTGTTAAGAGTTACAGACCCATATCATTGTTGAACCAAGACATAAAAATTCTAACAAAAATCTTGGCGGATAGACTCAGTTTGGTTCTCCCCGATCTAATTGGGTCACATCAAGTGGGTTTTATGAAAGGCAGATTTTCCACAGACCATCTCTGCACCCTCTCGCATGTCTTCTTGGTGTCCAGGGATGCCTCCTTTCCAGTGGCACTGGTCTCTCTGGACGCCGAGAAGGCCTTCGACAGAGTCAATTGGAGTATTTTACTTCAAACACTAAATTCCTTTGGATTTCCTCAACAATTTCAATCTTGGATAAAGGCCTTATACCGGCAACTGACGGCTAAGATCTCTGGGAATGGGGTGTTCTCCAGGATCTTCACCTTGCATTCCGGAACTAAGCAGGGTTGTCCTCTCTCTCCTCTACTTTTCAGTCTCTACCTGGAGCCGTTAATCCGTAAACTAATTTCACGTTCGAAGGTCCAGGGGATTGCCATTCTCTGTACTGAGCTTAAAGTTGCTGCATATGCGGATGACCTGCTTTTGCACCTTTCTTATCCAGAGATATCTATTCCCGCCATGTTGGATATAATTGAGCAATTCAGTAAACTATCCAATTACAAATTAAATGTAGGGAAGTCGATTGTGTTTCGCCTAAATCACAAAGTTTTTAAGAATGATATTACTGCACTGGGTCTAGCCTGGTCTAAAGACTCATTGCGGTATTTGGGCATTGTGTTAACTAGGGATCTGCAGAGTACCTTTAAACACAACCCGGAGGTTCTACTGTCCACGGTGGCTCTAGATTTGGCTAGATGGTCAGCCCTACCTATCTCTTTTTGGGAAGAGTCAGCCTGGTTAAGATGAATGTTCTCCGGCATCTTTTATACCCCCTCCAGCTACTCGACATTTGTCTACCAAGCGGCTGGCTTAAAAAGGTCCAGAGTTTGATTGGTGATTTCATCTGGTCTAAAAAGAAACCTAGATTAGATTCTTATAAGCTCATGGCGCCCAAGTCTAAGGGTGGTTTAAGACTTCCATACATGTGTATGTGCTATTGGGCCTGTAGTGCGGCCAAATACCTAAGGTGGATGGTCTTTAATCCCTCGGGTTATTTGCCCACATGGCTCAAAATAGAGAGGGAAATGATCCGTTCGGTTAATATAGCCCCTTCCGCATTATTATTCCTCAATATCACCTCTATACCCAAGGAGTTAAAAGGCACCACAATTGGAATCTCTATGAGGATTCACTCACAGTTGTGTAGATTCCTAAAATATAAAAATTGGTTAAATGTGGAGCAGTCGATTTGGAACTCTCCTGCCTTTAAAATAGATAACAAAGTGTTATCCCCCAGATGGTTACCTAGTTTAGGTAATGGTAGGGTTTATTTATTTCTTAAGGAGGATGGTACCTGGGTATCAGCTGAGGATATAGTGGTGAAATTCAGGCTTAAGGATAGCGACTATTTCAAGGTACTTCAGCTTAGACACCTCCTCATTAAAATGTTTGGGGAGGGTACCCCTTTATCTTATAATTTTGCCTTCCTCACTGAACTGGTCCCATTAGTTAACTCCCCCTGGAGTATCTCCAAATTGTACAATACTTTGTATGATTGGCATTTCCCAGTGCCGTTTGGCCCTACAGAGTTTTGGTCAGCCCTCTTCCCACACTGGGATAGGGACTGGACGACTATATGAAATAACTGCCATTGTTTTGTAACACAAGATAGGTTATGGTTAATGCAGTTTCGCATTCTCCATAATCTCTACTATTATCCTCAGAAACTGGCTAAATGGGGAATAACTTCCTCTAATGTTTGTACTAGGTGTTCTCAAGAAGAAGGTTCCCTACTCCACATTTTCTGGGAATGCCCTAAGATATCACCCCTTTGGGAGGCTATAAGGGACAAGGTTGATCCACTCCTTGGGCTGAGGGACTTGTTCATCCTCGAGGTTTGTATTTTTGGGTATTACTTTTAGATTTCTGTTAATAAGCGTAAGTTTCATATTGCTTTGATTTCTATGTCCGTTAAAAAACTGGTGCTCAAGTATTGGAGGAGTTCTGAGGTCATCTCTTATTCTGAATGGCTAAATGAGCTATTATTTAATCTTCGAGTGGAGAAGACTGTTTCGAGTATTAATAACAACAAGTCCAAATATGAACGGATATGGGCCTCGCTTCATGCATTATATACCATCTAATTTTTAATACTTAATTTCTAATCTTTCAGATGTCATGGACTGTCATGCCTTTGGGACTGTGTGGATGGGGGGGTTGGGGGGTGTCGGGGGGAGGTGGACGGGGTCAGTCAACCTGTTTTGTCATATGTTTAATGCTATGGATGTTTTGACCCTGTCCATTGTATATTGTGAAACTTTCAATAAACTTTAAATTATTTAAAAAAAAAAAAAAAAAACATGGGCCTCCTCCTCCTCCATCTCATGCATGTCTTCAGAAAAACCCAGACTTTTAACCAAGTGTAAATCCAGACATCAGCCTTATGTGAACCTTCTGTCATGTCTGCCCACCCCGATGATGCTGCACACTCTGGCATCCTTTAGTCCTCCTCACCCATGAACTACATGTGCCTCCTCCTCCATCTCATGCATGCATCTTGAAAAACCTGCACACTTAACCCAACATAAATGCCAGACACATTGCTTACTATGTTAACCTGCTTCTGCTGTCCTTTTGATTTTTTTATTTTGTTTTTTGCTTTTCTATTTTAATTTTTCCTTTTACTGGTGCAAAATATCATGAGTGGGCTAGATTCTAAATCATTTCACTCTTGTGTTCACAGATCTCCTCTCCTGCTGCCTCATCCTCAGCAGCTAGCAAGCCGCCTCCTCTTCCTCCCTCTCTGGGGCACCATTGTTCTATTACATCATCTGGCCATCACTAGTGTGATGTTAAGTATCATCCAGGATAATTTTTTCTTCTTTCTTTTCAGTTTTTTTTTTCCTCAGGTTCACCATGAGTCTATGCTGTGGGCCAACTATGGAACAATAATTTCAGCCTTGTCTTGAGAGGTGACTGCGGAACAGTAAGATTGGGGGTGGACAATGGATATACCATGTGGGCAACCTCCACAGTGGCTACTTGACTAGTGTCTAAATAATTTTCTCCTGTCTTCACAGGTCTACTGTCCTGCTGCTTCTTCCTTCAGCAAGCAAGCCTCCTCCTCCTTCACCTTCTCTGTCTAGTGAAACATTGTTCTATTTTATAGCATGGCCATCACCATGTGAAGGTAAGTATAATTTCCAAAAGTTTGTTTTCTTCTTTTACTTTTTTTAATTTTTTCTTTCACATGTGCAACAGGATAGGGAGAGGACTAGAGTCTAAATAATTTCATGCTTGTCTTCACAGGTTTCCTCTCCTGCTGCCTCATCCTTAGCAGCCAGCAAGCTGGCTTCTCCTTCTCCCCCTCTGGTGCACCATTGTGCTAGTACATGGCCTGGCCATCACTAATGTGAGGGTGAGTATCATTCCATGATATTTTTCAGTTTTCCTTTCACAGGTACACCATAAGTCCATGACATGGGCTAAAAGTGCAAAAATAATTTCAGTCTTGTCTTGACAGGTGACAGTGGAATGGTAAGACTGGAAGTGGACAATGGATATACTGTGCCAATGGCAGCCACAGTTAACAACTGGGGAACAACAGTGTTAGTCTTGTCTTAAGAGGTGGCAGCGAACAGTAAGACTGGGAGTGGACAATGCATATACCATGCAGGTGGCCACTACAGTGGACAACTGGGAAACAAAAATATCAGTCTTGTCTTAACAGGCGACAGTGTAACAGTACGACTGAGATTGGACAATGGGTATATTGTGCAGGCAGCCACCAGTGGCTACTTGACTAAAGACTAAATAATTTTCACTTGTTTTCACAGGTCTACTGTCCTGTTGCTTCCTCCTCCAGCAGACAAGCCTCCGCCACCTTCTCTGGCTGGGGCACCATTGCTCCATTTTACAGCATGGCCATCACCAGTGTGAAAAAAAATATAATTTCCAAATTGTGTTTTTTTTCTTATACTTTTTTATTTTAATTTTGTTTTCACAGGTGCAACACAATAGTCTAAATAATTTCACTCTTGCTTTGCATGTCTCTTCTCCTCCTCTACTGAGTTTCTGTCCACTAAAGTGCTTAAAGAGAGGTACTGTGGTCGGATACTAACACAGCACAGCAGAATATGGCATATATAATTTCTGGGACTTGAGAAAATATAGTAAAGGAGAATTTCATATTGTGTGTGTCATTGATATGGGCTAGGTGTGACAGAGGGTGCACCTCTGCCAAGGAGTTCTGCCTTTTCCTCAAGGAGAGTCTGCTGGTTTGAGGGCAGCATCTGATGTGTGGCCTCCCTGGACACCCTCAGCATCTGAGTTCCTCCATCTCAAAGCATAGTTGTACTACTTCAACTCTTAACTGAGAAGAAAGAGGATCTGTAGCTGAGGTCTCATGTTCTCTCCCTGTCTGTGGCCCCCAGATCTGGCTGCAGGTCCAACTTCCATCATCAGTGCCCCCTTCTGACAACTGTACACCTTGCCATTAGCTGCTGCACCACTCACCTGCGGCACAGAAGGAACACTAGCAGTGCCACCACCCCAACCCCTCTCAGTCAACTTCTTGTATTCCTTCTACTCACAGTGGTGTCTTACTCTGTGATGGTAGTGCTGCCCACCAGTGCTCAAGTGTCCATGCCATTTTGTACTCTGAGCAACTGTCTGGCATAATTTGATGTCACAACACTGTTGCCAGTGACATATAGCAGCATCATATATAATTTCTGGGACTTATGAAAGAATGGGAAATTAGATTTTCATATAGTACATTTCTGGGCACTAAAGTGAATTAAAACTTTGAAGTGCTGTTGCTGTGGTGGGAGAGTGACTGACACCGTGCAGCAGCATGTATCATGTATATATAATTTCTGGAACTAGAGAAAAAATTTGAAATTAGATTTTCACATAGTGCATTGCTGGGCAATACATTAACTCCAACTTAGAGGTACTGTTGCTGTGGTTGGAAACTGACTGACACAGCACTGTGACAGATAGCAAGTATATGTGATTTGAGAAAAATGGAAAATTAGATTTTCATATAGTGCATTTCTGGACAATAAATGGAATTACAACTTAGAGGTGTTGTTGCTGTGGTAGGAGACTGGCACAGTGCAGCAGCATGTAGCAAGTATATATAGTTTCTGGAGCATGAGGAATAATAGAGGAAATGAGAATTTAAGATATATGGGGCCCAATATTGAAATATGGGCAAAAGCGGAACACAAAGATTTGTGCTGCACTTGCCCTTCCAGCTGACCCAGAGGTTGCTATATTCAGTCAGATAGCCCAACAGCGCTATCACACTGACAATAGGGCCATATTGGCATAGCACTAAGTCAAGTAGCACTGTCCCAACATGGATCTGAGCTGTATGAAGCATATAGGAAACTGCTGGGAATTGCACCCCCACACCTAATAGCAGTGGGAGCCACAACACTATATTCAGTCTAGAACTTTAGTTCTCACACTTTGTGATAGTGAGCCTCCCCCAAGCCATGGAACAGAATTCAAGCCTCCCTCAAATTTGGAAAAAAATCTTGGGCCTCCTCAAAGGAAAAAAAAAATCATACTTTTGCACAGTACACCAGAAATCAAGTGGGACTAATAATGTTAACAGAGTATATTCTCTTTTTATTTGACTTACTGTTCTCCACCCCCAACCCCACACCCCAGGTTATCCTTGTCACTCCACTATTCTGACTCTTGGACCCTTATTACTCTACTTCCTCTCTGTCTGGAGCAACTAACCTAGCCACATCATCTCTCCACCTCTTACCCTGTTAATCAACTTCTTGTACTCTTACTGAGGTCACACCAGAAACATGCATTGGCTCAGTGTGCCTTTCCCAGACACCAATTTATATATAAATACAGTAAATGCCTACTGTAGAAACAAGCCTCGACTCAGCATGCCTTTCCCAGTCACTAATTTGCATATAAACACCTACTGTAGAAACAAGCCTTGACTCAGTATGCCTTCTTAGTCACCAATTTACATGTAAATACACACCTACAGTATAAAGAAGCTTTGGCTCAGGGCCTGTCCTCGTCACCAATTCATGCATAAATAAAGAAAAAAAATATTTAGTTTGCTTCATCCCTTCACACAAAACATGCAAAACTTAAAATTTAAATACTGTATATTATCAGACTTGACTGCGGCTCCCCTGGAACAGTATGGGGTCTCCCTTGGGAGGCTGGCCTCAGCATTTGAGAACCACTGGCCTAGAACATGCAAATGAGCCCATCGAGCATGCAAGGTGCTAAAGGGCCATATGCATGTCCATTATGGGCTCATTTGTATGGCAGGTGGCATCAGGTTTGTACTCCACCAGTGGCCGGCCACCACATCAGGCACAGTGACAACCATCCCCCCCCCATGATCACACATTCCCCCATAACATAGAGGATTACCTGGTGTCTAGTAGTACCCCCACCCTCCGATCACCCATCCTTGCATATTTAATGTATGTCATAGTGTCTAGCAACCCTCACCACCCACACCTAGTACACCACTATGCTCCCCCACACCTATTTGTTCAGTGCCACAAGGAGGATCGGATACAGTGACCAGCACAGCCCTTCTCTCAACAACACCTTGGCCAGCTGCTGTATGGAATGACAGGGAGAGGGTGTACTGTCTACCGTACAGGAACCATGTGTAGTGTCTGCTGATCATGGAAAAGTTTCATTCTGCAGATTCTTGTGTTAGCAATGTTTTCAACTTCAAAAGATGCAGCCCCACACCACTGGTACTGTACCTTGTAGTGTGTTACTGTGCAGCACAACAGGATGTCTTCATGATCAGCAATGTATGTGCTTCTTACAGTATCTTTATTCAGACCTCTTCTATGTCCCAGATAAGTCTCCCTATGCTTGGGGAAATATGCCTATGAGATGTGTTCTTTGTCAACATAATTCACACATACAGTAGCACCCACATCAATTCAATGCAGTCCTACCATAGCATGACCAGCCAATGCCTTTTATTTCATGAACTGTTCTTGTCCTGTCACTTGGTTGTATGTGGATACAGTTTATGCTATACTGTAATGTCCAATGTGTATCCTCTGCATTTCTGCAGTGTTCTTACATCTTCTATCACAAGTGATGGAACATCTTGTCATTATTCTAGGTATCCACTGGTAAAGAGTTTGAATAAATGTGTTGTACTTACATTTGTTTCCACAACAAACTAATTCTTTCAAACAAGCTAATTGCATACTCTGTACAGCCACCATTCAATACATTGCAAATTGTCCTACAATGTAGTTTTACTGTTTAAGTCTGTCATGTTACTCATGTCTCCCTATGGGAACTGGATTAGCTTGGCTCCGCCTGGCAGTATTAAAAGCAAAACATCAGATTTTTCTTCACTAGCGCTCAGGTATCCCGCCTCTATTTACTGACTGGCTGACAGTATTAATTAAACTAGCTGAATATAAACAGATCTCACATTTAATAGCTAATAACTTCACTGAATATAATAATATCTGGAGCCTTTTTTTAAAGAAATACCTGGTTTAAAAACTTAAATGTCTGAGGCGTACTCTCTGGATGTTTTATATTAGCTCTGTTATAATCTACATATGAGAGCCCTTTTGGTTTTCTTCTTAATAAAAAGTAGTCTTACTATAATGGGATAATTAGTAGCTGGTAATAATATACAGTACTGTGTTCTATTGGTTTTGTTTTGTGTATTAATTTATTATACAACTTATATTGCTGCTAGTTCTGTATTTGATGTAAACTGTTTTTGGATTGTACTGATTGCAGTGATAGTTGATATGCAAGTATTTTTGCATTTTTAATCAATAGAATGTTTAAAAAAAAACTGTCGCATTTGTATGCTGTTTTACTATGTTTCATGATTTTCAGGCATCCTACACATGCTTCCTATACTGTAAGCAGTAAGTGCACTCCCTGTCCTTCCATACAGTGACCATCCAAGGTGGTGAGAGGAGACCTGTGCTGGTCACGATATTGCATCCCATGCGCACACCAGACAAACAGGTATGGGAGGGCAGGGTGGTGTACGCAATGCAAACAGTAATGTGGGCTGCCATTTACCAGGGCATACATGATATATGTAAGGATGAGTGACTGAAAGGTGGGTGGTGCCACTAGACACCAGAGACATGTTTTCAAACAAAGCAGTTTGTGATCGGAGGGTCGGGGTGCCACTAGACACCAGAGACAGTCTAAACACTTATGGGGTTGAGTGATCAGAGCATGGGAGGTACCAATGGACACCAGGGCATCCCATGTTTACTTAAGTTGGGGTTCAGAGGGTTCAGGGGGTGGGTGGCTTCCACACCGCTGATCGCCACCAGGGCCTTGCACCCTGTTATGTTGGGGTTTGCAAAGGCAGTAATGTGCACCTGTTTGGGTGGCATTTTCTGCATGCGGAAACCTCTGACTTTGCCACTGCATCCATATAAAGGGGAGGACCCCATCATTTGCATGGGTACAGTGATACATTAGCACTTGGGTGCTAATGAGTATTTCCTGTGCTGTGACTATAGACACTACCCACAAATCAGGCACAAAACTTAGTTAGCATGGGCAAATAACCCTTAGCATCCATCCTAAGTTTTGAATAACTGACCCATGGTGTGCATTCATAGCTATGGCCTGTGTGGGACAGAGGGTGCACCCCCACTATGGAGTTCTGCCATTCCCTCAAGCAGTGTCTGCTGGATTGAATCAGCATATGGAGTGTGGCCTCCATGGACCCAGCTTTGCATCTAAGGCCCCATCTTGATGCAGAATTGTGCCACTTCATCTGTAAACCAAGAACTTGAAAGAGGAGGATCTGCAGCTGGGGTGTCATGTGTTCTGCTTGACTGCAACTCCCATGGCCGACTGCAGATCCCACTTCCCTCATCATTCCCCCCTCCGGAAACTGTGCATCATACCGTCCCTTGCTGCGCTGCTCCCCCTGCAGCACAGAAAGATCAGTAGGAGTGGCACTGCCTCCACCTCTCTCAGCCACCTTCTTGTGTTCCTCCCTCTCACAGCAGTGCCTTACTATAAGATCAGTATACTGCCCACCAGTGCTCAAGTGTCTGCCCCGATTAGCATGCTTAAAACTGTTTGGCACAGTTTTCATATCTGAACACTGTTGTCAGCAGAGTCCACATAAACAAATTCCCCAACTACAGACGTGTGCTGCTGCCTAGGGGAGTTGCCAGAAGTGGATGATCTTGGGGTGGTCCTCCTGACGGGGATTAGCCAGTGGTGGAGGTAGTACCAGAAGTAGGGGAGTACAGGGGATTTATCCCTTACAGGCACTTCTAGTGGTGTAACAGCAGTGATAATGGGAGGCATTGATACTTGTTGCTACTGCGTGGTGGTGGGGGGTACCTGCCGACAAAGAAGCCCTTGCTGCTGCACACTGCTTGCTGGCCTTTCTTCCAACACCCAGTGCTACTGGTGCCACCTGTGAAGGTGTTCTCTTCGGATTGATTTGACAGTATATCCCATCTGTCGACCATGTGGTCCCATCCTGGGGGGGGGAATCCAGGGAGGACCAAGGCAGTGGATAGGTCCTGGGATGGCAGGAGACAGGGCTGGAGGAGAGGGAGGGACTGATGAGCAGCCTGCCCGAGGAGGGGGTAAACAAAAAAAAATGTTTCATTGTTTCGACGAGTTTCTGAAAAATGTGCTGTGTAAATGGTCAATGTGAGGGTGCACTAGGAATCATCGAACACTAAATCTACCGAGCAGAGTTCCAGTAATATGGTTCACCAAATACCCATATGCTACTGAGTTGTAAAGATGCTCCACTGATTAATGTGTCTGACACAACAACATGCTCTAACATTTTTAGATACATTGACAGATACAGTATGTAGCTTGTAACATGCATCATGCATCATGCAGATAAGAAAGTGTTATAAATGGTACAAGCACAAAAACATGTCCATTCTTCTTCATGTCAAAAAAAAATAAAAATCAGTGTTTCTCAAAGTTGACCTTAGATTTCATTTCCCATTGGGACATTTCTTCATATGCAAGATTCCTTACCAAAAACATTCATGAAGACGGTAACAGAAACACAACCAGAAGAGAAAAACTGATACTGCTGCCCTGCAACACTCATGTTTTTCACTGCCAGCTGCCAGAAACAACACATCAGCCTCCCCTGGGCGTATTTCAAGTTACCTTTTGTTGCTCTACATTCATGTCCTACACTGCTACTGACTCTCTGAGAGCTGACCGCGCTGTTGTGCCCATTCCTCCAGCCGCTTTGTCCGCTGGCTCTACAAGTGAGAGTGGTGTCGAAGTCAGACCGTGGTCACACTCGGAAAACTATTAATAAATAAATGGGATGCCCCTACCCCCACTACAACCACACTATATTAATGAAACATTCGCAGTTTTAAATTGTAAACCTCGGTATCACAGTTGACTTACTTGTGGACTTGCTCGCGCTGTTCCATGGTGGCTCCTGCTTTTTTTTTCTAATGGTGTGAATCTATGCTATAAGGTACTGCTGTTAGCTAACAAGAGGGAAAAAAATGTGATGGCAAACGAATGCAATTACATGCAGGTTCTGTAAAACTTGAGCTTGATTTGTGCAACTGGAAGGAAAGAGCGGGTGTTAATGCGAATACCTTTACATGAAATGGAGAGTAGCCAGGGGTCACAGAAAAAGAAGGTTGCCACTTTTAAATAGTAATTTACATTTTTTAAAATAGATAAAAATGACCATGGACTTGTGGTCAGGCATGTGTGTCTGTGTTTTTGTGTTATGCCTCCAGAGCGCTGTCTCTCTCGCTGCCGCTGAACTCGAGGGATTTTACAGCCGAAATTTATTTTAGCTGCATGTGTGTGTATGTTTTCAATGTTTGGATATAAACTGAAGCTCTTACAAGGGAGTCAGTGGGAGATGTAGTAACAGAAATCAGAGATCGGGAGAATGGCTAGAGGACTGAGATCGGGTCTCAGTTCTCGCTAAGCGTGACAAAAAATGGCAGATATTTCAAATTAAAATTAAGGGGTTTAGCCAATTAGGGAGCAGGGTAGGCATCGAGACTCTTGTGATGGGGCAGGCTGGGTTGGTACTTTTAATAGCCAGGCATCTGTTGTCTGATAGGTGCCCAGCTAGAGAAGTCCCTCGGTCAATCAGAAGCCTGAAATAGTTTTACCCATTTTCTAACAATGCTCAAAGCCTAGAGGGCAAACATGGATCTGAAATATGTTGTTGACATGAATGATTCTGAAGTGTATACTGTGTCAGCAAATATGTTACTAAAGATGAAAAGAAATATGAGTGAATGTTTTAGATTCATACTACAGGAAAATGGGAATTATGCATATAAACTGAGGAAATGTAGAAACGTATTCCCTAAACAAGTGAGAAATGTCAGCTAAAGAAGCAACATGCATACTATGTAAATTGACACTTCATATTTTGAGTATAAAAGTAATTTTTGTTTCTTCATCACCACCAAAAGATAAGCTGCTGTTTGTAAGGAACAGAGTGGAACTGCAATCACTGAGAGAGGATGAAACAGACATATTTGCAAAAAAATGTAATAAACATTATAAGTCAAGAATTACAACAGATGATGATTTGTGTCTTGCAGACTTTACAGGTATTTATTATGTCTCTCCACCAGGTCAGAGTACTATACGACTGAACAACAGAGTCATTGTGAAACACCAGTGACCTGCTGTAGTTGTTCAGAGATATCAGTCAGCAGGCAAATTTATTAAGTGGATATTTTCTGTAGTAATGTCGTAGTCCCCATGGTGAGTAGCAAACAATATTTTTCAAACAATAGATCAGAGTAACAGAGAAACATAGAAACATAGAAACATAGACTTTGACGGCAGATAAGGACCACTTGGCACACCCAGTCTGCCCATTTCCCTACTTACTGGACAAGCTGCAGATTCTAGTTAACCAACAGCCTATTTCCTGCAACCCCCCCACTATAATTGCCTTATGTCTGTCCCATGCATGTTTGAATTCCTCCACTGTTTTAGACCCCACAACCTCTCCAGGAAGGCGGTTCCATCGCCCACCACTCTCCTCCGAAAAAAGAATTTCACACATACCCTGAGCCGCCCCCTCTAACTTTAAATTGTGCCCCTTGTTCTTACACATCTCTTTTTCTGAAAGATGCTACCCTCCTGGACTTTGTTGATTCCCTTGAGGTACTTAAAAGTTTCTATCATGTCCCCCTGTCCCTCCTTTCATCAAGGGTATACATATTAAGCTCTCTCAGTCTCTCTTCATATGGTTTCTGATGTAGACCCTGCACCATTTTAGTTGTCCTCCTCTGGACTGCTTCCATCCTGTCTATGTCCTTGCGTAGATGAGGTCTCCAAAACTGTATGCAGTACTCCAGATGGGGTCTCACCAACTGTCTGTATAGAGGGATAACCACTTCCCTTTTTCTACTTGTGATGCCCCTCCCTATGCATCCCAGTATCCCCCTGGCTTTCCCTACTGACTTCTCACATTGCATACCCACCTTTAGGTCATCTGATATGACTACACCCAGATCCCTTTCCATTATTGTTGTTGTTAGTACCTCCCCTGCTATTGTGTATTCTTCTCCTGAATTTTTATTTTCCAGGTGCATTACTTTGCACTTCTTTGCATTGAATCTAAGTTGCCATATGTCTGACCATTCCTCCAACCTTGCCAAGTCCTTCTCATCCTTTCCTACACCCCCCCTTGTGTTATCAACTCTGTTACAGATCTTTGTGTCATCAAGAGGCATACCTTTCCTTCAGACCCTCTGCAATGTCACCTATAAAGATGTTAAAAGGACTGGACCCAGTACTGAGCCCTGAGGTACTCCACTAGTAACCACCCTTTCTTCAGAATGTGTTCCATTCACTATTACCTTCTGTGTCCTGTTGTGCAGCAGTTTTCTACCCAGGCTCTACCCTGGGACCCACTCCCAGGCTGGCTAACTTGATTATTAATCTTTTAGTGAGACTGGTCAAATGCCTTGCTAAAGTCTAGGTAGGCCATATCCACAGCCCCTCCTGGTCATTACTTGGTCACCCAGTCAAAGAAATTGATTAGATTTGTCTGACATGACCTTCCTGCTGTGAATCCATGCTGCTTTGGGTCCAGTGCCCGCTGGCCTCTAGGTACTCAACAATTCTTTCTTTCAGAGTGATTCCATCATTTTCCCCACCACTGAGGTCAAACTAACAGGTCTTTAGTTTCCTGCTTCTGCCTTGCTCCCACTTTTGTGAAGGGAATCACATCTGCCCTCCTCCAGTCCTCAGGTACCACCCCATCTTCCCATGATTTGTTAAAAGTGTGGTTAGTGGTGTCACTAGGTCCTCCCTTAGCTCTTTTAGGATTCTAGGGTGAATCCCTGTCAGGCCCCATTGCTTTGTCCACCTTGAGTTTTAGAAGTTCTTTCAGTACTCTTTCTTCTTTAAATGGACTGGTATCAACCCCACTATCCAGAGTGCTTCTACTGTTTGGTTTAGGTAACTCCCCCTCTTCTTCTTTTGTGAATCATTCATTATCTCTGCCTTTTCACTGTCTCCCTCTGCCCACCTCCCCTCTCCTTTATTAATCTTCCCTATCCCTCCCTTAACCTTTCTATGTTCCCTAATGTACCTATAACAGGTTTTATCCCCCTTCTTAACTGAGTTGACTATCCTTTCCTCGGTTTGGGCCTTTGCTTTTCTTGATGCCTTCCCCACTTCTTTATGCTTTAATTGATACAGTTCCTGTGATTGCTCAGTCTGTGATTCCTTATACTTTTTGAATGCAGCCTTTTTCTCCTTAACCTTCCCTGACACTTCTTTAGAGAGACCATAGTGGTTTTATTCCGCTTTGTTTTCTTTATTTGTTTCACACAAAGGCTTGTTGCCTCCATGATGGCAGTTTTGATTTTTCCCCATTGTTCTTCCACCCCTCCTTTCTGGCCATTTGCTAATGCATTCCTCAGGTATTCACCCATTTTGCCAAAGTCAGCCCTTCTAAAGTCCAGTATCCTTGTATTTGTATGGCTTGTCTCCATGGTTGTGTTTATTGTGAAGCACACTGTGCAGTGGTCGCTTGTTCCAAGGTGTCTACTGACTTCTAAATTTGTGATCCTCTCTCCATTTGATAGTACCAGGTCTAATATTGCTCCCTCCCGAGTGGGTTCCACCACTAGCTGTCTAAGGCATGTTCCCTGTAGGGCATCGAGAATGACCCTGCTCTTGGATGTGGCTGCAGTCCATGTTGCCCAGTTAGCATCTGGCATATTCAGGTCCCCCATCAACAGTATCTCCCCTTTTTCAGCCATTTTGAGAATACTCTCTATCATTTTCTTGTCCATGCCCTCCCCTTGAGACGGGGGTCTGTATACAACCCCTGTGCGGATTGTGATGCCATTCCCTGTCTCCAATGTGACCCAGAGTTCCTCTTGTCCTCCCCCTTTACTTTTTAGTTCTGTTGCTTTGATCCCTTCCCTTATGTAGAGAGCTACTCCACCTCCTCTTTTACCCTCCCTGTCCCTTCTGTAGATTGTGTACCCTGGTATGTTGACATCCCAGTCATGGTTCTCCGTGTACCATGTTTCTGTGACTGCCACAATATCCAAGTGTTCCACTTCCATCAGGGCTACTAGCTCTGGAAGCTTGTTTCCCAGACTATGGGCATTGGTACTCATTGCCCTCCATTTAATGTTGGCTTTATCCTTTTTTACCCCATCCCTGCTCTTATTGCACTTGTCCATTTTTCCATTTACCCCTGTCCTGCTCTCTGTCAAGCTCTGTACCTCAGTGTTTACCCTACTACCTGCCATGCTTTGCGGGAGGGGGGCTTGAACTTTCCTGTTTCCTATCAGCACCTCCCCCCTTGGCTAGTTTAAAAGCTTGCCAAGGAAGCCTTTAAACCTGTCACCTAGGAGCATGTTTCCCTTCCTGGACAGATGCTGACCATCATGCCAGTATAGACCTTCATCTCTCCAGGTGGACCCCAGTCCCCAATGAAGCTACAAAGCCCTGTGCTCTGCACCAGTTTTGCAACCATTCATTAAACCCATGGTGCAGTACCCTAGCATCACCTCTGCCACACTGGCAGCACCTCTGAGAAGGTTACCGTGCTTGCTACCTGTCTGAGGCCCCTCCCAACTCCACAAATTCATCCTGCACTGCACTGATCTCATGCCTAGCTAGGTCATTTGTCCTGAGGTGGACAATGATATCTAGTTTCCTCTCCTGTGATGCTGCTTCTGCAATCCTGAGGATTCACTTCCTGTCCTCCAAGCCATGGCACCAGGCAGGCACTTACTTGCCTCTCCTTCCCCAGGTCTACACTCCTAACAATTGAGTCCCCTATCAGAAGCTGTTTCTTTCCCTTGTGTTGTCCCTTGCCACTCATTTGTGGGTCTCCTTGTGATGTCCCAGCATTCTTCTTGGTCTCCAATGAGGGTGTCATCATAGAGGAACCTTGATTTGCCAGACCGACATATGATTTGTGTAGAGGTGCAACTCAGGGCTACACCTCTGTTCCACCACTCTCACCTCCCAGAACCTACTGTGGTCCATCTGCTCTTCACACATGGCAACCTCTGAGGCAGTGGTTGTGGAACTGGTGCTCTTTGGGTGGGGGAGTCCTCCTTAGTCCTTGTCAGTTCAGCCTGGAGGTGGGCAACCTCCTCCCTCAGAGCTGACAGTTGCCTGCAAATAGGGCATCAACGCAGGTTCCAGATTGTTTCCCGGAAAATTGCTGCCCCACAGCCAGTGCATTGCACCACTCCCCACATGTCCCTCCATCTTATAATATACAATGAGTAATATACAATTTTTTTTGTGTGTGTATACTTATGCTTTATGCACTGTGCTGGGTAATTAAGAATACGACAATTCTGCTCCAAGACCTGTTGAGGAAGTGATGTCAGAACCTTGGCTATAAAGAAATGCCACACCTGGGGTGGGCGGGTGAGGAAAGGGTGGGTGGGTGGGTAGGCCACAACCACTGGTGACTGTTAGAAACAATCAAATACACCACTGCTCCACCACCCTGGTGAGTACTGCCCTTTATAGTAAGTCAACCAACACCACAGTGTACTAGACCACTGCTCCTACACAAACTACTCTACTGAGTCCAGGGATAAAGACGAACTCACTGTTCAGCCAGCAGGGCACTTCTAAAATGATGCACAAATATCCTTCCAAATCCTATGTGTCTAGCACAGAAATCAAGCAACTTCAGTTGTATTACAACCCCTCTTGTTATAAAATTACTATACTTTAATGGAATCCTGCAATTCTTAATGCCAATAAAAAAATAATGAAACTTTCTGTAGAAAGTGTAGCTTACCTTCCTAGTCCCCTACAATATTATGTTTTACCAAGTTACCAGTTCCTCAAATGCGTTCTAGTTTGTTCTCTGCAGTATAGTAAGAATGGAGATTGAAAATGCCCCTTTGGCATAAGTCCTAAACAGTTAGGAAGCCCTTTGATTTTGATAACTGTTCTATTATTGGTGTATGGTTGATGCAAAACATCTAATTGTCCCACAAGGGGACATATAGTAAAGGTGTGGCAGGAAGGTGTAACCAGGAGGTAATTTGCTTCCAGTATTTCAGCGAAATAGAAATTGTTTGGAGTCTCATCAGTAACTTGGTACCAGTGGAGCAAAGTGCTATCCTGGGATTAGGTGCTGAGAATAATGTCCCTTCCACAGCTATCCATAATGGGAGGGACTCACATGATGAAAATAAAACACTTTATCATCTAGGATTGGATCAAAGCCTTATGGTAGTCCACAAAATTCAAGATCCCCCCCCACACCACCACTGTTGTTGCGATTAAGATCTGTTGAAGCTTGGTGACTGCCCCTCCCATAAAAAAATTCCAAACTAGCGAATCTGTTTTCAAGAATCAGGTTTGGGGTGTTTCTATTGGTAGGTTGGTGAGAATGTGGAACAGCTTTGGTACCACTACCATTTTAAGGGCAGCTATTTTTCCAGTAAGGGACATGTTTCAAAGTTTCCAGCAGGCAAAGTTTTGCCGTAGTGTTTCCAGGAAGGGAGTGAAGTTGGCCCTGCACAGGCCTGATGTGTGGTGCAAATTTGATACCCAGATAGGTTATGCCGGTCTCACATCAAAGTCACAGTGTCCCTGACTCTGACTGACAGGTACATTTGTTATTTAAGGAAAAGACTGCTGAATTGCATTGGTTGATGCATAGCCCAGATAAGTTAGAGAATTGGGCTAGTAGCATTTGGAGTGGGGTAAGTTATTGTTGTACATCTGCTAGTAGTATGAGGATGTTGTCCACATAAAGTAAATCGCTGTTGTCAGCAGGTCAAGCAGGAATGCCCTGCAGGTCCGGGAGTTCATTAATGACAATTAATAGTGGCTCAATGGCCGAAGAAAGGGGAGGTGGGAGAGGAGCTGCCTTGTCTGGTACATCTTTGGAGTGAGAAGGCATCTGAGAGGAAGCTGTGTGTCAGAATTTGGCTGTGGGGTTGTTATACAGGGTGTGTGCTGCCACAAGAAAATTGGAGCAGAACCCCATGGCCTCTAAAACTTCAAAGAGATAGTTCTGTGCAGCAGAGTTAAAGGCCCTATCAAAATTAATTCTTAGGGCTACAGCTGGAGAGGCAAGGGTCTGGGCAGCATGTGTAAACTGAGAAAGGTTGGAAGGTGGTTTGTTCCCAATCTGTCTTTTGCAAATCCAGCCTGGCTCCTGTGTGTGAGACAGGGTAGAATAGAATTTTGCCTGACTGCAAGTACTTTGACCAGGACCTTTGCATTGGCATTTAATAATGAAAAGGGATGATAGCTCCCAGGCATGGCGGGGTCTTTCCAATTTTTAGGAAAAACTGTTATCACAGCCTCTTTGAGAGTTGGTGGTAGCTGGTTGTTGGTGACGGCCTTCTGAAATGTAACTAATAGGAAGGATGCAAACATCTCATCAGCTGCTTGATAGAGATCTACTGGTAGTCTATCTCCCTCAGGAGACTTTCGCTTGTTCATGGTCATAATCATAGAGTGGGCCTCTTCTAGGGTCAGAGGGAGTTCCAGAATGGCAGTTTGATCCATGAACAGGGAAGGGAACCTCTGGGATGGCATGAATGTCTTGATATGATTCTGTGAGGGAAGGATGAGAACAGTCAAACAAAAAAGTACCACATGATTCTAGTATAGTCCGTAGGGGACATTTACAGTGGACCAGAGTATTTCTGAAGGCTCAGGATGTATCAATCAGCCTGCAGCCTTCGCAGCCTGTATGATAAGATCTTGCTTAATCCCCCACAATATCTGTGGGGCATTCTGAAGAGGGCTAACTAAGTTTTCCTAGCACAGAGGCATGGAGCTTGGTGTGAAGGTTGATTACCTTGGCTGGGTCTGCTTTAGGGTCAGTTTTGAGTACCACTTCGGCCATTTTGAGTTAAGTCTCTTATTGTTTGGTTTCACCACCCTGCTCTTACATCTTTTGGAGACATATCAAATTCTGTGCTTGAGAAGGCAGGCCATTAAGGATTACCAGAAGGCAGCCTGGAACACTTGCCCATTATCATTATGCATCAGCTAGGCAAATTTCTGAGGCTCTAACTCTCCTATAACCCCACAAAAAGCAGCCCAGCAGCACAACTATTAAGAGTAGAAGCATTTTGTACATTGAATGCAATCACTTCAAGGGTTCTCAGTGTCTATCTGTAGCTATCTGGCTATATCTCTCTCTATTTCATCCTAGAGACATAGAAACATAGACATTGATGGCAGATGAGGAGTGCCAGGCCCACCCAGTCTGGTCATTTTCTCTATAAGCTGCAGAAACCACAGACCTGCTTGATCCCCAGCTTTATTTATTTATTAACATCTCCGATTAATACCTTTGAGCTGAGAGCTCATTTACAAAGGTTCCACGTCGAAAGCTGAATACATTACACAGATAACATGGTCTAATACAGGGTTAATTTAGTGAACAACGTACTTTAAAGTTGGTAAAACGGTACAAGACAGACATTGAAATTTATTGAATTTAGGGTTATTAAGTTCACGGATTGCAGTCCGAAGAGCCAGAGACTCATTTGCAACTATTGTACTTCAAATACAGCATTACAGTAAGTACAGGGAGGACAAGGAGTCAGATGCTAAAATTAACCAGGTAATACACAAACATAATTTAGAACAATAAACAATACAAGGGTAGAGGCATACAATATTCAAAGTGACACTAGACAACTTGCAGAATGGAGGATTGACAGTTATGTAGGGGTCACATTTGGAGTCATGGGCCAGAGAGGTCAAGCTATTGGTGGTGAAACGCAGCCAGGGGTTGGCTCAGTATAACTGTAGAAGCAGCCAGAGGTTGGCTTTGTTGAGTGGGCAGTCAGTTGTGGAATCAGGCTGGCAGGGAGAAAGGAGGAGGGTAACTGCCTAATACAGGGGAGGGAGGGAGGGAGGGTAGGAGGAGGCGAGGAAAGGGAGGTGGGGAAACAGGTTGTGCCACAGAAGGTGTTAGCTAAACAGAACAGTCCCAGCTGCTGCACAAGCTCAGGTGCGGTTTGAGGAGGTGCTTGAATGTACCAAGCTTGGGTACCCCAACCATGTCATTAGGGAGGTCATAAAGCCATTTAGGGGCTCAGTAGCTGAAGGAACACTGGGCTAAGGAGGTGCGGCAAAAAGGGACAAGGATGTTCCATCTGGAGGAGCTCCTGGTGCAGCATGTGTTAGGGGCATGATGGAGAAGGAGCTTGGGCTTTGGAGGAGTTAGGCCCATACAGATTTTTTTTGTGAATAGGCAGGTGTGGTATTGCATTCGGCCCCTAATGTTCAGCCATTTTGATCTGGAGTATAGGTCGCACGTATGAGTCTAGTGATGCATGACCATTACCAGGTGACAGGCCTTGTTGAGGGTGGTGCTAATTCTTATGAGGAACAATTCTGTGGCAGTGCCATAAATAACTAGGTCATAGTCCACAATTGACAGTGTGGAGATGGTTACCACCGTCATGAGAGCTTCTTGGGTCATATTGGTTCTATGTCTGTATAGGATGCCTAACCTACAGTTTACCACTTTCGAGACAATGTCGATGTGCTTTTTGAATGACAGGGTGCTGTCGAGAGTAATTCCAAGGTATTTAAAGGATTGAACTTGTTCGATTGGGGTGTTGAGATGATTAAGGATGGTAAGTGGAGTGGATTTTAATTTATTATGGGGGCTGGAGAACAGCATGGACTTAGTCTTTTTATAGTTCAAGATAAGTTTATGGGCAGCGAACCAGTCTTCAACTGCTGAAAAGTTATGTTGTAAGTCTGAGGCAAGAGTGTGAGGATCAGGGTGGCTGATGAAGAATACCACATCATCTGCATACAGGAGTAGGTCACCAGGGCAGGATTGAGGGAGGGAGTACAGGAAGAGGCTGAATAATAAGGGACCTAAAATGGAGCCTTGGGGTACTCCAGAATGGACAAGTAGACTGGAGGATAATGCATCACAAATATTTACCTGTTGTGCCCTATCCTTCAGATAGTTTTTGAACCAGCCCACCATCTCAGAGGAGACCCCGGCAGTGATAAGAGAGTCGATAAGTAGGGTGTGGTGAACCATGTCAAAGGCCTTAGTGAGGTCACTGTACACTGACCCCACTAAGTGCCCATGGTCCAGGGCTTTATGTATAAAATTGGTGTTCTCAAGCACAGCAGAGGTGGTGCTGTGGTTTTTCCTGAAGCCATGCTGTTCAGAGCATTGGATATTATACTTAGTTAGATATTCTGTGAGTTGGTCAGTGACTATACATTCCAGAGCTTCAGAAAGGGGAGGTAAGATTGAGATGGAATGGTAATTGGAGTGGAGGGCTCTATCTCCACTCTTATGAATGGGGATCACTACAGCTGCTTTCCACAGGGTGAGGAATTGCCCGAGACACAGGCACTTGTTCAGAATTTTAGTGAGGGGTTCAAGGACAGCATCCAATGCCATACGTAGCAGTTTTGGGTCTAGCGAGGCACTGCTATGGCAAGATTTGCCTAGAACCTTGAGTAGGTATTTTTTGGCAGTGCTGGTGGAGACAGTTTTGAGGAGGAAATGTGGGTTTGTGGTCGGGGGAGCAACATCCTTAGATGCGAGTAGGGGGTGAGGGGGTCAAAGAAGTTGGGAGGAAGTACTCCACTAAGGTCTAAGAAAGCTATGTTGAAGGTGTTGGCAATTAGCTGCAGGTCTTGGATGGTAGCACCATCAAGGATGAGCACGGTAGGAGGAATTTTGATGGTCTTACCAGTTAGTTGTTTTAGGTTGTCCCAAAACTTCCTACTGTCACCCCAGGAGTTTGTGAGTGCCTCCTTGTAATGGTCCTTTTTAGCTTGCCTGATGGTCTGGGTGCAAGAGTTTCTGGCTGTTCTGTACTGTTGCCAGTGGGACTGATTGTTTGTTGCCCAGGCTTTGTGCCACAGGTGGTTCCTGTCAGCCATTAGTGATAGGAGAGAGGGGGAGATCCAAGGGTTGAAAATGGCTTTGGTCCTCCACTTTTTTATGGGGGCATTGAAACTAGATATGAAGTGGTCCAGGGCCAGATCAACATTGGGAACAAGATCCAGCACTGACCAGTCCAGGTTGCATAGGTGGTTTAGGAACTGATCAAGTTGACCTTTCTTGAGGACGCATTGGTGTGTGGAATTTTTAGGTTGTTTGGGGGACTTATTGGACCAAAAGCAGAGGATAGGGAGTGGTCACTGATGGCATTGGGGAGAACCTCAGGACTGGTTATACTGTCGGGACTATTGGTGAAAATGAGGTCCAGTAGGGTACAGTTGCCAGTCCTAGGGTTGCGTCTACTCGGGGAGGTCACTACTTGGACCAGATTGATGGTGGTGGTGGTGGTAGAATCTTTATAGATGTTAGCCTCAGGTGCCAACCAGTTAACATTGAAGTCTCCAAGTAGCACTACTTCAGTGCTGGGGGAAGTTTGGCGAGATAGTCAATTATCGCTGTGAACCCACTGGATTGATCCTGGGGTGGAATGTAGCAGGTGATGATGGTTATGGATTTTCTGTGTGGTCCCAGAAACAATTTGAATGCTAGTGCTTGTAAGCTACTACCGGTAGCTATATTGGGGAGGGGGTGTCCTTGAAGGGGGTCTGTAATATAAATTGTGCAGCCCCCTCCCTTTCTACCAATCCAGTCATCTCTGAATAGCATGTAGCCATCCAAATGCACAGAACTGTCAGGAACCTTGGGGAACAGCCATGTTTCAATGACTTTTAAAACATCAGGCTGGTGCTGGGTCACCCAACCCTGGAGGAGGTACATTTCTTAATGGAGACTTCTGATGTTTAAGGATGTCAGTTTAATTGTGCCAAATGTGGTACTATGCACATGGGTGGGCTATGTCGGTCCAGGGTTAGGGTGGATATTTCCCATCAGTAGTAGGAGTAGCAAGAAATTCCATATTAGGATGAATGTGAGTGCCTTGAGAGGGGATAGGGGTTTGTGGTTTCTGGGTAAATGTGCTAATGTGAGTGTAGGTGGGTGAGAGAGGTGAGGAAGCAAAAGAAGAGAGGGGGGAGCTTTTTGCGTTTTACGTTTGAGGGCTAGATGGAGTGAAAAGGGCGCAGTGTTGGGCACTAATGGTTGTGGAGGCAATCGGAGTACCCCAGACAGTGGGTGGATTGTTTACCTCAGTCAGTTGTTTTGGAGCCTGGTGTTGTAGGGGTAAACATGCTATCAGGATGGCTATGATTACTAGGTGACTATGCAAGATCATTCTTGGGAGATTAGGCCAACTAGTGCCTGGTGAACAGAGATGGCACATTAGCTCACTTGGACACTTAATGAGAGGAAAATAGATGGCTGACAGATATTGGGGTAAAGAGCCTTTTTATCCAGACATTAGGAATTCTCAGCCCTGAGGTCAGGAGTTGAGTTAGGATTCAGAGGTGTGAGCCCTTTAAGGTTTTCATAGTGGGCAGGTCAGGCAGTGTATTAATAAAGAATGGTGGGGGTGGGGGCAGGCTCAAAATTCAGCTCGGTAGTCAGTCACAAATAGCACAGTTCCTGAAGCCAAAAATCCAAATGAATGGATGTATTTTTCTCTTAAGAGTAATGCTCTCTGCTGCAAAATAAGGAAAGGCAGAGGCCTCGGCTCCAAAGGATTAATTTTTCTTTTTTAAGGTTTGGCTCTCTGCTTTAGATAATGTTTAAAACAGTCAGAGAGCACAGCTCTAAGCCTGAGAGATTCAAACTGCAGGCTTTGCGAGGAGCTGCGGGCGGTTTGCTGCGCCAGTGATGAGGAGGGCACCAAAATTCAAACTTCGGTTTGTTTGGTGGCTCGTACCTGTAGTTAGGAGGAGAGCAGTGTTCCCCTATGCCTATCCCATGCATTTTGAATTCCCCTACCAAACTTGCCCCCATCACCTCTGCTGGGAGGCTGTTCCATGAATCCACCACCCTTTCTGTGAAGAAAGACTTCCTCATGTTGCTCTTAGTCTACCCCCTTCCAAACGCATCTCATGACCCCTTGTTCTAGAACATCTCTTTTTCTAAAAGATGCTGCCTTCCTGTATCTTATTTATGCCATTGAGATACTCTATCGTACCCCCTCTCCCTCCTTTCCTCCAGGGTATACATACTGAGGTCCTCCAGTCTCTTCTCAAATGACTTATGGTGCAGGCCCTGCACTATTTTTGTTGCCCTCCTCTGAACTGCCTCCACCCTGTCTATGTCCTTAAAAAGATGTGTCCTCCAGAGCTGGACACAGCACTCAAGATGAGGTCTCACTAATGTTATGTACAGAGGCATCACCACCTTCTTCCTTCTGCTGATAATACCTTTCCCTATGCACCCCAGTTTCCACTGGTTCTCCTCACTGCCTTGACACATTGTTTGGCCACCTTTAGGTCATCTGATATGATTATCCCCAGATAGGGGAGGGGCAGTGGATGTGGCCTACCCAGATTTCAGCAAGACCTTCGACATCATCCCACATAGGAGGTTGACAAATAAGTTGGGCAGCCTGGGAGAGGGCCCTAAGGTGGTAAACTGGGTCAGAAACTGGTTGAGTGACAGGACACAGAGAATGAAGGTAAACTGCATTCAATCCGAGGAAAGGGGGGGTAACCAATGGGATGCCATGGAGATCAGTGCTGGTGCCAGTCCTATTTAACATCTTCATAAGCAACATTGTAGAGGGGCTTGAGGGCAAGATATGCCTCTTCACAGATGACACAAAGATCTGCAACAGGATCAACAATCCGGGGGGGGGGGGAATGAAAAAGGACCTAAACATGCTTGAGGAGTGGTTGAGAGTGTGGTAGCCAAGATTCAATGCAAAAAAGAATAAAATCATGAACTTGGGGGTACAGAAATCCAAGGGATAAGAACAAGATGGGGCAGGAGGTACTGACGGCTACCAGTCAAGAAAGGGACCAGGGGGTAATCATATCTGATTACCTAAAGGTATCCAAACAATGTGAGAATGCTGTGGAGAAAGCCAGTGGGATGCTAGAGTGCATAGGGAGAGGTATCACCAGCAGAAAAAAGGAGGTGGTTATGCCACTGTACAAATCACTAGAGAGACCTCATCTGGAGTACTGTGTCCAGTTCTGAAGGCCGCATCTCTGGAGGACATAGACAAAATAGAGGCAGTCCAGAGAAGGGAAAAAATGGTGCAAGGACTGCACCAAAAGTCATATCAGGAAAGAATAGAGGACCTCAATATGTATTCCCTGGAGGAGAGGAGAGAAAGCGGGGATATGATAGAGACATTCAAGTACATCATGGTATAAACAAGGTACTGGAGGGTAGCATCCTTCAGAAAAGAAGGTGTACAAGAACAAGGGAGCATGATATGAGTCTAGAGGGGGTAGGCTCAGGGGCAATGTGAGGAAGTACTTTTTCACAGAAAGAGTAGTGGATGCTTGGAACAGCCTCCCTGCAGATATGGTGGGTCAAAAACAGTAGGGGAATACAAGAATGCATGAGATAGACATAAGAGTACTCTAGCAATAGGGAAGGTTAAGTCGCAGATCAACTCGGATCTGCGGCAATGCATTAGATAGGGAAAAGGGGCAGACTAGGTGGGCCATACAGTTCTTATCTGCTGTCACCTTCTGTATATCTGTGTATCCCTTTCCTGTTTGATTGCCATCAGTATCCTCTGTCCATGTCTCTCTTCTGATTCTGTTACTGTTCACTGCTCCTTATCAAAGCAGGTGCTGAAATGGCCAGCTGCAGGTCACTGATAGCAGAGCACATCAGAGTTATAATTTTTTCATTTAATTTCATTTATTTAGGGTTATAACCGTTAAACATAGCTCATTTACAATGGTGACTCATGAGATGCATTAAAAACATACAATCACAAAACCATGTAAATACAAGTAAGTTACAAACTGTAAAAATTATACACGTAGTCTAACAACAGTACAACTACCTCCCTGTACTGAAATGGAGTGTAGGAACCAATGTTTCAAAGCTGCAACTGGAGGAGGTTTTTTGTCCATTAATATATATTCATGCAGAAGTTGATTCCACAGAGTAGATATAAACTGACTGAAAAAAATACATAGATCTTTTGGTTTTTATTCTTGGAACCAGTTTGATCATTTTACAGCAAGTAGGAGACAACACCACCAGCAAAACTGCTTTTTACGTTCACTGTGCACAAGTGAGAGCGAACAATATTGTTATGATATACTGGGTTTTGAGAGGTGTGACACTGTGATCCAGTGCAAGGCAGTCTGCAAGGGTCTGAACACTCACACATCAGCGATCAGTCAGGCTGATGGTAATGCTTTTCTGGCTTGTTGAGTGGAAACTTTGGGTATTTCAAAGGACAGAGCCAACCCAATCATATGGCGGCTTTTTCCTTTGATCTGCAAAAAGCCACCCAGCAAGCACAGCTGATCATCATGAGCAGTCTGCTGTGATCCCCCCATATATACACACACACACCTAACCAGAAATCATTTCACTTGATAAAATGTCAGTTTCTAAGGTACAAGCACTAAAGCGACCTGAACAATTTTACAGTCTCACTGGTTTTTGCTCTGATCAGTGGAGTACAATTGTAAACTGCCATTAATCAACAGACCCCTCTTGGGAAGGGCAGGAGCAGGTATTCATAATAACATAAACATGTACCAGCTGTTTCTCTTACTCTCTGTCACCTGAGTCACTGCTGACTGGAATTCTTCTATGCCTGTCAGCGAAGCTTCACCTCTAACAGTGAGAACAGACCAACATAACCTACACCCATTCCCACTTAGCAACTGCTTACTAATGCCCCTGAAAATTTATGGACTGTTGAGAGGCATGCCTTGTTTCACTGTAAAACTATAAGCAAGGCCTCTTCCTTTCCAGTTCTGCACTGTCTGGTTAAGATGCGTCCCTGATTTTGGAGGCAGGGGATTCACAGGTATGAGTCAGTGGTGGCTGTGAGTGTTAAGATTTGTTAGGAAATGTGTTTCTTCAGTTCATAGCTGTTGCACAGTTTAGTGCTGGAGTAAGCAGTAAACTACCTGGTCTCTCCACTCCCCATCCCCAGCTACGATGTCGCAGGACTCGCACTTTTGTTGACTCACAGGCACTAGCGACTACTCTCTCTAAGCTGACTGCATGTTTACTCACTCCACCCCCTTTTTACAAATCACCTCCTCCTTAGTCTATGGTCTTTCAATGCAGCCAGGGTGCAGAAGTTGGTTGCATGATATGTCCTGCAAAGACTGGCAGTGGCTGGCTGTGTCAAGATCTGCAGCCTGCAAGTCCATCCTTTCAATTGAAGTTTGAAGCTTTTCCACCAGAGAGGGCTGTCAGGAACACTATCACAAGTAAGTAAAGTGAGGCTCAGCAAAGAAAGGGGGCACACATAAGGTGGGGGGCAACTAAAGAGGCAAAGGGGGCACAGAATTTGGTAAAGTATGCAGTATATTGCTGTGGTTTAGGGCACTTAGCTGCAAACCTGGAGACCTGGGTTTAAATCTTATAGCCCCCACTTGCATTCTGTGTGACAATGAGCAAGTCACTTAACTTCCTTGTTCTCCCAGGTCACACCTGGAAACAAGAGTTGGCTTAGTGTGTCTTTCCAATTTAAACAATTCCTCCTTCCCTTCCCTTCCTAAAGGCCGACATCAGTAAGAGGCAAAGAAGAATCACATGGGCTGGAGGTACAAAGTTTACAATATTTCCTCAAGGGTGGGGATTGCTGCCCTTTTACTCTGGCTGGGTGTGGTTGTTATTTTTCCACTTTTTATCACTTAAGGGATTGTTAGTGGAAGTGGCAAAGTGCAGGCAGGAAGAGGCGATCCGTGTTGGGAATCAGGACTTGGGACTCGGTAGCTGATTATATTGATGTGGATTCATTAGCCTGTTGCTCTCTAGTCCTGGAACCTCCCTCACTGGGCACTCCCTCTCTTATCTGTTATATCAGACCCCCCCCCCCCCCCAATCTGCTAGGGCTTTCCTTTTGATGTCTCAATATTAATCAGTGGAGTTTTTGTTGCGGCTGTTGGTGGTGCTGGTGGTACACTCAGGCTGCATTCCAGTCTCCTGTCCCTATGTTGTCCTTTCCTCCCTGAGCACTGTCTCCCCATCCGATCACTGCCCCACCCCCAAGTTTTTTGTGAACCAAGGTAATTCACATGTTGATGACTGTGTCGGGGCTAGGTGCTACATGTCACTGCTCTGCTCACTCAGGCCTGCCTGCCACCTGGACCCAAGCAACTGCCAAAGAAAAATTTGTGCACCCCTAAACTTTGCCAAACAAATAAAAATGATTTGTGAGATCAAGGGGATTCAAACCCAGTCCTAGGGCACCCACTCCATGTTGTTCTCCCAGTGACTGAGCAGCCCTTTTTCCATTGTTGTAATAGCTTCAACCTTTGAATGGTATGAATCCTGAGGTAAAAACCCTTCTTCATGCTTTTTTTCTTTATTTCACTCCCTCTGTCTCATAAGGTGGCTTTTGTGGAATTGATTGTGCAAGCTTAGATATGTACAGTATTTTTCTTATAAAGTTTAGCCAAGCTGTGTGTTGAATTGATGATGTTGACATATGAGCCAACACCATATGGTGCTATCAGGGAACTCCTGTCATAGAAAACCACACACCAAGAAAAACATCAAACCTCTGATACTCAGATCAGCACACCTCCATACTGAGCAACAGCTGGTGTTACTGGTGTCAAAGTCTTGGCTTTTGTCTCTTGTTTATGCAGGGCTGCTGGAAAGTAATTAAAAGTAACTTTCCCAAATGGCTGCTGCTGAGTTGCCAGTCTGGGGGATTTAAAAGATCAAGGTATCCCCTACTAATAATACACAGAGAGAAGCAAAATGAAATACCTCCAATTGAACTTTTTTCAGATTTCTTTTGTTTGTAATTTACTTTGCTGCTTTGTATGATTTTAAAAGTCACCCCTCCTAAGGGTGTGTTTTCAGTAAAAGGATTATAGGAAAGCTATACATTATGTACTGTATGTACTTTGGGTTTGTCATTTCCTGCTTTTATAACATTATCCACAAGTTGCTTGCTAATTAATGGATTTTTCAGTTTTTTTTTTCTGTTGAGCCAGATGTTAATTAATACAAATTTCTGAAATGCACTCCTGTTACTTTAAACCCCCTCCCCCCACTGGTCAGTGATGGGGTCAGCCGAGCTGAGCTGGCACTTATATTCTGGTACAGTCTTTCTCTTGTCATTACTAAATGGCATTGGAAGCACTTAAGTCTCTTAAGCATACCTCTCAAATTTCCCACTGAAATGTGGGACACTGGCTCTCAAAATATGGAAAAAGGTGGTACACTGGACATCATAATGAGAGACACATCATCAAACATGAAGATACAAGATCAAGAACAATGGAAACCAGTAGCTTCATTTTTGCAAAGTTTAATTTTGATTTAGCAAATTATAATACTGTGAATTTCTACTTTAAAGCAGCAGTGCACGAGAGCAAGTATCAACAAGATCGGGCCAGAGCTGATACAGCTGTAGCTGACCTTACTGAAGTCACAGCGGAATACGGCACTGTCTGCCATGTCCAAGATGGCTGTTGCATTTCAGTGTGCACATGCGAGTCATCACACATGCATGCATGGTCTGCCGTGTCCAAGATGGCCACTGGAGTTCAGTGCACATGTGCGATGACTCATGCATGTGCACTGGGCTCCAGTGACCATCTTGGACATGGCAGACTGTGCCGTGCTCCACCAGCCAAAGAAATAGTCTGCTCATGGTGGATCATTTTGTAATTACAGAGTGATCATTCTGCAACTCCAAAATGGAAGCGTTCCAGAGTGTCAATCTGGTAGCTCGTTTTTAGAGCTATTGCAAAATGGCTGCAGGCTCCGCCCACTGCAGCCATAAAAAAGCAGGAGTGCATGATAACAGTAAAAAGCTTAATCTATACTTTTAGATTGCCGCTTCTCTCCTCACTTGTATGTTACCCTTCTTTCCCCATTTTGAGTCTGCATTTGCACTTTTTATGCATCTGAAATAACAAAAGGAGCATTACTTTTAATATGGCTGAAACTCGGTTTTGATCAGTATTCTCAGCTGTTTTCATATACTTGTCCCATAAGGTCAGGGAGCAGTGTATATTGAACAAGTTCATTATTGGCTCAAGAAAAGTGATCATAAACAAGGGCTTTTTAGAAACAACAGCGTATACTGATGAATACCTGGTCTGAGCCATATTAAAAGGAGCCCTCCTTTTATTATTTCAACTGTGTTAAAAAAAATTGGTGAAGCAGACTCAAAATATTGAAAAAAAGGATATCATACAAGCCAGGAGGTTAAAGGAGATCTAAAATAAAAAAATTGTAGTCCAAAGTTTCACTGGTGTCATGTAGTACTGCTTCAAAAATCTGAATATAAATCACTAATATGATTTTAGTGAGCCAGCAGAGTGCCACTGTACTTCTTATCCTATGTAGTGTGTTCTTGTGTGGGAGCATTAGGAGGGAGCACTTAATTTCAGTATCGGAGGTGGGGTAGCATAATATCCTAGCGGGTCATAATGTTGCATGCTTAATAGCGTATGGCATTATGGCTAACCCCGTACGGCGCAGTATGCAGCAACTACTGGTGCAATACCGCGTATTCTGCTGTATGCGGTATTGCACCACTAGCGCTTTTCCAGGCAGAGGATAAGACCTCTGCTGGGAGCAGGTTCTGACAAGCAGCTGCCAAGGCTCACAGGACTGAGCCACAGAAGTAGGAACCCAGGTGCTGTGTCTGGGGCCAGGTTTAATTCCTGGTCCCAGAAACTTTAATTATTTTTTCTGACATGTACGCTCCCCAAGTTGGACCCCCCAGAGTTGTGAATCTTTAGTGGAGGGGGTCTGGGGGGCACAGCCCCCATAAAGGGGGTGTGGGTGGTGGAGCCCCCCACAGAAAAAAGACTTATACCTCATGGCAGAAATCGCACTGTACTGGCAGCACGATTTTGCCATGCGGCATAATGTCTTGTGACATTATGACCCCGGGCCGCATAATACAATTTAAAAACAAACTTTAAACTTATCATTAATCACTTGGGCTAAACTTCTGTGATTTTATAATGAGATAAGAGTCTCCTAAGAATCATGAAAGTTCATGGTCTCTGATGGAGAGCTCATAAAACTGTGTACGAAAAAGGCCCACTACAGCAGAAATACAAGTGGTGAAATCCGGCATTGACAAATGCTTGTTAATAGTAGAAATAGCGCAGCTCTGGTAGATGTGCGAGCAAGACTGCCTTTACCACTATTTATTATAGCTGTCAGGCCACAAGCTGATTAGCTAAGGAGAGAGGCACTGTATTTCTGATGTTTTAACTCTTAAAGTGACAAAAATTAGTCTTTATAGAACTCCATTTTTACCTGAGAGCTTCTGAGTGAAGTGGGTGGGACTGCAGTGACTTAGGGCAATATCGTTAACAAGCTATTAAAAAAAAAAAACTTTCTTGGCAGAAGTATAAATTTCCCCACCTGGGGCAATCGATGCTGCTGTCAGACAATGTCCCAGACAAGTGCATTCAGACATAGTGTAGTTTTTAATAACAGATATCGAACATCCAACAGCCAGAGATTATATATAGACTGTAACCCCTGCTCTTCAACTCTTCAAGTCTGTGAGGGTCTACAGCAGGAAGAAAAAGGGAGGGGCCTTTCAAGTTCAACACATTGCTGGTGCAACATAAGCTGAATTTCTCCCTTGGTGAAAATCTGGCTACTCCTGTCTGGTATATGAGGTAATACTATAGCTAATACAGACTAGATACTGAGGATCCTTTTCAGTACTGGGGGTGGCAGAGAAATGTAACTCTTCATTTTTGAGCTTTACATTTCTGATGTTTACTGAGACTAGACTTTTTTTATCCAAGTTAGAAGATTATGGTCCAGATATTCAGAAATGTATTAAAGGCAGGAGTAAGACCGTAGCAGCGCAAATCCGATGCGTCATTGCACAATGGGTGCCATATTCAGAGACTGTGCATGCCGAAGTGTGCCAGCGCAAGTTGGCTGAATATGGCACAGTTGTACCATGGTACAACAAGAGATGTGCTAGGGCACAACCAGTGATGCACTAGCACAACCAGGGAAGTGTGGAACACAGACAAGAAGCACAGGGACAAGGCTAGGGAAGCCCAGGGACAATGGGCACAGGACCCCACCAGCAGGGCACACCGGTGCACACACAAGCACAGATCAGGAGGGATGAATGCCCAGCACATGATAGGACACAGCCACCAACAGGGGTCCTGTGCACCAAAGCAACCAGAGCCAGGCCACTGGTGGTGGACAAGTGCAAGCCCCTGAACCGTACCCCAGGCCACAATGGTGGCACGGCCAGCTGGGGACTGGAGGGAACACTGGCAATGCAGGTCTGCCAATGGTGCCCCCACAGCACTGCCACACTGCAATAGGTGTCCACCCCCATGTTCCCAGTGCCACACACACCCATGCCTCACACGCACACAGGCAGCCCACACGCTGAGCAGGAATGGAGCCAGGGCCCAGGCAGAGGTCCAGACCCCACAGGACTGGTCGCCCAACAGGGGATGCAGACACCCCACCACAGCATGCAGACAGGTCCAGCAGGAGGATCCCGACTGTGTGCCACCCCCCCAGACACACCTGCTGCCCACCCCTTACCACACCCCCACAGTGACCCTACAGGCACAGAGCACACCCACCAAACCTGGAGATGGCCCCCACCACAATGTGTCACACCACTGCACACAGCTGTGAACCATAGGAGCACTGCATGGCTCCCCCGCACTGACACCACCAACCAACATCAGCCCACTGCAGCATGGCTCCACACGTCACCTGCAAAGCAGACACAGAGACAGGCATGTAGCTGAAAAATGCTTTATAATGATTAAAACAACAACAACAACAAACAAGGTAACAGGGACAGGGGAGGGACAATAAAGGGTGGGGACAGGTAACAGGGGCTGTACAATAGGAAGGGGGACTGAGGGGAGCAGGAACGGTAAGGGAAAGGGGGGATAGGAACAGGGCCCCTCAACAGCAGCCATGGCCTGCCACCACGCCACCTCTCCACCTTCTCCAGTCTGCCACTGACATCCACTGCAGGGAGACCACAGCTCCCAGCACCCTCCTTATAACCACCAGAATTTGCCTCAGGAGCCTGGTATGTGTCTGCCGAGAATGTGGAGCAGGACACTGTCCAACACCTATGGCATGGGACAAGACAGGCAATCAGTGCAATGGCCCAGTGACATGCCCATTCAGAGCATGCAATGGCCCAGAATGGATGCCCGCGGGGGGGGACAACACCAGCCAACAACACGGCACACCATGGTGGTGCAGAGAGGTGGATGCAGATGTGCAGCTGCCACAGGACTGCACCATGGCAGGCACATGACACACAGCAACAGCAGCACTGCAACACATCTGGTGGTATCCATGCACACGCCCACCCCACCAACAGCCGGCACACTGTGGCCAAGGGGTGCATGCAGTGGCACGCACAACAGACTAGGTCTCACACACACACACACACACACACACACAGCTGTCACAGTGCATGGCAGAGGCAGTCATGGCTTTACCCAATCCCCACCACTACACCACAGTGTGACTGAGAAGGAATGTGGAAATGCATACCTGCCCCATGCTGTGCAGCTGGAGCCACCTGCTACCCACCTGGCTGTGCCACTGTGGCTGCCTCCACCACTGCCCTGGCCTGTCTACAGTCTTACGGTCCTGTGGAAGGAAGGAAGAGAGGTGGACATCAGTACACAGACACGCATGAGGAGCCCCCACCACCACACAGCCCACCATGCACTGGGTGTGTCCCTGTCTGTCCGTAGACCCACACGCCAGCATGGCTGCCACCAGTGCAGCAGCCACGCCCAATGCATGGTACCTCAGGCCAATGATATAACCATGTGTAGACCATGCCATGCAGCCCTGCCAATACCACAGTACAATGCCTGACCATCACAGCAACATGAGCACACCTACCTGGCTGTGGCATTGAACCACACAGGACGCGTGCCTGCAGACACCACAGGTAGTCCGGTGCCCTGCACTGCAGGACCCCATAGTGGTGCCTGCACTGCTCGGCCAAGTGACTAACACCAGTGTGCCATTCCAGGGCCTTTGCCACATGGTGCCACACCTCAGTCCTAGCCTGCTGCAGTGGCACCTGGCCAAACAGCTGGCCTTCATACAACTGAACTACAGCCACTAGGTTGATCAGCTCAACCTTGGACCAGTTGGCTGCCCTTGTACTGTGCCTCTGTGTCATGCTGAACCACTGAGTTAGAGAGGAACATGGCTGTATATCAGAGTACATGCCTGCCACATGTACAGGATGCGTGATTGGGTACGCAGAGCCGCAATCGCACAACACGTGGCTGCGCCGTCACTCTGCAGTGCAGGGCAATAGCACAGTCTTAAACATGTGCAGTGTGCTGTGGCCAAGTGGGGTCATGGGGTCACGCAAGGACCTGTGGGTCAGAGGTCAGCACCCCCCTGCGCAGTGCGCATGTGCGTGATGCAGGCGGTGCACACATGTGTGATGGTATACTGGTGCGGCATCACGCAAGCTGCGCAGAATGTGTGATAGCGGTGTGGCCAGTGCTGTGCACATGCACACTGTGGGCATGCTCACTGTGCATGTGCGAGTATTGCACCACAGACTTACTCTGGCTCAACTCCATTGCACATAGTGCAATCACGTGATATTGAAATGCCACATGCAAATCACCTCATAAGCCAATTCATGGCTCAGTGGGATGCATTAACATATCATTACAATTGCACACAGGCTAATTTGCATGCGGAACATAACAGGCCACAGACCTGTATTGCTACCGCTCAGGTATGTGACCAGCAACATGGGGGTTCAAGGCCTCGTCACACACTACTACTGGGCACTGCAGTACAACTTGCTGGCACTGACCCTCACTGCTTTCCATGTCCACAGGTGAAAGAATGTTGGGAGGTGAAGGAAAGGAGAGCCAGGGCCCTGCTCACAAGTGCATGCCAAACTTTATTTCTGCTGAGACCACTGCCCTCTTTGAGGCTTATATGGATTGGGAGGGCCTGGGGGGAGGTGGCCCAGTACGTGAACACACCCCGGCGCTACCACTGCACCATCCAGGAGTGCAAGAAGAAGGTTAGCATGGACAGGAGGTTGTATCAAGGACAAGGTTGCAACCATCTGGGCATCCTGCAGGGTGACCGGTGGTGGGCCAGTGACCGTGCCACCGCTGACTGCCATGGAGGAGCGTGTGGCATCCACCATAAGCCACACGGCAGTGGAGGGCATGCCTGGTGGTGGGTTCCAGACAGGTGACAGCCACACGCTGCATGGAGAATATGTCCAGCCAGCAGATGTGCCAGTCGTGGGTGTGTCATGTGGGTGTGTCTGAAGCCATGCCCACTACCCCGTGCATGTGTGGATGCAGACACACAGTGTGGCATGGTGGTGGGTGGTAACAGTGGCATGGGTGGGGCTGGATGAGGGTGTGGTCAGGGTGGAGATGGGTGGGATAGGGTGGGGGGAGTGTGGGGGTTGGCCATGGGGTTGCTGCTCCACTGACACACTGTTCTTGTTTTGCAGCACCAGCACACCTCCATGCAGGAGAGTGGGCAGATGCAGCCACGGACATGGATCCCTGACCCTTGACCTAAACAGGCATCCATAGCCGGGACAGGCCATGCCTTTGTGAAGTCGGCCTTGTGGCTGTGCCTGACATGTGGTTGGATCACCCCCTGGCTGGGTTCCTGCATGATGACAGCCTGGAGGTGCTGTGTGCAGAGACCCAGCTCGGCATGGCATCCAACACTGATGATGACCTCTCACTGGTACTGGAGGGCATAGGAGCCTGGTTGGCCAACACACCCCTACTGTGCTGACAGACCCACAGCTGCCCCTCATCCCCGCAGGTGCAGCTGTGTGTGGCACTGCAGCCATGTCTGGTGTGGCTGGTGGTGGTGCTGTGGGTGTAGTGAAGGCATGGGGCCCTGCCCAGCAGACAGTCAGGTGGTAGTAGCAGGATGCAGGTGATGTTGGGCAGTGTGCCACAGTGCCCACCACCATTGCGCCAGGCAACACTGTGTCCCAGTACAGCCCACTGTGTAGCATCCACCTGAGTGGGAGGCTGTGCAGTGGCATGCTGTGACCCTTCCCCCAGCACAGTGGCCAAACCAGGAGGACTGGGAGGCTGAGAGGCTGTGGGAGCACAGCCGGTTCCTGCAGGCCTCCATGGAGAACTAGGAATTGCTTTCTAGTGAGGTGAGCGCACTGCGGGCAGTGGTGTGTCAGATGGCTGAGCAGCAGGACAGGGCCAATGCATGGCTGATGGACAGGCTTGCCCAGATGCAGGCGGCCATGACTGCAGCATTGGACAGGATGACAGGTGCCACTGTGGCATCGATGGACTGCATGGCTGGTGCCATTGCGGCTGAGCTGGTACCGGCAGTGGCCTCTGGGCTCGGCCATATGCAGAGGACTCTCCGCAGTGCACTGTCCACCCCACAGTCCCAGCATCTGGTGATACTGGCACAGCGGACATTGGTATCAGACTTTAACATCCCAGACATCCCTGGGGCAGCCCTGTTTGGCCACCAGGACACCCCTGCATGGAATCAGTCGCAATCCCACTCATCAACCCCTGGAGGGGTATCTCTTTCTCTCTCTCTCTCTCTCTCTCTCTCTCACTCCCTCTCTTACTGGGATCAGTGTTGCTCATCTGCTGTCTGTGTGTTTGAGACTATATTTATTAGCTCAAGCCTGCCTGGTGCAACCTGGGGCTTACTCCAGACTTGTGCCATGCTCTCCCATTGAATATACCATTGCACCACTTATTCATAGGAACGCCCCCTTGCACTTGCTCTCCATACATTTTGGTTGTGCACTGGTGCAATGGGATTTGCGCTGTGCTGCTGCTCCATTTGAATATCACTCGGTGGCGCATCTTCACACTTGCTCCAGTGCAACTCATTTGCGCCTTGCACAAGTGCTCAGAAGATCTTGGCCTATGGGTACAAACATATTTGATGTTGATAGCAACCTCTAAAGATGTTTATGCATTTACAATGCCACATCCCCCTAACAATAAATAATTCCTTATTAGAAATACAAACATGAATTTGTCTTTATGTCCTCTGATAACATCGTTCCTGATAGGAAACAATAGTACTATGTTGTTTGTGGATATGATTATACCTAAACAAGGCTATTTGGAGAGTAATTTGTTAAAATATTCAAATCATGACTTGCTAGGGACTGATCATCCCAAGTGAACAGAGACGGGATGACATGACTGCTACTTGAATTATTTAATTCACTGGGGCCAGTGATGGCTTGATCCTCCTGATCAAAGTTTGTCATATAGTCCACACTGCAAAGGGACAAAAGAATAGGGTGAAGGGTGTAGTGCGATCTCTCTTTCTTTCTCTCTCTCTGCCTCTCATACCTCTAAACCTCCTCTCTCAAAAATCATGGTCAAAATCAGGGGCACATCTGGAAAAAAGGCAACACCAGTATGTGAAACTCTTACAGTAAGTTGCTTAATGATAAAAACATTTTCTGATGGAGGACCAAACTGTAAAACTGTTGTCTTGCATGGTAAGGTATGGTATGGTATGGTATGGTGTGGCTGCATGTAGCACTTGGGACTAGTTCTGTAGTGACTTGATTAGTTGCATCCCCTACTCAATCTGCCTACCCATTTTGCTTCCAGCCTCATGGGACAGAGTGACTTGACATACAAACAGAAGTTTGGTGCATGCGTTTCATTATGTGCCTCTGTGCTGGTGAGCCAGCCTTCTTTTTATTTTCAGTTAGAGGAAGGCCTCTGATAGTAGATCTATACTAAGTTATATGGAAACACATGTCCAATTTTCTTTTACAACATGCTATTGCATGGGAATTAATTTCTCAAAAATTAAATAAGCCCCCCCCCCGTCCAAATGCTTCTTCTGCTGATATATATATATATATATATATATATATATATATATATATATATACATATGCTGCAGAATATCATAGAATGCTGCCATTTTACAGCAGGGGTCATTGTAAGTCAATGGCAATTAAGCCCTTTTGTCATGCAGGATTTTGTGACATGTCATTACTGCAAGTTATTGCACTTCATTGTGGCTGACTCACTATCTATATATATATATATATATATATATATATATATATACATACATATATATATATATACACACACACACACACACACACACACATATACACACAGCATGGAATGGTAGTCAATCATGATTTTTTTTTTTTATTTAGCTCTTCAATTTAAATTTATCCCAGATTCATTGAGTGGTATGTATATGTATATGTATATATATATATATATATATATATATATATATATATATATATATATATATATATATATATAGAGAGAGAGAGAGAGAGAGATACAGATATTCAAGAAAGCAATGCAGAAAATCCCCGGATATATGGGCCCATTAGTCATACAGATACAAACAGAAAATATTAAAAACAATATTTCTGAGAGGCCACTTGGTACAGTTAAACAATAACATTATTTTTCCACTTGGTACAGTTAAACAATAAAATTATTTTTGAGCCCAGATGGGGTGTAGACATAACTGGTCTATGATATACAATTGTTTTCCCTAGAACTGTATTGCAGAAAAATATAGTAAATATTAAATAAATCCTTATATTTGACTTTTCTCAATTTTAGCAAGGTCTTTGACAAATTAAGTAGCGGGGACTTTGTATTAAACTGAAAAAAACTAAGCCTTCCCAATGTTCTTCTTCATTTAGTTATTAATCTACTGTATATTCCAATACATGGGCTCAAGATCAAGTTACTTTAAATGGATTATCTGAAAATTTCCAACAAATCTAGGAGCAAAATGAAGATGCTTGGTTGCACCAACATTATTTAATATTTAACTTAATAACATACTATTGGAAATGAATAATAGTCAATGTCACTATCTCAGGATAAACTCTAGACAGCTAGGTGAGTTGCCATATGCTGATGATGTAGTTTTAATATCTATCTCAAAACATTGGCTCCAAAGGAAAATATACAAATGTTATAGCCTTTGTGTAAAACAAAAATGGTGATCAGTATTGCTAAAACAAAAATCATGGTTTTCTTCCAAAAATTCATCAGGTCATCTTTACACTTAAGCAGAAATAAGAATTTTACCATATTATGATTACTTGCTTATTTATAGTTGTGTATTTATTGGATTTTGGCAACTGGATGGTCACACTGAGACCTACAGTAGGTCTCTTTTCAGTTGAAAACTGGAATTAATTACAGATAACAACAGATACAGTGGCATTTGATGGCAATAAAGGCTACACAGATATAACAGGGTACCTTACATAAATTATTGTTAAATAGTCATAAAACTATGGACGATGGAAGTACATAGAAAATAATGGATATGCAACTGTGAATTATAGATTTTTTTTTACATACTCAAGGTGTGTGATGACACATAAACCTCGAGAGGTCTATGAGGTCACTACACACTGAGGGTGGGTAAAAAACAGCCAGAAGTAATCAGTTGCATATCCATTATTTTTTATAATTACTAGTACAAGGAGTTAGTTCCCAAGACAATTTCCTAAGATAGTCAGTGTCATTCCTTGTGCTCCTTGACTAGTCTCTCTTCTCCTCACAATATCTCTACAAACACACACACACACACACACACACATGCATGCACACAAGCATGCACACACACACACACACACACACACACACACACACACACACACACACTCTCTCTCTCTCTCTCTCTCTGTTATAGAGACTGTTTTTTTTTAAATGTCAGCAACAGCACATCCTGGATCACTCGATTGTCTCCCGATCTGTATATGCAGTGAGATGAACCAGATATTTGTTTTATATTTAAAGACAGGATTAACCAAATAAAGAATAAAAAAAAAGTAAATCTAATAATGATTGAGAGGGTGGTGAATAATAGTGTCTTGTTGGTGCAAGGAAATTGCAGCCGCCATGTTTGTAATGCTGTACAACCTGCCCACACACAAAGCAAGAGTCAATGAAGTGGTGCTGTTTAAGTGATTGACACACCGAGGACACTGCTGGTGAAAGAATATTTTGAGAACACTGTGATAACTTGTTTTGAGTTATTACGGTGTTTGGGAGAACCTTGTAAATGGTGTGATAAGGGGGTCACCAGTAATTATAACATTAGAAGAGTGGTCAGCAAGAATAGTGTGAGTTCTGGACTCCTGGGATTGCTCTTGATGGCAGAAAGGAAATCCTGAAATAAAACATCTGTTATGGATTCAGAATGATGTTGAAAAACAAACAACTGCCAGAATCACAAGATGTTCTTAGAAATATGGGGTTATGGATGGCAGGCCAGTCCTAAAAGTCATTAGGACCAAAAATGAAACCTGACTATTATTTTGGTGTGAGAATTTGGACCTTGGGGAGAAATAAATTCTCAACAAATCATTGGACAAAATTCATACAAAAACTTTCTCCATCATGATGGTTAGATCTGAATTAGGTGTGTTAGGGACTCAGCCATTGATCAACAACAGCTTTATCAAATTTTAGTTAAAGGTGGGTTCAGTAACAGAAGAACGATTAATTAAGCAAGCAGTAGATCAAATAAAAATACAATGCAGTGAATAAATATCCACTTCCCTAGATTACACATCTAACAAATAAGCTAAATGGTACGTATTAGGAAATGGTATACATTTTTGTAATTTTTGTGTTGTGTGAGTGTATTTATTTGCCTATTTTTAATTGTAATGACTATTTGTGTTGAAAAATAAACTTGCTTACTTACTATAAGCTAAATGCACTTGGAATGGGTTATCCGTTTAATTTTCTCTTATTAGAACCAGGAAATATAAACATAATATTTTCAGGATGAGAATTTTGTATCAAAATAAACAGCTAGAATTAGCAAAAGTAGCAGAACAAAATGCCTTTATATGTTGGCTAAGCCTAAGAAATATCTAAACATGGAATCCAGAATATAGAAGTCTATTTACAAGGTTCAGATATGAACGGCATCACAGTGACTTTTTGAACCACAGATATAGCAAAAATCTACATTTAACACAAAACTGGAGATGTGCAAACCTTATGGAGGATTTTTTTTTTTACCAAATAATTATATCACTCCCAAATCACCTTTTTTCTAAGGAACTATTTGGCATCTTTATGGCAATCAAATGAAAAATGTATTTAATGCCACTTAACTCTTCAAATGCAGAATTAAAATAATGCTGTGTTTTTTTTTAATCTGTTGGGATAATAAACTGTATGTTAACCTTTTTGAATTTCCAATGATAGGAGCATTTGTAGTCTTACACAAGTCCCAGGTTTGAATTATAGCTACATTTATTACTGTAAATAATGCTGTGTGTAAAACAATATGCAAATGCTGCATTCACAGTATGGTTATATAGCCTTTATTCCCAATATTATTGGAGATTATAAGATACTCTATTTCTTAAACTGTGTTTATGTATTTAGACTTTAATCATTCAGGGCTGAACTCTTGTTTACAATACCTCGCACATGAATTTGCTTAGTACTAACAATTTTCTTTTAGCTGCAAGGATCTTTGGATATGTATGTTATTGTTCTTATTTGGTAATTGGTTGAGTACTAAATAATGCCTGATTATATAACTAAGTGATGTTCTAAGGTTGATAAATATAACAACTAGGTCTGATGTAAAACGCATTTGAATTTTACAATTGTGTGTTATAATGCTGGATGAAGTATGCTTCTCATTATCCACATTTTTTTACTCAGGTGCAATAATTCTTTTCTGTGAACAGTGATTGTTAGTGTCTTTTATAATAGAGGATAATGCCTGAGATGTGATTGTTAACCACACTGTAATCACCTCAAGCAGTTGACAGAACAACATAGAAAACCTTGATAGTGTAGCTCAAGAAGTTTACAGTTTAGGCCCGGTGGCACTGAGGGTTGAGGCGCAGGATGCCACAACTCGCACCACACCAGTGACCTGAGTTCGGGAGCGAACTTGGGTGCTGGGGGTCGGCAGGGGAGGGACTGGATTGAGCACCCAATGAGCTGCTCTCTTGTCCTGGGGGTAGGGAATCAGGGAGCTCAGCACTTCATTGGCCTCTGGAAGAGACTGCAGAGCACTGCAGTAGCACAGAGCTGCATGTACTAGCATGCCTCATGCTGGCAGAGTACCCATGTGCCAGTGCATCAGGGAATGCACATGCATGAGAGGGGGGTGGGTGCAACAAGAACACAGGAAAACTCTGGTTCTGGGGGAAGGCACTGGCACCAATCCCCATGCCCATGACTGGGTCTAACTAGACTGGCCCTCACAGATTCTCCATCCAGGGCCCATGTCAGCAGCTGGAGTCTATAAAGTTAGGAGTGCCCAAGGTAGGAGGGGTGGCCCCACCACAGAGTGGTTAAGCTGGGGGTGCCGCTGTGAGGTGGGGGCAGAGGAGAGGAGGGTTCGGTTGGGGAAACTTCAAGCAGGGCAGGATACAGGTTGGATGCCTGAGAGAGGCTCCCAGAACTGTAACCGGAGGGAAAAAGAATTGGCAAAAAAGAAAAAAAGAACTTTATAGTTGTCCTGGCAACCACGAGAGGGTACTGTGGTGAGGTTAACATCCACATTTCAAGCATTATCTTATATAGTGCATGGGGGAAAAAATTTGTGACTTTGATCAGAACTTATATTTGCTGTAAAGTATACACTTACCAAGACAATCATCAGTCAGGGAGGTCAGTTTGCGATGTTTATTTGAGCTCAACAAATGGCGAGTCTACAACTGAAATGCAAACACTACTAATACTGTATTTTTTATCAAGGACAAACGTACCAAAACACTGTAAAAATGACTTCATGAAACAAGAAAAACAATGGAGAACTTTGTTAAATAGTCACACAAAAGTGCTTCGGTCAAAAGATCTGAGAAGTCTACACCAATCATATTTGTTGCTGGACTGTGGGTAACGTCAGCATCATCTTTGTACATCCAACTAGCTGGCAGCACATCACAGCCCAAAGCAGAGAAGGCATCAAGAAAGTAATCTAGAAAGGGTCAGATATATTTGTTTGAACTACTTGCATGGACTATCAATCACAGTTCTTTTTACAGAATACGGCCAGTGGTTGACATTCTGATTTGTAATCCCATCACTATGATGAACTCAAGTAGGGTTAACAGGCACCTGATGTCATAGTGATGGGATTACAAGGTTGTAAAGGTCTCATTTTCAGACAGTAACAAGTGCTCCCCAAACTTGATATACTATACTAACTTTATGTTGATCAAATTAATAATTGAATTATTTATTGAGATTCTAAAAATGTCATCTCAATCATTCTTTAGTTGTCAAGGCTCCAACTAGGGAGAAATGTAACACAGGAATGTCATTCATATCTAGTTTTAACTTTTAAATTTTGCTTTTCAGGAACAAACTGGCTACTGAAATTTTCTTGTGAGGAAAAGTATGTGTGGGGATTTCTACACTTGGTCTAGTTCACTGTTTGGGGGTGAATGTAGTTTTTCAATTGAACTTTGGATTAAGTAGTAAAACTAATTGTCAGACAACTGGGTTTAGTCAATAAATATAACAGATTACTCCTAACCATATTATCAGGTGTGTCAAGGACTGTAGAGCATGTCTTGGTAGAGAGACTAGTTATACCAGTGTGCTAATGGTGAATAATGTCACTGCTAAAGAATATTGTGTAACAATATGGTAATGGATTCTTCAGCACAACTATATAAAATAAAGTTTATATTGAAACATTATCTTAAATTTACTAATGAACTGCTGCAACTATGTGTATTTGCTGTAGCATAACACTGTATTTTGTTCTTTTATATGTCATTAGGGCCCCAATCAATGCAGTCATTCTTTATGAAACATAAATATAGGAAGGGTGGTACAGTAGACAGACATATGGACATTTAAAATAAGCTAGCAAAATTGTCATTCAGTCTTTGTTATTGCACTGTTTGAAGATGAAGTTTCTCACATCCCTCCTAAACCTCAGACCTGCCAACTTCCACTTGTGACATCATGACTGTGAGTTAGTATTCAGAATAAATATTTCCTTGCAGTTCACTTTAATTCCTTTGAGGAATTTGAAGGTCTCAGTCATATCTCCCCTCTCGCTTCTGGCTTCCAATGAGTACAAATTTAGTGCCCTGAGGCACTCCTCATAGGATTTACCCTGCTGTCCCTGAGTCATTGGGTCACTCTGTGTTGCACTGTCTGTAATCTATCCTTGTCTTTTGTGAGGTAAGGACTCCAGAACTGGACACAATACACAAGGTGAGGCCTCACCAGGGCTCTCTAGAGAGGCAGTATTACCTCTTTTCTCCTACTATCAATCCCCCCTCCCGATACATCCCAGCATCCTATTGACCTTGCTATAGGTCATGTTGCACTGACTTGTTTGTTTAAGGGAGTTGCTGATGGTAATTCCCAGAAATTGTTTCTCATCTGTAGTGCTAAGTCTCTCTCCTCCCATCCGGTACTCTGTCATGGGGTTCAGTTTCCCTAGGTGCATCACCTTGCACTTTCTTGTGTTGCAGTTTAACTACCAGACCATTGACCACCCCACTAATTGTTGCAGGTCCTTCTGCATATTCCTTATTCCTTCTTCACTATCAACCCTCATGCCTAGTTTTGTGTCATTTGTAATGAGACACAACTTGCCCATGATTCCTTCACTAATGTTGTTAATGAACATATTGAAAAGGACTGGACCAAGGACAGATCCCTGAGGAACTCCACTTGTTACCTCCCTCTCTTCTGATATAACTCCATTGGCCACCACCATCTGTTGCCTTCCTCCTAGCCAGTTACCCACCCAGATAACTAGAGTTTTAACTGCACCCAGGTCTTCCATTTTCTTAAGCAATCTCTTGTGTGGTACTGAATTAAAGGCCTTACTGAAGTCAAAGTACAACTCTATTTCCGTTGTCACCAGTCAAAGAAAACTAAAAGGTTTGTCTGACAAGACCTTCCTGCAAGAAAATTATGTTGTTTATTGTGCTGGAGTCTGTTGCTCACCAGGTATTCTACGAGGTCCTCTTCTATCACCTTACCCCCCACCCGCCAGACATGTGACTCCCCTCTTTTTTATTTTTCACTAAAATAACTAAAAAGATTTTGCCATTTTCATCTGTTCTATACCCTCTCTGGAATGTATTGTTCTGTGTCTGCTTTTGCCTCCCTGATTGTCATCTTTGTCTCCCTGGTTTTCTAAAGATATTCATCCCATTCTGCCTCTCCTTGCCTGGTTTTCATAAAAGGCACTTTTTTGGCTCTGACCACTTCTCTGACTGTAGATGAGAACCATAGTGGATTCCTCAACCTATTTTTCTTTGTCACTGATTTTTGATTCCTTCCATTTCTCCTGCACCATGTCTATGCCCTCCACCCCTACTAATTTCTCCCTGACCAATTCCCTCATCTTATAGAAGTCTGCCCTTCTAAAGTCAAGGACTTCAGTTCTTGAGTGCACCTTACCAGCCCCATGGGCAAGTTCAAACCTCACAGTGTTGTGGTCTCTATTCCTTAGTGGTCTCCCCACTCTCATGGCACCCACTGACTCTGTGTTAGTGAGTACCACATCAGGGGCTTCAGACTGCCTGGTGGGTTCCTTTACCAGATGCACCAGCAGACAAGTGCCCAACTGCACGAGAGTCATCTTGCTTCCTGTCATGCTTCCACTAAAACCATTTTTAAGAAATACTTCTTCCTTCATTTTAGTGATGTCCTTGTATAAAACAGAAAGATCTGCCTTTCTTATAGTTACTGGGCACCACAGTTTTGGAATTTAATACCAGCTAATTAAAGAGTGGTTTTACGTAAACATCATCAAATCTTGGTTTCTTAACTCTGTTCCAGAAATGTATACTTGTTACTTAAGTTATAAAATACAAAATGAATTTGCTTAGGATCATGTATATAATGTTACAGTATAACTTACTTATTTTGTGATTATGTTTGATTAGTTCATTTTAATTTAGATTGTGTTGTATTATAAGTTCATTTTCTATAGTGCCCTTTGTATTTTATTGTAACTGGAATTGTGTGAATGGATGGGACACCTTTGCAAATTAATTGTGATCAATGATTTTATATCCCATAAAGACACTGAAATAGAAAATCTCATGAATACTAACAAACATAATATATCAAATTCATATTTCAGATAAAGCAATAGCTTTAATTCAGTTTCTTCAGTAAATGCATTAACAAGTGTCAGAACTACAAATATAGAGTATGTCTATGATTCACACTTGAAATGACTTTACTATGCTCATATTTAAGGTAGGAGGCAATCTGCTTACAGTTTCACAGAAAAATTAGAACAGAGTTGCTCACCAATTTTGGTAAAATACACTTTTTATTGGTATTTTCTCCAGACAGTGTCTGTAAGGGTTTACAGCCCCTGGGCATCAAAAAATATATCATAGAGGCCCAGGACTGTTTGGGGGCAGGACAGTACACTAGGGACCAAAGCATACAGTAATCATTTAATAGAAAAGCAGCAAAACCTCTGTTGACATTGTCCAAGACCTTTTTTCATAGGGGAAATAGTACTATTTATGTTCCTTAAAAAAATCCAGACCAGTCATCACAGTAATCCTTGATGTCTCAGTGCTCTTGGGAGTTGCTTCACCAATAGCCATCAAAATTTTTGAAACTGTGGGTAGAGGGAAATAGGGATAAAGCTGGTCATCTGGCCAGGGCTACCTCCTTGGAAAAATTTGGACAAATCTGATCAGTTTACATTACCTAGGTAAAAAGCCAGATGGACCAGTTTAAAAATGTAAGTCAGAGGCTGTGCTACAGTGCATGCAGAGCATTTTAACAGACATTGGCATAGCTCATCTGGTCCAGCACTTTACTAATTTTTAACCTCAATAGTGAATCCACAACCTCATACATTTGTATTTCACTAAATTCAAATAGTTCACTGGGACCAGAAACCTATTTAGAATAGTACTGACCCTGGTTCCCATCCCCATAAAGCTATTACCCTAATTAATAAAAGATAAATAAATACATTTATCTGCCAGTTTTTCTTCAGCAATAGGTTGCCATAGGTCATTCACCAAGAATTCAATTCATCTGCCAGTCATTCATCAGAAATCAGTTGCCATAAGTCATTCTCCATTCAGATATTACTACTATTCTTAACCTTTCCAGTAGGCCCTTTCATTGTCATAAAAAATGTATTTGTGTCACCAACTTCTTAAAGGGGTTTTTCCTGAAAAATTAGTTGTTTTTTTTCTACTTTGCTGACCTCCACAACATATTCATTCCTTACTATTCTATAAGTGCCACAGTCCACTGAAATTTGCCTTTTCTGTGCATTACTCAATAGCTTGTCATTTTCCTGTCTGAAATTAGTTAAGTAGGAGGTACAGTATACCAGGATGCTGTTTTCTTTATTACTTTTGTTTCTTACTGGTAGAGAAGTTGTGAAATTTGCTCTCATGAATCACTTTACAGTTTGCAACTGTGCCTAACTTTGCCTAGAAAAGTGGCGAAGTTAGGTGAATTTAAGTCAATTCACCTAGTAAAAAGGGCAACTTTGCCTTGTAAAATCATCATGAAGTTGGAACTTTGCACTTCGCAAATTTTGCCAACTTTGCAAATTAATTTGTGAAGCAAATGTTATCCACTTCACTCATCTCTACTTAGTGGCATATGCTTATAATAAACTGTAGTTAATTCACTGAGAAAACAGTCAGATGCTAAATCAAGGTCTGGAATCAGTTTTAAACTGTTCCAGTCAATGTTGTCTAAATCAGAAGTAAATGCCAGAAAATCAAAGTACTTTCAAGATCTGTACTGAATCATTTTGGTTTTACCAGGCATTTTTTCCTCCCTCCCCATGATGCAATATATAACATTATGGTCACTAATTATGTCTGCCATGTCTCCACCTCATTATAGTTCTGGGGATAGTAAAAATTAGGTCTACTACAGCTGAATTCTAGGGGGTCTTTACATTAATATGAGTTTGATCTATAATCAAATTTTCCAAACCTACTGTAAATTTAGTGAACCACTTCTCAAGTGCTTTGCTCTGTCCGTAGTGTACTAATTCATATTTAACCCCCCCACCATCATGATTTCATGGGAGAACAAGAAGGGTAACAAAATTGCAGACAAATTTAGGATAGTTGATATAGAACATTTAGGTGGTCTGTAGCACGGGCTGGCAGTATAGCCTAGAGATTAGAGGAATGAGGTGTGAATAAGTTTGGTACATCCTGCAGACCAGACCTGAGTTTGATTCTCACAACCTCCACTTGTATACTGTGTGACTCTAAGCAAGTCCCTTAACTGCCCAGTGCTCGCAGGTCACCCCTGAAAACAGGCACTTGTGCCTAGTGGGCCTTACCTGGTTACCAAAGATGAAAATACACAAAATAAATAAACAAATAAATGCAGGATATATTCTGATTTCCCCATTCTGGCTTGAATTCTATGGCTAACATAGTGGTAATTACCAGGTATTTGTAAATCCCCATAACTGATTCTAGTTGAAAGCCAAGTTTAAGAGAGTGGTATGAAATCTGGTTGGTTTGCAATCATAAACTCCCTCATTTAATTTTTGTTGTGGGGGGGGTTAGCTCCTTAAATCTGCATGTAAAAAAATAGATGCCTGCCTTGTTCTTACAATTCTCAGCTGATAAAGGGGACAAAGGACCAGGATTTGTGATTTATATCACCACATATCAATAGACTAACTCCCGTAAAGGTTCCAATTGATAATAACAATACTAATAAAAAAAAACACATAGCACACCATCTGGCTGCTACCCTTTTGGTAATCCTACATTTTGCAGTCTTTGGATAAATTAATTTCCCATCCCCTACCACACCCTATCAAGGTTTGTAGCTATGATATGAATTTAAGATGTTTTGTCCTGCTTACTAGTGAACTGAATGGTAACCAAAGCCAATCTTTTTCATCACAGTGTTATCTAGTGACACAATTTTGTTTTAATCTCTCAGGGTCAATCAATTATTTGCAGTTGTCCTTATCTCATGACCTGTTCTCCCTTTTGCCTGTAAAAATATGTTCTAGCATAAGATCACATAACAATATACTGTACATAGATTTTGTGTCCCATTTTCCCCATAGCTCTAGTTATGTCTGAAAATGGGTCTTTAATGATCCAGTTCCCTTACTCGTTAAATAAACAGATTCATGAAATCTGTTTATATCATGAAAAAACTCTTTTATACAAAAAACAAATATTTCAGATTTGTATTAGGCAGTTGTAAAGCCATTTTGACTAATGTTTAATGTATGATTTGCTTCACTGTGCTTAAAGGGAAACAGTGGAAAAGATAAAGCTTTCCTGAGACACTACAGAAACTCTCAATTAGTGCTTCCAGACAGTAACAACTTTATTTAATGATTTAGAACAGCTACCCACACATTCCACTTCCTGTTGCTGGCAGCTGCCATTCATGAGCAGCAGTGAGCTTCCTGAGCTCACTGTATGCTAATATACCTGTTTGACCTCAGTTATTGGTTAACAGGACATATTAGTATAACGTGAGCTTTGGACACTCTCTGCTACTCATGAAATGGTAGCTGCCAGCAATAGAAAGTGAAAGTTGAAGGCCACTGTTTAAATCACTAAAAAATCAATTAGAGTAATTTGTTAATAAAATGTTACTGTCTCAAAGCACTAATCAGGCATTTTTGTAGTGCCTGGGTAAAGCTGTGCCTTTTCCATTGTTTCCCTTTCATATTTCACATCAGCATGTGCACATATTGGCTTCCTTCATCATATTATATGACTCATAATTTGTTTATATTTTGAGTTACACTGCACTGTTTTATCCTGCATGGGGCTCAGTTCTTGCTTCTCTAATTGTCTGTGTGTGAGGTAGGGACTATGAAGTCAGAAGGGAGTCAATCACTTTTGTCCAATAAAGAGAGTGCCATTCATGGTGAGGATTGAACAAAAAAAATCCTGTTATAATGCAATGCATATTAGTTTGGGATTTTAGGACTGTACTTTACAGTTGCAGCAGTTGAGATCCTCAGATATTTCCTGAAATTTCTGTGATGTCTCTAGATAAATTCCTTGCCTATCTGCATACCACTTTTGGGACACCAGAGAAAATCTCTTTAGAAATATTGCAAAATACTATGTCTGGGAATATCTGACCACCTCTATTGTTGCAACTGTAAGTAGCCGACAGATGCAAAGTTTTATAATATTTCCCACATATATGTGAACATTTTACCAGTTATGGTCTGGTACAGTCTGCTCGATGAATAAACATGTTATTGATTGAACTTTCTGAGTACCTCTGCTGTCTCCTTCAAGTTGGAATCAACCATAATACCTTGTTATCTGTTCATCGCGAATGGATTAAAAACTGAATTACCAAACCATTTCCTCCATTGAAAAATATTTAATAAGCATTGTGAAACTCTTTGTGTCTCCCATAGCAGGTGCTCATCACTCTAAAATCATTTTTTTAATCATATAAATATGAATGAAAAGCCCAGGTATTAGGAGTTATAACTGCAGGATAAAAAAACTCTCTAATCTAGTTTAGGATCAATATTTTTGAAAGCTGCTTTAATGTTAAAAGATTTCTCTAATGTAAAGTATAAATGTTAGCACAAATAGGCCAACATGAGGAAGACTGGCCCTTAAATATTTGTTTATTTTTATGTCTGATACAGCTTGCTGTTAGATTTTCAGAGTTAATGAACCTTAACGAAGAAGTGATAATTTATGATGAAACTGGCCATTCCAGGTCTTCCTATATTGTAGCTTTACAGTTTCCTTCCTGATCTAGTTAGAAATGAAACATTACCATGTTTGTTCTCATTTGCTTTTATAAATAAAATAACCTACTTGCTCTTTGTAAACCACTGCAGAGAAGCCATTAGGAACTAGTCAGTGATTTTATGAATCTTTGATGAACTAGACAGCCTGCAAAGGGGGACCTTTGAAGCTGGCTGGAATATGTTGGTGGTCCCTTCCCCTGATGCTGTCAGATGGTGGGTAGAAGGTGGCTGGCAGGGGGATGGGAAAAGGGGAAGAGGGTTAGGTCAGGAGAGTACAGTTACCCAAAGCAAGGGCAACTTTGCCTAGAGGGGAGTAACAAAGATGTATAACAAGGGCAAGGACACTGAAACCCAGACTGTTTGTTCCATCCCTCTGGACAAAATCCTTCATCTGAGCAGCAACAACAGCCACAAAACACACTCAGCAAAGGATAAGTTAGGGAGCTAAGAGACTAGAGGCAGCTGATTGTTGGGCAATGTGGTTCCTTAAGATCCTTACAAAAGCAGCTGAAGGCATCAGTCCGTAAAGCACAGTTTTTTAGTCATTTAAGAGCAGGAAAAGCAGGAGTTATTTGGTTTGCTTGGTATAAATCAATACACTTTATGATGCAGCTCACAGGATTTGAAAAACATTGCAGTGGATTCTGATGGGAGAGCAAAGAAAGCATGTGTTACCATACTGCACTGATTTGCTCTTCATGTTTGCACGTGGTTGTCTAAGCCTCACGTGTTTGGTGGCTGCATCTGATATTGTGGGGAGATCACTATGTTTAGGGTACAAAGAACAGATTAGCGATAGTGCCCCTTGGGTTTTCCCAAGTAGCCACAGAGTAAGCAGGAACAGCACTCTTTTTTGGCTCACATGCAGGATGATGCCTCTTTGGTGGTAAGGGTGGGTGCTTTTGTGTGGTGTGCCCCACCTTCATGGCCTGGCAGTCCAGTGGGTCTGCAGCTTTGGAAAGAAAAAAGACCTGGCAGAAGGACAGATAGCACAAGGAACATGCCCCTCATGGCCATGGCTAGAATGGGGGCTCCTGGCATGCAGAGGGTCTTGCCATCATGTCAGTTGGTTGAGTGAGTCTGTCCCCTTGTCTACCAATTGGGTCCAGGGCTTGAACAGAGGCTCCTTGGGAATGGTGGGTTCTGCTATTGAGGCAGATGGTCAAGCAGGTTGTCCTTCATCTCCTGAGCGCCGCAGAACTTCAGGTGGAGATTGAACATTCAGGGGGGACAGAGCTTGTCAGCACTTTGCAGATGTGTTTGCTGCTGTCATGGGTCATGCTCTCACAAGATACATGATCCCTAGAGGTGGCATGGCACTAATGGAGAGATCACCTACTTGGGGGGGGAGCAGTGTGTCTACACATGGTGGACAGGTTCGTTGTGCACAAGAAGGGTCTAATCCATTAAAAAAATACAATAAAACAAAATTGAAAGGAAAAAAGAATGATAGTCAGAGTTACTGGGGTAATGGAGGGTGGTGACAGGACAGTGTGAGAAGTGCATGTATGCAAGGTGGGTGCCACATTGGTTACACTGTGGGCTGCATGGTCCATGCACATGAACCACACACCAGGCACCATCTTGGGGCATGGCACTTCACCATGTGGCTGCTCTAAAGGGGTTTTAAGAATATGACATCAGTAAAAGACACAACTGCTGGCAGTGTTAAAGAACAGAGGAATGCTGAGTAGGGCTGGCATGGACGGCATGATCAGCCCCAGCACCAAACCAGTACCACATAACAAAAAAGGGCAGGTGACTGCAAGACTGTGCAGGAGCATCAGGCTGGGCACTATCTGGGACATAATAGGGAGCTGTACAGCTGCCACAGTTAAGGGTGAAATGTGGGAAGACAAGACTCAGATCCATGGGAAGTTGAAGAGAGATGCAGGCGAACAGGGGTCACCCTCATGAGAAGCTTTGAGGGAAAGGTGCAGGGCTCAGCTATAGATAAGGGAGGAGAGGAAAATAAAGTAGAGGGCGCACATTGGTAGGAAGGTGGGACACCACAGAAAGACCCTCCTCTGGCAGCCTGGGTTTCCTGATGTGATCATGTAAAAAAACGTAGAAAATATTAATAATAATGATAAAGTAACAAAAGAGGGGACTATACAGTAAGCTGAGATAATAACTTGAAGTTGTGAACACAGTCCAGCCCTTTGGTTTCCTCAAGCCATAGTGAGCATTTGCCTGTTGTCTGTGTTTTTTGTATTTCAACTTGCTGATCAAAATGCCAGGGAAAGGAAAGCTGGTGGGGGGGACTGGAGTTTGAGAAACATCCTGAGGCCCTAGTCCAAGCTAGGGGCAATTCATGGTGGGGTGTCGAATTTGATAGTAGATAAGGACCATCTGACCCACATAATCTGCCCCTTTTTTCCTCCACCTACACTGTCACTGCAGACCCTGCTTGATTTCCAGCTCTCCCCCTTCCATTCCACCAAAATTCCATTATACCACACCAAAATGATGGCGAACTTATTGGTGACCAGACTGGAAACCCTGCTCCACACACTTATTCACGCCCCACAGATGGGGTTTGTGAAAGCGCAACCGCGTTTTGACCACCATGAGACCATTCTCTCTCTCTTATGATAGTAGCTAAAGGTGCCCCTGCTCCAGCAACAGCAGTTGGCATTGATTTTGAAAAGGCGTTCAACTTGGTGAAGTGGAGGTACTTGCAAGCTGTACTGGGGAACTTTGGGTTTTGTCAGCTATTTTGCAGATGGCTGCAAACCCTTTATACCCTTCCCTCTACAAGAATACTGACCAATTCTGCTATATTCTCTCTATTCCTCCTTCACAGAGGTACACGTCAAGGTTGCCCCATGTCTCCTATGCTATTTGTGCTGGATATTGAGTCCCAGGTGGCTGCCACCAGAACCGATCCAGAGTTGCCTGGCATAGGAGTGGGATCTACAGATTGCCATACAATGTTGTATGTAGACAACTGTTTTGTTCTTCTCCAAGATGTCTCCTGGGGTATCCCCTTACTCCTCTGCCTACTAACTGTGTTTTACTGTATCTCAGGGCTAAAAAGTAACCTGAACAAATGGAAGTTCTTCTGTTCTAACTCCACCTGCAATTTTGTCTTTGGTACCTCGCATGATCTACAATGGTTCCCCAAGGATATTAAGCACCTGGGCATGTTCATGTGGCCCTGGCTGGCATGGACTCCAATAATTTAACCTCTCTGGTCAAGAAGCTCAGAGAGGAATGTAACAGGTGGCACACGCTGCACCTCTCCCTGGTTGCTAAGTTTTCTGTCCTGAAAGAGGTTATGACACCAAAGATACTACATTGTTTGGCACATTTGGTGATAAAGATTCCTCAGGAGGTGGAAGTTGGGGTATCAGAGCACAGCTGGGCATCATGCCCAGTGATGTGGCACCCAGCGGGGTGCCATTGTAGTGTGGCGAAAGAAAAGTTATTATTGTTAAAGTGAGCCCGTACTGTAATATCTCTCCTGGTAGTCTAATGCCACCCCTTATCCCCGATGTGTACATAAAATTCCTGGTGGTGTAGTGGATCCCCCACCCACCTGAATCCTGCTCTTCCTTGATTATACTGTTACAAGTGCCCCAGTCTTATAACCCCCCCAATCACTGATCTCAACCCCCCCCCAAAAAAGTGATACTAGTACCTGGTAGTCTAGTGGACCCCCACCCTCCCCAGCCCAGCAGGTATTGCCCAACCACCCCTCCCCCCATGGCTGGGCAATGCCTGATGGGGTGGAGAAGGTGGGAGGTCCACTAGACTACCAGGGACAAGTATCACATTGCTTTGGGGTGAGATCGGCAATTGGGGGGCTCTATAGGACTGGGGCACTTCTAACAGTATATTCGGGGGAGAGCGGGAATCAGTGGTTGGATCCATTACACCACCAGGGATTTTATGTACACATCAGGGATTAGGGGGCACTAGGCTACCAGGGGAGGTATTACAGTATGGGCTCACTTTAACAATAATTCATTTTCTTTCACCACACTGCAACGGCACCCCGCCAGCTGCCACATCACTGGTGATGGTACTCAGCTGTGCCCCAACACCCTATCCTCCACCTCCCATACCTTTAGTACAACCCTACTGCCCCCTGTACTACCAGACACCACTGACACAACCCACTTAGACCACCTCCTGGCTGGTCTAATTGGTAACCCTTCCTGCATCCATGGTGGGGCTTACAAAATCCACAAAAATGGAATATTACAACCCCGCCATGGTGCAAGCCCTCTTGCAACCTGGCACACCGGGTTGTTTGATGCAACACTGGTGCAAGGGGCCTTTGGCACAGCAGTGTCTAGATCAGACACAGGCTGCTTTGAAAAATTGCTTTTGATGCAAGTGATGACACAAGTTACCACTAGTGTCAAACTCTTTTGACACAACTCCCTTGCATCATTCCAGTTTGTTTGAAAATCAGGCCCGCCATGCAGTGGTTCACTTCCCCCTCAGCATTACTGCTGCAATGGTTCAAGGTGGAGAAACATCTGCTTGCTGGGGCCTCTCCCCAACCCTCATGTACTTGCCTTCCCTGAAGTCCTCAAATGTTAGCCCCACAGTGTACTCCTCAGTCATATTGTGGAAGAAGCTGGGGTCATGGCTCCATGCCTCTCTAACTTCCCCAGAACCCACCGCACTTTGGCACAACCCATTGACTCATATAGGGAAAAGCACATTCCACTGAGACTCCTGGGAGTGTAAATGTATATGTGCTGATCAAGACCTTCTACACACAATTTTTGTTTTAGCTGTTAAACTTTTTATTGATTTTTCAACTTGTACAACAAATGTAAACAGGAAAAGACAAGAGGGAAAACATGTACAATCATTAGTACACATCAAATTATACAGCATTGCTAGAGCAAAATAAACACAAGTTTAAAAACTTAAGATATAGAGGGAGACATGTTGCAGTATATTCAACATATACTTTGATGGAATGGGTATAACAGTGGGTGCTGGACTAAGGTTAATAAAAAAAGAGAGAACAACAAGCAGCACAGGTAACAGAAAAAACATATCTGGGCAATTGTATAATCACAATCATGAGGACCAGAATAACTAGATAACAACGGCAGCAAACTACAGTAGGTAGTAAAAGTGCCTATGAAGGGCATCCCAGGATGACTTAACCCACCCCTGTCTTGGGAGATATATAACAGTGGTATGGCTGCCAGCATGCATAGTAGGATCCTAGAGAGTTAGAGATCAGATGGTAGAGGTGGTCCAAAGTCGAGAGTTGAGTCAGTGTAGCAAGGAGCTCGTGAAAGAAAAGCTGGTCAGCTGTACACTATCTACAAAGAAGTCTCTTAGCCTGCATGCACAAAAGTACAAGTCATCTGTGCTCCAGACCTGTGAGATGTGGTGCAACAGACGTAGCACCCAAGAACAGCAGGTCTGGTGAGTGAGGAATTGTTTTTTGAAGGATAGGGATCCCAGAATGGCAGACCTGTTTCCACATGGGCTGAATTAAGGGACAGGACCACGGGATATGAAGAAGGACACCGCTTACAGAAATATAGGTGTGCTGTGTACATGTAGAATGCATGCCACATGCTTAATTGTGCAATGTTTGCATGTGGTTCGCATTCACTAAGTGAACATATGTGAACCAGGTCTAAAAGGCAAATCAGGTTCACATGCTGCGAGCTTGACATGTGCACAGCAGGTAAGCTGGTGTGAACATCTTCTAAAAATTATATCAGATTCGTGTGTTGCACGCTTGAAATGAGTGCAGCAGTTAAGCTAGTGTGAATATAATTTAAACATCACATCAGGTTTACATGCTGCATGCCTACCATGTGTGCAGCAGCTAAGCTGGTACAAATCTCATCTTAAAAAACACATCAGTTTCTGTTTCTTATTTTACTGCTAGCAAATAGTCATTAAAATACATTTTTGTTTGAATTCCCAGAAAAATTAGGTAAACTCATTAATTTTGATCCTTTTGTAAGTTGTTTAATGGCTTTTGATATTTGTCATTAAATCACCATTAATCTGTAAAGTATTGTTTGCTTATTGCATTAAATGCCTAGGATGTAGCCAGTCAACATCCTCATTCCAGATGTATGAAGAGGGGCTTCTGTGTTGTGAAGCCTATACTTTTAGTTTTGGACCATGCAAATCCCTTATGTATATTTAGTGCTACAAATGTGTTTCTCCATGACTGTTTTATCTCACTTACTTTCCCTTTGTCATTCTGTACTGAACATATACACTGGCCATGCTCAGTACTCTTTGTGCTGAGTAGGGTCTTGGAAACATGCACCATACCTCACATTTTGTCACTGAAATGAGGGGCATGGACACTCAAATTCAGGGACAATGAGGGACAGTAACCCAAATGATGATCAGGACACATCATGAAATATGGAGATACAGTACCTCAGAACACAGTGGAACCCACTGTGTTAGCACCTGAGAAGGTAGGGCAGAGGGGTGCAGTTGCCCCCCCCTCCTTATTTGTGCCTAGGTTGTTCTTATGGTGTGGCAGTAATGGCTTTAAATTTGGATTTAATCTTTTGCAAAATAAGTTACCACCTGGCCTGTGTGTGCTCATGCTGCAGGCACTCTCCAGACTTGACTATGTCTGTACTGTGTTGTCCATGCTCTCCACCTATTAGCGGTGGCACAATCACATGCAATGTGGATGAGCTCCAGCCAAGAAAGAGGACATGAGCCTTGCAAGTGAGACACTGTCTTTGCAACCACAGAGTAGACAGGCTGAACACTACAACTTGAAGGAGTCAGTGAGCACTGAACTGTCAATAGCAGTGTTGTGGCAGCATATTTTTGTTGTTCTACTATTAGTGAGTCTCCATCTCCCCTGGTGGCTGAAAGGTCAGAGGGTGAGCTAGAAGCTAACTCAAGATTATGTTACCTACTTACTCTACTAAGCTTGTCTTACAAAAAAACAAGTACATACGCCCATGGCAGCATGCTAGGCTTAGCAGCAATGGTGACAATGGTGTGGGTGCCCTTCATAGGCCTTGATTAGTGTAGTATGGCAGCAGCACCAGCAGCAACCAAACAAGAAGGAAGAAATCCAGGTTGGGTGGATTTGAATGGTGAGGTGATTTGGTCACGAACCACACTGGGGACCTGTGATGGTTGGTTCTAGCATCCAGCATCTGGTGAAGGAGAGAGGGGGGGCAGTCTAAAAACTGGGCTGGTGGCACACCATGCCAGGCTGCAGGTTCTGGCCATATGGCTGGGTAAGTAGAAGTAAATCATTTGTTTTACAGAAGGATTGGGGAAGGAGGAAAGATTGAAATATTTATGTGTTTTTCACATTTCTTCACCTTTGGGTGGCTTCATGACCCATAGGGGATGGGTATTGAATGGAATGGAGTAAGAGAGAAAAATCAGGATGGAGTTCTTTTTTTGGGAGGGGTGAACTTCAGCTAGGGAAAAACATTTGTTAGTAACTGGGTGGATTTAAGCCCAAATCTGATACACTGCTCTGGGATATATACAGATAAATCTTATACATTTGAATTTGTTCTGATTTGTAGATCACATTTCAGTCAAACCAAGTAAGTTGTACCTTTTATAGATGTTACAGACATTCTAGAACTGTCCCTTGCATTCATGGACAGTTAAGAAGTATGGTATGCACAGACTATTGGAGCACCACTATAGTCAGGCTTATGTCCCCCCTCCCGTGAAGCTGACCTCCACATCCCCATACTCAGGCACATTATGGCAAAGGGTAAAGGAGACTGCAGGGGTATGCACCATTGAAATGAATGGGGGTATTTTTTAATTACTACTTTATACATTATTGATGGAGAGTTGGAGATTAATGAAGGCCACCACTCGACTAACAAGGGCATTGTTAGTAGAACAGTGGCCTTCATTATTCTACAACTCACAGTCAAAATGTATCAAATAGTAATAGAAAATAACTCCATTCATTTCAAGGGGGTACGCCCCATCACTCTGACCCATGGACATCATCCCTTTAAGACTCCTGCTTCTGACTCCCTAGTATCCAAGTAAGAGATGTTTTACTTATATCTGTACTTGGTGAGTTGTCTGTAGCATCATGACCATACCCACTACAGTGTGTGTGTGCGGGGGGGTGGCCATGTAGGTGGGTGGGTGGGAGGCTGTCTGTGTCAATTTATTGCTACATTTGTGTTTGCACCTTAAAGTCTGTTTGCGTGTAAGCATTCAAAACTATGGAGAAAAAATAGTAGGAGTACAGGCCAGACAGAAGTAATTAAGTGGTTTTGTGGGTCAGTTTGTGTATCAGGGGTGGGAAAAACAGCATGTGTTTCAATTGATATGTGTGCTACAGTTCAACTGTGAAAATGAGATGAGGGAGAGAAGAAAACTGAAAAGCATACACTGGCTACATGCATGCTGCATGCATGCAGATGTATTCAGATATAATATGTATCGATGCACAAGCAAGCCATATGTGTGTGGACAGTATGGCTTAGTGGTTAAAGGCACTGAACTGCAAGCTAAGAGACTTGGAGGCATGAAGAACTGGGTTTGAATCTCATCAACTCCCACTTGTGTATGGCATGATCCTGAGCAAGTTGCCTAACTTTTGCATGTGCAGTTATCAGTAACCACTTGTTTTTTGGCATGCATGCCACATGCATGAAGTCTTTCCTAATTTAACATAAAAATCATGGTTTCCACACTTGCTTGCTGCACGCTTGCCATATGCACACAATCAATTCCAATTTACCATTTAAATCATACTTGCAGCACACATATCACTTTAGTAGTTTTATGTGTACAGCATGAAAACATTTCATACAATAATTTCTGTGAGAGGCACCTCCTGGAGAACTGCAATGCCAATAGAAATTGGAGTGTAAATGTTTTGCTTAATGGAGGACATCCATATTCCTATACCAGAAGTGTAGTATTTTGTTTTGAATTGTCCTGCTCCTCACATCCTTAAAGGTCCTGTGTGCAAAACGCCAGCATTTCTGCAAATTTTGTTCAGATATGGTTGTTTGCAATGCTCTATCTCATTTTTGCCTTAGATTGTAGGGATTGGGTTGGTAGGGTATCCCTAATACAGGAGTAAATCTGGCTTGCTAGTCCTTTCTTACAGGAGAGCCTGCAGGATAGTATATCATGCTTGGTAATGAAATACATAGCCCAAATTGCTGGCTGCAGCTCACTCCCGATTTGGAGAAATCTCCAGAAATCTGAGCGAGGGAGCCCCCATTAATCTTGCAGCTCTGAAAAGAGTTCACAGATGGTTTTTGTGGTACTAGAAGGTATTTTATTTTATTTTGTTTTTGTTGACCGGGTAGGGTGCACTAGGCATACATTTCCTATTTTCAGGCATGACCCTGGAGGGTACAAAGGTAGAGTTTTACAAAGCATACACAAAACAGTAACAAAAGCACCTGGAACCATACAGTAGACAAATGGGATGATACCAAACATTAACATAAAGTACAGGGATACATACTACATAAGTAGAAAATACATTGGAGTAGAGACATTTTAGTTCATTGCAGAGAGCTATAAATTTTGCAATACAGAATGTTAGTTTCATAATAAGACATGGGGACAGTGAGGGTAAGTGGGAATAAGCAGAGATGTACAGACAAAGGAGTAATTCAGTGCAATGAGTTGACAGTTATGAGTAGGAGGGGTAGTTTTGGGGTTAAGGGTTAGGAACAAGCACATGTGGAATGGTAAGAGCTGCTAAGATCAGACTTGACATCTGAAGGAGTTAGTGACTTGTCATTCAAGTATGGGAGGTGGGATGCTATTCCATAATTTAGGGCTGTAGTAGCCAAAGGCATTTAACCATAATTAGACCATGACCTAGGAATGGATAACTGGTCATGTTCCATGGATCTAGGGGAGTATACATTTTTGTAAGGCACAAGGTGGGATGCTAAGCAATATGGCACTAGGTTCAGTAGTGTACTATGGATGATTCTTCCAAGAGAGAGGTCCTGTAAGGTGAAAGGGGAGGGCCATCCTAATTTAGTGTTGAGTATTCAATGGTGAGTTAGATGGTTGCATGCAAGGGCAAAACAACAAATGTGGTATGCCACTTCCCACTTATGCAGCATGGAGCAGGAGGCATGGGCAAAGACAAGCAGGCCATAGTTTTAGATAATGAATACCTTGAGCCTGCCATGTGGACCAATCTAGAGCTTTGTGATCGATGGTAACATCTGGGTTTCTCCAGAGGGGAGTGAAGGAAATAGGGGCTGGTTCAGTGCAAGTCTTTTTATGTAGTCCGAACCAGTATTTAATGGTAGGACTGATAGTGGAATATGCAGTCATGGCTTCAGGGGTAGCAGAGTAGAAATGTAAGGGGAGAGAGTGGCGTTCACTTTGCTTGGTTTCCTTAGTGACAAACTGGGGTGTCTCAGACATACACAGTTTAAACCACTGTAAGGCTTGCATGGCTCTGAAAACCAAAAAATAACCCTCATACCAGACTAGGCACCAGCATGCCTCAGACCAATGCATTATGTCTTTACCTGGGTTGTTTCCCCTCTAAAATGAAATTATCTATAATGCCACTGATCTTGGTAAACCAGCTGGATGGACGTGTAAAGGCAATATCGGAGAGAAGGTAAAAACATTTGGAGCAAACACCATTTTAACTGCTGCTGTCTCCATTGCCATAGTTAATTGAAGCAGTTTCCAGTGGTCACATTGTGTCTTGAGGGTTGACAGCAAGGGCTGGAGGTTGATCTCCCATATTTTTGAGAGGTTGGGCACAGCTTTAATATCTAAATAAGTGATACCGTCCGAAGCCCAGGTAAGGTCATGACTGAGGTGTTACAAACTGTGAGGAGCAGCACGGATTTAAAGGCAGAACTTCAGTTTTAGATTGTTTGATTTTTAATCAGGAAAGTTGAGTGAAGTGTTTAAGAAGGGTGGTGGTGGTGGGGGGGGCAAGAGACATATTAATATCCGCCAAGGGGACAAGGATATCATCCATGTACATGAGTGTGGAGTACTGGGAGGAACCTATGGTGATTACCATAATCTGTTTATGTTGACGGACTGCAGCTGCCACGGATTCCATAACCAGCACAAAAAAGAGCGGAGAGAGTGGGAATCCTTGCCGAGTACCCCGAAAGGGGTATGACAACAAGAAGTTTGTAAGGACTCTAGCAGAAGGAAGAGAATAAATAGAGCAGATCTATATTTAAAAGCACTCACCCAGTCCTAGGTGGGTTAAACCAGATGCAAGTAGTCCCCTTCAATGGAATCAAAGGCCTTTTCAAAATCAATGGCTACAGCAGCTGCAGGGGTGTGTAGGCCTTTTGCTACAAACATAAGATTGATAAGAGAGCAAATATGGTCATGACTATAGAGAACTTTGACAAAGTCCACCTGGGAGGGGTGAATGCAGATAAGGTTACCACCATCAGGTCCGGGATCTGTCAGGCCCCATCCAATGGGAATTATGGAGGTCAGCAGGAGGTGACAGGTGCCCAGTTTACCTGGTCTGACTTCAGCTGGCCAGAAATCATTGATATCATGAGGATCGTCCAGATTTTGTGGCCAACCAGCTATAGTTTGGAACCGGGCCCAATGTGCCTTCTTGTAGGGTGCATTGAGGAAATTGGCCCAGTCCTAGCTGAGATAGATTGGAGGTCATTGGAGAGGGGGGGTCTTTCATGACCCCCTAAAGGAGGCGGTTGTTCAACCACTCCTTAAAAAGCACTCCCTTGACCCGGACTGTCTGGCTAACTATAGACCTGTCTCTAATCTACTCTTTGTGGGTAAGGTTGAGAATGTGGTTGTACTACAGCTGGATGATCACTTTTCCAGTCAAGATGTCAATGATTCTCTCCAGTCAGGATTTAGGAAGAGACACAGTACCAAGATGCCCTTGTTTGGGTGCTAAATGATCTCCTAATAGCGAGACATCAGAGTACTTGTTCTATCTTGGTCCTCCTTGATCTCTCTGCAGCATTTGACACTGTGTACCTTGGTGTGCTGTTGGAGTGCCTGTGGCTCATCTGTGGACTGTCTGGTGCAGTCCTCAGATGGTTTCAATCTTTCCCTGAGTGTAGGACTCAGAGAGTGGTGTCTGGGATTTATTCCTCAGCTCCTCTCTTCCTATCCTGTGGGGTACCGCAGGGTTATGTCTTGTCACCCATGTTCTCAGTGTATATGCTGCCATTGGGAGAGATCATCACACAGTATGGTCTGAGTTTTCACTGCTATGCAGATGATACTCAGCTGTACATATCCTTTGAGCCTGGACAGGATATGATCCTCTCAGTATTTAACAACTATCTATCCAAGATCCAGGAATGGATGACCACTGGCAGGCTGTGGTTGAACCCGGTTAAAACTGAGGTACTGGTTGTGGACTCAGATCATTAGTAGGTGTGTTTGTTGGTAGGACAACCCGCTGGGCTTTGGCTCGGGGGTGTTCAGCTGATTACCTCAGATCAGTTGCTGAACCTGGGCATTATTTTGGACAATGGCTTGATCCTTAAATCTCAGGCGCCGGCCATTGTCAAGACCTCTTTTTATCATCTGAGGAATATCGCCCGGGTGAACCATTTGGTGCCTCCTAGTGATCTTCAAACATTGGTCCGTGCCTTTGTAACCTCCCGCCTTGACTACTGCAATGCCCTTTACCAAGGGCTACTGGGGGTTGATATCCATGGCTTGCAGCTGGTGCAGAATGCGGCAGCCAGGCTATTGACTGGTACTTCCAGGACCAGTCATATAATACCTATACTCCTTGCACTGCACTGGCTGCCAGTACAGTGGCAGATCACCTTCAATATTGAGTTACTGACCTATAAAGCCTTACACAACCAGGGACCCCTCGACTTGCAAGATCTCCTTCACTCTTACTGCCTCCTCTGTCTTCTCCAATCCACCAATGAGGGATTGCTGGAGATTCCCAAGGTCTGTTTAAAGACATCTGGGGTGTGGTATTTTGCTTTTGCAGCTCCAGCCCTGTGGAATTCTCTACCTCGTCGGGTCTGAGAGTGCCTTACTGTCCAGAGTTTTAAAACAATACTTAAAATGTATCTATTTAGCCTAGCGTATTCAGATTCTTTTTTAGATTAGGTGGTTTGATATTTATGGAGCTGTAGTTTTATGGATTTTAAATATCTTTTGATTTGTTATGCATGTTTATTACTGTTTATGTTTGTTTTAGTTTGTGTACAAGCACTTTGGTTTTTAGAAAGGTGCTTTTTTATAAATAACATATGATTTGATTTGATGATGAATGAGTTGGGGCAGTAAAGGATATAGTCTATTGGCAATGGATTTGGTGTATATTTTACTATCAACACAAGAGAGATGGGGTGATAGCTAGCTGCTAGGGTAGGGTCTTTCCCCTTTTTAGGAAGTACGGTTATGGTCACTTCCCAGAGTGTGGGAAGGAGAACTCCTGAGGTTCCGGCTTTCAGGCAAACATGTAAGAGAATTGGGGAGAGCAGGATGTCTAGGGCCTGCCAGAACATGGCTGGATTGCCGTCCCTGCCAAGAGCCTTCCCAGAGTTAAGCAAGTGGAGGGCCTGGGAAATTTCTTCTACGGTCAAGGGGGGTATGCAACTGGGCTGCCTGCTGCTGGATGAATTCAGGTAAATCCAGAGAATCTAGAAAGATTTGGATGGCAGTCATATCCATTTTCTGTAGTGCAGAATATAGGGTAGTATAAAGGGAGCGCATACTAGTATTAACTGCTCTTGGGGCAGTATGCACTGAGCCAGAAGGGTCTTTTAACCCAGCAATAAAATGCTCCACCAGCTGTTTCCTAAGCCTGTATGCAAGCAGCTTCCCTCTGCGTTCACCTCCTTTCCAATACTTGTGTTTGAGTCTAAAGATGGAAATCTCAGCTTTATGGGAAAGAAGCATATCTGTTTCCATTCTTAAGTTAGCTATCTGCTGATGGAGGGGAAAATAAGAGTCTAGCTGGCGTGTGACTTTGAGCTGAGCCTCTGCTGTAGGGAGCGCCCTCTCTAACTCCAGTAGATGTTGTTCCCCTTTTCTTCACCTGGCTAAAGCATTCTCAATAATCTTGCCCCAGAGGGTGGCCTTATAAGCCTCCTATGTACAGTCTGTCCCACTTAGACCGCCCTCGGGTATAGCGGGGAATCGGTTTTAGCGGGCAGTTTCACATTACCAAAAGCCATTTCAATAGACTTTAATGATAAATCCTCCTGATAAAATGTTTATTGCCCTCCGTCTATATCAGCCACTTATCTGAGTGAAATTACAACCCTGACGAGGTGTCAATGAACCCAATTAACTGAAAGTATTTTTATCTGACACTAATGTGGCTGGCGTCTCATTCTAAGCTCATTGTCACAGTGTGCACAGCTAAGTCAGCAGCTGCATCTGAAGAATTGCAGACAAATGTAAAGCTGTCACTTAGTGACAAGGTTGAACTTTAAAAAAAAAAAATGAAGCTTTTCCAAAGATGAGTTAGCCGGTCTTCACATACAGCCAAGACGGAAGAAGAGAATGGTGCAGATAATGAGGAGCAGCCTGAGGTTACACCAAACAATGTAAAGAATGCACTGCTGACTCTTAAGACCTAGATGTTGAACTGAACTGGTGTGCGCTCACTGCAGTGTAAAGGGTGTGGGCTCCTTATTGCCAAGATCAAAATCACAGAGTAAAATTACGGAGTAAAATCTCTGACTAACCAAAATCAAAATGGAGCTGTACTTGCTTGATTTATTGAATGATTTACTGAACTTATTTGATTTGCCATGTTAAGTTCACTGTGGGCTGTGTTTAGTGTGCTGTGGGGCAAAAGAGACTGCAACTGAATTTTTTTTTTATATGCATGTCACTACTTTACATTATACCGACTGTGCAATGTAACGGGCAATTTGTGTTTGCACATATGTACCCGTTATAAGCGGATTGGACTGTATTCCCAGGTAAGGTATCTTGTACGTTATTTTCCACAAAAAAGAATGCAGTCTCTTTCTTTACCCAAGGAATAAAATCCAGATTTTAAGTAGAAGAGGGTCTAGTCTCCAGGAATGGGATTTAAGAGGGAGTCTCCCTAGAGAAAAAGTAGCAGTACTGGGGCATGGTCTGACAGTACCATTAGGAGGATAATGGAGTCCACTGCAGATTGGGTGACCTCAAGGGAGGTAAACCAGTAGTCAATCCAACTGACTAACCCATGCACTGCAGAGTAATAGGTATAGTCCCTATTTCCTGGGCAGTAGATCAGCTATGTATCAGTCAGACCATGATCTTGTATCATCTGGGTGAGGGCTTATGCACTGCTCAGATGGGTTTGGGTATCTTCAAGTAACTTATAAACACTGGGTGCAATAGTTAAATTGAAATCACCTGCTAGTAGGGTCATTGTACAAACAGTGGCCGGTTCAGCAACTATTGTGCTAATTGGGCAGACTGGATAGGCCTAGCAGTCCTTATCTGCTGACAATTTCTATGTTTCTATATTTCTTGGTGAAACAATTTAGGATCCTCCTTGTTCAGTACATAAACGTTGCCTAGGAGAATGATGCCAGCACGAGTGTGTTCATAAAGACAAAGACCCACTGCCCCAAGGGATCAGATTCTGTGCAAACTGGGGTCCATCTAATGGACTTATGAACTACAATCACTACCCTCCTTTTACATGTGGGAGCACATGCATGGAATTCTTGACCAACCAATTTTGTCTCCTGTAAAAAAGGCTACCTGGAGTCATGTGATGCTCTAGCAGGGGTAGGATGTCTGGGGAGTTGCTCCGTCGGGCCCAAGTAAAGAAATTCGACTACAACACCTATTTTTCAGCAAATCTAGCTATATACTTGCGCAAACAATTTACTAACACTTGTAGAGACAGGCGATCGCCAAATGTAATAAACCCTACCTCAAGAGACTCTGAATATGCAGCCTGAACTTGAAGCACCATAGGAGTCGGAGGCCAAGAGCCCACGCTGCAGCTCATCTCCTCAGCTGGAAACAAAAGAGGTTTTGTCAACTCAGATTTACCTCACACTAGCCACTATAAAGGAAGCTATTTCAAATTGGTAGAGGGTGAGATAAAACCTGCCTTAACACAGCTATCCAGGCAGGTAGCAGATGCAGAAGTGAGAGTGGGTGCAGTAGAACGGAGACAAGACAAAAATGGAGCCCGAGGTGGTTATGCTGAAAAAGAGTATAGTAAAATTGGAAGAGTGCATTGACAACCTTGAGGGATGGAATTGAAGAAGTAACCTTGTCTTTTTGGGGCTCCCAGAAGGTGAAGAGAGACCCAACACTATTCAGTTCATGCAACGTTTCCTTAAAGAGACAGTGGGGCTCTGCCCCAACAGCCCAGGGTTTATTATAGAGCAGGCCCACTGATAGCTTCGAGCCAAGCCTCTCCCATCTGAGCTGCCCAGGCCAATTATTTTTAAGCTCCTCAACTACTTAGATTGAGAATTCATCCTGAAGAAGCCAGGAAACTGAAGGCGATCCTGTGGGAAGAGAAAAAGATGAGGTTAGTTCTAGACCTTACTTTTAAGACTTGGCAACTATGTATAGCCTTCCACCCCATCACCTCTAAGCTCTAGGCGGCAGGCATTAAGCACCACGTGCTTTACCCAGAGCGGCTAGAGGTTATGCTTCCAGAAAGGACCAAGCGATTTGATTCTAGAGAAAAGGCACTACAAGCTCTCCGGCAATCCTTTTCAAATCTCTTCATGGGGTGAACAAAAGGTTTGCAGCATAGACAACATGGATCTTTCTTCAGTTTTACTAACTAATGAAAGTAGTGACTGTTAGTGCTCGATAGGTGATGGAAATAAGCTGTCAACTCTATGATGGTTGGCCACTAAAAGCTGGAACTCTTAGTTTAAGACAGACATAACATGGAGCCTTGGTGTTTTCTTTCCTTTTTTTTTCCTTTTCTAGAAATACTAATTTAGGCTGGACTACAAACATTTGTATTGAAAGTCTTTAGTGCATGTGTGCCATGGCTTGAAATCATCACCAGAGGGTACCGCAGATTAATTTGCTCCATGATTACCTCAGCAAGAAAACTGCAAGAATTGGCATCTTATTCATACAATTCTTTTGACTTTGCACTTTAATACATATTATTATATTTTGAGAACTGAACCACAGCATTTCCTCATTATTTCATTCAAGAAGTAATCTGCATGTTGAGGTTAACAAAACTGTTTATTTATGTCAGCAAATGCAGACTTTATTACAGTCGTGTTTGATATTATAATTCTTGAATTTTACCTGTTCTGGCAGCACGGTCATTTCTGTATGGGGGAATGAGGGAACTCCATATCAGTGAGATTTTTAAAGAGAAACTTCCTGTCTAGGTTTATTCATCCCCCACCCCACCATGCAGGCTTGCTAACTAGTATTTTTTATCAGCTCTGTTGGTGCTATAGCTCACTTTACTTTTACAGGCAGCTCTATGGGTAGACGGTAGCCTCCTCCCAACCCCCGGAGGAGTGTTATGGTCTGAAGCATAGGGAGTAGGCCTAGGGCTTGGGATATGAGTTTTATAAATAGTTGTATAGAGGTATTTCATTTTGTCTTTGTAGGGGGTTTTGGGGTATGTTTCAGTGGGATAGGGATGGGGTAGGGAAGGGGGGGGGAGCAATCACAATCTTTCCTTGGGAGCGGGCAAAATAATAAAACAGCCTATCTTATGTATGATAAATAAAGTAACAATTACTTCATGGAACATAAAAGGTGGGAGGGATAACAATAAAAAATATGTAATACTTAACCACCTAGCAAGATATGATCCCCAAATAACCTTCCTTCTGGAAACCCACCTACCTTTCGATCAGCTAGGCTTCCTCCAAAAGCGCTAGGTGGGCCAGGTTTTTGGAGCAGGCCTTAGCCATTGTAAACGTGGAGTAGCTGTTTTCATAGCAAAAGGTCTACCTTTTACTGCCACCTCTACGATTAGCGACCCACAGGGTCGGTTCATGATTGTCCATGGCAAATTAGGCAACCTGGATGTGGTGTTGTGCTCTCTCTAAGGCCCAAACACAGAAACTCTGTCTTTTTTCACCCATCTGGCTGTAGTATTGGGCCCCTTCTCTCAATACCCCATCATATTAGGGGGTGATTGGAATATTGTGCAATCAAGTCGTCTGGACTGAACGTACCATACTGGTGCTGGAGGCTCAGCAGAGCAGAGAACCTTGTGTGAGCTTATTTCTTCTTCAGGTCTGATAGACCTCCAGAGACTTACAAACCCTAGGACTAAAGATTTCACCTTTTATTCCCCAGTGCACAAATGTTTTTCTTGCTTAGATTTTTTCCGGATAAGCCAACACTTAAGTTCTTTGATTATAGACTCCCAAATTTATGCACAGGTCATTTCCGATCTTTCTATAATAGCTGTCACTCTGGACCTCCCCACTACCCACTAAGGCCACATACCTGGTCTCTTACTAATACATTGCTTAAGGATCCTCAGACTAACTCAAGGTATAAGTGTTTTCTCCAGACTTCATCCAGCAAATATAAATTCTATCCCTTCGACTGATAAGGTGTGGGCAGCCCTAAAATCTACCTGGAGAGGCGAGCTCATCTGCATTGCCACAGTGCAAAAGAAAAAAAAGCTCTTCCACCTGAATTTATTTCTAGAAAGGATTCAGGTTCTGGAAAGGAAGGGTTTAGATAAGCTGACAAAAGCTGAACAACAAGAACTGGTTCATTTGAGGTCTCACTACTCAAGAGCATTACTAGAGAAAGTAGAAACAATAGTGTCCCTCATCAAAGCTACCTACATAGGACAGGGTAATAAAGCAGGCAAGGTACTGGCCTGGTGGCTGACGCAGAGGGCAGCAGCAAAATGGATCTCTTCTATTAAAAACCTACTTTCGGGAGCCTCCCTTACAGATCCCATGGAGATGCTGCAGTCCTTCTGAGAATTCTACCAGTCTCTATATTCTCCAGCTTCCCTATCATTCACTCAGAACCAAATGATACAGGATTTTTTGAGGAAAGTGAAACTCCCTTGTCTTTCCAGAGAACATCAGTCCCTATTTAATTGACCCCATCACCACTGAAGAGATTTCCCAGACCACTGAAACTTTAAAACTCGGCAAAGCACCTGGCTCAGATGGGTTCTCTGCCTTTTTCTACAAAGTTTTTAAGTATCAACTCATCCCATTACTTCTGCAGCTGTTTAACTATTGGGAGACCTCCCCAGTTACAGACCCTCACTATTTGAGGCAAGAATAATACTTCTATCCAAACCAGGGAAGGACTCCTCTATAATTGGCAATTATAGACCAATATCGCTACTTAATGTAGATGTAAAAGTATATGCAAAAATCTTAGCCAGCCGATTAGCAAAGGTCTGGTTTGGCCTAGTGGGACCAGAGCAGGTAGGCTTTGTAGTGAACCAGTCCTCTGCTGACCACTTTTGCAAGCTTTTCCATCTCATCTCTGCATCCAGGGACCCCAATTGTGAAGCAGTCTTGGTGTCTCTGGATGCAGAGAAAGCATCTGATAGAGTTGCCTGGCCATATTTGTTCATGGTCCTAGCTTGTTATGGTTTACATCTTTCTTAACCACATCCGCACTCTTTATTAATGTCCCTCAGCTCTAATAATGTGTAATAATTGTTTATCGGACCCCTTTCCATTATGTAGTGGCACTCGACAGGGCTGCCCCCTTTCCCCTTACATATTTAACTTATATATAGAACCCATGGTGAGAGTACTTAGTCAAGAGAAAAATTTAAAGGGTATACAGGTGGGAGAACAAGATTTTAAACTATCATTTTTTGTGGATGACCTGCTCTTATACCTCTCTAATTAAAACCTATCTCTTCCCATAGCACTTCAAATGATATCCCAGTTTGGGGAGTTTTCTGGTTACAAACTTAACAAAAATAAAACTAAAGTATATCCTCTATCAGCCTTAGTGAAAAAAGAGCCAATAAGGGATCTGGGTCCACTGTGGGAGAAAATGGCTATAACATACTTAGGATTAAAATCACTAAAGAGACGGGTAAGCTTAAGGAGCTTAACTTTAATCCCCTCTTGAATTAACAAAAGAGGATCTGGCAAGATGGCAAAAACTGCCCCTATCCTTCTTGGGGAAGGGAAAACATTTTAAAAATGGTTATTCTACCCAAATTTTTCTATCCTTTGTACAATCTCTACTCGTATCTACCCAAGTCCTACTTTCAAACACTCCAAAGAATCTGCTCTGATTTTCTCTGGAAAGGACAGGCCCCTAGGCGGGCATATTGGAAACTTACCCAACCTAAGACTTTAGGAGGTTTACAACTGCCAGATTTTTACCTTTACTACCTGGCTAGCCACCCAAGCAGATTTCTGTTCTGGCTTGACCCTAACATGGACCCCACTTCTCTTCCTGATTGGATGCATTTGGACCTAAGCCAGGCAAAATGTTATAAATTATCCCTCCCGGCAATTATATACAATCCCTGGTCGGTGGTTCCACCAGAAATGCAAGATTCCCCAAGAGGGTGGGGTAAGAAGGCCTCTCAGCAATTTTGCCTTTTAGCCCAAATTCAAACTAGGAAAGACCTTATGCAGCCTCTATTTATGAATCCCAACCTCAAAATAGCTAATAAAATGATTAATCTGGGGAGCTGGTGGCCTCACCCAGGTCCCAGTTTACAAGACTTTATACAAGAAGAATCAATCCTCTCCTTGTCTATGGTGCAAACAAAATTCAGTATTCCACCTAGACATTTATTTAGACCTGTCCAGATCCTCCATTGTTTTAAAGGTTTTCTGGACAACCCCCCCCCATGGTCTGACAGAACAGGAACCTTCCTAGCATCATTGCAAACTTTAGTCAAAAAACACAGACCAGTCTTCAAGCTACATCATGAAATTATTAGTCGCCCATGGACTAACCTGTCTCTGGTGGCTTATTACTGGAAACATGCTCGTTCTTTTCCTGATAGTGCCTGGAAGACAATTTGATCAAGCATCCTCATGTTTACAAAACAGGATCGACTAAGTAATGTTCAGTTCAACATACTTCACAATATGTATTACACTCCCAGCAAGTTATATCTAATGGGCAGGGTGTCTTCCCCCATTTGTAGTGATTGTGGGGCCGATATCACTACACTACATCATAAGTTGTGGTCGTGCCCCAAGATCCTTAAATTTGGGGATTTAGTGAAAAATAACATTGCACCCTTTTTAAAACGAACTCCATATTTTTTGTAGGATACCTGTATCTTAGGTTTTTACGCCTCTGTACCCACTTATCCCCAGAAAGTTCAGTTAGCTATGGTTTCCCTGCTCACTAAGTTATTAATTCTTAGACACTGGAGGGATGAATGGGAACCGACCTTTAGTGAATGGTGCACAGAATTCCTCACTGCCCTGAATGCAGAAAGGTGTGCAGCTAATGCCACCCACTCATGGAGAACATTTAAGAAGTGTTGGAGTTCTTTTTGTGTTGCTTGCATGCATGTGCAAGAAACACATTGCTTTCAGCAGTTAGTGAGAATGCCTAAATGTGTCAGGAAATTTGGGCCACGTCACCACACAATCAGCTGTTTTGGTGCATTACAAGCTACCAAATAGGCTGATTGGGTGGTGTCTCCATGGTGACAGCTTCTCAGTTGGCCTCTCACAGTCCCCAGGAAGCCGACAGAAAGCTGCCGCCTGCTGTTCAGTGTGCCTTCCTGGTGAAACATTTCAATAAATAAACAGAAAGCCGACCAGGGGTGCCCAATCCCCCTGTCGGCATGCACCATACCCGGTTCGCCGACGGGGTAGCCCAATCCCTGTTGGCTTGATGCCTCCCCCATTTGTTGTGTGCTGAAGGGGTGCTCAATCCCCCTCAGCTAATTCACACTCTCCCCCAAGCACAAGCACAGTGTATAGGCCAACGGGTGCCCAATCCTGTTGGCCCCTGCACCCCCCAAAAAAAGAAGCAACCAGGTGTCAGCATGTTGGAGCCCATCCCAGCATGCAAAAAGCATCCCACATCATCTATTTATTTTTAAAACCTGTAAAACAGAAAACGGTCCCTCACGGTCTTTCATCCCCCCTCCCCCAACCGCATCCACTGACTGCGCACCCACCTCCCACACCTCACCCCATACTTACCTCTGGAGCCCAGTGTGATGATCTTCAGTGGACTGGGAACATGTCTGTACTCTTCAAAGTCGACCTCAAACTGAAGAAATGCCGGTAAGTTGTATAATGGCATAAACATTTTTTTTAAACTTTGGTGCATATCTTGGCCATTTTTGGGAATGTTTTCACCAAAGTTTCAACATGGGGTTCTTGGGACCCCATCTAATGAACTCAGTCACTGTCATTTTGTTGTTCTGTTCCAAAAGGTGATTAAATGGTCACTGTGTGGAACCACCTTTCAGGACTGATTAACGAAACAACAGTGTCACAGTTCATGAGGTGGGCCCCCAAAAACCGTATGTTGAAAATTTGGTGAAAAAATTCCCAAAAATGACTGTTTTATGAGCATGCGTTGCGCAGTTCCTAGGCACGCTCATAACTTCAAGCATTTTGTATATTTTCACTCCAGATTTTCAATATTGCCATTTTATCACACCTTCTTATGAACAGTGTAGCTGTCATTTTTCACATCTCACTTGAAATGTGTTTTTGCACATGTAGCGTACAATGGCACAGTCGGAGTGCGAAATCAATGTTCAGGACATATTAAGAATATCACAGTGACACTGTTCATGAGGTAGGCCCCAAAAAACCCTATGTTGAAATTTTGGTGAAAAAATTCCCCAAAATGACTGTTTTACGAGCATGCATTGCACAGTTCCTATGCACACTTGTAACTTCGAGCATGTTTAATATTTTCACTCCAGATTTTCAGCATTGCCATTTTACCACACCTCCTTATGAACAGTACAACTGTCATTTTTCACATCGCACCTGAAATGTGTTTTCGCATGTGTAGTGTACAGTGGCGTGGTTGGTCTGTGAAATCAATGTTCAGGACAGATTAAGAAAATCACAGTGACACTGTTCATAGGCAGAGGTCTTAAACTAGCTATGTTGAAAATTTGATGACAAAAGTCCATAAAATGACTGTGTTATGGGTGTGCATGTTGCAATTTTCACACACCCTCGTAAGTTAATGATTTCGTAATCTTTTCAGTCCAGATTTTCAACAATGGCTTTTTTCCACACCTCCTTATGAACAGTACAGCTGTCATTTTTCACACCCTGGCCAAAATGTGTTTTCGCACTTCCGGTGCAGAATAGCACGGTCTCTGTGGAAAATCAGTGCTCGGGATAGATTAAGAAAATAACTGGGACACTGTTCATGAGCGGAGGTCCCCAAATGCCTATGTTGAAAATCTGCTGTAAAAAATCCCCAAACTAATTGCATTATGGGTGTGCGTTACGCAATTTCTACGCACACTTGTGACTTCACCAGTTTATCTTTTCACTCCAGATTTTCAACATTGCAATTTTTTACACCTCCTCGTGAACAGTACAGCTGTCATTTTTCGCATCCTGTTTGAAATGTCTTTTCACATCTGTGGCGCCAAATGGGGCAGTCGCAGTGCAAATTCACTTTTCGGCTAATGAACTGATAGTGTCACTGTTCATGCGGTGGGATCACAAAAAGCCCACATTGAAAACTTGGAGTAAAAATACCAAGAAACGCCCAGGGTGTTAGGGTTTTTGACCATAATGCCCTACCCTGTAGGGACTGACAGTTGTCAGGAGTGTGATTTGGGATTGTTGACAGTAATGCTCATGCCTTTCCACACCCATTCTGCTGCCAGTGGCAGGCATCGAGGTGCACTTTCGACCCTTTGGCCCCAGAGTTCACCCCATTCTCCTATACTGCACCCATTTCAGTGTATTTACCTATGGAATGAGGTGAGTGTAAAGCCCGAACACTTCAAAGCACACCTTGACACTTGTGTCTGCAGGTTTTGGTGAGGTGAAATGTCATGACCATTATGGACGATGACCCAAAGGCACACCCCAATGCCTGTCCATCTCTGCAGGGTGGGGGTGGAGCTGGCATCAGTTCAATATTTCACTGCCATTCCTATACTGCATCTGTCTAACTCCTGCACTTCCACTGCTAATGACAGCAAGCAACACTTGGCATTGACAAATGCTTGTTTCTCTGTCCTTCGAGACAAATTTGGTTACTGAAGCAACTTTCCACTTCACCATTTCCTCTCACTTTTCCTACCTCCAGCTGATAGCCTTTCTATTCATTTTACTTTTAGCTATCTTAACCCCAATTCATAGAGAGTACCCTGCAATTTCTGGGTAACTCAGTTTTGGTACTTTATGATGTTGTGACCGTGCTTAGCATCAGGAGAGGGGTGGGAGAGGATATGGGGTGGGGTTGGGAGGTTTGGTGTTTGTTGTTTGTTTAGCATGTTTCCCACTGCCCCATCCCTTTTTCTTTTCCCTTAAATACTGTTAACAATATATGTTGACCATGAGGATGTATGTTTCCACAGTATATCCTGATATCTTGTGATATGTACTGATTATTTCTAAACTGAAAAATAAACTTAATTGCAAAAAGGCTACCTAGGAGTGCAGACTGTTTAGGTGGACCGTGGGACAGAATTTTTTTCTGTTTTACTGGAGAATTAAGGCCTCCGATGTTTCAGGTATGGCAGATTATGCCAGCCATATGTTAACTGAGGGAATAAAGGAAGAATATATGGGATACTATATACACTAAACTGGCTAGCACTTACATCAGAGAACCTAGACCTTGAACTGGCTCCAATCATACCAGCATACCACCAATCAATACAAAAGGGGTGTCCATCATAAGCAATCTTCATACATAAAGATATCTAAATGTCTTGGAAAATTTCTTATACTGCATATTAAAAATTAGCCTTAAACAACAATAGTAACTGTATACAAAAATAGTGTGGTAATTAAACTTTGGATAAATGGAGCTCAGGGCTGGTGGCATAGAACTTACCAATGCCGGCCCTCCCACAGCAAAGAGTGTGGCAGTTACAAAAGCATGTAGTACAAAACCAAACATGGCTAGCTAAGTTTTCCATATGGTGATAGGGTTGCATATGACACCAGAGCGTTCAGCTACAAGGTATCCACAATCCATGCTCGGTTCCCACAGCATACTCAAACAGCATAGATGCCCCTGACACATACAAAAAACAAAAGACAGAGTGTCAAATTGTATGGTACCCAGAAATCTTAGTAGAGGATGTGCATTCCCATCTACCCCCTGATGTGAGCTATTGATAGAGACCAGTATGGAGAGTGTCCCCAGAAGGGAGCAGCTGAGAGAGTTTGGGTCTTCTTGGTAGTGGGATGCAAGTGGAGCCTCTCAAATATATTGAGACACACCCTATCAAAAGGGGGTGGTAGGACAGCAGGCCCCTGAAACTCACACAGAGCTAACCAGACATAGTACTAGGATGGAAATAGGGCAGAAGAGTCCCAGAGTGATTATTCTGTGTTAACCTACAATGGATCACCCATGTCAGGGCAAAAACATGTTGCCAACACTGATTACAGTACAGGCAAGATGCCACCCAACATTAGAGCACCAGGCATGATGTTTCCTGGGAGTTACAGTGCCAAAGCACCTTCCCGGGAAACAGTCGTGTTTTGTGGGAGGCTTCACCCGCCCTCACACCCCTCACAACTATAGATAACCTCCTCCGGGGGAGCATGCCCTGGAGGAGGTAGTAACAGTGTGAGCACACAGTACGACATTAGTGAGGGGCGATCTAAAATCAAGATTGCCTCTTTCACTGTCACCCTTGTTGCAGTGCCCTAATTGTGGTGATAATTTTAAGTCACTGTTCTAACAGTATACCCAGCTACAACCAATACAGCATTTAACCCAGAAAAACAGAAGAGAAGGGGCTCCAAGAATAGTCTCTTAAAACTCTCGCCTGGCCTGGGTGCCTCAGAAAGGTGTATGAACCAGCTCATAATCCAATGGAATCCTTGTGTGGGGCATAGTAGGGGAAAGGAGCAGCGGTTAGAATTAAACCTGTAACTCCACACCAGAAGTGATAGAATCATCCCCCCAACCTAGTGTACCGGTACTAAGTGTCACATTACCAATAAGATATAGCAACATACAATACAGAGGGGGGAATCTAAGGGGAAGGGGCATGTAAAGAGAAGGGAATGGGCAGACTTGAGAGGCCAAGTAGGTTCTTTTCTGCCTACATATATCTAAGAATCTATGAATCGACAATAGAAACATATGTAAGACAGTGAAAGGTTCATCCTCCTTCTTTTGAAATGTCAATCTGTATACAGTCTGGTGCTGCCGAAAAGTGTCTCGTTTCACAACAGAGTGTCATTAGCAGTGATTTAGCTATTGAAGAGGGTATTAGCTGCATGTTGCAAATACTGTACTGCACTAACTATATATATTCCTAATAAAGATCTTAGAGAGACACTCATATAAGGAAGGCAGGTCCCCACACTACCAAATGAACATCAGCCAGCAGCAGAGCACTGCTTAAAAGGAGCTACAGTCAAGATAGTAATTCATACTGTAGCAACTCCACAAAATTAGGAAAGAGTATAACAGCACTCCAGGGCTGGGGTGGAGATTTAGGAGACAGGGGAAACTTGATGCCACCTAGTTGAGAGGGGAGAAAGCCAGTAAGCAGCTAACTTACCTTTATAAGGGACATATACAGATCAGCCACAGGGAGAGACTCTTGTAAATATGTCCCAGACATGCCCCTTTAAGGTGAATGTTTGCACTTAATTGAGAGGGAGTCCTGATTAGCCTGGTTCAGCTTGCACTTCTGTAAAAATCCAAAGCACAAGGAGAGAGATGTAGCAGTTCTTCAGCTGTGTATCAAGAAGCCAAAAAAGTTACCAGCATCAGACAGAAGCAGAAATCAGCCCATTTCATGAGGTGCCATGATGGGTCTCATCCACACAGTGAGTTTCATTTTTCTCTGCAGCACTGGTGGTGTTACTGAAGGGCAAATTTGTGTGCACTGCTATGTTAGCCCACAGTTTGGGATGGGGGTAAGGAGCAGTCCCGGCTGCAATTGTCGTCATCAGCTGAGTGGAGGGTAAGGCCCAATCCTTTGTGTGGAAGTGTGCCAAGGGGCAAATCGATTCCCTTCTAAGTTCACTGGAGCAGAGCTGGATGAGGAACAGGCCTCTTAGTTACAGCTCCAGTTTCTCAACCGAAAGCATAGGGACTGATCTTTTCATCTCCCTACTCCAGAATTTCTCTGTTTGCTCCATCTGTGGTGTTTGGGGTGGGTTATGGGTCCTCATCAGTCAGAGACGGCAGTAGCGGAGGTCCTGAGGATTGAGCTAAAAAATAAGGGGGGGGGGCCTTCCTGAGGTGGTGTAGTGTCCATTCAAGGGGAGGCCGAATGGGGTCTGGGCCATGAAGCTGCTAACCTAAATTTTCCCCAATTGAGCTGTGGAGCTTTTTTTTTGGCGTATGACACTGCGGCTTCGGGGGATGGGTCAAAACAATGGGAGGCCCCACTGGCATCAATTCATAGGACAGCAGTGCAGTGTAAGGAATATTGCAGACCAAGCCCCTTGCAGACTGTGGGCTGTGGTTAAAGCCCATCTCCATTCTGAAAGGTCCTGGAAGAAATCAGCAAAGATGTATATTTTGTGTCCTTGCCACATTAAGTCCCTTTTTGCCACATTGCATGTCATTTTTCATGAACTGCCTGCATGATCTCCTCCCTGTCAGAATACTTCAGAAATTTAGCAAGGATGGGACGTGGACGACTCCTGACTGCCGACTTCGGAGCAAGCGAGCAGTGGGTCTGGTCGAATTCAAGGAGGATGGGCTATCATCAACCAAGCAATACAGGCAAAATGGCTTGAAGGAATGTTACAGAGAAAAGGCCCTATAGGAGGCTAAGACAGGATCAGTAGAGCAGAATGGGTGGGCCAGGTGGTCCTTATCTGACGGCAACTTCTATGTTTCTATGCTAAGTATTCTTTCCTTCACAGCCCTCCAGGAAGCCAACAAATGTTAGATTATTTATGTGACTTCTATTCTCAAGATCCTTGATTCAATCCCACAAGAGTCTAATAGTTCTGTCCTGTTCCCCTATGTAGGCCATGATGCGGTCCGTCTGGTCCTCCATGTTGGCCACTCGCTGCTCAGAGATATTCAGCCAGTAAGAGAGATCTATCATATCTGTAGAGGTTCACTCTGAGGCTATTTTGGGTTTGTCCAGCTGAGATATTGTTCCAAACATTGCCTTGATCTCTTGTAGGCTGGAATCTTTCATGGGAGAACCAGAAGTCGCCATCCTTTGAAAATATTTCCTGCCGTTACTGAGGCTGACAGCTCTCAGGATTATTCTCTGAAAGGATTTAAGCTGAAAACTGAAGCTTTCTTGGCTGAGAAACAAACTGTAGGATGAGAGGTAAGTGCTGATAACAGAGCTGACATTTTAGTTGTAGGTCAGTGTGTGGTACAGCCACAGATGCTGAAGGATTTTGTCAAGGGTTAGTCAGAGCCGAGAACTTAAGCTGCCTTCTTGCTGGCTGCCAGGCTATGACCCCCCTACCTCCACACATTTGAAGGCATGAAGACCTGCTACACCTTGCCCAATACTGGCTTCTGGAGATACCTCCATATCCATAGCATGTACCAAACCATCGTGAAACAGCTGCCCACTCATACCATGATTATCTTGCTCCATTGGATCTCACTTGGCTGGCTCTGCATTGAGGGAAGGCAGAGAGGATCTACCAGACCACACAGGACTCCATACCTGACATAAGACCAGACACAAATAGGAATGGGCCCTAAACTGTCAGATAATGGAGTTTCAGTGGGGCAACTTATGTATGTTGGATCACAAAGTGAGTCCTGATATTAGAATGCTACTTATCCAGATCAAAATCCTACATTGCTGGTACCACACGCCTAGTCAGCTGAAGTGATTTTTTTTTCTACCTCATGCTATGTGCTGGAGATGCCAACAGCCTGGGGCAAAGCTACTGCATAGTCTCTGGGACTGTAGCATCATACACCCCTTTTGGTGACAAATTAATGGCTACTGCTCAACTGTTCTTCAAGTGTCATACCCCTTATCACCCTCTCTGTGCCTGCTGGGGTTCCCTCCCATGAACTCCCAGGGTACCATCTCCCCAGCTACACTGGAATTACATGGGTAGGTCTGGAAGCCAAGAGGCTAATCCTACAGTAGTGAAGGATGGTGGAATTTCCCAGTCGCTCTTGGTGTTCATGGACCTAGCGAACATGGACAGGCTTTCTTATTTTGTGAAAAAGACCATGTCAGATTACCATGTAATCCGGTCCCCCTTCTTGACCTCTACTTTCTCAGTCCTTGATCAAACATCCCAGTAGACAGCATGGTTGCCTATCATTTGCCCCTTCATGTGACTTTCCAGGACTGATTTTGTTAGATAACGTTCCATTCTGGGCCTGCATGTCAGTTGTATTGCTCAGCTATGTATAACATACCACATTGCCTCTGATATCTCTGATGATTGCGTATCTGGTATATTTCTAACATTATTGATGTAATACTGTAGAACTCTCTTTTCTGTGTTATTACTTGCTAGTGCTATTGTTTTGACTTGCTGGATTGCCAAAGATGAAAACTGTAAAAATAATTAACTGCAAAAAAAAAAAAAATTCCTGCATGCCTATCCCATCTATTCTTAAACCCCACCACTGTTTTTGCACCCACCACCTCCACTGGTTGAGAAGAGGGAACAGTGCCCCTGCAACTGGTAAAACCATAGAATGAGAAGACAACACTGGTCCCATCATTAGCAGACAAAGAAGTCAACCAGTTGATTAAACAACAAAAAACAAGAACATGGAGGGATAACATGATGAAAAGTGAAAGGAAAGCACTTAAAGAACTTGAGACAAACAAAAATCTAGTAGTGAAGCCAGCCGATAAGGGTGGGGCCGTTGTCATCTGGGGGATAAATAAATATGAGTGCAAGATGGAAGACAGCTGTTTAATGCAAAATATTATAAACAACTGGATATGTATCCTACAGAGGAGATAAAACAAAAAGCATTTAATTTCATCCATCAAGGTGACATGTCTGGACTGTTAACCAAACAGGAATATGAATTCTTGAAGGTACAGTATCCTGTAAAACCCTGCATCTATCTCCTGCCAAAACTGCATGTAACCCCCCTGCAAATGGGGTTCCCAAAAGACTTCCAGGAGCTTGCTTGAATGCTCCAAGCCTGAATGGTGTTTGGCATTTAAGCCATTTATCAGTGAGTGTTTTTAGAGCCTCTGGTACTGTCTCTTTAAGAGCTGTCTGCTTGCAGACATAATTAGTTTGTATGGGGGACTGTGTGCTTCTCTGAGTACCACTCGAGCTGCTGCCAATTCACTTCATTTTTGCAGTCACTAGGAGTGCAAGGGAACCTATCTGAAAGATGTAACTGTTTGCCAGAAATTATTTAGAGTAATAATGAAATTACAGTTTGTCTAACCTGCTTTCTTTGCAGTCAGAACTGTGTCTGCTAGTTCCCCATTCTAGTTTTGAACTGCTGAACTGGACCAATCAGTGTGGAGTAAGCTAGCTCTAAATGGTGCCTTGGACGAATCAGACGTGGACTCATAATCTGAGCCAGCCACAAGAGGATTGTATGGGCAGTGACTCTGGGAGATGTAGTTTAGACTTCAGTGCCTTTTTGGACCAACAGCAGCAGTCTATTGTGAGTGACAGCCAATCCAGTCAAGAACTGGGAGGAACTCAAAGGAAGTGCCCGTTTTGTCGGTTGGAGTTTCAGTTGAGCTTTGGCAGTGAAGAAGGAAGGAGCCCTGTGCTTTTCAGTGTGCAGTTTTAGTCAAAAACGTGTGTAAGGCCCAGAGTTCCGGTCTGCAGCTTGTGTAACAGCTTGTTAGGACTGAATCCGTCCTGTGAAAAGAATCAAAGGATCTCTGAAGAGTAGAAACCAGGCTCACCCTGTAGAAGACTGGAGAAATTGCTGAAAATTGCACTCGGTCTGTCAGGAACTGAATCTGCTGTGTGTTCTCCGGGTATTGTGCAGTAATTGCGATCGGGATACAGATGCAGCCTGCCTGGTATAGTGCTTTCTTTTATGGATGTGTGAAGAGGTTTGTGTACCTCAAGTGAGCCCTGCTGACATTGAAGGACCCTATCTTATTTGGAGGTCGTGAGTACTAATTCAGGGTCGCTCCTGTTAATTGCCACATTAAATCCAAATGGAATTACTGTACTGTGACTGTTTAATTCTCCTTTTCTCTGTGTGAAAGGGCCCCTACCAGCTGCCACGGTTTGGACTAGCCACTGGGGCTTGGGTACCCAGGGACAGTAACTGATAGGGATAGGCCTGTGCACAGAGCCATGAAATAGATTATTAGAGTGATAAGCTAATTAACCTGATTTCCCCTGTCCTTGTTATATCCCCTAAATAAATCAGAGCTGCTTGTTTCAGCAAAGTTATACTGCCTGAGGTATTTGTCTATGTTAAAGTACTGTACTGTGATTGTTGCACTGTATCTCATTTCACAGGAGGTCCCAGTGCGGAACCAGACCTGGGGTAAGTGTATACTGTGAAGGTAATTCTGATATATTGTGTGGGCCACTAGTGGGAAGAAGGGGTTGCAGTGTCCCAGAGGCTGTGACCAAGTTAGTTTAACTATTGCAAACCCTGACCTCTGGGTGGAGGCACCCGCCATTGGATCCAGGCCCCTCAACCTGTTAGTGGCAAATCAGGCAGGGGTAGTAGCCCCTGGGATAGCGCCATCTAGGGGTTACATGCACAAAGATCCCGACAACCCCCCCTAGACACCCCATAGTGGCAGCAATTGGCTCATCCATGGAACCATTCTCACAACTGATTGACTGCCATTTAAGACCATGGGTGGTCAAGCTGAAATCATATTTATGAGACATGAGTGATGCCTTATGTGTGATATCAAGAGTGAGGATTGGTGCTGAAACTTTTTTTGCATACTTTTGACATTGAGAGCTTATATTCGAATATCCCCATCATGGGGGGACTGGAGGTTTTACATTATTATTTAAACCTAAGAGAGGAACCTTGTGTTCCTGAATCAGAGTTTTTGGTAGAAATGACAGATACGGTACTCAGACTGAACTACTTAGTGTTAAAAAATAGATATTATGCACAAATCAGTGGTACGGCCATGGGCACTACCCTTTGCCCCCAGTTTGGCAAGTCTCTACATTGGTTTATGGGAGGAGCAGTTTCTGTATAATAATGCTCTGTTTAAAGAATATGCTGAATTTTGGAAATGCTTCATTGACAATTGTATTATGTTTTGGGATGGACCATTCAGTGAATTTAAAGCTTTTTTTACTGTCATGAATAATTCTTTTTTTTTTAATTCAATATGCTTTATTCATTTTTTCCGATTTCCACTATACACAGTGGGTTGTAAGACACAGTCATTGTCACACATGAACCAGGAACATGACATATTAGCCTTATGGTTACATCGGCTCAAATAACAATTATTACAACTACATCTATGACTTTATTTTACCCCCATAATACCCTTCCCTCCTCATTCTATCCCTTACTTCCCACCCTATTTCCTTCCCCCCTCTCATCCCACCCATCAAGTGTGTATATACTACCTTCAGTATGACAGCAATACTAATCTACCACTAAAGAAAAGCAGTCAGCTAACCATAGATCATTATGGGTTACATGCAGTGAGTAAGGCATCAAGTGAGCCCCATCTGGACTGGTATAGGTGAGAACGGTTGTTCATATGCAAAATATGTTTTTCTAATTGCAGAGCTATGAGCATTTCCTTATACCACTCCATAACCGACAACCTTGCTTTATCTTTCCAATGTCTCATAATAATGAGTTTAGCTATGGCCGAGACCAAAGCTAGATGTGCTTTCCTGACACTTGAGATACCCTTTCGGGAAGCAATATAGTAAGCATATTTCTGGAGTGAAAAGGAAATCAAGCCCAAGCAACGGATCCAACAACTGCTTAATAGATTGCCAAAAGGTCTGAACCACCGAACATTCCCACAACATGTGATATAGGGAACCAGGGGCTTGATTACACTGAGTACACTTGGGTGAGGGGACATGACCTAATTTATATAGTTTAACTGGTGTGTAGTATAGGTTATTCATAATGTTAAACTGTATCAATCGCAATCTGTCCCTGCTTAACAAATGTATAAACACTCTTCCATGCCCTTCCCCAAGACCCCACTTAGGATGCAATTGATAATTCTTGGGCCCAATAATAGCAGATCCCCTAGGGGTAGATTGGCGTCCACAGATTGCATCTCCTTGTAGACCCTAGATACTGCATGAGATTCTCCTGCTGCCTATAGGAGCCTGTTCAATACCTCCGTATGTGACCAGTTTATATCCACCCGCCTCAAGTGAGTTTTAACTGCCTCTTCAATCTGCTTATACTTTAAAAAGTTTGTGACCAGTACATAAAAACGTGAACGGAAAGCCTTCTTGTCAATCAAAAGAGGCCAGAATGTGGGTAAGATGGATTTGTGATCAGTTTTAAAATGGGGGTTACCAACTATCGGTTGCTCCAGGGATACATGCCAATTGCACGAGAGAAAAACTTGTAATTGATGGAGAGCTCTAACCGACCATCCAATGGGGGTGTTCTTCAGCATTCTGGGGAGCCTTTTAGGGCTAACATAGATCAGAGAGGAGAGAGTACCTTGGTGTTGAGATATTAAGGACTTTTCTATATCCAGCCACAGGGGTATGTAAGTCTGACCTTCATTTTCCCATCCTGTCTTTGACCAGTAAGCCACTCTACTAAGATGGTGGGCACAATAATAGGTAAAAAATGAGGGCAATGCTAGACCACCCTGCATCTTGGGTCCCGTAAGCTTATTATATGACCACCTAACACTTTTGGCTTTCCACAAGAAGGTGTTTAACATAGATTGGAGCTGGCCAAACCACTTTTTAGGAAGATAACACCCAAGCATCCCTAAAGGGTAGAATATCCTGGGTAAAACATTCATTTTTACAATGTTTATTCTTCCCCACAGTGTAAGTGGAAGGCTTTCCCATCTGTCCATGTCCGATTTAATGATTTTAACCAGATCTGTGAGGTTATGTTTAATCATGGTGGGAAGATCTCTGGCAACCTGTATTCCAAGGTAAGTAAGGGTGTGTGGTGCCCACTCCAAACTAGTGTTGTTTATAACCATCCTGGCGGTCTTATTATTCAAGGGAAAGACCTTAGTCTTGGATATGTTAAGCTTATAGTGGGAAACCACTGCAAAGGATTTAATCTTTTCCAAAAGAGCAGGGATCCAAATTACAGTCCTTGATATGTATCAGCAGGTCATCCGCATAGGCGGACAGGGTATACCGCTGTTCTCCAATTTTAATACCTCAAATTTGTGGGGAGAAGATTAGCTTCCGACTTAGGGGTTCCAGATAAAGATTAAACAAAAGGGGGGATAAGGGCAACCCTGTCTGGTCCCTCTCTGAAGTTGGAGAGGGTCAGACAAGATTCCATTGCACCAGACTTGTGCGGACAGGTAAGAATACAAAATCCTGACCCATTTAACAAACTCTGTAGGGAGGCTGTAATGTTCCAAGACTAGAAATAAGAAGTCCCAGGAGACCGTATCAAAGCCCTCTTGGCATCCAAAGACACCAACACTGCAGCAGAGTTGGAGTCTCTGGATGCCAAGAGGATATGCATAACCTTCCACATATGATCAAGGGATGATCTACCTGCCATAAAACCAATTTGATCCTGCCCAATAACAGTAGTTAACACAGGACTTAATCTATTAGCCATGATTTTGGCTAAAATCTTAACATCTGTATTGATCAGAGAGATGGGCCGGTAACTACCAGGATTGATGGGATCCTTACCTGGCTTGGGTATGAGAATAATCAATGCTTTCAGGAAGCTATCTTCTGACATGCCTTCTAAATACCAAAAATTAAACACCTCTGTTAGTAGGGGTGCAGTTTCTGAAACTCACGCTTTGTATAAGTTGTTAGAAAGACTGTCTGGTCCAGGAGATTTATCCACTGTTAGTTGCTGGATGGCCTGTATGACTTCCTGGACTGTGATCGGGTTACCATTTGTTTTGGCGCTCTGGGGGGCCACCTTAGGCAGCCCTATTGAGGCAAGGTAATTAATAATACTTTGGGCTTTGGGGCTATCAGTCTGGTCGACTGAGTACAGCCTCAGGTAATACATCCTCAACCCATCAACCATTTCTCTGGGTGATGTTATAATTTGGTTACCCACTTTAATACAAGAAATAAAGTGAGAGGCCTCAGCCTGCCTAAGCCTAACTGCTAACATTTTCCCTGCCTTTTCCCCAATGTCCAGATACTTGATCTTGGTACGCTTCAAAGACAACTCTACCCTCTGATACATCAGGGCTGAATATTGGGCCTGCAGCCTATGCAGGGCTGCCCATTCAGCATCGGTGGATCTACTATTAAGGGTGGTCTCTAACCTGCGGATAGCTGAAAGTAATTTATCCTGCTGGGCTTTGTACTGTCGAGATTTAGTGGTGGCCAATCATAAGCATTCCCCTCTCAAGGCACACTTTGCAGCTGCCCAGACCATATCAATTCTTGTAACCAAGCCCTTATTGATAGTTATAAAATTGGAGAGAAAGTTCTTTATCTGCGGCATAGTATCAGGCTTCTGGAGCAACTGGTTATTCAGTCTCCAGACAAAATCTTTCCTAGCTCCCAGCCCCAGATAAAACAGAAGTGAAACAGGCGAATGGTCTGAAATGACCCTCTCATGAAACGCTGAGCTCACAACATTTGAGAGCAAATGGGAACTTAATAAAATAAAATCAATTCGGGAGAGAGATTTGTGCGGGGGTGAATAAAACGTATACTGGCATTCCATAGGGTGCAACACCCTCCATACATCTAAAATGTCTATACTACTCATTAGATCATGCAGTGCCCTCTGTGAAGGTGAGGACCCCTGTCTCCGAGAATCAGATCTATCCATCTGTGTATTTGGCACCACATTCCAGTCCCCTCCTAATATAGTTGCTACCGACAGGTTAGTGACCACGATACTTAATAAATGTGTAAAAAACTCAGGGGATTCACTGTTTGGGCCATATATAGCACCAATTAGGATTGGCCAAGCTTCAATACTTCCCTGCAAGAGAAGGTACCTCCCATTTGGGTCGTATATCTCTTTCCTCAATGTAAAGGGAACTTTCTTATTTATGAGAATAACAACTCCCCCACAACTGTTTGATCTCCTGGCACCAAAAAAATGTCCCACCCATGCTTTAGCAAATAAGTGGATATCCTCCCGCTTCATGTGAGTCTCCTGGAGGCATGTGATCCCTGCCCGCAAATGCTGCATATCTCTGAGGACCACCCACCTTTTACCTTTGTCCTGGGCACCCTTAATATTCCAGCTGATGAGATTGTACTGGTTGCTCATTACCTTCAGTGATACCTGTTCCTATAGGGGAATCAACTCCCTTCCATCTCCGAGGTCTATAATTAATCCCTGAAACCTGTCCTGACCAATACTGAGCAGTATGATACAGATTATACACACTTGACACCCTCCCTCCATCCCTCACAACCCCCCTAAGGCTATCTATTCCTCTTATTTATCTCACTATACCCCCAAATAAAACAAGAAACAACCCCCCCTTTCTTCCCTTCGCCTCCAGTTCCAATAAACTGTGATACTCGATTGACTGAGGTGCGTGATGTCTTCTCACATAGCAGTGCGCACCAAGACCCCTCCCACCCACTTCCCACACCTTCCCCCATTGAACAAACAGCATGCCAACCTACACATATTTAAATTGACTAACTCTCCTAGAGAACCTAATAACAGTAAGTGAAATACAACACTCTAGAATTAATAATTCAAAATCTGGTGATTTCGCCATGATCCGTCCTTACTGACCCCCCCCTGAAAGGAGGAGCAGAAGAATGAGTGAGAAGGTCACAAAAAGAAAAGCGAAAGGTTTTGAATCAGTCTCCAAATAATAATTGGTGCTGACTTCCATCCCATATCACTGCAGGTGCAGCCTGCATGGTCTCCTGTGCTTTTGTTCACTATGCTTTACAAGTGAGAGAGACAAAAAGAAAAACCAAAAAAAATAACAGGTTTCAAACAAGCCACATATAACATGCACCAAGTCCAAAGTCTGACTCCAAAACAGTTCCCTTTACAAAGTGCCAAATGATCCTTGGCCTTGACCTCCTCTCGGTGGCATAACTCTCAAGGAGCCTCCCGATTATCTTAAACTCTCCTCGAAGAAGATCCTGCTAAATATATAGTAAACACCATCACTGTCCCAAATTACAGTTGATCTGTGATTGCAATCTCTCGTAGGTTGCAGCCTTGGTACACTCGCTCAGTCTGTTCCCTTAAACAGTTCAGGGAATAATTCTCTGAGCTGTTTCAGTGCTTGTTCCTTAGTTTCCAAAGGGATCCACCGATCCTCATGTTTGACCTGAAGCACTGTGGGGTATCACATTCTAAATGGCTTGCCCGCTGCAATCAATTTGGACACTATTGGGTGCATCTCTTGTCGTTTCGCCCTGACCGACTGAGGCAAGTCTTGTTCTATCCTTAGCTGATGCCCTTCCCATAAAATTTCTCGCAGATCTCTGACTTTGGCCAGAATGTATTGTTTATCTAGGAAGTTTAGCATCTGACATATCAGGGGTCGAGGAGGAGAGTTAGGTGGTGGAGACGGACAAAGAGCCCGGTGTGCCAGCTCTATAACATACGCGGCTCCGTTTGGGGAAGGACCTGCTACCTTTTCAAACAATTTCTGTAGAAATAAGATTGGGTTTGAACCTTCTTCCTTCTTAGGCATGCCAAATATAAGGAGATTATTCCTCCTACTTCTCCCCTCAAGTTCTTCCAGTTTATCATCCAGTTTCTTCAGCCTTCTCCCGAACTGTGTGATCGCTAACTCACTCTTGTCCTGTTTCTTTTCCAGAGAAATAAGCTTAGCTTCTGAGTCTCCCACTCTCGTTGTCAGGGCTTGCACAGAGGTTTTAATCTGTTGCATGTCCTCTGCCATCTCTAATATTCAGTCCTGCAGAGGCCTCATGACCTCTAAAAATCTTTCTTCCAAGAAAGCAGCAGTAGACGAGGGAGTTTTACTAATACAGGGCTGCTGGTGTTTAGGCCGCTTTGCAGCCTTCTCTTTTTCCGACATTGATGGTGGCGAGTGTCTGGGCATCGTTTTTTTCATGAAAACCTCCATCCTGAACAATTCACTGCTTCCTAAGAGTCTCCAGCAAAGTCTTGATTTAGGTAAGGCACACCGTTTGCAGAGAAATATATAGAAATTAACTGTTCAATGAGCGAAGGTGCGGAGCTGCGGGAGGTTGCTGCTGCCTTTCACCCTGTCATCACGTGACCTCGTCATGAATAATTCTGATGCAAATCTGAAATTTGAAATGACATGGAGCAAGAACAAGGTTAATTTTCTGGATACAACTATGCATAAGCAGGGAGACTATCTGCAAACTATAGTATATAGGAAGCCGCCTGACTGCAACACTTTGTTACACTATTCCCGTTCTCATCCACAAACATTAAAGGACAATATACAAGTTGGCCAAATGCTACAGGTGAAAAGAATATGCAGTTCTAAGGAAGATTTCAATAAAAATGCCATAATTGTAGCACAGAGATTTGTGGACGGGAGGTACCCACCAAATTAGGTGAAAATGGGGATGGATACAGCTAAAACAGAAGACAAATCCCAGTTAATGATAAAAAAAACAAAACCACCAGAAAAAGATCAAATTTAATTTGTGAGTAATTATTGCAATCAGAGCAATGCCATTTCAAATATTGGTCCCTATGCTTGAAGGAGCAGAGCAGAGCACCTCCATGCCACATATGTGAGGAGCGGAAATACTCCGCACCCATTGCACCACCCGCACAGCATTAATAAAATGGGTTGTGCAGCCCCTTTGTACACAATCCAACACCCGCTTGGATTGCCAAGTATAGGGGCAGGTAGGGGTGTGTGCCAGCACTACGCTGCATGCACATAGCTATGTAGAGCTGCACACCGGGGCATGTATGGGGCAGCCGGTATGCCAGGGAAATCCTGCCATAAGCCCACTACGTGCCCTGTGCCTCTGTCCCTCAACTAGAAGACTCAATACAGGACCAATGATTGGCCACCTGGAGCCACCCAGCCATGCCCCACACCTCCCAATGCATGCCACCCCCCCACACACACATGGGGGCACTGGCCCCTGGACTGCAGACCCTCCCCTCAACACACAAGCTGCCTGCCTCTTGTCCCCTCACCCTGCTGGTGCAGTGGGCAGTGTGATACCTCCCCCTCCAACACACACCTTCATGCCAATGCCCCCAACCCCAGTACCATTCCTTCTTGTTGGGGGTAAGGCACGGCCGATAGCACAACCCATCTCTCACCTCCACAGCTGCCAGCCATGCAGACATCCACAAGGGAGCACAGCCAATGTGCCCCACACCACACAAGGAATCTACCGTTTGTCCTGGGAAAGGCATCTGATTGGATGCCCACCCGGGTACGCAACTCCACCCCCAGCTGCCTCGCAGAATGTTGTGCACCAGGCAGCATGCCAGTAGACAGGTCACAGTCATTGGGGAATAGCAGCGGTGCACACCTGTCTGCAGGTACCTAGCTCCATGGGTGGGATACGTCCCCCAGGAGCAAAAATCCCACCTGCTGGAGCATAGTCCCCATAGTCCGTAGACATTGGCACATTGTACAGAGTGCCCCAACTTTAGAAAGGACTGTTCTAAGAGTGACATTCAGAAGGGGAAAAAACTTGTGTGACAAACTTGTTCACAGTTTGCATCAAAACATCAGCCACCAATCAGTGATGTAGCTACCACCCATCCCCACTGGTAACTATAAATGTGGCCATTGCGCACAGTGTAACAACACTATGAACACTGAGTTTTTTAAAAAAAAACAGAACGGGAAAAAAGTTCAAGATTAATTCTTTTATTAATTATTCCAATGCTGGGGTGATTTAACTGCTCATTTTTCCCCTGTGGCATGGGGTACGTGGGTCAGATGAAACAACACTGAAGGACAGCATTTTTGAATATAAGTCTGCCATTAGGAATGCATCTAAAACAAATGCCATGGTGAAACATTACAGTGACATGAAACATGGGTCACCTGCAAGTCTGAAATTTGTTGGTATAGAGAAAGTGGAATCAGGAATACGAGGAGGGGACTTTGCAAATAAACTGAATCAAAAAGAGTGCTACTAGATTTTTATGACAGATACTCTGAACCCGTGAGGACTTAATGAGGAAATTCCTTAGCAGTGTTATTTATAATATGTCTTGGATTTTTAATACCAGTATGTCGATGTGTGTGTGTTATGTTTGTCTCTCTCACTGTACAGTATTTTTTGCACTTTAATAATACTTATTTTGGTACGGAGTTATCTCCTCCCACTTGATCAATATTCATAAGTGTTGCACTATAAGTATGATGGCAGTGGAGGAAGCTAATCAGCTTTGAAGAAGCCTACGAGCAAAACGTCAGCTGATTGGTCTAGCGTGTCACGTGAGTGCATGTTTACGTCCATGCTGCTAGGGTCTGCTGTGGGTGCACCTATGTAGGTGCCGGTGTGTGTTTATGTTTGCTCTTTGGCACTTTATATCCTTAAGTCCACCTATTTATTTATGGTCTGCATTATTTTTTGCGCTTTGATCTCCAGCACTTTACCTCAAATAAAAGGATTTTAGCACCAGAACATGGTAAGATGCCTTTTCACAAGTTTATGAATGACTGTGCTTTTGGGTCTTGTGCAATAGCAAAAGTGGTTCTTCTGACTCCCCCCACCCCCGCTCCTGTTTACATTGTGCTGTTTGCACCACACTGGACACAAGAAGTGTTTTGAGACCCACTTTTTCTTTTTCTTAGTTAACACCAGTCCCAAGGCAGCTGGCAGTCAAGATGCCAGTTTCCTAGAAACCAGCGACCAAGACCCTGGGTCAGATCAAGAGGAAGCTGCGGATATCATCAGCACTGTATGTTAATACCGCAGTGAAGAGTACTCTTATGCTTATAAGAGTGGTCTCATATGCATTCTTAGGGATTACGAACCGAAGGTGAGTGGTTCTGATACCCTAAGAATGCAAGTGAGACCACTGTTATGCATGTCTCGGTGGCGGTATTAATATATTATTGATCAAGCATGATCAATAATATATACATTTTTTTTTAATTATCCTGGAACATGTCTGTTTCCAGGGCATCTGCACAAGAGATGCTCTTCACAGAATAAGAGTGTCTCACACACAGATGAAAAGAGTGTTCTGACTGGTCAGGAGTGCTCCCTCAATCCATAATACCCATAACAGATCCAGGTAGGCCCAATTTTGGGGATTGGAGTCATGACCAGATGAGGGCTTTGTTGATTAGCACATTCAAAAATAACAACTCAAGTGGCGAACTGTGGCTGAAGAAGTGCAGGTATGGAAGGGTGATCTACCCTCCTGGCTGCCCCAGCAGATCAGGTGGGGGGCCTGGAGAGACTGCTGCCCACTCCAGGGCTTCTGATGTTCCTCTTGCTCTGAGGAGGCCTATTTGGCTCCTGTTTCTGATCTCTAATCAGTGACAGCATTGCCCAGTGAATCGGTTCTTATAGGTAAGGAGGAGGTGAGGTGCCAACATCGGAGGACCTGCCCCAGATAGGAGTCCTGGCCTTGCTGGTGGAGGTGCCTGCTCAGTTGCCTGTTGTCTAGACAGGAGAAGCATGTACTTTAGATAAATGGCAGCACTGGCACACTTTAAAGGCCAAGCATGAGGAGGGGGAGGACCATTGAATCAGGGAACAGGATTTGTTCCCACCCAGGGTGGGGACCCCATCCACCACAGGACTGACCACATCCCAGATGGGGGCAGACAAAGTCCAGCTGGTGGTCCTCCCTCCAACAATGGGCTTTGTAAATTTGGGACAGCCAGTATAATATCACCTCACTGAGAAGGTGTGGTTGCAGATTTTGATGCAGAATATATGAATATTTTTGCACTCTTGAATTGGCTCAGGGAGCATGAGGAAAATAAAGATAAGACGGAGAAGGATGATGGGGTAAAGATAAGAAGAAGGTTCCAGATCTCCTGCATCTGAGAGAATTGATCAGCGGGCATTCACAGTCCTTTGGGGATAATACAGCATGCACTCCATGAGAAGGTAAATTAATTATAGGATTATTACAGCAAGGTGGGGGCCATGCATGCAAGTAAGTCCAGGTATGGATGGATGGAATATGATGAAGAGTATTACTGTTGCACTCACTCCACCACACAAGATGCAAAATTCACTGCTGGATTAAATATTCATTTATTCACAGCCACTGCCATAAGTACTACTGCAGAATCTCTGAAGAAGCCCCAAACTGAGCAGGTGAAATGTAAGAAGCTCCTGAGCTGCAGTAATGCTTATGGCAGAGGCTGTGAATAAATGAACATTTAATCCAGCAGTTTTGTGTCTTTTTGTGGTGGATTGAGTGCAACACTGATACCGTTTGGAGTCTGAGTTACTTGTGTTTATTGCACTGCCACCCTAGTACTTACCTCCTATTTTCTTCTATGATGAAGAGTATCATTCACAGAAGCAAGCAGACCCAATGAGACACCAGAACAATTAAGACATGACTCTGCTATGGCCCATCGAGCATGGGGGGGTCAGCACATGGAAAGTGGGTTTTCAGTCATGAGTGCCCCAGTCCCTAAGAGAGGCACACAGGGCTTTATCTCATTGGTCGGTGCAGGGACCAGGTGCTGTTATACAGTATTTACAACCAAGAGGTTTATAAGATGGAGTGATGTAGGTTCAAACATGAGTGCATGGCCAGTGGCTGGCTCCATCCTGTCAAACAGTGCAAATCAGGTGGCACTATCCCCTGGCCATTTAGGAAGTGGCATAACAGGCTTCCCAATTGCAATGAGAGTGGACAAAACGAGGCCATGGCAAATCCAGTAGCTAGATCAGGCAGCTGCTCATTCCCTGGTGGAGAGTTTCACAGTGGGTTCAGATTTCCATATGGGAGTACTCAGTGGAAATATGAGGATGATAAGTTGAAGCTAGCCAGGGAACAATTAGCCCTTGTCTGAGAGAAGATACAGTTCCATGTGGTAATGGCGAAAGCCTAAAGGCGATCACTGTTATCACAAAGTCACAGTGCTGAAAAATTATTTCACCACTGTGACACCCCGGCACACAGGAAAATGGCACCGGGGACTTACTTTTTAATGTTTTCTGTGATGGGGCTGTGCCACCCACCCACCCCACACACACAACCTATGAGCGGGGCTTCGGCCCTGCACCCCCCTACTAAAGAATTCTCAACTCCAGGTGGATGCATGTGTGTGGGGTGGGGGGGTGAAAACATTAAAAAAAAAAAGGTTCTGGCTGGGCACAACAAAAAGGCACAGGTGCGTGGACCCGAACCTAGTACCATGCACACTGATACCAGCAACCAACCCACCAAGCCACAGAGTTAGCTCAGCAACCCACCAAGGCACCACCCCTCACATCCCCTCCCACCCCTCACTGTACGTGCCTGCTCCCCACCACATGCGTACGTATAGTGTCATCCTGTCTCTATATTCACCCACCCCCCCCATATCCAGTCACTCTACCTGCCCATAGACATCCCTGTAATGCGCTGGGGAAGGGCTTGCCATTATTGCAGGTGCACTTTCCCCAGTGCCATTATCACGGGCTACTGAAGATACATAAGGATTTGGCAGTAGTGCAGATCAGCTGTCCATTTTCAGCCCCACCCTTGCCATGCATTGCAAGTGTCCCCAATTGGACTGGTTCCCAAGAAGGCACAAGATGAGTTTAAGATGATAAACTGCCTGTCTTACCTGGACAGGGATTCTGTCAACTACTACACTGACCCATGTTTCACAGTGGTGTCAAATGCACTATTTTTAAATCGGTGGATGTGGTGAGGTTGACGGAAAAGAGGGCATTGCTGTGAAGGTGAACATATATTTTGTGTTTTGTCTATTGCCAGTTCATGAAGAGGACAGGGGTCTGCTTGGTACAAAATCTGAGGTACAGAATTATGTGGAAAGATGCATGCCCATGGGGTGCACTGTGGTGTATCCGGTGTTCTAACATTTCAGCATCTTTTTACATCGGGTGGTAATGATCAAGGCAGAACAGAAGTAGATGGTTCATTACTTGCATGACTTTTTGTTGGTAGGAAGGGCTGGCTCCAGAGAACATGGCCACCTCATGAAGGTGTCTCAGGAGGTGTGCGCAGTCTGCACAATGGCAACCACAGAGGTGGCATGCACCATTCTGTCTTTTCTGGGTATAGAGATTGATACTCAAGCCATGGTTTTCTTATTGCCATTTGAGAAGGCACAGGCCCTATGAGTGTTATTGGCCAGAGAATCAGGGGCATTCTAGGCCACCTTGAGGGAGCTGCAGCAATTGCTAGGGCAGCTCAACTTTGCCTGTAAGGTAATCCCAATAGGAAGACATTTTTCATCCAATGACAAAGGCTGGAGCAGAATACTGTAAACCTCATTGCAGGTTCCAGGTACTCTACAGCATGAGAGAAGATATGGGGGTATGGATAGCTATTTTGAATTGTTATAGTGGAGAGCCTATTTAGTCAGTGATAATACCGGCCAAGAAATCAAGCTCTACATGCATGCATCTGGGGGCTTTGGCTTTGGTACTTGCTTCCAAGGAACTTGGTGCATGGAACAATGACTGGCAAGCTGGTGTGAAGCAGCTTTGACAAAAAATGTCACCTTGTTGGAATTTTCTCCAGTAGTTATAGCCCTGTAGGTATGGGGCAAGCAGTTCTGGGATACTAAAGTCATCATCTGGACAGACAACATGGAAGTAGTGTGCACCATAAATTGGCAGCTGGGAGCAAAGGGGCCTCTGGGAGACCTCATGAGGGTATTTGTTCTTAAGTGACTTATGTTAAATATTTAGCTTATGGCAGTGCATGTGACTGGGGTTAAACATGATATCACTGATGCTTTTTGTAATTTACAGTGGCAGAGGTTCTAGGTACCATCACCCAAAGAGGAGGAGCACCCTGAGAAGTCCCAGTCTTACTCTGGAAATAGGTAAGCCAGAATCCTGGGAGCTACTCATGAACTCATTACCTTTGGCACATGGGCTACATGGGGGGGGGTGAGTGTTTCTTGACTGTACAGCCGGCCCAAAGGTGGCCAAATATGTTGACAATACTGGTAGACCAGCTATGGCAGCATGCAGTCCAGAAAAAGCGGTACAGGTCAGTTACACACCAGGAGTAGTGGGGTAACATCTGGTAGAGATAGCCTGGTATTCCAAGGTCAGAGGGTTTATGGACAACACACAGGTATTTTGTTTATGCAAGTTGTTAGAAGGATGGGAACATTAAAGATGGTTGACAGCTTGTATCCAGTTAGCCCTGGCCTGTTGAAACAAGTTTGGGTGAATCGATGTGGATGTGTTCATTCCTTTCAGAATTAGTGCTAGGCAGAAGCTGTAAATTCTGCCTTAGCAGAACTTTTGCAAAAGTTCACCAACCTTCATCGAATTTTCCAAACTTCTGCCTTTGGTGGATCAAAAATCTTCCAAATGTGTTTGGCAAATTTTTGCCCTGTTCCACAGAAATATCTTGCTGAACTACGGAACAAGACCCATGAACTGTGGAACTAATCCACAATTCATGTAATGATTCCACAGTTCAGACAGAAGAAAAAATAACTTTACCTAGTGTATAGTGGCACCCCGTCCCACCTTCTGATTGCTGCCACCCTACCATTTAAGATTTCTCTGCTGTCTAGTGGCACCCCCCACACTCTAGTCACCGGCACCCTACTATATCATATTTCCCTGGTGTAGTGGTGGTACACCCTATGCTCTGGTTGCCAGCCCATAAAAACATCTAACATTTCCCAGATCTCTAGTATCCAGTGGCACCCCCCCCACCCTCTGGTCATTGGCTGGGTAAAAACATTTAATGCTGTATTTCCCTTCCTGATGTTTAGTGGCACCCTGCATCCTCCAATCACCACCCCGAATTTGCTTCTTGATGTATTGCCAAAGAAAAAAGTAATGTTTATTTAATGAATGAAAGCCACTGGAGTACTATCAAACCGTAACTGTGTGGCATTATGGGCAATTCTTAAACTTGTTTTTTCTTTATATTTTACTATGTCTTCAGCCATCCAAATGAGATTTTCTTTTTCAATTGGCTATCTGCTGAGTTCTGTAGTAAGGTGTGAACTGTGAGTTAATAACTCCTCCCTGTCCCTGATGCTAACTTGATTTGCAGTTGTGAATGTAGATACCCTTTTGGTTTGGTGATGAGCAGTCTGTATTTGAAGTGTTTCACTATTTTTATAGTACTGTATTTTTAGTACTGTTTGTATTTGTAAATTTATACCCACACACAGTGTTGCTCTCTTGTGTCCGGTTTCACGATTGCATCTTTCTCCCAGTTTTCCATCAGAATCAGCTTTGTATTTTTGGTGGTGCTTGTGATTTGTTTTATTGGATTAAAAATCTTTTATTAGTTTTTACAATGTATGACAGTAGGAACTAAGCAAGAAAAGAAAATTCTGACCATAGTTTTAATATAATTGTAAAGGTGCTGCAATGCCACTAAGCAGCAGTGAGACCCCAAAGTATTACTGTGTGCGTCTGTGAATACTCCTTTCCATCGTTCGCATTCTTCAGTTGGGGCAGGTCTCGGGGTAAGGGTATTGTGTTTTTTTTTTGTTGCTTGATGGCCATGTTAATGGACTTAGCAGGTGGTTACTCCCTGAAATTAACTGATAAAATCAATGTTGCAGTTTTTATGGGGTTCTATGTGATAACGGCGACAGCCAAAGGACGATTTCCATTACAGTTAGGTCAGAGCACTGAAAATAAGTTTCAGCACTCTGACTCCCCAGAGTACAACAAAACAGCACCGGGGACTTACATTTTTTACATTTTGCCCCCGCACCCCCTACTTAAGGATTCTCAACTCCAGGGCGGTGCAGGTAGAGAGGAGGTTGAAGGAGTTGAACATGTACTCACTGGAGGAGAGGAGAGACAGGGGTGACATGATTGAAACCTTTAAATACATGAAAGGAATAAACAAGACGGGTACAGAGGGGCTGTTCAAAGTAAGGGAGGGGAGGGTCACCAGGTGCAATGATATGAGATTGGAGCGAGGAAGGTTCAGGAGGGAGATGAGGAGACACTTTTTTACAGAGAGGGTGGTGGATGGGTGGAATGTGTTACCTGCTGAAGTGGTATGCAGTAGAACAGTGGACTGCTTCAAACGAGGATGGGACAGGACAAGGGGAAGGGTTAATGAAGGGGAAGGGTGGAAGGGAGGGGCAGCTGCAGAATAAGGGGTGCTAGCTGCACATTCGAGCAGACTTGATAGACCTCTAGGCCTTTATCTGCTGGCAAATTTCGTATGTTCATATGTCGGGGGGGGGGCAAAACAGTCACCAACCTACCCCATCCGGTCGCTGTAGCTGCTTGGTAGCCACTGTGCCATGCGCTGCGACTGAGTCGCCCTTTCGGGAGTCACTCAATAGCGGTCTTGCACATCATAGTATACCTTTTTATGGACACAGATAAGGTGCTTTAATTCCTTATAATTACACAAAACACAAAGTGTGTGTGTTCGTTCAATCCAGCTATAAGAATGAAATATTACCATTTATTCAAACAAACACAACAAAATATTGCAGAGCTGTAAGAATCATTAGAAAACTTTATCCTACCCTTTTAATGATTTGGGAAGGTTGTGTGGCTATGGACTGTGCTGTCTGTGATTCGGGCTTCGGTCATACCTTAATCCACTTAATATCCTCTAAAGAGAAAAATAACTTTCCTTCATTTTGGTCTGCGATGGGTTGTGCTGCCATCACAGTAATGCAGTCTGAAGAAACGTACAACACTAACTGTACTGAAAATATAGCATATTTTAAAAAACATGCAATATGTGCCCAGGGTACTTTTGAGATCATAGTACTAAGTAGCTATTTCATTACTGTTATGGTGTAACTTAGCTTGGCTCTGTATTCCATCACTAGAGCAATATATACTGATATATGCTGATCTCCTTCTATTATAGGTGCTGGTAGTGGTACTGCTTTTTAACTGTGCTCTCTGTGGCTTTTGAGGGCTAATTCTATGGATTTCATGCATACAGAATTGAGCACTGTGAAGGATGTTGTTACCCAGGAAACTGGGACCCCACCCACAGCCTCTACTCATATCAGTGAAGTACTGTTCAGTCCTGTGGCTATTGCTTAGAACTACAGAGACCTTAAATAGTAAGGATACTTCCATACTGGTCAATATACTAAAACTCTACTGAGGATGGGGTAGCCTGGGGTGAGAGGGAACAGCTTCCAGTTTGTTCCAGTGGTCTTGAATTCTTTTTTCCATAAAAGTTTTTATTAGATTTTTCTATTTTCAAACATACAGTATACATTAGTTTTCAAAAATACGGTATACATTAGTACAAGTGATATATGTTTAGAATTCTGTACAGGGCTAGAGGAAAACATGAATGTTCCCAAAGTACAAGACATTGAAAAAAGGACCATGAGAGTTCTGTGTCCTAGGGATACTTGATATGTGATATTTTATTTATTTAAGTACATTGGAATTACAACCCTTTGAGTCACAGACTCATTTTCAAAAGCTCCGCGTCACAAAAAGCACAAGACATTTTGATACATTGACAGAGATAACATTAGAAGAGGGGTACATTGGAGTATCATACATGTGAAATGTACTAGTTCTGAGTCGTAAACAGTCATGGTACATACATTCAAAGTTGCCTATACAAGAGATTAGCTAGGTTCTATAAACAATATATATACAATGATAGATACAGTTGCTACCTCTGAAGGGTACTGTCAGATTTTAAACAGGTTTTGGGATCTTTTAGTTATGCTGGATGGACCTTCGAACTGGCGCCTCAGCAATACATGACAGAGGGCAGCTTCAGAGAGGCCTTGTCAGTGCCAGATGGGTCCTGAGTCTATATAGGCCATTGGGGGAAGATAGTGGGTGCAATGACAGCTACATGAGGCTAGTATATGTGATTTTAACACTGCCTTGAAAGGGCCTAGTTTGTTAATGGGTGAGATAGCTGGGGGAGGGCAGTGTACCATGGTGGGGCTCTCTATGAGAAGGATCTTTGTGCTAGGGATGTTCTGACCTTGGGTACCTTCCAGAGAGATTTGGAGGCTACCTGAGTAGTAATAATTGGGGTGACTGATTAAAGGGAGGCTGCAACACCTATCGGGGTTAGCCCCAGGTGTATCTTTTTTGTAAGTAGACAGGTCTGGTACTGCAGGCGCTCCTCTACCAAGAGAATATTTGCGAGAGCATAGAGGGTGCAGGTGTGCATGCATTTGTCTGCACCCGAGATGAGCCAGCAGGCTTTGTTGCTGGCCATTTGAATTTGATGAATTGCTGTGGGGTCATCAGCTGAAAAGACTGAAAGGCCATAGTCAACTAGGGACATAACTGAGGATGAGACTGCCAGGTGTAGAGCTTTGGGCGGGAGGCAATTTTTGTTCCAATATAAGAGGCCTAAGCAGATATTAACAGCTGAGGTGAGAGTTTTGATGTGCTCATGGAAGGTAAACAAGGAGTCAAACGTAACTCCCAACTACTTGTAGGTAGAGACTTGTTCCAGGGGGACAAATGAGTTGGATAGAATTGTGATGGGTGGTCTCTGGCCCTGCGTTGGCAGTGCACAAAGAGCATAGATATTGTTTTCTTAATGTTGACAACTAGTCTGCATGCTATAAACCAGTTTTCAATCTGTTTGAAGGAGTCTTGCAGGGAGAGCTGAAGGGAGGAGGGGTCAGGGTGTGAGGTTATTAGTACTGCATTGTCCACATATAGGAGGATGTTTCCAGTGTAGGAGTCAGGCAGGGCATTTAGATAAACATGAAAAGGAGAGAACCAAGGATTGACCCTTGAGGCACCCCGAGTGTATTGGTAATGTGGATGTCAGGGTCTTGTTTATTTTGATGCACTGCGATCAATTAGTGAGATAGCTGGTGAACCAGGCAAGAGGACCTTGGCCAACTATTTGGTGTTTGAGAGTGGCCAAGAGGAGGGGGTGGAAGACCATGTCAAAGTCCTTTGAAAAAGCTATAAATACGGCCCCAGTGAGGTGCCCCTTATCTAGTGCAGAGTGCAGAGCATTTGAAAATTCTACTAGAGCTGTAGTAGTGCTATGCCCTACTCTGAAACCATGCTGTTCCCTGCATAAAATGTTATGTGTGAGAAGGTATTTAGTGAGTTGGTCCACTATAATTTTTTCAAGGGCTTTGGAGAGTGGCAGTAGAATTGAGATGGTCCGATAGTTGTTAGGGGAGGTGCAACCACCACTTTTTAGAATTGGGGTTATAACGGCAGTTTTCCATGCATCCGGGAATTGGCCCAGACAGAGAAAATGGTTTAGAAGGCCAGTGAGTGGGGGCAGAACTGTGTCAAGAACAAGAATTGTCATGTCCACATAACACCTAAAGAGGAGGTTCTGATAATTGGAGACTTTAACATGCCAGATACAGATTGGTCAATACCAGCAGGAACATCTGCCAGAACTAGACACATGGTGGATTCCCTGCAGGGGGAAGGCCTCAAACAACTAGTACAACAACCCACAAGAGACAGGGCTATCCTAGATCTAGTACTGACTAACAGGGAAAGGATCGCAGATCTCCAGGTAGAAGGTCACCTGGGGGCCAGTGACCATCACATGGTATGGTTCAATTTGTCCACTACAACTAAATCATCCCATTCCAAGGCAAAAATATGGGACTTCAGAGGAGCTGATTTTGATAAGATGGCCAACAGAGTTAAGCTAGCCCTGGCAAAAAGAAATACAGGTGAGGAGGTACAGGCAAAGTGGGCAAGCATTAAGGATGCAATACTTGAAGTAACATCCCATTGTGCTAGAGAGAAAAGGAAGTGCAAAAGAAGAAGGAAACCACTTTGGTTCTCAAAAACAGTAGCAGACAAGGTCAGAGCCAAAAGGCTGGCCTTCAGGAAATATAAGGGAACACGGCGGGATGAAGATAGGGAGGCATATCAAACTTCCCTAAGGGAAGCAGGGAAGGCAGTAAGGCAGGCAAAGGCACAAACTGAGGAAACAGTAGCGCAGACAGTAAAAGAAGGTGACAAGACTTTCTATAGATACATTAGTGAAAAGAGAAAGTCCAGAGGGGGTATTGCTAAGATCAAAGGCGATAAGGGGGCTTGTGAGGAGGAGGACCATGTAAAAGCATCTATCCTAAATAGATACTTCTGCTCAGTATTTACTGAAGAGAAGGTAGGGCAGGGCCAACAGCTCAGCACCATGGACACAGGGGAGGGAGGTGAGCACTAGTCCCTTCACAAAAGAAAGGGTCCTACAACAGCTTGATAAGCTCAGGGTGGACAAGGCAATGGGACCTGATGGCATACATCCCAGGGTACTAAAGGAGCTAAGGGTGGAACTAGCAGAGCCATTATCAGAACTGGTTAGTGAGTCTCTGAGCACAGGAGAGGTCCCAGAAAACTGGAAAAGGGCTCATGTGATCCCGCTCCACAAGAGTGGTAGCAGAGAGGAGGCAGGGAACTACAGACCAGTCAATCTTACCTCAGTAGTGGGCAAGATTATGGAGACACTCCTTAAGGAAAGGATAGTGCAACAGCTGAAATCCATAGGAGCACAGGATCCAAGACAGCATGGGTTTACAAAATCAAGGTCCTGTCAAACTAATCTCATAGATTTCTTTGACTGGGTAACCAGAGCAGTGGACCAAGGGGGAGCAGTTGATGTCACCTACCATGACTTCAGCAAAGCTTTCGGTACTGTTCCACATAGAAGATTGATTAATAAGCTGGGTAGGCTCGGGGTGGGTCAGAAGTTGGTCAACTATAGTAGGTGGCAAACTGGTTGACAAGCAGAAAACAGAGAGTGGTGGTAAATGGTATACAGTCAGAAGAGATGCAAGTCACAAGTGGGGTACCTCGGGGATCAATCCTGGGGCTAGTCCTCTTCAATATCTTCATCAGTGACATTGCAGATGGACTGGAGGGTAAGGTTTGTCTGTTTGAAGATGACATCAAGATCTGCAACAGAATAGATGATCCAGATGGGGTGAGCAGAATGAGAAGAGATCTGGATAAACTAGCAAAATTTTAGGAAGAGTGGCAACTGGGGTTTAATGCAAAGAAGTGCAAGATCATGCACATAGGGAAGAGAAACCCTGAAGCCACATATAGGCTGGGAGGGGAGTTGCTGGCAGTCACAAGGGAAGAAAGAGACTTAGGCATCATCATCACCAATGACTTCAAATCATCCAAGCAGACCACTAAAGCAGTAGTTAAGGCTAGGGGGATGTTAGGGTGTATTAGTAGGGGTATCACAAGTTGGAAGAGGGAGGTAATAATCCCTCTTTACAAGACACCAGTTAGGCCTTATCTGGAGTACTGCCTGCAGTACTGGAGGCCACATCTTCACAAGGACATTAACCAAACTGAGGCAGTCCAGAGAAGGGCAACCAAAAATGGTGCAGGGACTGCATCAGAAAACATATGAGGACAGATTAACAGAGCTCAATATATATATACCCTACAGCAAAAGAGGGAGAGGGGTGATATGATCAAAACATTCAAACACCTTAAGGGCATTAACAAGGTGAAAGAGTCTAACATGTTTCAATATAAGAAAAACAGCAGGACAAAAGGACACAGCATGAGGTTAGAGGGAGGCTGATTAAGGGGTAATGCGAGGAAGTTCTTTTTCACAGAAAGGGTGGTGGATGCATGGAATGGCCTATCTCAGGACATGGTGGATATGAATTCAGTGCAGGGCTTCAAACAGGCATGGAATAGGAATAAGGGAGCAATACAGATGAGTATGAATAGATAGGCCATTGACAGAGCAAAGACCGATGGCACATTTATAAAATAGAAAAATATATGGGCAGACTGGATGGGCCTTGCAGTCCTTATCTGCTGTCAGCTTCTATGTTTCTATGTTTATTGTAGTTAGAGTCCCTGAGTGATTTGGATAGATAGTGTTTGGCTTCTGTAGGTGTAATGACTCTGAGGTGGAAAAAGGGGCAGTGCAGGTTTGGCCCCGGGGTGGGTTGGATGGGGTCAAAGAAGTTCTTTGGTTGTACCTGGCTCACATCCGAGAAGATGGAATTTAGGCTGTTTGCAATAATAACAGGGTCTGTGGTGATATTGCCATCAATTATTAGTTGAGCTGGGGGGGGGGTCGAGACTTCCCATTGAGATCTTTGATATTATCCCAGAAATTATGAGTACTTCCCCAGGAAGTGGCCAGGGTGGTTCTGTAGTGGAGTGCCTTGGCTTTCCTTTTTTCTAAAGTGCACCTATTTCGGGTGACATTGTAGGCTTGCCTATTCACCTGTGACCTTGAGTTAATGGCACGGCACCAAAGGGCATCTCTTTCCTTTTGCTGACGTAGCAAGGCAGGGGTGATCCAAGGGATACTGTGTTTCTTGGTGGTTATGGTTGTGATGGGGGCATAAACATCACAGGCATTATTGAAAATGCTGGTGAAGTAGGTCAGGGCATCATTAATGTTGGTAGCCAGTGAGACTGGGGTCCAATCACTATGTGTCAGTTGGATTTTGTGTTTAGTGAGACTTCCAGGCCTTAAGCGACGATGGGGGGGGGGTGACACTGGGTTGTGGCTTTGGCAGATGGCAGGACCAGGTGAATAGGATAGGGGCATGGTCGCTCAGGGTGTTAGGAAGGACCACCAGGTCCATGACCTGGTGAGGGGGATTCATAAGTATTATGTCCAGCAGGGAGCCTGAATTATTAGAGGGACTGAACCTTGTGGGACTGGATACAAGTTTAGATAGGTCCAGTGAGGCAAAGATGTCCATGGCATGCGAGGCTGTGCTTGCTAACCAGTTTATATTAAGGTCCCCAACCAGTATCCGCCCCAGTTTTTGGTGGAGGGTGGCTAGGTAATCCACTAAGGATCGGGTTGCAGCTGTCTGATTGCGGGGGGAGGGGGGATATATGCAACTGTGGGGATTAGCAGGGCTCTATTTGGGTCAGGTGTGAGCTTTATTGTGAGGGCTTGGGCATTATGGTCCAGGGTTGGAGTGTGTAGTGCTTGGTGGTGCAGAGTGTCCCATAGGTAGAAGGTATATCCGCCCCCACACTTTCCCAATCTGTCTTCCTGAAGTAGAACAAAGCCAGGGATAGTGACAGAAGTGTCGGGTGTTCTTTTTGAGAGCCAGGTTTCCGTTAGAGCAAGGACATCAGGTTGATACTGGGCTATCCAGTATTGCAGGGATGCGTTTTTTTTGGCAGGCTGCAAACATTCATAGTGGCTATTCGGAGGGTCTGGGTGGCCTGTGACTGGTTGTGGGCTGCTGGGCCTAGGCTGGGATGGATGTTGTCAGATATTAGTAGTAGTAGGGATATTAATCGTAGGATGGCAGTAAGTAGGCGACTTTTTTCTCAGTAGCAATAGCGGGAGGGCTTGCAAGGGGAGGAGCATGGAATGAGCATACAGAGAAGGGCTGTGAAGGTTTGGTGCAGGAGATGGGGAGTGGGCCAAAAAGGGTGTGAGAAAGAGATAGTGTTGGCAGTGGGGGGGGTACAGGGAGGTAGAGGATAGGGTGGTGGAGAGGTGGAGGTTAGCAGGGTGGGGGTCCAATGTGGTGATGGAGTATGTGTGGGGCGGGCAGGGGAGGTTACTATGGTGTGTGTCTAATATGGACAGCAATAGAAGTGCGACTATGCAATTATCAAGTGAGAACAGGAATTGCAGAACATACAGGTCTCTGGGCAACTGTACACAGCTGTATCTAGACTAGTGCTACTACACTTAATGGCTAAACATCATGACTAAAGTATAGTATATGATTCTGGTAAGAAGCGCTTGAGTATTTCAGGGAACCTGATCTTCAGAGCTGCACACATTGCCATCAGTTGTAGCCATAGCTGTGGACATCAAGAGAGTGACATCACAAGTGAGAGATGTCAGAGTTTCAAAGACTGCTTACGTCACTCAAAAAATAGCCGCTCACTGATCAGGTGTAACAGGTACAAAAAAAAAAACAAAACACTAAAACAGCTTTAAAAATGGTTTTATTGAAATAAATACAACACAAAACCAGACCAAACTGACTCTACAGTTCACTGTTCTAAATAGGAATTTCTGCAAAATTTGCTCATTTGATTTCTGAACTTTCGCAAAATGAAAGTTCAACTTTCATGGACATTCAGCTGTTGGAGGATTTGTTTTTGCACAACTCTAATCATAAAGTTTAGAATGGCTTTGTTGGTGGTCTTCTGTTGGGCATTTTGAGTGTCTGAGTTGGTGCAATTGAACAAGGTAGCCAGGGCAGAGGTAATATTGGCATACGAACTGATGGACTTGACAAACAAGGGGATGCTTTGAGTGAATTCAGAAGAATAAAACAGATCAAGTAGCACTTAATGGCTGGTGCAACCTGAAGACACCCGCAGGAAAACATAGGACAACAGGTCAGAGCTGCAAAATACATAACCTAGAGGTCTGGGGGGTCCACCATCGGAACGCGTCCATCCGAGTGTGCCTGTCATTAGGGTGCCAGGATTTGGATTTGCTGACGGTATTCACGTGGGGGCCTGCACTCTCCTCACCACCCCATGTGCTGCACCCCCACACACCCCCAACGTTATATTCTAACTCTGGGGGGTGGACCTCGAGGAAGGGGTGGCGAATTCAGAATTTTGTCACCCTATTGATGGGCGCACTCAGACTGGTGCATGGATGGCTGGAAGGGGTCTGGGGGTAAGGTTACATCCTTTTGACATAGAGATGGAACTCCACTGACAGTATTTCACTTCTGATCCATCCTTAGTAGGGCCATGAAGGGGTTGGGGTTGAATTTGGTAGGGTTCAATACTCATTCTTTATGCACTGGGTCAACCATTAATGTGTGGGTAGAAGGGATATCACACACCAGAATTCAGGACTTGGGGAGATGGAAATCACAGGCCTTTAAAAGATATGTATATCCATGTTTGCTTTAACTATTGTTTGTCTACAAGCAGGAGTGAAATTCCAGATGAAACAGATATGGATATGTGGACAGTTTTTCAATAGGCAGCCAGAATGGCCAGGCAGATGCTGGGAGGAGAGAACATCTTCCTGGATCCACGACAGCAGCAGATGCATAGGATGGGCACAGGGGAGCAGGTGGCATGACATACTTCTGTTGGCCATGGCTGAAACCCATCAGGGTGACCCTCCTAAAGCATTAGTGGGCCATTTGGGTACAATGATTTGGAGCTGGTGAAGTTGCTGGATTTGCTTTGCCAGATGAAAGATGACCTGCGAGTGTTAAGAAATACCTTGACAAGAACAGTGTTAATATGATTGCATGTTGCACCAAGACAGAAATGGTGACATGCATAGAACCCCACAGCAATGTAGAAGGCTCACAGGGTGATTGACATGCCATTGCACAGTTTTATAGGTTCTATAGAAGGCATGGTGGTATGGCACAATGGAATCCTGACCAAGTTTCCCCAGTGGTATGCAAGAGACAGGATGCATAACTATATTTAATTTTTTTTATTGATTGATTCATTTATTTATTGATTTATGTATTTATTTGAAAATTGGTAAAATGCACAAAGAGCCGAGGCTCGTTTCCAGGTGTGACCTGTGGAGGGGAACAAAGAATATAAAATATAAAATACGTAGGAAAGTCACAGTTCACAGTTATAAAAAAGTGAAATCAGAAAACATGATTGATGCAGAAATAAGTGCAGAATCAGCAAACAAGACAACAATTAGCAATTAGATATTTTGACCACACCTACCCAGGGTGGGAGGCAAATATATGGGGAACTGTTAAGAAGTGGGAAAACAGGAGTAGGGAAGGGATGGAAGGAGTCTCAGCTGATTCTTGAGGGAGTCAGGGGAGGCAGTAAAACAGAGGGATGATAGGCGATGGTTTCAAAGTGCAAGTAAATGACAGGAAAAAGCTAATTGCCAAGCAGAGGAGAGGGGATGTGGAATGACAAAGGTGTGAGGATCCTTGGAGTGGATGGAGCAGGAGGCAGAGGGGATGAGGGAGAGGACTGACAAAATGTGGGGTGGAAGGATTTCAAACTGTTTTTTGGCTATGAAGGTGGCACAGTGCATCTAGCAATAAAAGGGTAGAGTATGAATGGATAAGGAGGAGTAAAGTAACCAATGAAGCATCTGAGTTTGGGAGTTGGTAGCATAGTGGCAGAGGGAATTACAGCGGGTGTCTAGTCTGGCCAGTGAGGTGGAGGGGTGGTGGCATAGACTATGTCCGCATAGTCAAAGACTGATAGTTCTAACTTAGGAAACAACAGGTTTTTAGCAGATATACAGGATGCACTGGAGAATTGTTAGTGTGGCTTGCTTTGGCTGAATGGACTGTAGACATCCTGTTGCATCACAGTATTCTTGCAAATAGTGTACAAAGGGGAAAACAGGGGGAACCTGCTACTGATACAGATGGGTTCTTCCTCTGGCTGGCAGGAGATAAGCAAGCAATAAGACCCAACAAGGTGTGGGGTATTGGGCAATACCGGACCTCCCAGGGACATAATGAGGCCCGATGCTGCAGGCGGAGGGCCTTATGGCCCCTGGAAGGTCCGGTATTGCTCAATACCACCCACCCTGGAGGGTATTATTGCACTTAGAAAATGGGCACTGAGAAAACAAAATTGTTTAATAAAAAAATGTTATTTGAAAATTAGTTTAAATTTAGTTTTGTATTAAAATAGTTCCTCCACCTACTTGACAATGTGTCTTTTTTTGTGAACACACACACACACACACACAAACAGCACACCCTGAGTCCAGTTTCTTTGTGGACCTCAGCTGACTTTCCCTCCAGCAAACACACAGAAAGACATACAGGATGTGATGCTTTTGTTTATACCGGTATGTCTGTTGCCTGCCCCCCCACCCCTTAAAATTGTTACAAAGTCAGTTATGACAGTAGATTTACTTAGAGGGAAAGCTAAGCCTGCATAAAGCAAGTGAAAATACTAGTATCTACCCTCACAATTCTTGCCCCTTCCTACTCCATCTGCTTCCTCATGCTGATCAGCAGTTTTCTTTTTTAAATGTGGCTGTAATCTGTAACCCCTTCCTACACAGTCACGCTCCCTAGAGGCAGCATCCATGAGAGTAGAGATGTGGTGCCGCATGTAGTTATTTTGAAACTTTAAATTGACCCATTTGCTCTTTGGCTGGAGTGACATATCTACATCACAGTCAGAATGGGGAGTTCACCAATGCTGTTATCTAGGGAGAGACCCGACAGGATGTGCCTAGCAGTCCCGAGAGGTTTCATGACTGGGGAGCCAGGCAGAGCTCTGAGTAAATTGGTCAACTGAAAATAACTTCCTGTCGTGAGGTAATAAGCTGATTAACTTTTTATTTCATTTGCTCACTAGATAGGGTGCCATAGATGGAGTTGCGCTACTGGCTAGTGGACTTTATGAGAGCAAGAGAGGATTGGAGGTCGGGAGTGTTGATACTGCTGAAATTGGGTAGAGTTTTGTTAAAAAAATAGTATTTATGATCACTGCGGTGGTGGGAAGTGGAAAAGCTGAGGGTGGGTTCATGGAGACAATTTACTTGACAGACCTGGTTGCTCGCTAACAGACAGTCGAGGTGGGTCGGCCAGCTAACTAGCTTTATCTTGTGGAAAATGTTACGTTTTGTTTACACTGCATTTTAAGATTTTTCCTTTATAACAGGGCAGCTGCTAAGTTTGTCGTCTGCTAAATGACAGAAACAAATGGCAGACATTTGGAATGCAAGTGAGGGGTTTCATCCAATTGGAGAGCAGGCTGGGCACCAACATCTTGGTGATGGGGCAGGCTAGGCTGGCCCTTTTAATAGATGGGCATCTATTGTCTGATAGATGCCCACCTAGAGAAGTGTTTAAGCCAATCAGATGGCTCAAATAGTTTTGCACATTTTCTAAGGACCCAATATTGGGTACCCCTACAGAACAGACAGAGGATAGCCTTTTGGATTTTGGCCTGCATGTGTAACACCCTCTGATGCAGGAGGAGTACATGTTGCATGTCTCAGGAGCAACCCCTTTGAAAAGCGGGGGTCTATCTTAATAGTTCCTCTGTTGGGTAGGTAGACAGACTTGGGGATAATTTTGATTATCAAAAAAGGCTCACTGACATTACCAAACTGCACGCATAACACTACTTGTTGTATGCTGATTTAGACATAAATACAAGGCTGCAGCCATTTTCTCCAGAGCACTGTTTATGTCTCTTCTATTCAGGTAAAGGGTGTAGGAGAATTATTAAGACAGTAGACATCCTGCGAAGGGGATCACTTGAAGCAGGTGAGAATTTATCTGTGGGCCCTTCTTTTGATACCTGGCAGAAGATGGCTAGGAGGTGACTGGCAAGGGGGTGGAAAAAAGCTGAAGAGTTAGGTCAGGAAAGTAGGGCCAACCAGGGTTGGGGAAGCTTGGCCTAGAGGGGAGAAGCAAAGGGGATATAGAAAGGGCAAGGTCACTGAAACCCACCTCATTTTTCCTTCCCTCTGGCAGAAATTCCCACCCACCCTCATAAAAGTAGGTTCTGAAGGGCTGAGTCTTAAGTAGGGAGTATACTATCCAAATAGGTGGGATCACTTTAGGGGTTGAAAAGGAAATTTCTTGTTTTTTTTTTCCCCGTGAGGTCATCATGTTTTTTTGTCTTCTCTAACAGAAAAGTGTTAGGGAGGTAACATAGGTGCATTGCAGTCATCTACAATAAGTGTGGGGGCATAGTAGGGCTACAAGAAGTGTACAAAGGTGGTAATGGGGGAGCCTGCTACTGATATAGATGGGTTTTTCCTGAAGTTGGCAGGAGGTGAGACTCTGACAACTGGGAGCTAGGTCAGGGAATAACCTCTTTGAGTTTTTTTCTGCATGTGTAGCACCATCTGATGTGGGAGGTGCACATGATGAAGAGCTCAGGAGCCACCCCTTATGTCTCAGAGGCTGCAATTGCTCCAGAGGCTATGCCCCTTTAAAAGTTGTGAGTTCACCAGGTTGGTCACCATTGGGGTAGGTGGATGTACTGGGGGATGGTTTTGGCTGTCCAAAAAAAGGCTTGTTGACACCACTGAGCTGTGTACGTCACACTACTTGTTGTACATTGGTTTATACAGTAAATAAAAATATGACTGTGGCCATTTTCTTCAAAGCACTTTGTATATCTCTTCTGTTGAGATAAAGGTAAGGGACCTACTAAGACAAATTCACTGAACTATAAATACCAGGGCAACCTTTTTAATATGTTTCGGTTTGGTAAGGCTGTGACATATACAGTAAATACTTGTAATAAATTATTATCATTTGCAAAAGTTTCAGTAATAAGCAGTGCATGAATCTTCCATGAATAATCAATATATAAAATAAGACACCTCCTGGATGTAATAATTACAATTACGTGAACATTTGAAAAACAATCCATTATTGATTTTTAGGAAAGTTTATACTGCTAAACTATAATTCATGTTCACTGAAATGTGTTAAATGTTTATAAATATTCATTGTCTTAAGAGAATTGTATTAGCTAATAGATGTATGATAAAGATAATATTATTTAAATCTGTCACTTGGTCATTTTGCAGCCACTTACAGTACATTATCATTCTTTTAGTTTTCAGTTTATATTTTGCACAAACACAGTAGCCAGTATTTTCAGAATGGTGGGTGATGATGGCTTTATGAGAAACTTTTTCATCTGGCAGCATCTGATGAGTCTGGCTCATGCCTCAACCTACTAGGTGCTGTTTCCAAAACTGCATCCAAATATAATAATAGGATGCAGTTTACGATAACATGCATTCCAATTAGAAGAACACGTGCTCTTGATTCTTGACATTTATGTATGTACTGACTGATTGATTAATTTATAGAAACATTTAGTTTTTGTTGACTGGGAATAGAGGGCTAGGCAATACTGCTTATTTTTAGCCTCATCCAGGGAGGGGGGTATAGATGCAAACTCACATATTGAATCAGGGTAAACTGTTGGGGATATTTTTAGTGAATGGGGGATATTTAAACAGGACACAGCAGAAACACTCCTACTCTTTTGAAGACATGTCTTGGGTTCTCTATCATCCATCTGAACAATCACCAGAAGAGGCAGATGGGAGCTCAGTTTAAGATCTCATCTGAAAGCTGGAAAATAGGGTTTAGTTACTTATTTTATTATTTGGTCTAGTTTATGTTTATCATTTGGTAATCAGGTATGGCCTGATGCCTCAGCAGCCCCATGCCAAATTCTTAATATTTTGCCAAGTGCATTACAGTTATCTAAACATTTAAAATCCACAACAAAAAAACATGAGTTGCCATGCTTATTTTTAATGTTACATGGAAAGACTTACTTCTTATTTGTTGAAAAAAATTCTTAAGGGATCAGATTGTTTTCTGCTGTTATAACATCTGTGCTTTAGGTGTCAACATGAGTGTGAAAGAAAATTTTGATATGACGTTTGATTAATTATTTTTCACAAATGCAAAAATAAACAGTAAATTACCAATACTGTGATACCCTCATGAACTAACATTCCCAAAAATGGGGGAAAATTTGTATATTTTTATGCATAAATCCATTTCAATTCCATACCATTTTCATAAAACTTTTTTTTATTATATGTACAATATTGTTGTGACTATAGTAAAAGAAAGAAATACAAGGGTTGCCATGCTTCATTTGGTTATATCTACTTTCAATGTTGCAGTTTCAGAGGTGGTCAGCTTAAAATAAAAAAAAAATGAAAAATCCCAATAAAAAATAAAATTTTCCAGAAAACTACTCAAGCAATTCAAAATTACACACTGAATTATAAGGATTTTAATATAAAGGAAACAGAGTAACCAAAGACAGATGTATATTTAAAGATCCTTGAATGATGCCAGTGGCTGCAATTGTGGGAACTAATTTCCTCACTGCCACCCTGTATATATTATTAGCTGGGCATGACATACTAGGACAAATCATTATTCTAATAATGGTTCCCTACATTTAAGAATGTGCCACTAAACATCCTTGAAAAGTGTTTTAGGTTAATCAGAAAATGGGAATTTGAAACAACAGGGAACATTTTTGTACTTTTTTTCATAAAGATTTGTGTGTGTGTGTGCATGCGTACGTGTGTGTGTGTGTGTGTGTGTGTGTGTGTGTGATTTAGTGCTCAAATGCTGAAAGGTGCTGGACTGACAACACTGGAATCTGAAGTCTTCTGCTTAACCACATAACAAGTACAGCATGGGTGATCACAGTGCAAACTTCCCCACACAGACCTGCCAATTTGCCTTAAACCTGTCATGGAGGGACCATCACATAGGTGAGAGGGTTGTTCAAACTTCATGCCCACTCAGTCCTTGGCCTCTCATGTGAGACTGCAAATTAATGCCGTTTGTGTTGGTGGTTTTGTGACGTAGACACCTGCTTACTGGGAACTAGACTGAGACCACCACAACTCATTTCACATAGGCCACTGAACAGCTTACAGGTGATAATGACTTCTGGCCTCTATCTACCTGTGTGGAGTTGAACCAGTGACCAAGATGTGAAAGGCTCCATAACCCATTAGCTATCCACTGAACCATCCAGATCCCCCTTTGTCTTACATTTCATGCAATATTGTCAACCTTGCACAAAACAGTGAGAAAGTTATAAATGTGTAAGTACATTTCACATTCACCCTTGTAATGTCCTCTCTTTAGGACATATACTTTGTGTACCAAATAGTCTAGTTGCTCCATCTCAGAGACACAGAGTGGTGCCACAAATCCACACCAGGTAATTACAACAAAAAAGGGAGACATACTTGCAAATAATTAAAGGAAGTTACATGCTTATGATGTATACAATAGTATAGTATAGTAGTATGCAGGGTCTTGTCATAGCTCTATAAAACACACTGGAAGTGTATGCTACATACACTACTACAATAGTCAAAATATGACACAGAATATTGCTTTTAAATATATGGCATACTAAACACAGGTGAACAATACCATGCATCAACAAACATACAACTGTCAAAGTCAGAAACCAATTTTATTTATAAAAGGCACTTTTCCAAAACCAAAGCACCAGTACGATACACTGTTAAAAACTCAACAGCTTAAAATCCCAAATCATAAAAATTTGATTCATATTACAATCAAATCATGTCAGGGAATGCTAATTTAAATAAATAAGTCCAATGCAGACTTAAAGACTCAGTGGACAGCACTCTCTCACCCGACAAGGCAGAGTTCCACAGGTTTGGGGCCATAAAAGCAAATGCTCTGGCCCCCGAGGTCTTCAAACAGACCCTGGGAACCTCTAGCAATCCCTCATTGGTGGTGTGGAGCTGGTGGAGAGGGCAGTAGGGACAAAAGAAGGTCTTGAAAATAATGTGATCCCTGTTCATGTAAGGCCTTAAGGTCAGCAACACGGTCTTGAAGGTTATTCTCCACTGCACTGGCAGCCAGTGCAGTTCACAGAGCACAGGCATAATATGACTGGCTCTAGATGAACCAGTCATCAGCCTGGCAGCCACATTCTGCACCACCTGCAGATGGCAGATAGCCACCACTGGAAGCTCTAGGTATAGAGCACTGCAATAGTAAAGGCGGGTGGACACAAAAGCGTGGACCAGCATTGGAAGGTCCTCAGGCGGAACAAGGTGTTTTACCCGGGTGATGTTTCTCAGATGGTAAAATGAGGTCTTGACAACAGCTGACACCTGAGCTTTAAGTATCAGTTCACAGTCAAGTACAATGCCCAAGTTATGCACCCGTTCTAAGGCCCTAAACTAGTTGTCCCCCAGTAGAATACCGGATGGCTAATCAGGATGTAGCCCCTCTACACAATGACCTGGATCCACCACCAACACCTCTGTCTTCTCCAGGTTCAATCTCAACCAGCTGGCACTCATCCAATCCTGAATCTCAGTGAGGCAGTTGTTAAAGACCGAGATAATATCATCTTGCTCAGGCACAAAGGACATGTACAGCTGAGTATCATCTGCATAGCAGTGAAAACTCAGCCCGTGTTTCCTTATAATGTCTCCCAATGGCAGCATATATTCCCCGAACAACATGGAAGACAACACAGAG